>CM055840.1:22091641-22695182 GCA_029490765.1 Euthynnus affinis | reverse complement strand
TTGCCGCTTGATGTTTGATATCCAAACAAGCCCTCGGACTGGACTGCTGAACGACATTTTCTCCCAGGGGGTCCTGGGAGAAGAACCAGTGGTAATGCCCCTCCTAACACAAACTCTGAGCCAAGCTGGAGAATGAAAAGGATGGAGAGTAAGGATGGAAGGATGGAGGTATGGCAGGGTAAGAAAAAATGTTCAGTGTCAGCAGCACACAAGAAGGCAAGCATTAGCCTACTTGAAGAATCCACACAGGCCACAGAGAATCTGTTCAGACGCTGTGTAACATGCTACAGGACAGGTCCTATCCCCGCCCTACAATTGGCATGCTAGAGATTTGGATTGAGGGGGGTGAAACACAGAACAGGAGAGTATAGAGTCGCTTAAAATTGAATGGAGCCACTCGTTCCAAATTGGAGCGGTGAGGTCACAAGCATGTCAGTCAGGCATTAGTGCCATCCTAGTCACACAAGCAGAGACTGGGAGGAGTGGCCCGGAAAAAGTCATTAAGAACCTCTCTTACATAAGAACTGTGGAAAGGAAGTTGGGGAAGTGAGCTTTTTAATACACTGGTGACTGCTCACATCTTACTTTATTCCTCGCTCCTAAGACTGACTGTTTTATAAAGAGATGGAATTTGGTCCTCCGCTGTGTTCCATCGTACCAGTCATTAAAAAGCCCTTTATTTAATTGAGCTTGGCAATATTATAGTGTGTCTGTACATTTTTGCCAGCTTCACAGTAAATGGTGCGTGGCAGAGCTGAGAATGAAAACAGCATGCATAGCAGCGACTAGAATGTCTGCTTTAGTTCAACAATGGGTTTTTATAAAAGCTTTTATCCAAATAAGAAATCTGTCCTTGTGGTTGAAAAAAAAAGAAAACATGATTTAAGCATTTCCTTTGGT
This sequence comes from Euthynnus affinis, assembly GCA_029490765.1. Lineage (NCBI taxonomy): Eukaryota > Metazoa > Chordata > Actinopteri > Scombriformes > Scombridae > Euthynnus > Euthynnus affinis. The sequence continues at coordinate 22,694,282 of CM055840.1, read as the reverse complement.
CGTGCATTCCTGCAAGCGGCAAAGATAAACAGATGTCACAACCATTATAGGTAAAGCCTTAAATCACCACTGGACTGATAGCTGACAGAGTGGCCATAATAGCCAGATAAGCACGATTGTTAAAGATTGGGGGATACATTCAGAGGGAATACAGTTCCAGGAGAAGGACGCCAACTGTTCCTTGCATTTTGAGGAGCCACCGATCCTGCAATCCATCTGTTAGCCTGAGGCTAACCTCAGTTCCCTAACCACGGAGGCTCTAATGAAGTACCGCAGCCTCATGATCCAGTGTGTTTTTGATGATCTGAGGCTTTTCCTTGTCACATCATCCCTGACAGTCCCAATCACTCACACAGAGTGCCAAACCGCAGTAAGACCGCAAGGCAGGCCATAGAGAAGAAGTGGAACACAGGAACAGGCGCTGAAAAAGGCCAAGTCAAAACAAAATGCAGAGGAGTGTACGGTCATAGATATTGAGGAGGGGGGGTGGGGTGGGGTGGTGGGTGGGGGGGGGGGGGGGTAGAAAACATGGACGGGGGTAGTATAAAACTTCTGCACCAGACTGGAGGAGGGCTTCATAGATGGTTTACGGGGGAACAGGGAGCAAGAGAGAGAGAGAAGGAAAGAGTGGAAGAGAGGGTTATGGTAACATTCATTCCTCATCCAGAGATCACCAAAAAAGGGGCATCCTAGATCCTGCTGACGCACTAATCTGCCCCACCAGAAAGGGGATGAAGGGCTTACTCACTCCAACAGCCTCACAATCTACCAGAGATACAGAAAACTGGAAATGTGCTGCTGACAAACAGCGCGAAACTAGGAAAATAATGAGATGACACATCCTCTTTTTTATTAGAACTTACAGGCTCCAAGCCGCGTGTGGAGCTTTGATGGGGGAAAACTACGTAACAGTATATGTACAAAAAGGCAAAAAAAAAAGAAGGCTTGAACATCCCCTAGTGAGACAAAGACATTCCCTACTTTTTACTGGAACCAACCCCCTTTGGATGAGAGGCGCAACGTCTTCAAGTATGTACAACCAAAGTCCAGCTGCCCCTCGATTTAACCCTCCTTGGATAACCATGACCTGGATCACTGAGAATCTTCACAGACAACAGTAAGACCATACCTAAGTGGGGACTAGTGCTCTGTGTGTCCATGTTTAAAACACAATGATGAAGTAAGCACCGGGACACGCACTGCACTACTATTTGGTGATGCACAGTACGCACAAAAGATTCACTAAGTGCTCTCGCATTGTTGTCCATCTCTTCAGACAACACAGAAACGACACCGTGACACCACCTGCATTATGTCGAGGTAACACAAATCTGTAATTAACTGGCATAAGATGCAGTCATTACGGCGATGAATGGTATCCATAGCAACAGTGCGATCAGGTTACCGAACAACGTAGGCGGCTGAGAAGACAGAGGCGGGGAGGATTTTAACCGATCTACACTCTTTTTTTCTATTGTCTCTGTTGACTACAAAACCCTTTCAACCGTGATAAGAAGATCTAGAAGATCTGATGTAAACATACTTGTAAGCCTAACGCGCACACATATACTCACGTCCTCTGTGTCCTTTACTCGTAGAATCTGTTCTCTCAGGTCCTGGAGGTCGTTGAAGGTGGGACTGTGCTGTGATGGAGTATACCAGGGCGAAGCCTTGGCCGTTCTTCATGTACAAGTCCCTCATCGCTGTGAACTGCTCCTACGCCGGGCGAGAAAATAAAGAGGAAGGAGAGGCCATGAGATCTGTCATATGCCTTCTGTCATTCAATGTAATGTTAAACATTTATTGCCTAAGTCTATTGCATGTAGCAAGAAATCACACTGACGTGGCCTGCTTTGAGATTCAGTACATATAGCGGATGTAGTGACAGATATTGTAAAGTGGAACTGAGGGATCTGTGTCAGCAGGTTTTCCCACAGTGCATTCACAGTATTGTGCAGTGTGGGTTTACTATTAGCACCTACTTTTTCCCACTAGAAACATATATTATTTCGTCACCAACCTACATACATATATACACAAGTATAAGAACCTTACCCACATTCTTCTTGTGCTCAACAAAAGTGACAACTTGTCACACATAAACATGACTTAGAGACTAAAGCCACATGAGCACTTCTGTGAGGGTGTACTTAGCATTTAGCACAAGGCACCACTTTGCCTCACATATCTTCGTTTAGTGTTTTAGCATGCTCAGAGTACTTAACACCACAGCTGAGGATGATGGGAATATTATATTGTTTTTGTCATAAACCAAAGTATTGGATGAGTTAAAAAGGGACTTTAAGTCAGCGCCAAATTTCCATGCAACAGTTAAGACATTTCACTAAACACCACAAATGTAAACTTCATGGTGGCACAAGAGGAAAAAAAAGAAAAAAAAAAATCAGAGGATTACCAAAGCTGTGAGGATTCATCTTCTGGGAATCATGGACATCTGTACAAAATTTCATCTTAATCTATCCAATAGTTGTTGAGCTATTCCAGTCCGTACCAAAGTGGTAAACCGACTGACACCGCCGTCCCTAGAGCCACGCCACTAGCATGGCTGAAAAATAACATCATACCATGCAAAAATTGGTATGGCATGCATCAATTATGTGTGTCAAGTCGTGACACACATGGCATCTCAGCTGATAAAATATTTTAATGCAATTCCAGCTAATCGAATCACCAACAACTTTTCTGTTTTATGTCATTTTTCTCTGAACCAGCCGTAGCCCTTAAGATTTCTGTCTTTCCTCAAAATAAACTGGAAGATACAGTCCCCCCCCCCCCCCCCCCCCCTCCCGCCCCCATCACCTACAATTTCAGTGTTCAATACAGTGACTCAGGAATCTTTACACACAGCGATTCTGGGTATCGACAGATTTCAGTGGCATAGAGTTCACTTACTGTGCCTGCTGTGTCGAGAATTTCAAGCATACATTGCTGCCCGTCTACCTCCACTTGCTGTAAGAGAAGGACAAACGGTTTATATAACTGGCACAAATAATGTAAAGCATAATTTCAGGTCAATGGTCACACATTCTGTATTTGAAAGCCTGCATGCAACCAAGACGAAGAGGGGGAAAACGAACAGAAGAGGGGGGGGGGGGGGAGTTTAAGCAGGAGATGATAATAAATGTAAAGACACAGAAGGAGGAAAAGAAAAAAGAAAAACAGGACAAAGAGAGAGAGAGATAGAGAAACAGAGGGATGATGGGAGTTACATGAGAGAAAACAAGAGCACAATATGACGTGAACCTGCAGAGCAGCTGCTAGCAATCAGCTCATTCCAGGCCAGCAAACTCTCTGCTGCCTCTCCCTATTTCTTCCCCCCCCCCCACCCCTCCCCTCCCATGGGACACTCACCTTTCTGTATGAGTCTTCTATTGTAGGGTCATATTTTTCCACAAAGATTCCCTGTACAAACTGAACTGTCTGTAAGAGAAGACACAGAGCGAGCAGACATTAGATCGATGTGACCTCCCGGAGCCACAAGAACAAAAACATAAAGAGTGGCAAATAAGTGTCGTGTCTCCTAACTTATGCTTCGACTATCCATCTACAGTTAAGAACGACAGATCAACAGGACATTGAGGAAGAGGGAAATGTTTGATAATGTTTCCAGTCAGACCAGCCGGGACGCAGACAAAAAAGTGACACAGGCGTCGTGTATACATGCAGTTGAAACGTCTGAGTCTAGACTGTGATTCATGGTAGGTTTACATTAGGGGTACACCGAGTTCGTCTGATAACATCTTAAAGTCTAAACATGTCAGCCTGCCAATTGGAGGGATTAACCTGACTTTAACACCTGGTTGAAGTTAGCTAAGCAGGGCATACAACATTTCACAGACATATGTGGCCTCATGGTGACAACAAAACATATAGTTGTTCAAGATTTTGTTCATCAAACCTCATTAAAATGTAAAAATATGCTGACTTGTTTATTTCTTACTGTAAACAGATGCATCATTTCTACATATACAACCAATGGTAAGCATAGAAAGACTAACTTGTGTATAAAGACTGGGATTTACAGACAAAACAACATAGCAGAACACATAGCTAATTTCTGACTGAACTGTATGACTCTGGCTTAGATTACAGTAAGGCTGAACACTTGTCAGGAAACACAAGCGTGCCACCTAAAAATAGTCAAAGCAGAAAGCAAAAGTATTTTAAGGAAAAAAAAAAATGAGGAAAAGGATAGTTTCACATGTGTTCCTTTGGCTTCTCATGACAAAAATCATCCTTCATGATTTGCCTTAGGCACAGCTTTCTACAAAAAAAAAAAAAAAAAAAAAAACAAGAAGAAAAAACTTGGCAGGAAAAAAAAAAAAAAAGCATTTTGGCTGCCTGAATGACAGTTATCTAAAGCTGCTTTCACACATGCGCTGCAACCCTGAACTTATCTAGACATCACCCGGAGGAGCTGTATGTGAGAATGCAAATGTCCCTATCAGTTAGACCGGACATTAAAAACGTACTTTATCCTGCCAGCTTCCTGGTACAAAGTCTGTGTATTGCGGATATGTCCAAATATGTTTGTATTGATATCACCGCAAAAAAAAAAAAACAGTTACGGATGTAGCCTCTTCTGCCATCTTCAATGTGCTGTAAACAGAACATTTCAATTTCCGTGTACTTTTTACATCATGTCCTTCCCTCCTGCACGCCATACCTCGACGCCGACCCTAAACCAAAAGGAGTATTTCCAGTAGGTGAGAATGCGTGTGATACTCCTGTTGAAGCAGGTCTGGGATCTAAGCTGTCTGGACCTGCTTCTCTGGATATTGTCCGGAGTTTATGTATGAGAAAAACAGCTTAAGAGAGTCCTACAGAGTCTTTAGGAAACACACTGCTGCTTGAGGTGTCAGAGATGGTGGGGGGTGGGGTGGGGAGGGGGTGTAGGGGCAGGAAGCAGATCAGGAAGGAATACTCACCAGAGCGGACTTGCCCACACCTCCAGAACCTAACACCACTAGCTTGTATTCACGCATGGCGGGATCGCTTCACCAGACAGCCAAACAGTCTGCACTGGACAAATGAGGGGTGAGGGGGGGGGAGAAGCAAAATGGAACAGACAAATTAAAGAAAAGCTGCAAAAAAAAAAGAGAAGAGAGAGAGAGAGAGAAACACAAAATATTTTAAATCCGTTCAAAGCAACTTTCTTCTCGAGTAAAAAACAAAAAGTATTTTTTCCCCCCTCGTCTCGTCTCTGAGTTTTTCCACTCCAGAAAGGAAGGATTCTAGTCATTCCTGGAGGTTATGGACAAGAGGCAGCACAACAATGGAGGGGAACACCCATAAGTGGAGCTGCTTCAGGGTGGAGGAGGTGAAGAGTATGTGACCCCTTTCTAACACAAACCAGCTGTGGTGGTGTGTATGAGTGGAGAGGGAACTGAAGGGGAGATGATACATGGATCTGGCAGATATTCCTCTTATGACACAATCATCTGGCTTTCACACACCAAAACACACCCTTGCTGTCAGATGTTTTAGTCGCTCACTCATTTTTTCGGTGTTGAGGGGTGGAGGGACAGCAACACAGTGTGTCAAAGTCTTTTCTGACAAATGACAGAAAACAGCTGAGGGAAGTGGAGTCTGCGATGGGGAGGAAACTGTGAAATCACTGGAATATCCCTTTAAGGGATGCGGAGGCTTCGAATCATTGGCACACATTGTGGCTTTAAAGTCTGTTGGGTTAGCCAACTGGGTCACTACAAGTTGGGCTACAGAGATCGGAGAGACTGCTACACTGAGGTTTAGTTGTGGCTGGGTGATGTGGGTGGGTGGGTGGGGGGGTTCTGATTCTTTGTCTACTTTCTGACTTCATAGTGTATCAAGTTATATTTGTGTAGAAAATGATGTCTAATAGTCTGCAGAAGATTGATTTAAGCCACAAAATGTCCACCATGCATCTCCAAAATGTCTTTTCACAAGAAAGAAAAAAAAAAGTTTTCAGCTTTGTGACAACTCATTTTTCTGATTTGTAAATAGTTCATTTAACTTAAAATATGTATACATAAATGATTAGAAATACATGTTTTTCCACTTTTCCCCAAACACAAAAAGTGTTGAATATTTGTTGAAATCATTTGTCCCTCATCAATATAATTCACTTTCACCATTTTCCTGCCTTGATCAAAAATGTGTAATCCTAAAAATCACAATACAGACTCAAGTATGATGAGTATTCGGGGTGTGACAGTTCACAGAAGTGTTCAGTACAGGATGTTCGCTTCAGTATGTGAATTTCCTCGGTTCGGTTTGCTCCCTGACCCAAACAATTGCTGTAAAAACAGTTTAATAATCCACTTACTCGGACGTGTGGAACAAAAATTCTAGCGCTTGAGTTGCACACGGAACATTTTTTGGCAGCGCACCACTTATCTGTAGCCGTTTTGGGAGCTACAGTATCCAGGAAGCGCCATCCTTGTGCCCAACTGTACCACAATTTTCCAATATTGATAAAAGCTTAAAATTTTTGAAGTCTGGGTCTCTTGAGACTAAAACTTTTGGGTCATGGGTTGAAAAGTGCAGCTTGTTGGCGTGACGACTCTGTTGCAAATCGGTAAATCAGGTCCCAAACGAAGACAGTATAGCCTCGCTTGATAATCAACCCCTTTTGGAAACCATCAAAAGCTAAATCACCAGCCATTCTGGGAAGCAGATGATCCCCCTCCTACACTGTTCTTTTTACAGCACACGCCATTGAAATACTCAGCGGGGTGGATGAAGGACTAAGGACCTCCAACTTCAATCACAAGCAGTGACCATGTGGGATATGAGGCCCTGACTGTGAATAATTCATATTCACTAATCCTCTACACACAAAGAGAAGTTCTCCTTGCACGATTAAGGGAGGAGTCGTTTGAAGGGAAGAAAAATAAAAAATAAAAAGAGAGAGAGAGAAAGAACAGGGCTGCACGAGCACCATGCAAAAAAACAAAACAAAAAAAAAAAAACACTCTCTGCCGCGACTCTCATGTAAACATTCGAGTACACACAGTCAAGTGCACGCGCGGTGTCGCACATATACGGTGTCGTACAGACAATGTCACACTTAGATTTAGGCTAGGGGCCTCACTTGTCAGATATCTGCATGTCACGTTTCTTGTATGAACTGTGGTCTGACCCCTGCTAAGACAGATGATGTCAGGAACCCACTCTGTGACAGTGGCTGTTAGATTATTATGTGACTGCTTCAGAGGACATTATAGAGGACATGTGCTCCTCCAAAAAAGACAAACAGTTGAATTTTATTTGTTCCCTCCCTTCCTCATAAATAAAAAGAAATCAGAGCACGAGCAAAACATCTATTAGGATCTGGTCTGATCAAGTGTGTTAGGACTCGTAGCTCGTGCATGCCATCATCTATCAAAAAAAAACAAAAAAAAAAACTAAAATATTTCGAGGACGTCAGGCTAGACTGACATTGACCTGTATTTTATAACACATCAACCCACCTCCTCACCACAGTTATAATACATTAGGTTGTTTCACGTCAGCGATAGTTTCAGATACGATTTGTTCTATTAATAGGAAGCGAAGAGAAAATGGTGCGAAAAGAAAAGCAAACAAACATCCTGTTGTTGCTGAATGTCAACAAACCCTTGACATTAAAGTTTTTAAAACAGCTGTGCTGCTGACTGCGTTTCTAACATTTAAAGTTTTTTAACCAAGATTTCCTATTTAAAATATTTGTTTTAAATCATTTAGGTAACACAAATCTGAAAGGATGAGTGCACTCTGTAGGGTTTAATGTGTCTTCTCAGTTTTGATCCTGGTTATGAGTCCTAAGTTTGATATTACTGATATAAGTTTGATGGCCAACTTCCTCATAACAAGAGAACTAACAAAAAAAATTAGTCTTCTGCTTATGTAAACATTGATATCTTTACGTAGCAAAAATAGCAACATAACTAACGAACATGAACTCATTTTAAGCGTCTTTAAAAAGACTAGCGCTATAACAACTTCTACAACAACACGATGTGGCCTTTGTAGCGACATTAGCAGCTTTTTTCCAATTAACCTTTTATGTCACCCTCTGTGTGTGCTTTTATTCATCTGAATGTCATAATACTACATAAGGATTGGGGAGGAAAAAAAGGTGCCTGCAAATAAAGACAAATCAAGTTTAAGTTAACACATTTACTGAGCGTTAATACTATTTTACAATGCAAGCTTGTGAGTACGTTTTAATGCGCTCGAGTAGGAGTGAAGGACAAAATTTCTCATCTTGACGTGCACAAATACCAACCTTCTCCAACACAAATGACCTCACCGATTTAGGCTCAAACCAACTCAGCTACATGTTCAACTAGTCAACAACACCTGTCTGCTCTCATATTGATTTCCACTCATAACTACAACTTTTCCTACAATACAAAAAAAAAGGGAAAGAAAAAAAACACAGAACGCGATAACACAGCTGAATAGGATGCTCTTGCTCTGACATCTTGTCTGCATACAAACTTTCATACCAGGAAAACTACACACAGCTCTGTTCTCTCTCTCTCTCAACTGCCTGCCTAACACAGACACACACAAACACACACACACACACACACACAAGGCCATTTAAGGACATCTCCCCTTTAAAACCAAACCTCTCCCTTTTTCCATTGCCCTCGACTACAAACTGTCATTCCCAACAAAACAAACACACCACGGCTCTGCTCTCGTAGTAACCCCAGCAAATAAGGAGTGAGGGAAAGCCACATGCCACAGAAAACATGTTCCACCATGACATCACTGCATCACTCACCGTCTATGGCCAAAGGTATGTATCCATCTAAGGCTGCAAATTGGACGAGGTAGCGCTGCAAAGCAAAGCCCTGCAGCGAATGTGAGGTCGGATGAACTATGCCTCAAACTAAACAAAAAATTGAAATTAGAGAGCGGGCGATCCTGCAGCTAAACTACAACATTCACCATTTCCTGGTCTGGCAAGGACTAATCCCACAGCGATGAAGCTGTCACAGCAACTGACTCAGCAGGGTGGCATGATTGACAGCCACCCTATGTCTCTTCCAACCAGTGCGGGTGATAAAAAATACAAAAAAAAAAAAAAAAAGATGAGCACACACACATCCGTTGCTTTAGCAGCACGATATCAACTCTTCTGCCAGCTTCTTATATGGTTGTTTGCTAACCCACATGACAAGTACAGAAGCTACGCTGATAAGAAAAACAATATCAACTTGAGGTTTAGAGGCAGGAAAAAAATAAAACAGAGTGAGAAAGTAGTTCTTCAACTGAAATGTTTTTAAAAATGTTGATGAGCTCGGTGGTTACTCATTACCTCCACCACAACCACACGTCACATTTTCACACCAGGCTTAGCGAAAAACCCACTAACATCAGGGAAATAACCCAGAAGCTCCTGACAGCAGCAAACCTGTCAAAGAAAAGGCTTGAGAAATGAAGACAGAGTTGTATTTTACAGCTTACTTCCAACAAATATCCCAAATAATAATAATAATAATAATAATAATACAAATAATAATAATAATAATACAAATAATAATAATAATAATAATAATAACAATGTGTTGACACTTTCCTGGAAAGAACTATGTAATTTTTGAGACCGTTTAGTTACTTCAGTTAGTTGTGTCGAGTTGACTAAACTAAAAAGTAGTTGCTGATTTCCAGAGAAACATACAGAAAAAGAAGCTGCTCAATTTAAACCAAAGTAAAAATGTATTATCAATTAGGAGAAGCTTCTGTCTTCATACAGTATGTGCTGAATCACATGCTTCCTGCAGAAAATTGCAAATTTTTGCAAGCTTGGCTGACCGTCTGCACGCTGAGTAAAGCACCGTCGGCTACGTTAACTTTCCACTTAATTAGAATTAATGAATTGCTTGTGTATCAATTAAACAATGTCTCTACTCTTCCCATAATTAGCACCAAATAACATTGTTCTTTCCAGGAAACTTCTTAGGAAATTACTGGAAATTTACAGACTTGTAAAACAACTGCGTAACCCAACAGATCTTTGTTGACGGTGGCGACCACTACAATGGTATTTTCTTGAGAGTGAGGTGTTAAATGTGTGGTAGATATTACTGCACTAAAACATCCTTCTTGTAATCTTCTGAGTAATGAGGATGTTTCTTGATATCAAACTTCAAAGGAGACTTTTGAGCACTACGACGCCGGTCCATCTCTCTTGAAGACAGTTGCCTGACTTGATGCACAATCAGCTCTATCAAAACGCTACCTAAGAAGAAAAAAAAAAACCAAATGCTTCCAGTATCAGGTTGCATATTTCTTACATCTCTTTTCAGGTCTACTGCAACCCAGAATGCCCCCACTGAGTCACAGCAAAACTGCAACTAGGCACACTAAACTTTTGCTGTGACTTGGTTATGACAAAGATCTGTAACTGACAAAACAGCATCAGCCTAACGCATCTGTGTTGCTGGGGCCTTGACCTGTAACCACATCCTCTTTCCAGAAGCACAAGAAGGCTTCATGCTGATCGGATGGAAAAGGAGTAGCTACCTACTAAAATAGCCTCTTCCAGTCTCTGTTCCTGTTCAAGGCTCCAGACAGCAGGCTTACTTTAGAGGGGATGGAGGGGGTTGGTGGGTATGGGGTGAGAGATGAGGGGGGGGGTTGTAGCTTTTGTATCTCATCATCAAATCTGAGTTGGTAAGAGATTCAGGGCACAGGATGAGGCAGATTTCAGTCAACACTTGGTGAAACAGGCGCCTTTTAGAGGCAGTGAGTCTCCCCCCACCTTTGCAAGAATTTCTTGTGTACTTGATAAATGTGATCATCACTTAATAATAAAAGGTTGACCTGCTGTATGTTTGTAGTTTTGGAGGATGGAGTAGTTACACACCTTTCCTGTTTCACATCACACATAAATAACCCTGCAACAGGCTGCCATGAAAGCTTTTTCTTTCTTTTTTTTGTTAGGGAGCCCGACAGGAGAGGAAAGTCGTTAGATCTCTCTTTTGGTTATCTCACTTGTGAATCTACCTAATTTGCTTACGGCAGTAGCATATGTTTATCACTCCAGGTCATGCTAAATCCCTGCAATCTGTGGCTGTGACTGCTTCAACCACAGAGCAGTCACACACTCCGCCGATATGTGATTATTACAACGTTAGCCTCCATAACATTCATCAAATTATATTCAAATCATAAACCCTCTTTCAGACAAAGCCTTACAAAACATAATCTATAATCCGAGGGGAGAAAAGGGGGGTATTTGAAACGAGCATCTGCCCATAAACAACCTAGTTTCATAGCAGCAACTACACTAAGTCCCGTTATAAAGCTTGTTAGCAAAATGCCGCTAACTAGCTCGCTTTAAGTGGCAGCGACGGGCCGCCGTCACTTCACACAACCGTTAGCTTCGGCTCGTTAGCAGGCAGAGCTAGCTAGCCGACACATTCCTCTCCTCGGCGGATAATTTGTAAAATAAACACAGCTAGGTTGTCAGAAACAACGCTGCATTTTATAGCTCAAGCATCCACCGGACCTAGCAAGCTTTAAATCAACCCTCATTGTGTTGTATTTGATCGGGAAGGAGTAGGGGCAAAAAAAATAGACACAACCGTTTTGCTAGCGTTACCTGCCCTTCCGCCTGGCCTTGACTAAAATGGGGAGTGCTCTCTCCCGTTTTCTAGCTTACTTGCGGACAATCCTTCTCTCATTTATCCCCCGACACATGTAGCCACACGCCGTGCACTCTTTTCTATATTCTTGCTCGATATCACCCCAGCAAAGGTGTCGACTGCTCCTTGTTTTCTCCCACACAAAATGACTTATTCGATTAGCGTTTAGCAGCTAGTAAAGTTTTGGTATTTCCACTCACCGTTTCTCGCTCGCTGTCTCTCGCCGCTCCGCAAGTGTCAGTTTGCCTCCGGCCTCTGTGCGCAGCAGACGTCACTCCTGACTATTTCTCATTTTTCTTAAAAGGGCATCGGCCATCGCATCATTTGCATGATAACGGATCGCATAGTAATGATGAGCGTTCATAGAAATACATCCACACCCTTATTATTACTAATGTATTGCAAAATAGCTACACTTTTTTTTTTTTTGCAAGATTTTTATTTTAGATATGATACTGTCTGGCAAGGATGAGCTATTTTCTCCCTGATTGTGAAATCTGGCAGTATGTATGAAGTGATATTAAACATCAAATGTATTATTTTTCAAGGGATAAAAATAAATAAATCAAAAATGTCTTTTTGGGTCATCACATATCCAAGGCTGGATTACAACTAAACCCAGGTTTACTCCGCATCATTTGGGTCTACATAATCTAATTAATCCATAAATTAGTTATAAATTTGTAGCACTGAATACAACATTAAGTATGACAGTTTATTCAGGCTCCAGTTTATGGACTTAGTCTTGAAGAGGGACTAGTTTAATCTAGTTTGAAAAATGTAATAGTTTTAGTTTGTATATTGAGCTGATTTGTTCTAAAGTTTTATTTTTTTATCAAACTGCACACAGAAAACTGAAGGTAATGTAGTATTATTCCATCATAGGAGTAGTTAAGGCTGCAATCAGCAATTATTTTCACTCTTAGTTGTTTTCTTTTTATAATCAATTGATTGTTGATTGTTCGCTATTCCCTGAAACCCATGTTAAAATATTCAAATGACTTGTTTTGTCTGATCAACAGTCAGAAACCCAAAGATGTTAAATTTACTATCATAGAAAACTGGCAAATGTTCACATTTGAGAAGTGAATGGGGGCCAAATAACAATCTTTTGACCTGGGGCCCCATAGGAGGGCCATCCAGCCATGTCTATGTCAAAATATTAAACACGTCCAAGTCCAGAGCTGCAACAATTAAGTTGATTGATAAGTTAATTGATTAGTCAGTTGAAAGAAAATGAATCGATTATTAATTAAACATTATGATATATCATTTTTTAACATTTCGTTGACTAAGCGATGAATTGAGACAATAGATTAATTGATAATGAAAGTAGGCATTAGTCACAGCTCCAGTCCTTATATGCAACTTTCAAATGAAAATGCCCCAAAAAAGATTCATTCCATCTTCTTCCATGTGAAGATTTAGTGGTTGTTTTTGTCTTCTATGACAGTACACTTAATATCTTTGCGTCTTGGACTGTTTGTTGGACAAAAGCAGCTATTTAAATATTTAGATTTGGGATCTGAGAAATTGTCAGCACAGTTTTAAGTCTTTTGGGGAAAGTCCAAGTCTGAAGTGCATGAATGTAAGCAAAGTCTTTCACATAAAGTTTCTGAATTCTGACTATTAAAATGACACATCTGAACATTTTCCTTTTTAGCAAAGTTAGCAGGTTGTCAGAGTCACAAGCAAAAGTAACTAGATGACAAACTGTTAATCATCATGCCATCGCCCAAGGTATCAAAGATTACAAAATCTATGAATCAGAGCCATTGTTAAGTGTTGTTAGGCATGTCAGAATCAAGTCTAGTCTTTAAAGCCTCTTAATACTAACCACTGATGACACATCATTTGTACATTTCCTACGAAAAGCTGCTCATTGTTGATTTTTATAGAACAGAGACCATGTCCTTTCAATCAACAGACAATTTTGATGAGTTCTTTTTCAAGGAGAAATGCCAAAGATTCATTGGTTCCAGCTTATTAAGCTGTTTCTTAATCCTCCGTTACAGTACTGAATATTTGGTGGTTTTGGACTGTTGGTCAGACAAAACAAGCCATTTAAATATGTCAACTTGGGATTCTGGTAAATTGTGATGAGTGTTTTTCGCAATTTTCTGGCAATTCGTTGACCAAATAATAAATCAGTAATGAAAACAATCGTTAGTCCAGTCACTAGACCTAATAATTAAATATTGAAGGTGTGGTAATACAAGGGCTGTTGATGATTTCCCAAATTCAATCGTTCTGGGTTAACACTTGAGATTTGAGTGATGTTGCTTTGAAATCTCAAGTCTTCAGAGAATAAAGTCTCCTTCTAGTGATGTAAGTCGAGTATCAAGTCTACTCTGCCTTGAAATGAACAATCCCTGACCCCGACATATCAAAGCAGTGATGTAAAAGTTGCATCAAGGTCCAACCTACTTAATTCATCCAGTGTCCTTCACCTGTAGCTACTCGTTGGCTTCAAAGTGAAAACAGTGACACAGACATACAAGAATGTGAGAGCAAAGTGCTCCCTTATGTGTCTTTTGTAAACATCCTAAAAGACCCAGTTGCACAATTTGGGGCAGACAAATGAGAGCAATACTGGTCTGGATATCTTTGTGAGGACTACCCTCTAGTGGGGAATGAGTGATCCTGCTCGGCTTAAAAACAAAAACAAAAAACAAGAACAGTACAGTTTAAAAAATAAAAGTAAACTTATTCTCACTGTATTTTTTTACAATGTGGGCCAGAATTAGTGGTATAAATGTATTCACTGCACTATAAAAGACATTTTACAACTTTTTTTTATTGTATTATAGTACAATCTGTCATACAGATTTACATACAGTATGCATCAACCCCTTGCTTGAGTTTCTCCATTCATTTGTACTGCCTTTGCCATCCTTTTTTTTATTATTATTATTATTAGCAGCCTTTTTTCCATGTCTCGGTGTTGAATGTAAAAGCACAGTCACATAAAATAGAGCAATCTGGTACAACTCTTTACAATCTAAAATAAATAAATCACTTTAAAACAAACTAATATCCCAGGAATAGGTTCGTATCTGATAGATGATTGCCTTCATAAGTGAATAAAAATCAAATAGAAAGGCCAGCCAAATGTCAGTGGCCAGCACAAGCAGGTGACATTTACGGCAAAAATCAAAACTACTAATGTAAGTCAATACAAGCAGAAAGTTTTTACTGTATATACACATAAGTATCATACTTATATATAAGTATAATTCATTACGTTCCATGTGTGACATGTGTTTTTGCTAAATTCAACATTATCCGGAGCTCGTGTGTCCTTAACTCACACTTGTAGGGCTACTTGTAAGTACATACTGTATATATATGAACAAAATAGAAAAAAAAAACACACCTCATCCCTTACGAGCCCACAAATATCAAACAATACATCTCACCACGTATCTGTATTTGACCGATGTTAGGTGAAACAGGTGCACATGACAAGGCTGAGAATGGCAGAAAAAGGCAGATCTGTACATGGCTCTTGAGAGAAGGAGAATGAAGATGTATTTTGTCCTTCGTTTCTTTGACACAGTCCGTAGAGTTGGATGCAGCTGCTATTGTTTGATGTGTGGTATTAACGCATCTCCATTTCTTCTTTGTAACTTCAGCAAAGAATTTCAAAAAAAGGCCTAGTGGATAAGAAGTCGGGTGGGGGGGGGAGTCCTCTCACTGATATTGCCTGTAGTCTCCAAAAGAAGGGGTGGGCATGGGAGCGGGGGCCGGTTCTTCTGCAAACTGGGGTCCTAAAGACAGAGAGAGAAAACCTCAGAGTGAGATGACAGCCGATCAGAAGCTGCAGAACTGCATAAAAAATAAATTACATTTATTATTGGTTAAGAATAATAACCGATTATTTCACAATTAATAGATTAATTAGTTTGATCTGTAAAATGTTTAATTTGGTCCACAGTCATAACACAAATATATTCAGTTTAGTATCACAAAAGACCAAGAAAATCTGTAAATATTCGCATTTTGTGTAACTTGATCCAGTGAATGTTTATAATTTTTGTTTTAAAAGATTTACTGATTCAATTTTTGTTGATCGACTAATCCATTCTGCTGTAATGTCATGTTTTTACACTTGGGGGGGGGGGGGGGGGGGGGTTGATCACACCTGTGCTTTTCCTCTTGTGTCAAAATGTCCTTCATAAAAACAAAACACCTGGTATTTATACTCCCGGTATTAAACCCTGGTCTGGCAGTTAACATTACACTCCGAGTAGATCCTCCTTCTGTTAAAATGTGTTTCTTTACCCACATTGAGTTAATCAGAAACCAAATTTATAAAACATACTAAGTCATTTTACTGTATTATCTCTCAACATTATATTATAAGTCACAACTCCGTCAATTAATTCGATGACATGACCTTCATATAAAACTCACCAGTTGGGAATTGTGAAGAGGCAAACCTAGTAAGCAAGATTCCAGCGCCCTCTATCAACGCCAGCAGAATACCTCCCATGGCTGCAGAGCCCACCATGGCCACTGGTCCATCTGCACAGAACAGTAGATGATATAGATAATATATTAGTACAACAAACACCCAGGTATGGAGGGCCTTTAATTATAGGTATTTTTAATTATATCTGAGACCTCACATGAAGTCCAGTAACAATACTTGAAAACTCCAGTTCCTCAAATGTATCACAGTACATCTGCAAACTGGCTGAACTGAAACTATTTCGGTAAATCTCTAGTCAGTGATGCCAATCAGGACTACGTCTAGTTTCGATGCCTTTACTGACATTTGTCTAAAATTAGCTGTAGAACAAAGTTAACTCATGACCACTGTCCAGCAGGTGACATCAGATGTCTTTTTTTAAAAACACGACACAACTGAGTTTAAGGGACGATGATTCACTTAAGTAGGAGATTCCCTATGAAAGCATCCACAGAGGGTTTATTATATATGTGGCATATATGATTGAAGGGACTAATTTTGTATATTACTGTGCAATTTGTATATCAAAGGGATGTTTCTGTGGAAAAACTGACATCATCCAGCCAACATTGATGAGCACAGTGCCTCTCTGAAAAAGTTGGTTTTACCTTTAGGCAACAGTAGAAAAGAAGATGACGGCTTCCTAAAAACATGCAGCCACACACTAAATAGTCTTACTGATGCCTCCTTGCTCGCTCTGAAGTGTTTTGGTAATGTAACAAGTTGAATTTCTGTCACTCTTACATGTTCAGTGTAAAAAAGCAACATGGTTTTCTGTTTGCATGAGGTATGTATGTGTTTACTGTCATCTGCCAACTGCTTCTAAGCTTACTCACTTCTTGCGGCGAGGATCGCTCCTGTCATGGCCCCGCTTGTAATTGAGTTCCAGGGATCCTCCTTCCCTCGCACTTTTACTAAACCACAGTCAATCATGGAGAAGAGGCCTCCCCATACTGCAAAGCTACCTGCAACCCAAAAAAAATGGATTCACAGAATAAGAAACATTGTCTCTTCAGTATTAACTACTCATCAAGTGTAGGCTTGAATGGTGCCTGTAAAACATTTGTCGTTTCCTCTTTCATGAAGAGTAGTCAGCTTGGATTCATATTTTTTATGAAGGTTATAGTGGATTCCAAAGGCGACATGTGTCACAACCTTAAGAAAGGTTTTGTGGTATATTTAGCCATATTTTGATTAAATCATGACTGTTTGCAACATACTGAGCACAAATCTGTGTCTTTCTCTCCTTCTTTCTCTCTCAACCCAACTGGTCAAGGCAGATGGCCGCCCACCTAGAGCCTGGTTCTGCTGGAGGTTTTGTCCTGTTAAAAAGGGGGAGTTTTTCCTTGTCGCTGTCGCCAAGTGCTTGCTCATGAGGGAATGTTGAGCCCTTGTAAAATAAAGAGTACAGTCTAGACCTGCTCAATGTGAAAAGTGCTCTGAGATCGCTTATGTTGTGTTTATAAACAAAATTGACTTGAAAACTGCCCACTGTCCTTGGCAAGGTGGGAACAAACTTTTTTTTTTTTTTTTTTTTTTTTTTTACAGTGACCTTTGCAGCCAACAGATGGTGAGCATTTGTGAATATAAAAAGGACATATCTTGGTTAAGTCTCACTTTAAGTCAGATAATATTTATATTCTGAGGTTGTTTTTACCTCCAAGCTGTGGGGCTCTGGTCTTGATGGCAGTCATGCTACCTCTCATTCTGTGGCTCATACCCTGCAAAGATAGAGCAAAAAAAAAAAAAAAAACAGATCAGTAGAAGTTTATTGTTAACTCATGATATCTACCTGTTGTCTCTTGACAAAATTAAAAATCCCAAAATTGTAGATAATAACTATGTAAAACATGGCCAAGGTCAAGAGACTTCATAGTGTCACTGAAGTTACTGAAAAGATACCACACTGCTAGAGTGGATTATACCAGAAAAACACATTTTTAAACGTGTACCATATGTTTCAACTTTATTGGCGTTAAAACATCATTTTCTGTTAAAGACAACCAGCTGTGACAGATTGTTATTCATGTACATGTTTGTGCTTGTGCAGGAAGCATTTGCACTTGAGTGATTTTTACGACCACAAGAAGCATCAAGTGTATTAAAATCAGTGGTAAAAGCTGCTTTTGTTTACACTTATATACATATTATTCCAAATTACGTCATATGCGATAACCTATTCTGTAGATAGAGGATATATTCCTATGTGCGGTCCTCAATTAGACCTTCATCTATGACAAATCTGAAAATATTTTTGTAATGTTGCCTCTTTTTTGTGGAAGGTATTGAGCATCAAAATTCAGACTTGTTATTTGTACATTGTATATTTTATGCTTAACTAAATTTCATGCACTGTGGAAGGGAAATGCAAAGAAAACACTGGCTGACAACAACAGAGGTCAATTAAAGTCATTTCCAAAGACACAAAGCGTTTACTGTGCCAATAATAAAACATGGTATAGTGTTTTCTCTGTGCAGGTGTCAAACCAGTCTCAAGTTGTATGTAGTACAATTTGTAAAGAGATGTTATAATAGTTATGTTTGACTGAGGGAAATGGTGAGGTACAGATTTATGACTGAACTTACTGAAGGTGCATTTCTGAAGCCTTTTACTGCCTGGAATATTCCTCCTCCAATAGCTCCCATGGTGAACGCTCCCCCACAGTCGTCCACAATTCTCCAGGGACTAAAAGCACATTAGCGAAAGGTCATTATCACATACTGTACATAGAATGAAACTGCATTTACACATATTGTCATCATCATCATGTCCGAGAGCACTCTGCAGGTACAGTCTTGCTATGTGTGAGATCCATTTGTGTGGATGGCCAAGTTTATAAAACCAAGGGTGACTGTAGAGGAACAAGTGCTAACTTATCGTCAATATGGAAATAAAATAAAGCTAATCTGAATACAAGAACCTAGATTTCAAATACACACACTGAGGAGCAGACCTCTGAGAAATGCAAATACACTCCTACACAAGTTGTTACATCTGTCACCAAATATAATATCAAACTTAATACATATGTACGTGTCTTCAATCTAATTTATCATCAATGCAATGAGGTCTGTTCAATTATTATGCATCATATCAACACATGAAAAAACAAACTTTTTTTTTAGTTTACTTGTAATCTTTAAAAATACAATATGATATCATCATGTTAAAATTACACTGAAAGTAAATAAACAACTCATTATCACCCAGCAATACATTGCATCTCTCTGCTTATTACACAATATGTAAAATGAAGACAAAGACATCTGATCTCACTGTTTACTTTAAGTGCTTCTTCCCTTTCAGACATGTTGTGAACTAAGCTTGATGTGAGTCCAATATGTTTTTTTTTTTTTACATATTAAACATAGTACAAATAGTATAATTGCAATTAAAATTCAACCTATTTAATTGTTCAACTTGTTTAACTGCTGATCAAAATATGTTTCCCCCTCCACTGAAAAGTCCTTTCTTTGTGTATGTGTACTAGAGGCTTCAGGTTTCCACATGATCACACTTGTGTCGGTTGCATACTGGATGTTTGATTAGCCTCCAAACTAGTTGTAATGCCACAGATCGTGCTCATAGACCCAATAAGGACAGAGAAGCTTCAGGAGATGAAAACAGTCCTCTAGTGTCAAACTCTGCACATTCATCATTCTGCATAGTGGAGCACAAACATCCAAGTATAGTGACAATAAGCAAAACACATTTCTGAGTGGAAAGGGACTTTAAACAGAACCATCACTGCTTTTCTCTTAATGACCTTAAATGTGTCACCTGAGGTCACCAGGGACTCACACTCAACAAAAAAAAGTTAACAGGAGAAAAGTTTCATTTCCATTTATTCCAGAGGCTAAACTGCTAAAAGTAAAGCAGAAACTAATTAAAATTCCTTCTATTGCCTGGTTAGTACAGTATGTACCATTTGATCCAGGACCAGCATGCTGCGCTGCACTGCAAAGCTGTGGCCACAAACAGGTCAATAATCCTAAAGTTTCCTAACAAGAACAATTGCTAAATAATATGTTATAGTTTTGTGATCAACACATGTAATACATATGAATAACTGATTCACAAATAGTGCTTCCGGTGTGTATTAGTAGACTTCACTGACAGGTTGAGAGACTTTTCTGCATTTGGAAAAGGTCAGAGGCACGTGGGGGGTTTGTTTGTTTTGTTTTGTTTTGTTCTTTAAATTTAATTTTCTCTTTATGTCAGTTGGAACATATTTCGCTTTAACGGTCATTGTCCCTAAAGATCAGTATCAAAATTACATTTCACACTGCATTAAAAGTATTTTTGCTTCTCTGAAAATTACACATATCACCTTTTAAATGTGCGCCACATTACATTTGTGATATTTAATGACCAAAACATGTCCCCACACCCGACCCTAATCCTAAACAAAATTAACAAGTTTAACTTTATATGGACACTTGTCATTGTTGGACTCGTGTCGAGGTACCACTGTCCAGATGTTGTGCAACCCTCAGCCTGCCCGGCAGATAAGAAAACCCAGCTAACGTTAGCTTACCTTAATGCTAAAGCATCATTCTTAACTTTACATTTTTTCTACTGAACAGCTAAAACTGTCGCTGTGTCTCTTTACATGCACTGAGTACAACATATCACCTTGTACAGAATCGGTGATTGGAGTCATTCAACTAAATGTGATGACATGTGGGTGAATAAACCGACAAGGTCACTAACAACGTGATTTAGCAACGACGGTGTAATGCTAGCACACTGCCAATGCAAGGATATGTAACGTTAGCATCTATGCTAACGCTTGCTAACCAGCCGGATTTGGAGGTTTTCCGGGCAGGTCACGTAACGTAAAACAAAAACAATTACACACACGTATACTGCTAGTTACTTCAAAGAGAAACATTGACATTTCTAAGCAAAACAGCTTGAAGAAGGTATGTTTTTTCTGGTTATAGGACTCACCATGGCTCTCTGGCATATTCCTCCATTTTGTTCTTTCGGTGTTCCCTCTGACGTCAGGCTTATCGACAACCTGACGTAACGACACCACGCGGCGTCTTAAAGGCGTATTTCACCAGAGCCAAGTGCTACTTGTATTAAATAAATTGTAATCTTGAGGGACTAAGGTGTTATATTGTGGAAATAGTTTACAATCTGCAAGTTCAATAAATTAATCTGCCCCAGATGTTGTTACAAGACAACCGTTCGTTATTTTGTTATGTAATAAAAATGCTTTTTGGGACTTCAGAGACTCCGTACTCACCAGCCGGTTTATTTGTCAACATCAGTGGTTCAGTTGGCCTTGAGGCTCCAACATTAAAGTAGGTATTACCGGTTTGAAGGAGGGTGAAATAAACCCGTGTTATCAAAGGAGGCATACTGTACAGACACAGAGTTAACTAAGTCATGAAGTTTATCATTTTTTCATAAATGTATTATGTAAGCAAGCAGAAGAAGAAGTTAAAGTCCCTCTCCGCTCAAAAATATGTTTTTGCTCTTAATCCTTCAGTAGGGTGTTTGAGCTTCACCGTACTGAAGGATGTATGTGCAGAGTTTCACACTGGAAGTCTGTTTCCACATTCACATGTCCACATTCTGCTTAAATTGGAAAGTTTCTCTGTGCTCATTGAAAATATTATTTTAAGGGACTTAAAATATGATTTTCATCTCGTCCCTTGCCTATGAGCATGATTTGTGACATCACAACTAATTTGGAGCCAGTCCTGATTCAATATTCAATTACGAAAATATGATGTGGAAACTCGAGGCCTCTGGTGCACAAACACTGAGAGGGGACTTTACAGTGATATCTTGGAGATATCTTGTGTCCATCAGTTGACTTTTAAAAAGGAGTATATTTGCATATTTACAGCTTCTTGAATTTTTAATGAGGGACAAGGACACAAAAGGCACAGACTGAAATTATCGTTCCAAGCAGAGTTTTTTATATATCTTAATACATGTCTGCAGGGGATCTTTAAAAGTGCTTTACAGGAGGAAGAAAAGAAAAAGAAGGAATAAATGAGACACAATAGACAATGCATAACATTAAAAGGTAAAACAAGGTTTCTAAGGTTTCTCTGACGCTTTGTGGGAGGCTGTTTCATAGTCGAGGTGCAACAGTATAATCACAGTGATTTAGCAATGATAATAATATAGCTGTAGCTGCCTTATATTGTTTTATCTTTGATTTACCCGTTTCATTTCCAATCTATAACTAAATAACACAGAGAAGAAACTGGGTCAGTCCCTCTAAGCTGAGTCTGCCCTACAGACAATGTTACAAAGCGTCACTGTTAATAGGTAGCTTAGAAATAAAACTGTTGAATGCTGCTGTTTTGCACATTTTAATGTTTCTTTTTTGGTTTTCTTATGTGGCACACCATGCTCAGTTTTGAGTGTGATTTGTTTGGAGCGTTAAATAAAACACTCAACACACATGTGTAATAGTGTTCGATGTTTTTACATTATTTACGGTTTTTATACCAAACACAACGTAAAATTATGGTATTCTGGAAATTATAAGGTTTAGTATAATTATATTGAATAATTTAAGTGATATATGTGCACACAAATTCCTGCGTGCTTGTGTGAGACTGAAGCAGTTTTGAACTGTGAATGAAACCTGAAGCCAATGAAGGTTTGAATGTTCTTACAGTTAAAGGGGAGAGATAGAATATCAATTGGCTGCTTGGACCAGTTATGTGTCTCTCTGTTTGCATTTCCTTAAAAAGAGCAGTGTTGCCAGACGCGGGGATCTAACCCACAATCTTAATCTCATGGGGAAGTTGACCACAATAACAGTGCTTAAACCACTGAGCCAGCCAAGAAGCCTTGACGTGAGGAAAAAGTTCCCACTTTGTTGAGGAGAAATAAAGCATGTAGTTCAGAGATTTTACATCATTATTAGCAGCAGGATTAGCTGAAGATGAATAATGTATAATGTGTGTACACAGTGTTTGAAGGAAAAGAGAATCTGTAAGTTTAAGAAACAGGAGGCAGCGCCTGCAGATTGGATTGCAGTCAATGAGAGCGCTCTCACCATCAATTAAGGTTTAGATCTCAAAAACTATAACTGCTGTGGGAAATATATTAACATTTTGAGAGAGAGGAGGGTTGTGGCAGCATTTTAATGTATGATATGTGCCACAGAGTTAAAACAGTGGGAGTGAAACATGTTTAGATTTTCTCTTCTGGTCTAAAAAAAAAAAAATGGCTGCTTTAGCCTGTGCCTGATGACATCATACACTGATAAGATCTAAAAACTGCTGTGAAAGCTCTGACATTTGACTTAAATTGCTCCAAAACTTCAAATGGCATCTCAACACAGAAAACAACTTTGAATATTAAAAGTTTGCTGAGTGCTTTTAAGTTTGAAGAGTGTCTGTAGACCAACGCACATCCAAGCATGTGAGTTTTCAAGGTTACAAAGAGTTTTTCAACTTCCCACCCGAGGTCTATCATTCCTCCCATAGACTGCCGTTGTACATTTTAATATTTTAAAAATGTATGTAAAGAAAAATAAAAGTAATAGCACACAC
The DNA here is from genome assembly GCA_029490765.1 of Euthynnus affinis. Taxonomy (NCBI): domain Eukaryota; kingdom Metazoa; phylum Chordata; class Actinopteri; order Scombriformes; family Scombridae; genus Euthynnus; species Euthynnus affinis. The sequence goes on along the minus strand of CM055840.1, from coordinate 22,670,627 downwards.
TGTGGAAACATGCTCGGCATGTTAGAGCTGGAACCATGTTTCTAGTTGTAAGTGTGGGACTCGTTAAATGCAGCTAATGACAGAATAAATAAAATAATAAAGAGAACAAAGTGTGATTGTGGTGCAGGTGCAGTTATGAGTGCGTGAGTGAGTTATTTTCTGACTACAAATGACAACCATTTTCTCTTCAGATCCCTTTTGTTGGCACTGACCAACCAGTAATCTCAACATTTTCATTCCTTCCCCTCTTTTTCTCTCCATCAGATCAGTGCTGCTGGTCAGCGGAGCAGCTACAGCCGAGAGAGACAGACCGCTGGCCAGCAGCCCATTATTAGGAACGAGAAAGGAATGAATTGCAGAGCAAGCCTTCATTGAGAAATGACCAAATATAGGCATTTCATGGATGCAGAGGCTGAGGCAGGGCGATGGAGACATAAACTGGCCTGTTGCTGCTGTTCCCTTCTTCTCCTCTGCACGCCCAGGATGATGGCTGCCTCGCCAGCTGGTGGGTGAAGACTACACAGCTCACACTGTTTTCCTGCAGCCTTAAACACGTTATGTAAAGAGCAACAGATAGTGTAAATATCCTTCATGGCTGGATGCAGAAGCACAGACGTGTGTCTAGTGATGCAAAGAGTCTTGAAATTAATCTAAATAAGTTGTCAGGAGTCACACGCAAGAGGACTAGAGTGCAAATTCTGCCCTTTAAATCTGGAGATATTGTTTACGCTGCAGGCTGATTGTTAGCTATGGATACATATCTATATATGGATCTGTATATATTGTCCGTAACTATTATAAGCCAGACAGAGCTGAAGTGAAATGGAAAAACCCAATTACGAAGATTTCCTATAACACATGATGACAAATGACAGCAGATTTTAATACACGCATTCCTTGATTTATCATATTTAAAAAAAATATTGCGAAAGGGTTTAGATTTTAAAATTAGTTGTATTTCATTTTCCATATACTGTACATATCAGCCAGGCACAACATCACATCACACTTGTGACTTGTCATTGCAAACATACCAGAATCTTTTTATTGAAGACATACAGGCTCTGTAAGAAAGGCACGTGTAATCAATTATGACAGAGAATCCTTCATTACACAAAACACATCATCATCAGCAGAGTGCCACTCTGATTTTTTTGTTTTTTTATCACATTAAATTGCTTTGAAATGACATTCACTTAAAAGTACGGCATAAATCAACAGGAGGGTTGATAAAAGCCAGTAATGGTTTTCCAAATCCCCAAGGTTAAGACATTAAGGTTATGTAAGATATTCAAACACCCAGGCTAGAATTATTCTGCACAAAATATAACGTCAGATACCGAAGGACAGCCATTTGCACTTCCTGATTAAAAAAAAAAAGTATTATGTAATTATCTTCATGCTAAAACTCTTTCGTCATGCACCAGGATTCCACTGGGCTGCTTTCCAATCCATTAAACTCTGCCTGAGATGTCTTGAGATTTGAAAATGAGACACACAATCAAAGACCACCTTGACCTTTTGTTTTTTTTTTTTTGTTTTTCTTTACCCAGATAATGTGATTTTCATAAGTCAGGCCGCCATGTTTGTTTATTCCCTGATATTTCCACCATTTCAGAATTCCCAGTTTGAGCAGATTTACAACCGACAAGTACGGAGCGGATTCCCTCTCCACAAATAAATAAATGGTCAAATTAATGTCCACTATATCATTGATAGACTTTTGTATATTAGAATTTTATAAAGAGTTATTTGAATTCTCTTATTAAAGCTCATCATACACTCCCACCATGCTCACATTCAGCTGCATACGCAAGCCAACATGTTATATGATCGGCTTCATATTACCTAGTGCAAATAACCAGCAAAGCGTCAATATGAACTGAAGACAAACAACCACAAACTCAACACACTCTCTGCAGTCAACTAATAGAGACCCCTACGATACTCATTCTCCACAGAGTCCTTTTGGTCCAGTGTTTGAGGGGAGAACTCATAGTGAGGGCTTGTCATCTAACCGATGGGCATCTTATGATTCGTCTTCTCCGTCCGTCCAGTCCCACAGCGCAGCGCTTTGACTGCACTGACAGGATTGTAGAGTTTATCTCTGTGAAAACCTGTGGCGAGATGTCTGTTCTCCCTCTTTCTTCTTTTTTTCACTTTATATTCCAACAGGAAATATTACTGCAACCACTTTGGCACCGGCACCTGTGTGTGAGAGGGGGAGGAAAAAAAAAAAAAAAGTAAGCATGTCTGAATGCACTGCAGCTGAGCAAATCTATCTAGAAACCGATCTTACGTACCTTCTTGAGTTGTTTCATGTTGCTTCCTCTGATCGAGGCAAGCAGTTGGTCCCTTGAGTTCTTGCTAGCACCTGGGCTTTTTCCATCCAGCTTCCTCTGCGACACCGGGGTCAGAGAGTTCCTCAAGCTGTCCACATTCAGCATGGGAGGAGGAGGAGGTGGAGGTCCACCTCCAGGAGGAGGTGGAGGTGGTGGTGGAGCTGGACCTCCAGCTCCTCTTTTGGGAGTCAGCTTCGGCGAAGGCATGGGCGAAGGCATGGGAGAAACTTTAGGGGAGACTTTTGGCGAGCCTCTTAGAGATCCTCCTCCGCCCGTCTTGGGTACCTCCAGTGTCCCCTTCTTCTCCCCGTTGGCCTGGGCCTGCTTCTGCTCCTGCAGGCGCTTCTGTCTCTGCCGGTCCATGTTGCGGCTGAGTATGTTCGTCGTGGTCATTCTGGGCCCGGCCAACTCGAAGTGGTAGCCCAGTTTCAGCAAGGTGGTGTTATCTTTCAGAATCTTGATCATCTCCATCTCGGTTTTCCCACCACAGATGTGACGCTGGTTTTGGAAACGGAGCTCGGTGAGTGTGGCGTTGTGTTGTAATGACTGGATGAGAGACAAGATGCCTTTGCCGGTGAGATGGTTGGAGTCAAGGTTGATGCTGGTGATGGTCTTGTTGCTACGCAGCGTGCCGGCAATGGCGTAAGCCACGTGGTCGTCCGCTCGGCAGTTCGCCAAAGCGAAGCTCTTAATATGAGTGTTGTTGCACAAAGCCTCTGCAAACTCGATGAGTGTTTTCGTCTTGATGACCTCTGAGTTGTTGACGTTGAGCTCAGTCAGCGAGGGGTCATTGCTTCGAACCTGCGCCATCAGCTCATCAAACATGCTCGAGTCTTCGTCCTCCTCTTCTACTTTTTTGCTGTTTGGAGTGTTTTTGGCCACACAGTTGCCAATTTTCTCTGTTTCTTCGGCTTTTTTAACTTTTCCTTTCACGTCCTCTTTTTCCTTTTTCTCCTCTACTTTCTTCTCTGTGCTTATCTTCTTGTCCTTCTCTTTCACGTGGTCACTGTGGTTAACCAGCTCTTCTCTGTCTGTTCTTTTTTCCGCCTTGTCGTGTTTCATTTGCACGTCACCCTTCATGGATGGTTGTCGCTCAAGTTTGATTTCAGGTTTGGCTTTGTCTTCAGCTTTTTTCTCATCTACTTTAGGTTTCTTCTCCTCTGGTTTACTCTCCTGAGCCTGGACTTCTTGTGCTTTGCTTTGCTTCTCCAACATTTTAGAGACGAGTCCTTGTGTCCTGAAGTTTTCTGATCTTCTCTCCTTTTCCTTGACGACCTCTTTTTCGCTTTTTTCACTTTTTTCTCGTAGCTTTGAGATAATGTCTTTGGTTTTGCTGTCGTCTTTTCTCCTGCAGTCCTCTTTCCTCTCCTTCTCTCTGCTGTCGTCCTTTTTGTCCTGTAACTTGGAGATCATATCCTTTGTTTTGCTACCTGTGCTCTCTCTGTCTTCTCTTCTGTCTCTTAGCTTATTGTCCTCACTCCGTTTCTCTTTTTCACTGATCCCGTCTTTCACGTCAACCTCTCTGCTCTCCTGCTTCCTGAATCGACTTGAAAGCCGGCTTCGCTCATCTTTCGAACATTCGAGACCTTTGCTTTTCCTGTCATCCGCCTTAATATCTTTTTCATTCGACACACTAGCTTGTCTATGTAACCCTACTTTCACGTCGTCGTTCCCCTCCTGGCTCAGGCCCATCTTCCTCAAGTATTCCTGCTTCCGGCTCTCCTTCTTTTGCTCACCCTGCAGGAGGACAAATATGAGTGTGATATGGAAGATATCAGCTTTTTTTGTCAGGAAGTAAAGCAGCTAAATATATGCTAGTACCAAAAGCAAAAAATTACAGGGTTATTTTAATCAAACTTTCTTGTGCAGACGAGGAAATAGCGCCATAAACCAAAATACAACACAACAGAAACAGCAAAAGGCTACTATTTTGCAGAATTTAAAGACCTCTTCAAAGTCTCATAATTTTGGATTTATATCGGATATACAGTAAATACATTATAAAGTGAAGCAGAACCTGCTCTTACTTTCATACAGTATATATTGCAAGCTCTGCACCATATGATATAACACTAATCCAAGCAAATATTTGTGCTAATACTGTATTCCTTTACTGTAAGACAGCACTCCATCCATCTGCCCACTGTAAACACACACAGCCTGTCTGACACAATGTGGCATGTGTGTTTACAGTCAGCAAAAGGACAAGGAGCCATTTTTTATAGCACAGGGATACATTTGCAGCGGGGTAGCTTGCTAAGTGTTTGATTTGTGAGTCTCCATCTGTTTTGCTGTGTGAGGCCGTGGCCCTGGCAGATGTATCCTTAAAAGGCAGTGAGCGTAGGAGCAATCAACCAAGGAATTCCATCAGGCCGGGATTAAGAAGCTCCGCAGGGCCGCAGCTCCATCGACTGAAGTGCCTCTCCTTTAAACACACAAACTGCTAGAAATCTGGCACCCCTGACACTCAGCCGAGGAAGGCTATGTGTCAGAATGTATCAACGAAAAAAACCCCAACTTTTATGGCATGTCACAGTAACAGCAGACATGCCTGCATGTTTCTCCGCTTGTAAGAGGATGGTTAAGAATGTGAAATGGATGTAAGTAAGCAGGTCTCAGAGGGGAGAACAGTATTTTTCCTGGCACACAGGACAACTCTGGGGATGACTATTTATGAGCTGATGGACTCAGGGTGCATGAGGTCCAGTTGGCTGTTTGCCTCAAGTACAATAAAAAAAAAGCACATGAAGCTATCATTAGAATACCTCGGGACAAGTGAGTGTTACGTAATGTTGATTCTATCAGACATACATTGTTTTTGATTTCCTCTAATGTTTCTTATCTGCATTTTCATTAAAAGCAGCGGGATTGAGCTCAAATACAAACGTTTTAAAACAGTGAGGGGTCTTAAAAACATGCAGATTGCGCTACAAATTCACTGCAAACACACTAATGGGTGACACTAAAGCAGAATCATTTTAAAAGATTCACCATCTTACCTCAATCGACTGTTCCCTCTGACTGAGCCGCCCTTTTGTGCCACTCTCCCGCTGAGTGTCCCGTTTAGCATCCTGGACATTGTTGCTTGTTGATGGCTGCGCAGATTGGCTCTCCCCTTGGACGATGATCTTCCCATCGTCTGGGTTGATGTCTGGCACTTTCTCCATGTCCTTCTCCAGCTCCTCCATCTCTTCGGGGGAGAGGGTGGACAGCAGGTTGTCCAGGTCTGGGTCCTCGCTGACCTGACGACCCGTACGGGTCAGGCCTCTCACCTTTCTCCTGGACATAGTTGCCTAAAAATCTGGGGTAAAGGCTGCGCCCGTGGAGAAGAGCAGAAGAATTTGATTTCTTTGGAGGCGCTGATGGTGTTAGTACAGTGTATTCCTTAATTGAAAACCAGATTATTGTGTAATTTCTCTCCTATGGTAAGAGGTTGAATATTCCCATAAGCCAAAACTGATGTCCTGCTGTCCTTGCGGCGTCCTGCTCACCAAAAAGCCACCAGAGGCATCAATCCTGGTGCAAAGAGGCTAGACTCACGGTCTTGCAGTGAGGGGGTACCAGTGACGAACTGCAAGAGGCTCGCATCATCAAAATGGACTGTGAGGCTGGGACATTCTTCGAAATCCTGTGAAAGTGCATGTCCATATTTAGTTCAGGGTACACACTCCTTTAAAGGTAATGGGAAGGGCTGAAGTTTACAGAGATGCCAGAGCAGAGTTACACAGACTTCCTATTACACAATTCATCTTTATATCGAGAGCAGTTCCTGGAGATTTATTAAGTAATGATTCTAATTTTAACGGCTGAGAATTTCATATTAGATTTTATGCCACAAGATTTTTTTTTTTTTCCTATTTAGTGGTTTGTTGAAGAAACACATTCCCATCTTTTTAGAGATGAAGTTGAATTATAACATGGGGTTTTGTTTTGACAACAGCTCAGTGACTTAGGGGGGAAACATCATTTGTTAAGACGCAAGATTCAGAGTTTTCATGTCAGAAGCTCGTTTTACATGTGCAGTAAAATGCAGGGTGATGTAATCTTGAGGCTGTACTAAATGTCTAGTGTACAATAAAGAATAACAATTAGAATAAGAGTAAAAATAAGACTGATAAAAATATATATAAATATGTAATGTTTGTGTGTGTATATGTGCAGGTGGACTGTATAAGTACATGTTGCAGTTGTGAAGCAAACTATACAATCAAATGTTGTACAGGACGGAGTGGAAATATATAATGTTAATATTTTATGGGCATGAATTCATCTGAATGTATTGAACCTTCTTTGGTGGTAAATATGGACATCTAGTGGTCAAAATAATGTCAACACACACCAACCCCCTTTTAAATGTTGCATAATTATATTTTTTTGGAAACATCCATCCCCATTTAAAAAAAATACACAATAAAAGACACAGCAGACAAATCTGTTTTTACATTCCAAAGTTAAATTTTTATGGTAATAGAAATAAAAACTTTCCACTCACTTTATATTACAATGTCATACCATCCATATGACAACAGACGAAAAAAAATCCATATCTAGACAAGTTATTTTTGCAACTGATGTCAGTTTCATTAAACACACTCATGGAGTTGGTCAGAAGCACAAATTGACAGAAACATTATTGAACAAATGTATGTCAAACTACATGAAAAGCATCTTACAAAGAAAAATTCCAGTAATCTCTTTGTGCTTTACAAAGGCTCAACAAATTATTTATGCTGTAAACGAGGAAGAGGGGGGAGAGAATAACTCTCGTCTGATTCATTGCATGGTTCTGCAGTGAGACAAGATACAGCAATGTCTCGAGGAAAAAAGGTTTGAGAAGGTCCAGGCTTCTCTGAACAGCACGACGGAGCGAGTTTGTTGTGTTTCTAATTACGTGCCTCATTAGATGTTCAATACATTTACAATTACATCAACACCCTGCTTTCAGACGTCTTAAAAAGGGATGCAGGGCTGTTACTTTCTGTCCCAGATGCTATTCTAGACTCAGTTACAGATAAATATACAGGTTACAGGCTCTGACCTCACTGGAGCCAAAATCTGGAAGTGAAAATTTAAAGTGATAGTTCAACATTTTGGGAAATGGATACATATATAGATTAGAAGAGAAGATACCACTCTCACTTCTGTACTGTAAATATAGCCGATATATTTACTGTCATTTCTCAAAATGTCCCAACTATTCCTTTAAAGAGAGGTCGACAAACTCTACTTTTTGAACCGTAGTGATTTTTGGCTTTGTAGCTTGTCCAGAAGGTGAGAAGAACCCGTTCACAGTAAAAGGTAACCTCAATAATAATAATAATATTAATTATAATAAATACCAAATGGAAAGATGCCAAAATGCTTAAAACATCATATCTTATGTTACAACAATACAGTTTTAAAATGTTACAATATCATAAAATATTCAGCTGAAGAACAGATTTACAAAATATTTATTTAAATAGTTAATCTCTTTTTTTCAACTCTCTCTCTCTCTCTTCATGGTTAATTTTTGTAAGGCGGGACATTTTGTTTTAATCAAGCAGCGTTGACCTGCAGTTCCCCTGACTTGATATGTTACAAGAAATAAAACATTAAACATGAAATTCCACTGTAAAAACATCCTACCTGGCACGTTAGGATTAATCAAGAGACTTTGTTTTTAATTCATTTAAAACAGGGAAAAGACGGATGTTTGACTGGGTAGCATGCTGACGTTTGAGATGTCACGTTAGAATAATGCAGCTAATGTACTACCTTCAACGCAACAAGTCGAGTCAGATAAGAAAAAAGAAGAGACGAGTGAGGCGACTAAAGGCTTCTTACAGGGAATTAGGAACCATAAAATCCACTGAGCCTTCGCAGTGATGTTAAGACAGCGTCACGCTGCCTACGATCCAGACACATCACCCTATATTTGAGTAAAAAACATGCCTCCCTTTAGCCTCAACCACATTACGAAAGAAACATCAAATACAGATAAAGACATCATGTATTTGGAGAACGCGGACCTGGAATGTAGACTCAGGCAGTTATCAATTTATTCAAATTTAACAAAAGTGAGGAAATATTTTTTCCCTTTAATAAACAAAGAGGGAGTCCGTTATCATTTTTTGTAAAACCCTTTCTGACTCCTCTTCCTCAAGGTAATGAGCCCTGTCGTCAGGTGACACCCTGTCACTGAGGTGAGAGCGAAGTGGCAGCGCGGTGTCGAGACGGCGGCCAGATACCTCCTCACTTTAGGGGATGTGTGCGACACCCTCTGTGAAACCCGCCGGGAGCAATCAGGCGTCGGGTTGCGGAAACACAATGTGACTTATGTAAATCCTCCAGAAAAGTAGGACAAAAACACAAAAAAATAAAACCCCTTAAAGTGCCTCCTGTTAGCTTTCACAGGCGAACCACTGCTAGTCAAACTGTAGCGTTTATTAGTGTGTGTGTGTGTCTGTGTGTGTGTAAAAGTGTTTGAGTGTGTGTGAGAGAGCGAAAGTAGTGCTGCCTTCTCCTTTTGAAACAGTCATTTCCCTCTGTTGCTGTCATTTTTCCACTCTGTGACTGTGTGTATGTGTGTGTGTGTGTATGTGTGTGTGTGTGTATGCGTGTGTAGACGAGCCCATCAATGACCAGGATACTGAGGTGGAGAGTAAGGTGGAGGAGCTGAAAAATAAAATAAAAAAATATTAATGTCAGTAAACTTAAAGGATTCTGATAACAATCAATATTAATTATATATATTTATCACAAAGAAGCAAAATGAGCTTTTCATTGATCATGATATTAATGTCCAAATACTGTTGATTGTTTTTCTTTAGGGGGAAACCTTAAGATTCACGGAGTCAAGATCTGGATGGAGAAACTGGAACAAAGCAGCAGCTTGTTGCAGCAGCTGAACACAACTTTGACTCTAAATCTGAGTGTCAAGTCGACAGAAACTACGATGTTTTAACTAGTTAGTTTCTGATGTTACGGCTTCATGAAGTCCACCATAATCAAAACTCTGTCACAGAGAGTGACGACTTTTGAGTGAGAAAGCGACTGGAATCACATACAACTGACTTTTAGTTGTATGTTTAATAAATGTGATATTATAATATATATAATAATAATAATATTAAGAGTAGTATATGATAATTGTAATATAATGTATATACTAACTTACTATACTTCATTATAATTCAACCGTTACTACTAAAAGTCACTGGAAAACATTGTCTGGATGAGATGAGTGTGTTTCTACTGGAATGAGTTTCTGTTACAAGCAGCCAAAGGGTGGCGCCAATTTCCACATCCAGTGAATGCAGCATAAAATGTGACGTGTGTCTGATCAAAGTAACAGTAACTGAACAGCAGGATGCAGCGTGTTATCATATATATGAAGGGATGTAACCTGCCACAGACAACGTTGCCCTGATGTAAATAATATAATATATATATATGTATATATTTAAAAATGACAATAGTTAATAAAGAACGACTAAACACTGACTTCAGGTGTACGTTTTAAGTTATATCTTAACTAACTTAATGGTGCAACCTGTTTTCACAGTTATAGTTTAACTTCCACACTGTGTTCAAACTTGTGCTGCGACTGAACTTAAACACATCTGGTGCAACAGACTAAAGCTTTGAAGCAGGAGTTTGATCTAATGGTGACAGAGGAAAAGACCAGACGATTGTTAGATTTAAAACAACTTTTCACTACAAGATAATCAACAGAATAGTTTCATCCTCTGGGAAACCTTTTGTTCTAATCACACAAATACATTTCTTGGTAAACTTCCCTTTTTTTTTAATGATATTTCTTTTATAAACGTGAACATTAACGTTGGACTAACATATGACCAGATAACACAACGTCTGCACAAACATTGTAGTGCAGCAGCGGCAGAAGCTTGTGTCCTCTGTCAGTGTCTACACAGGTTGTGTTCAGGCACAGTTATGTGTGTAAAGTGCAGGATAATTGCAACCAGTTACGCAGCCTGTATTGATCAAAATATAAACTTTCTGTTTCACCAGACGCATAAAACAGACTTTTTTTTTTTAAACTTATTTTGCAAGAAAATGTATTTTGTTGTTTTGTAAAGATAAGACTGCTCCATCTTTTAATTTATTTCCTGATGAAATATCTTATTCTCCTCTCCAAAAGACGTTTTCATTGGAAAACAAAAATTGTGGACAAACTTTTTATGGTTTTTGGTCATTTTTTATCTATTATCTATTATCTTTTATCTTGAATTTGGAAAATGCAAAAAGCAAGAAAAGAGTAGATGTTTTGTTATAAGAAATATTATTTAATGGATTTTTTGTAAAGACATAATTTTGGCTTATTGTAAACAACTGAAGCGCTGTTTTGGGGATTTTTTATGGCTTTTGGTGGGGGAATAATGAAATGTGAGGAATGTGAAATGTGTTTGTTCTAGATCTACTGCTTGGTGAAATAGGAAATAATGATAAAAATATTTTACCAAAAAAGCAGCTAAAACGACTTCAGTTCACGCTATTATTCCTCTCTGGATTTCAAATCCAAAGGATAATATATCATGAATAGATCCTCTTAGTGTAGAAGTTGCTTATTGGCTGTGTGAGTCAATTGAGAAATTACCAAAAATATGTGTCACTAAATAAAATGCCTCTCAAACACATTATCAAGATAATTTGGACTTGATATCATGAGCAGAAAGCTTTGCAGCGCGACTCTTTGGTCTTACCCTGGCTGTATGCAGGATCCATCGGGTGTGGTGGATAAGGTCCGGGCTGCATCATCGGGTACTGCGGGGGCATGCCGGGGTACTGCGGCGCCATCGGATAAGCTGCGTGCGGATACTCAGTGGGTCCTAGTGGTTTTCCGTAGGCGTCGTACATGGGCTCCACTGGGTAGCTGGCCATGGGGATCTGCTGGGCTGCAAGGTCAGAAGAAGAGTACAGACTGCTGTGAAGTGGAAACTACGATCGTATGGTTGTGTGGACAAGTTTGAGGGAAGAGAGTGAAGTTTTTTTTTTTTTATACCATCGTAAGGTGTCCTGCCCCTCTGCTGCCTTCTCTGGTAGAGGTAACAACAGGAGCACATGAAGCAGCAGACCATGGTCGCGATGATCGCCACAAACAGGAGAACGGAGGAGGCGATGCCGGCTAAGGTAGTGGGGCTGAGAGGAGAGAACGGAGAGAGAGAGAGGAGAGAGAGGAGAGAGGAGTTAAGTTACAAAGCTTCCTCCCGTTCTTACTTTGATCATCCAGCCTCATGTTGTTCTTCCCGCTCCACATCTCGCTAACCACGACTCGCTTTAGAGAAGATTAAAGTAGAGAGAGAGAGAGGGGGTGGGGGTGCTGTGATGTGAAGCGACGGGGATGTTATTGATTCAGACGCTAGTGTCGCTTAAACCACACAGACTGACCCTGAAATCACATATGAATTCATCACATAGACGCAGCATCTCTCCCTCTACCAGACTCGATTATCTCACGGTCTCTACAAAGTCCTCGGTTTCAGCTCAAGCCTCTGCCGCCGCCCACTGATCTGATCTCCCATCGGGCTTAATAAGCTGCAGGTTGTCAGCCTGGTACAGTGATGGATGGTTTCCAGTGCTGCGGAGGAGAACCGCCATGTAAGAAGCCTCTCAGGTGTAAGCTTGCTTATTCCAGCGTTATCGTGATCTCTCTCAGGGGGACTCTGGCACTAAAAACCACTGAGCGCACGGATAGCTGATGTGATAGAGCAACTCATGAGAAGATATTACACCGCGGGGACCGAAGCAGAGTCATTTAGTTGAACGCAGCCGGTGTTAACGGGCCCCGTGTGAGAGTGTCTTGACTTTTTGGCAGAAACTGGGGAATCGATGGTAGAAGACGCAGCGATGGACGACATTTTCTTTATGTGTTTATACAATATTTTTCTTCTCATTTATATCATCTTGTTCATGACATTATTACTCCATCATCCCACTGCCATCATGTGATATAACTTAAATGTTTACATATACGATATTACAAGACACTTTGACTCACTACACTTATTTAATTATTTACGCATCATCTGTATGTCCTCACCTTTTTTGACATTATTACTATTTATATATTGTTTATGTTGTACCTTTTATGTTTTTCATGCGTATATTAGATGCTCATAATCTACAAAGTATTCTAGTTTTTTTTTAACATCACTGATATTCTTGTACTTACTTTTTCTACTGTGACACTCTAGTTTCTCTATGTAGGATCAATAAAGTTTATTTTTTCTTATTACATGGTACATAATTTGGATTTGATGTGATTGAGTTGAGTCTTAATGTATTATGGATACAATAAAACAAAAATCATAATACATCGTAATTAATACAAAATCAAGTAAATCACACAAGTGTTGAGATTTAAAGAAAATTATCAATAAAATGTATAGTTTTATAAGCTTTTTTGCTCCACAGTTATAGTGGGTGACGTAATAACACCGGAACTGATGAAGACCATGAGAGGCAGCTGAAAGTTTCAATAAAGCTTGTAAGGGGACCTTGAGAGTTCAAATTATTTTGTCACACAATCCGTTCTGCTGTTTTACGAGAATCAATCACTTCAGAGCTGCTACAGTATATTTCATGACACATCATAAATAATCGGAGACATACATTGTGGAATTAACAATATATGCTTTGCTATATATTTGGCATTTAATGTTCCTTTATTTCACAATATTTTATTTCTTTGATCATTTGTCTTTACTAAAATGATGGGATGCAACCATTTTCCTGATCTAAACTAATAATTTTGCCTATAAAACATCAGAAAATAGTAGGAAAATGACACAAATGATTAAATTTACAATTATATAACTAAGAGAGAAGCATCAAATCCTCACATCGGGGACGATGACACCTGAGAATGTTTGTTATATTTGATTGATAACTGACTTTAATGATTCATTGATTATCATTGTTGCAGTTTAGTTGTCAGTTGATCAACATATCCATTAATCACTTGGTTGTTTCAGCTCTAAAAAATGTCCCTACAGCACATAAAATATACATTTAAATATGTTATTTTAAGAAACAAAGAAGTATAATCAGTGTAGAATATGAAGTGTATGTTTGGATTTATGTTCACAGATGTGTGTGTGTGTGTGTGGATCAAATATCTTTTATACCACAGTATCCATCTGCTTTACAGACATCAAAGATGAACGATCCTGCAGCGATAGCCTTGAATTATGAATACAAACACTAACTCTCAATGTCAAGTAATTAAAATGAAAACCCCTGCTGCTGTCTGCACCTGAACTGGAAGAGCATGCAGCGTTTCTGCTCTCGCTCTGTGATCATTTTGAAGGCGTCCAGGCAGCAGTAGCGCCGGTGGCAGTTCCCGCAGCAGAAGGTGATGAGAGGGCAGTCGAAGCCATTGTGCCAGGTGCCATTTTTATCCACGTACCACAGACAGTCCTCATTTCCGCTCACTGCGAAACAAACGAGACAGAGAGAGAAATAGAAAGTGTGAGAGACATGAGACGACGCTACGGGGAGGATGATCAGAGACGGCGAAGAAAAGAAAGATGCGAAGAGAGAGAGAGAGAGAGGGAGCGACATGTCGGGTTTCAGCGTCTTCTCCACAGAAATCCATTTTCTTTTTTTCCTCCGTGTCTCTCAGTCATACAGACATGCTGTTGTTTCTGTTCTGGTCACACGTTTTGTTTTTTTTTTTCTCCTCACAGTGAGACATTTCCTGACTGCTCACTTTACAGATAGACAGCGCTTTGTTCTGCCTTCAGGAGAAAAACAAATATTTATTTTAAACTCTTTCTTTCTTTACATGTTTCTTATTGCAGGCCGAACACGATTGTAATGGATTATTCAACGGTTCTTGTGTGGCGGAGGTTGAAAACTGATTAGCAAAGTACTCTAAGAGATTTAGAGGATTTGTCTGAAATAGAAAACAGTGCAACCAACACTTTTCTAAATTATTATTAGTTAATATGCCAGTTGTTTTTTCTATAAATTGTCTGTTTGGTCTATAAAACATTAGACAACAGTAAAAAAAAAAACAAGTTCCTACAGCCTGAGGAGACATCAACAAATTTCTCATTTTGTCCAATTAACAACACTAAACCCAAAAAGATTCATTTTATTGTGATGTAGGACGAGTAAAAACAGCAAATTATCACGTGAAGACCTGCTGGCATCAAATGTTTGACATTTGTGCTTGAAGGACGACAACTATCAAATTCATTATCAAAATAGCTGCAGAGTAATGATGGTTGCAGCTTTAATTCATTTGAATGTTTTTTTGTCACTGTAAAGTAAAATCTAATCAACACACGAACATGTGGATGATTTAAAAAAAATAATAGAAGCCATACAAGAAAAGTGGAGTAAAACCTGTACTTATGTTATTGCTCTCTGGAGACTGTGGTTCACACAGCGGTTGAGAAAGATATGCCGTCTTTCATCAGCACAAACACACATAGACCCCTAAATTTAGGTGTAGAGAGTCCATATAATTCTGTTTCCCACAATGTGGAAATTTAAAGCTCACGAAATTACAGCCTGGACACGACAGGCTGCTTAAAGTCACACCACCTTTTAAATTAAATATGAGTTTTCCTCAGAGTATCTTGAACTATACAGTCTGAGTGAATAGTGTATGTAAATAAAACGTAATTAAAGTCAGACAGCTGCTTTTTTCTTGCTGAATTGAGGTTTTTTTTTTTTTTTTTTTTTAACATATATTAAACAGAGGTAAGCTCCATCAAAGGATATCTTTAGTACAGTGCCGAGCCAGGATCTGTATAAACTTGGCTCCTGAACCTCTTAAGACTAATTTTGGATGATGACCTTTTGACTGCCGGTATCCACAATACTCATCTTGCACTCTGACATTGAAAAAAACCCATTTTATTCTCTGCTGTTAAAGTTGTTTAGTTAAGTTGTTTAAACTGCCGGCCTTGAAGGATAGGTTCACAATTTTTCTTAAAACAACAGTCAGGTGCCGATATAAATACTGAAAGAGGGTTTTCCTCGTTGCAATCATTCCTCCTGTTCATACCTGCTATTAAAAGATCCCCTTCAAATGCTCTTTCAATGGAAGTGATTGAGGCCAAACGTGTGTCCACACAGCCATTTTGTGCAAAAATGGATTTAAAAGTTGATGTGAAGCTTATATGAGGCTTGATCAGTCTGAGTTAGTCATATTAAGTAGATATCTGACACATTTACAGTCATTTAAGCATCAAATTCCCTCTTTGTGTTTCCTCTGTGGAGCTGCAGTGGAAGTATAGTAACAAAAAGAGGAATTTTGGCGCTAAAACGACTGTAACATTGAAAGATATTGATTCATATTGACTTCATAATAGCTTCAGATAAACTTTTAAATACATTTTTGCAGAGTTTGTCCTCCATCACCTACGTTGTAAATGCATCTTCTAACGGTCAGTATGAACAAGATTACAGCAAGAAAAACCTGTTTCAGCGTCCATTTGGACACTTAACTGTTGTTTTAACGCATACTTGAAAAACTAGTTTCTTCTCAATGCTATCTATCCTTTTAACTTGTGGTATAACGATTCAATAAATGCACTGGGGCAACAACTGTAATATAAAGTGAGACAGAAACACTTGTTGTGATGAGATTGCATGTTAATTAACTTTACATGTTGCCATGCAACGAAGATTTGAGCAAACTTAGTGCTAAAATGTCAACAAGCACATAATTTACAGTACAAATGCTCGATTTATTTAAGCTAAGCCGTTAAACTATTGTGCTGTAAATTGCAAGCAAACAAGACGTTTTTTTTTTTTCAATTTACACAACAAATCATTTAAACAAATATAAAAAACTCGTTAGACAGGCTCACTGAAAGAGGACACAATGGCTCACAAACGGTTTTAGTTTACAGGCCTGAAATAAACATCGAGGTTAAAAGCACCCTGCAGGGAAACAGCCAGAAAAGCAGCGTGATATCATGTTGAGGGATGCGGGGCGATGCGGGGACTGGCAGAGTCTGGTGTTAACGGCTGAATAACACAAAAAAGAGGCTCAACCGTTAAAGTGTAATCGTTAGCTAGCGGCGCGGCCTGGATGGAGAGCCATAATCTTACCCTGAGAAGTGCAGAGGACGACGGTGAGCAGCCACAAAGCCGACGAGATAACAGACATGTTGCCCGTCGGAAGCATCATCCTCATCCAAAAAAAAAAAAAAAATCAAGCCGGGTGAGAATAAAATTAAATTTAAAAAAAATGAGCAGCTGTAAACAAGCAATAATCTGGCTAACGGTCGCCCTCAGACATTATCCTTGCACGGGAGACGGGACGGGTTTGACGGTCGGTAATTTATCCGTCGAAATGACACATCGCGGCTGTGACGCTGCTCACCCGGGACCAGCAGGGTGATGCATTCACGAGCCACCTGAAACCTCGGAATTGAAACAAACAAACAACAAAAAAAAACTGAATCACAATTTTTCAAGCCTGTCTTGAAGAGCGAAATATTAAAGACATATCCAGGGCTGCAATAAACAATTATTTTCTTTATCTATTAATCTGACTATTAAGTGTTTTGTCAATAAAATGTCAGAAAATAGTAGACATCCAAGGTGACATCTTCAAATGTTTTGTCCCATCAACAGTCCATAGTCCAAAATATATTCATATTTATCATGTATGAAACAAAAAGCTTAAAATCAATTGACTACTCAATTAATAGACTAACTGTTGCACAGTTAGTCACACAGGTTTGTGTGTTCATTGTAAAGGAGAGGATCATGGTCATTGTAGGTTTATATCATTTTGTTTACATATTGTTAACCTGGATTATGTTATGGCTTAATGGGCAATTTTTGCTCTAACCACTTTTTAAAAAACATTTTTAAAACCATAATTAGCCAAAAATCAATAACTTGCTCTAGTTTTACAATTGCAACAAATTGTAAGTTGAAGTAATTGTAAGTTTACGACGAGCACTGAATGCACCACGAGACCCATTGCAGGTCAAGACGCCCTCCACCACCCCACCCTAACCCCCACCCTAGTGGAGGGAGAAAGACTTCACATGGTCTGGATTTTACCATGCACCTGACAAAGAGCTGCTCCTCATAGTGTTACACAGTGAGAAGAGTGTTAAAACGTGGCTGTGATGGTGTTAAATGAAACGTTTTAAAAGTCTATTACTTGTAGGAGATTAAAAGAAATGCTATACATGCATTAGTTTGATTGTAAAACTGTATATAAAAACGAGTTGCATTTTCTTCTATGTGAGGCTGCAGCAGTGAGTCCATCTTTGTATTAATGATTAATGATGGAGGTTCACAGCTCCCCCTGGTGAAGAATCTGCAGATGTTAAATGTGAGTTTTTGAGTGTTATAAGAGTTTTCAGAGGATATTCACATTAAAACATGTTCAAATGTATGAACATATATAAACAACTAATACAGACCACACAGACAGATGTTTTCAGTCTGATTAGACCTCTTCTGAGGACTGTGGAGAACTAGATTACGCCTTTATTATAGCAGACATTTTGACTTGTCAGTCATAACAGTGTGATAGCGAGGCAGCACGACCCTGAAACTGAGGCATCAATTTTATTATCGACACCTGTGCTTTTTCTGATTCAAATATGTCAAAATGTCCTCTGTGGAAAAGAAATATGCTTTAATTGTTTCATGTATTGTTCATGTTCGCATTGTAGTTGTTGTCTAAGTGCATTTAATCATTATTCAATAAGTTAAAAGGGTCGATAACATTGAGACAAACTAGTTTTATAAGACAGGTTCACAATTTTTAAGTCTGTCTTGTTGTAATCATTCCTCCTGTCCATACTGATCCATTAGAAGATCTCTTCATGACGCATTTTAAATGTTAAATGATGTTACAGTCTTTTTAGTGCCAAAATTCCTCTTTTTGTTACTATATTTCCACTGCAGCTCAACAGGGAAACACAGAGGAAACACAAAGAGGGAATTTGATGCCAAAATGACTGTAATGTGTCAGATATCTACTTAATATGACTAACTCAGACTGATCAAGCCTCATATAAGCTTCAAATAAACTTTTAAATGCTTTTTTTTTGCACAAAATGGCTGTGTGAACACACTTTTGGCCTCCTCCATCACTTACATTGAAAGCATTTGAAGGGAACCTTTTAATAGCCAGTATGAACAGGAGGAATGATTTATATCGGCATCTGACTGTTGTTTTAAGAAAAATTGTGAACCTATCCTTCAAGGCCAGCAGTTTAAACAACTTGACTAAACAACTTTGACAGCAGAGAATAAAATGTTTTTTTAACAGACTTGAAAAATTGTGAACCTATCCTTTAAGCTCCACTACTACTACTACTTTATTAATTCAGTCTCACACACATTATAATGCTAATAATTAAAAATGTAAGGTCTATAGTGAAGCTATAAATATCCTTCCTGACTCTGCATTATGTTTTTTAATTGTTCCAGACTTTATCAGGTCAAAACAAGGACTTAATGTCCGAGTTGGACATACTTGAACTAAACCACCCAACACTTCTTCTGCCTCAAGCACATATTATAGTTTTAAATTTCAGATTTTATGAGAAATGTGGTTAAAGAGTTGTATTTTATTTCTTGATCAAGGTGATTAAAAATAAATAAATAAAAAAGGAATCTGGAGGCCGATCTGGAAATGTTGTCCTTCAGGACTTTTATTTAGAAATCTTTTAATCCCAAATTTCAAATGGGTACAAGGAAATGACAAGGCTGTGAATTACCATGGCAACAGTGTGAATTACCATATACCCACTGTACCCGAGACATGACAGCTGGTCTAAGACAGTGGTTCCCAACACTTTTTGGCCTGTGACCCCTTAAAATAAAGCAAAGTCTACCTGTGACCGCTCGTCAAATGTTGCATTGTCTATCAGTGAAGTTACTGATAACGGGTTCATTTTTTTGCCCACAAAGTGTCAGAAAAATAGTGAAAAATATCTGTTAAAAGCTCCAGACAGTCCAAGTTCACATCTTCAAATGTCTGGTTTTGTCTGACTAACAGTCCAAAACCCAAAGATATTCAGTTTCTCATCATGTTCGACAGAGAAAAGTAATAAATCATTACATTTGAGAA
Organism: Euthynnus affinis; assembly: GCA_029490765.1. Lineage (NCBI taxonomy): Eukaryota > Metazoa > Chordata > Actinopteri > Scombriformes > Scombridae > Euthynnus > Euthynnus affinis. The sequence continues at coordinate 22,651,214 of CM055840.1, read as the reverse complement.
GCTGAAACCAGCTATTTTTCTTTCATTTTTGCTTAAAAATGACTAAAAGGATCATTCAAATATCAAAATAGCTGCTGATTTATGTTCTTCTGATCGACTGACCTCGCAGCTCTAGAAAGAGGACTTATTTTATCTGAATAACTTCTAGAGGCTTGAGGAGTTAACACTTGCTTACGAGCTCCAAAATGTTTGTTTTTTTTCCTGTATCCTATCATGTCCTGTCATCCAGCGACCCTTTGTGGGAGTCCCGACCCCTAGGTTGGGAACCACTGGTCTAAGAGCTTTTCATTTCCTGTCAGAAACAGTTTTCTGGATTATAAGGCCGCCAATGTTTCTCTCCCCCTTCAAAGATTTTTTTTAACCACTTTCCTTTGATCAATGTAAAGTCTCTAGGAAGTGTTTTATCCATGTTGCATTTCACTCTGTTTATACAGAAACACAAAAATAACGGGCTAAGTTACAAATAGGACATGGCAAAATAGTCCGTTCATATCTCATGATTCACCTGTCCCACTGTGAAGCCTCGACCTCTTTATTCAATCCCCTCGTCCAGCCTGAAGTTACTCTTAAACGTCAGAGTCAGAGACTGACCTGACCTCCTTCAGCAGCAGACCTGTGCAGTCTTCATCCTCCTCACTTTCACATCTGCAAAGTCCTTCATCCCATCACAAGTATGGAGAAACAGGGGAATTACCGGTAAGTGCATATGACTCTTTCCATCCCGTCCCCTTCCTCTGCCGGGCCCCATCAATCTCATACTCAAGTTTCATTTCTTTTTCTTTTTTTTTTTTGCTATGTTGTTAAATTCATCATGAGAGCATAAGTGATGGGGGTAATAGAAGAGGGTTTTGGGGGGGGCGTCGTAGATGAAGAAGATGTCGAGCAGCAGAGGGCGGGGCTAGAGGCCTATAGATTGTAGCGTTTGTCTCTCGGCATTGTTGAGGTGGCCTGAGAACATGCTGTAACACGGCTGCTGGGCGAACTGTGTCAGGAAGTCCGTCAGGTAAGCCTGGGGGAGGGAAAAGACAGATGATACAGAACAGGTCAACCATGATGCTATCAGTGTAATAAAATGAGACTCAGCTGGATGCCTGCAGGGGAAATACTCTGCATCAGGTCGACACAGGGAGAGCGGTGGAATGACGAACAGCACAAACTGCGTGCTGCTTTATCCTTAAAGACTAATCTACTGGCACCATTTCACCCTAAAGCAAATGTTTAATTGGAGCATCTTCTGATCTGACTTGACATTCTGGGACAAAAAGTACTCGCTCTTGCTTCTCTGACTTGCTGGTGATCATGGCTGCGACTCGCAGTGATGACGGCAGACGTTCTGAAGGGCATTTATGGACACTTTCAGAAGACCTTACATTTGTTACAATAATCACAAGTGCAGTGATTCCCAGTCTTCTTTTTTTTTGTCTGATGTAACTCCACAGTCCCTGCATTGACACATATTTATATTTTGTAGCATTATTTTTAGTTTTCTAATTTGCTGACCTACTAGACATTTTTTTTTATATACCAATGGCAGGAAAAAAGCTGTATCCATCATAATTAAGCACATATCCTACTCACTGCAAACACTTGTTTTGGTGTTACAATAGGAACATTTACAGCTCACATAATGAATATCGCTGTAAAGCCCTCCGCTAAATCTGGCAGGTGCTTGAACACAGATCCTCAGGACTGTTGTGACTTTTTAACCCATTAATAGTTTTATTTGAGATAAGACATGAAATCAAAAGTTCAGCATCTGTACCTGCAGATCAATCAGATATATGGGGTCTTTCAAGGCATCTGGATCATCCTCCTCATCGTCCTCGTAATAATCATCATCTGTAAAACAAAAACCCACTTCAGTTTTCAGAAAACAGGGTTACAAGCAAAGCTACTGCAACAGTGTAAATATGAGGTGTTATATATTCATGAAAGTGGAAGAATATCGCTGGGTAGTACCATATTTGTTGGAGGCGATGAGATCAGAAAGCAGCTGCCCTGGGAGTCCTTCATCCTCGTCGTCCTCATCATCCCCCCCATCTTCCTCGTCCTGCTCCTCCCACATACCACTGGAATCTGAGACAAACAGCAGATGGTGACTAAAATGTCTGACGACCTGTTCTGTAGTTCGCAATTTTTAGGGATGCACGATAATATAATCAGCACGTCATTGGTATCGGCCAATAAAGGATTTAAAATGAAATATCAGCTTTAACCTGACCCCCCCCCCTCCCCAAATATTTAAAACAAGAAATAAACACTAAAACTTTGATCCCCTCAGAGTTCATGTGACCTGTCGAAGCTTCGCTGAGTGTGACACTGAGCTCCTGCTTTGTCCCTAAAGCAAAGGTCTTGTCAGCTGAACGAGCTAAACAGAAGTATTTGTGTTCACCTTGACTCCAGTCCGCTGCGTTGGCCCTGCTGGCGTTTGCCTCCACCACTGTCGACAACTCATTGATGATTAATTTAAAGATCTTCACTAGCAAAGGAATGTTGGTCCATCGCTCTGGATCTATGGAGGAGAAACATACAGTTAAATACAAAAACAGCACAGAGCTCAGTGTTAACAGCGATACGTGATTGATGTCCCGTGGTCCATCTAATATCACAGTATCTATGAGGTATTATAGTCATATCTTAAAGTGTCAACCTTCACAATATAGAACAATGTCCTTAAACAAAATATTAAAGTGAAGTTTATTCGGCGTCTTACTCTTTGCAGATTTGGATCGTGTACGGATGCCATCTTCAGGGCTGTAGATCTCTTCTCCCTTCACCACAATGTCCTGGAGACGCTTGTCATCAGTGTTGAGGCTGTGCTGCAGCAGCTTACAGAGAGCGACCGTGCTGCAAGCAAAAAAAAACAAAACACAAAGATAAAACAAAAGTTTGAGAAATATGGAAAGCAAACTGTCAATGAATTAGCACCTAAAGCCAGGCAAGAGCCACAATACCAGAAGTTTGTTCACATTATGTTTCCATTGCACAAAATCTAACCACTTTACTCGGTAAAAAGGGGCTTGATGACACGTTTCTGATGCGGCAGATGAATAAATATTGATCAGAGTGATTACAAACTGTAGAATTTGTGTGATAATTAACTAAAAATGAGTGATTATTGAAAGTTTTCTAACCTGACTTTACCCTCGTACTGGCCGTAGAAGAGGTGTTGCCTGCTCATCCACTCGGTCATGACAAACTCAAGGGCAGGTTTCCCCGTCGGGCCGGGTAGACTGCACAGGAACTCCAGCAGAGGCTCCAGCTGGGAGTGAACCAGGTGGGCGAACACCATGATCAGAGACTGCAGAGAGAGAGAGAGGAGAAAAGAAGATGGAAGAAAACTTAACAACTGAGGTGGTGACAGAGATAACTGCATCTATTGGAACTGATACAGTAACAAAAAACGACTTTGCGTCTTTCCTTCCTTACCTGCATGACACTCAGAGTCTCAGCTTGCTGCATCTTGCTCAGAATCGCTCGGAGGATCTGGTCCAGCTGTTCCCCGAGCTCGGTGCCCGCCCGAGAGATCAGAGTGGACACCAACCTGCCCACAAAGGCTGCCGTGAACTCAGAGGTCCTGGGGTCCAGCAGCTGATTGACCACCTGCATGACGTACCAGAGGCCGCTGTTCCCCTGCTCGTCCCTCCACTGGGCGATCTGCTCGAGGGCTACAGAGACGTACGCCCGCAGACACTCGCCGCCATTCTGGAGGCCACATGTTATAGTTTCATAAATCAACATCAATGCAATAATTATGCTCATTTTCCTCTTTCCTTATGGTTTCTATTCAAAACTAGTCTTTATTATGAGAATACATGTGCTCATGTCTGCATGAAAAAAAAAATCTACCAAAATAAAAGAAACTTTTTTGGGGTTACCTGCATGATAGTGTTATCGTCAGTGCGTAAAGTGCACTGTGCCACCACAGGGAAAGCCTGGCACACCAGCATCTCTGAAAGAGGGGATTTGGTGTTGCGTACGACTGTGGTCAAGATGTCTATGGACGTCTGTGGAGCAGAGAGAGAGAAGAAGAAAGAGGAATGTGAATCTGGAGGAAAAATTCTCTGATTTTATTACAATGTAGAAGTGATGATTTGGCCTTGGTCCTGAAATATTTTAGCAAATTATTAGATTATGTCACATCCATTTTAGGAGAAAAATGATGGTGGCACAAGACAAATGGTCAGACGCCCCAAAATCAAAACTTCTGGGATTAATATTTTAATCACCAAATCTGGACAACAGTTGTGTGTTGTGGACCAAAAAACAGACATCACTGTTCTCTTCAAGCAGGGCAACAAACATGCTCACATTATTGTTCCACCAGCTCCTTCTGCAAGTCGTTACATCTCTGTTTCTCTTTGTACCACTTGCTACTTACAGCACAGAGTCCAGAGGGAATCTTGTCGGGGGGAGCCTGCATGATGCTGATCAGCGTGGGGATGAGGCGCATCTGCATGGGGCCCTGACAACCTTCGATCTGTGCAAGTTCCTTAAAGATGTCCTGAGCGAGGGACGCCACCACGGGGTCTGAGGAGAAGAGAGGAGACAGGGCCTTAGAAAGGATAAGAGACTGATGTGTCTCTAACGTCACATGGCACAACACCAGTTCATCCCTCACTTAGTCTAGTTGTGAGTTGAACTTTTAAAGACGAATGAATGAAGCTTAATGAAACAATAGTTTTTAAGTTCTGACAGAGAGGATGTGAGAAGAGGAAACAGAGCAGTACCGTTGTTATATTTAAGGAAAATGGCAATGGTGAGGGGGCAGATCTTGTTCTCTGCACTGGTGGTGAAGGCCGGGTCCACGGTGCATACAATGCACAGCGTCTCCATGACGAGGGTGAGCACCTCGGAGCTGAACTGGGCGGCAAGTTGGACCAGTCCCTCCAGGATGCTGGGGAGGAAGGGCTGCAGGACATGGGTGCTTTCCGACAGCTTCAGCTGATCACAGTATCTGGAGGACAAAATATTGACAGCAGAGATCCATGAATGTAAAGTATTTGCTCAACATTTTTATATCTTAATGTCCGTTTACTAACACTTTATAACTTAAAATACTTACTGGAACTTTAAAATGAATTTTAAAAAGTGCCGATAAATCATGTATAGTAGTGTCCAGCCTTAAGTTCTGTCAGTCTGTCCAATTTCAAATGTTCTGTTCTACTTGAGCCTGTTCTGTGGTCTCCGGCTTTTCAGATAAAACTGTTCATGCTTGCTGTTTGAGATCACTAAAACAACACAAGGGTTCTGTGCCTGGGTGGCGGCAGGGATAAGAACAGTTCAAAACACATCTTGCTCACCCCCAGATGGCCCTGACCGCAGAGATGCGGACCGAGGGCGGCTGGCTGTCATGGAGGCCGCTGACAGTGGCCTGGAGGAACTGCTGGATGAGCTCGGGAGACATGGCTGCTGTGAAGCGACTGGCTGCCCACAGAGCCCGGCCGAGGAGGAAGGGAGACGCCGCTGGTCAAGAGAAAACAAAAACAAGATGAAGACAAGAGAAGTAAAAGAGAGAAACAATTAATTTGGTTATATTGGTTATAGAAATACATTATAAATGTACATGATTATATTGTAAGGTGTTTAATAGACAAACATTTTTAACAGCGTCTTCAGACATTGATCATCCAAAACTTCTGGTCTTAATGCTGCTGTGTCTATCTCGAGGAAATATTTAGCCTGTAGAGTTTAGGTCCGACCATATGTTCATCTATGAAGTCATCTGTATTGTAAACGTCACATAAAACCCTCCAAGGGTCAGTTTAGGACTTACCTGCCAGGTTGAGATCAGCCAGGATAACGCTGGCCAGGAAACCGTGCATGTCAAACTGGATGCGACCGTTCTTCACGTTCTCTGTGATGATGGTTTTGACTGAGCCGAGGGCCAACATACAGGCTTCATGGATCTTCCACCTGGTAAAAAAAACAAAACATGAGACATTAAGGGTTTGTCTCACCTACATAATGTGCGTATTGTCACTGCAAGTTCCACGGACACAAAGAACAAGAAAAACACAAAGTCCACAAAGCCGAACAACAAAAGACACAGGAACATAATCGGGTAGAGACAGAAAACAGCGAGAGTCTCTCCTCACCAGTGCTCATTGTTGCTGTTCTTGGCCTGCTCTGCCTCCTGGAGATGTCTGGTTGCTGCTGCTGCCAGCGCTGCTGCGCTCTCGTTCTGAAACTCTGTGGCAACAGCCTGCAAACACGAGTCAAAGGTCAAAGTCAAAACATTATACACACTCTCAGGCTTGACCAGAGAGAGTATTAATGAAACCACTGAATGAAAGGTGGACTTTTCTGACTCTTCTTCTACATGTAAGCTACTATGCTCAGCCCTCTTAAACTCTGCATGCAGACGTGCACACTGTTCATAGTAAACAACCCTTTGGAAGGAGTTGGGCAGGTTAACAGCTAACTCCAGATTTGTGGAGGCTGTGTGTGTAGGAGAAGAAAAAGGAGAGCAAAGACGGCGTGTTTCTTCATATTCATGCAGCATTGTTGTGAGTTTAGAGCAAGAGTTGTATGTTTTTGTCTCACCAGCAGCAGGTCCTGAGCAGAAATCCTAACAGAGTAGGAGAAGGTGTCATCATCCTCATCTTCTACAAACTGCTGAGGGTTCGCCGTCCACACTTTGATCTGAACAAACAACAAGGCAAACAATCAGGCCTGAATACTTCCATCTCCTACACTCACCAAGTGACTTCGACCACACCCGGTCGTTTCTCACCTGGTCCTCAGTGATCTGCATGTACAGGATGATGTAGTAGATGAGCTCAGGCAGGGCCTTCTTCACTGTGCTCTTGAACTTGTTGTTCTCCAGCAGCGTGTGGACAAACTCGAAGATGCTGAATACAAGATTCTCAAAACCCAGAACTTCACCTGCAAGAAACAGAACCAAAACATAGTTGAGAAGGTGCTTTTACAGTAAATTTATAAAAAACGGTCTCTGCTGTGAAGCTCATGTTCTATGAAGCAGTGAGAGCAGATGCTCACCATCTGAGTCTACTGGATCATCCACTTCCTCTGTGTCGTTGACTTCTGTTCTAACATAAGTGAACACTTGGTTAAGGAACTCAATTTCAGTCTCCTTAGCTTCAGGTTTTCCTGTCCTGTTCAGTCTATGATAAAATGTATGTGCAGTCTATTTATTTGGGAGGTAGAATTTACTGTAAGTGTCCATCACAACCCACTGCAACACTTTCTTGCTCTAAACATGTGAAAGATCCTGCTGAGCAAGCAGGTGACTAACACGAAGCAGAACGAGCTGACTGCAGTGACGTGGATTCTGGGTTTATAGAAGCAGTTTTGTTACCAAAAACAACACAAGCTCAGACCACAAGTGTGTCTAAAAGGAAGTCAAACCTCTAGTTTAGGAGTGTTCTTTTACCCCAAATGTATGCAACAAAGATTTTAGCACTTATGGACAGCAGTGATTGTAACAGCATGACACCAGCTGGTACACAGTTGGTGTTGGAAAGGATATAAAGCAGCACTTTCAGTCAGTGTATTCCATACAATGGGTAATATCTGCTGCATGGACGACACCATGGGTTTGGGGAAGTTCTTTACCAACGCTGTCACTGCCTGGAAGAGGGAGAGGAAGAAGAAATACAGATTTAAAGCCTCATTTGTAACTCTTATAAATCTTAAGAAATCTACTTCCAGCTATATAAGTGACAACTACCATGTGTCACAATCAGACTACAAACATCCAGTATGAGAGACACTTGGTTAAATGACTAAAGACGTTTAAACTTCATATTTTGTGCATTTATTTTTGAACGTTTTATTTTCCCACCATCTTTTCTAAACTGCAGGAAATAATTCATCTCCTCATTCACAGCTGAGTGAACAAGTTTCTGTTGTTGATATTTGGACACATTTGACGGTCACACTACACGCCGACTCAGAGGCTCAGCTCTTTACAGCCTCTCACCTTGAGGACTTCCATCTTCAGACCGCTGTCAGACGAAGGTCCATCAGGCATCTGCAGAGCCTGCACAAACGCTTCTGTGAACTGCTGCACCACAGGGAAGATCAACGCTTTGGCTGCACCCTACACACACACACACACAGTTACAACAAAAACACAGTATCGACAAGTTACTCATCAATGTTACTTACTTAAATACAAACGTAAATGTGACACTGATTAAAACAAATTCCCAAAACAAACTACTCTGTTTTAAATTCATTTTCCACTGCAAAAAGAGGTTTAATCAAATGTCAAAATGTTCACTAATACAATTAATTCAAATTAAATATCTTGCTGTGAACATCTCACCTTTTCAAGCTCCTCAATAGCACAGATGAGGTTGGCACAAGTGGTGAATATTTCCACTGCTCTGGATCGGGTACGAATGCTGTACACCTGCAACAGTGAGCAACATTAAAATGAGTCCAAATAAACAATAAACTGCAGGTCCACAATTATTAGATAACACTCTTTTCTCCTACTGATGTTTTGACAAAATGTGTACACTCAGACAATAAAATCCTAAAAGGCATCTGCGTTAAATAACCCTTAATTTATTCCTCATTAAGCAGAAAATGTGCAGAAATAACGTTCAAGATTGACCACTATTAATATTCTAGACATTTGCTTCACATTACATCTCAAAGCAGCTTACAGACTTCCCAAAATGCCTCTTCACAATAAATGCACATCATCTTTTCCTTTCTTATTCACATTATTCATATATTGTCACATAAGAGTTGTTGCAGCACCTCGGCCATGGTAAAGATCTTGTACATCTCAGGTAAGATGACTGGAGCAACCAGCGGCATCTGTGTGTCTGTCACCTCCCGAGTAAACTCTGGAAGCAAAACAAAAAGATCACAGCATAAACAAAAAAGAAAGATAAAAACACACATTTGTTGGTAAAATTATGATTATTTTACAAGGAGATTCAAATGTTCGTCTTTTATTTTGACTTCAAAAGAAACAGAAATAGTTGTTTTTTTTATAGTTGTGTTCATTGTGTGCTTCACTTTAATGTCTTATTTTTTTAATGCCTCTTAATGTTTTGGCACCCTGAGTTACAACCACTACATGAAACGTGCTTCACAAATACATGAACGTGACACTTGACTCTCCATGTGAAATACAACATGACGTTTGTTTAACACAACACACACTGACAGATACCGAGGAACCCCACTTCATCTCTGAATATTGAGCACTGATTTGATACCAGCTGTTTTTACTTTGCGTACATCTGGGACATTAAGGCAACATGAGACTGTAACTACACATGCACATTCTCTTTAAGCAGCACATTTTTAACTATAATGTACTAGAAAGTTTTTAAAAATTGCATTTTATCAAAACGATGACTAACAACGGTGTTCATTTATTAGCGAATATAAGTTGAAACATGAACTCTCATTACTCTGAGCTGAACGTAGGTTTGTATTGATATAAACATGCTGATGCTCGTGTATAAAACACATGTATCAGAGCTCTTATGCAGCATCATGCATTTAATAGCTGAACAGAGTGAAATGGATGTAACTTCCATATTTCTTCTAACTTTAAAATCTCATCTTTTGGTGTTGATGATATTGATAAATAATATCATCAATAAAAACTACTGCTCCACTTGTGAACAAAAACCTTAAACTGCATTCTCATGATCTAGTATCTCCACTGCACTGAATTTAGGTCACATTTTCTCAGGATTTTAGAGAAATGTACATGTAGAGCGTTGGTGTGCGTTCATGCATATGTCATTACATACCTGTGAGGACCCTCATGGCTCCGTGCACAGCGTTGACATTTCCGCTGACCAGCATCTCCATCAGCAGGGTGAAGAGCTGCGGCCAGGCCTCAGGCCAGTCCCAGTGGGCAATGGCCGACACGGCGTACGCAACGCTGGAGCGGACTTTGCTGATGGCCTCCCGCAGACCGCCCGGCAGCAGCTCCCTGATGGCAGCTTTAGCCTGGAATGGAGGGAGGGGGGACAGCAGGAGTTTAAGCTTCAATCCTTTTGAGGTCGAAGTGAGGAAAGATAGAAACTTCTGTATTTAAAGGTGAAGAGTGATTTACCTGGTCTGTGGTTTCAGGAGGCCTAAATTTCTCAGACTGGGAACACCAGTGAGTCTCCACATACTGCTTCAGGATGACTGATGCTAACTGCAAACACGCAACGACACAGTCTTAGAAGGGTGCTCTTAGTTAAGTAGGACATCAGTAATGCACGCAGTTTAAATAATGTACAACACATTAGCAGATCACGATCAATAATGTCAGAAAAGCCTGTCTAAGCTGTCCCCCCCGCCCACTTACTCACCTGACGGATGGCGAGCGCACCCTGAGGGTCAACTGTGAGTTCTGCCAGGTGGACGCCAAACTCTACAACAAGGAAGATGAAAATAAATTAATTAAGAAAACAAAAAATCCAGCTTATAGCACACAGTGTGAGATAACAGCAAGCTTACCGCAATCAGACACACGAGGGAATCATATCAAGCAATGGGATGAAGGTAGGAATCATGAAACGTAACCGATAACACAACACTGAATCACACAGTGTGGATGTAACGGTTATTAGACTAATTAAAAAGGAGAAATGAAAAACAAATCTCATATATCTCAATATGCAAAGCTAATACAGATCTATGGTATCAACAAAGGCTGTAATTACAGCCAAAGCTGTGTTTCAAATATATAAAAGTTGTTGTTTTATCTCTAGAGGTTTAGATCATTTGTTTCCCTGTTAATAACATGAAAACTTGTGTTTTTATTGTTAAAAAACGGTTCCTAGCAATAAAACACTGGGGCATTCCCAGTTGAATTCATGAGAACATAAGATGTTGAGTGAGAAAACACCAGTAAGGTTTAATATACAGGCAGAAAAAAAACTTGTGGTTCAACAAACAAACATGTGAATCTTTTCGCTGGAGCTGCACATGACAAACGTGCAGGTACGTTGTTGAGAGCATCTGCACCACAAACAAAGTGACAACATTAACATCAATTTGGCTTACGTTGTTATAACCCAAAAGCTTTAAAGCTAACGGCAGACACTGGATTGAACCTGGCCTGACAGTCATGCGGAGTGTGAGAGAGATAAACACAGAGTTCAGGATCAGCATCAACCTCAGCTCTCTCCGACTGGGTTTTACTAAGAGTGACATCAGGCGCCAGAAGACAATGTTAGTGCTGACAATCCTACTGAGCGGCTGCCTTAGAGAGGGGCCAGCGGAAAGGGTCAGCCTCGCTGCGACACTGCAGCACAGCCGCCAGACAGCGCGCACAATTAGCCTTTGACCAGGGGCACGAGGATTGCAGGACAGACAATGGAAATGAGAATAAGCTACAGCCACTACGTACTGTATCCATCCGTCCATTCATCCATCCACGGCACAAAATTAGCACCAGACATCAGCCAAAAGAGTGAAATATGCAAGTGGCTGGTAGATTTGAATGTTCACTAGCCAATTAGCTGGTGGACAAAAAGTTAATTTTTTTTCACCCTACATCCATCTCATTGAATTATTTGTCAAATTAAATGACAGTAGTTTGATATGGCTAATATTACTTTGATTATGTCACTAACTTTATCATCCAAGGTCCCTGCAAATCCATCATCTTGATTTTGAAACATTTAAATGGCCATTTTAACGCCAATTATGACAGCAAATAGACCAATTCTGCCACGGCTAAACAGAAACAGAATAGTAACTGGTTGTTCAACCCTTGATTTGCCTGCCAGTGAAAAGTGTGTTTAACTGGTTTAATTTCTCTTTTTCTGTCATAAGTGTGCAAAGAAAAAAATACACAATGTAAGACTCAAAAGCAAAGTGCACTCCATGAGATAACACCACATTGACCTGCGTTCACGACCTTTCCAAGACCTCTTTGGATATTATTTCAGATACTTTCCTAGACTTTTTCAGGGCTTGCGGACACCTTCATAACACTTTGAGTGTTTTTTTAAATAATGACAAACAAAGTGCAACTTTGCTGACATTATTTTCCATTCAGTCTGCACGTGTGCATCATTTCCAACTCTGTCAACACGCCTTGGACTGGAGGGGCGAGGAAGAGCACATATATAACACATATTTAATTCAATAATGTGATATATTAGGCGGCACCCGCGGGAGAAGCCCCCCTAGGTAGACATCTTCGCGGGAAAATATGTCAGTTTGGCATTTAGTAGTTGCCATAGTGACCGTGGGATCAATTAATAAGAGTCAGTGTGGGAGTCTAATAAGTTTTAATCAACAACCTGAACAGATACTGTCGCTTCTAAGATGTCTTAACAGCAGTTAGTTAACTCGGGAAGCTAACGGCTGTCTGCTGAGGACCGCTGCTGTCATACCCCTGTTACCATGTGACGTTATTAGATTCTACTGTTGCTATAGTGACAATAATTAGCTAACCGCTACACCCCAGCACATTAACGGTCAATAAAACACAATATAACGTTAGCGGGACGGTTTTCTTTTCCTTTGAAGGGGGAGGCAGGGGGATAAAACCCTGTTGCTGTGCAGATGAGGCCGGGGTCCGCACACTCCACATGTGCTGTAACAGCACTCACTAGCTAGCGGTTAGTTTAGCTGTGACTTGTCCCATCACGTCGGGCTGTCAGAGGGGAACCCGACCACCCAGACGCCAAGGTAAAGACAGCGTGTTTTCATGAGCTTTCAAGCTAAATTAAGTTAGTCATCTCTAACTTCTTGACAGTGTGGCCTAACATTAGCTTACGGGGAGCCGAGACTGTTCCCCGGCTAACGTTTTGACTGTTAGCTACTCCTCAACCTTAGTTAGCCAACACAGTCAAAGTTAGCAACTATGAAGGCAGCAGCCAGCTGCCCGCATGGTGCCTCCTCCGCAGAGGCCCCATGCCGTTACTGAGTGAGGGCAGCCCGGTGGAAGCTAGCCACCGTTAACTACCCTAAACTGGACACCCGCTGGCTACCACTCACCCTCTGTCACTTCCAACACTTTGATCTGCTCCTCCGCGGCGGCGCGCACTTCTTGAACCGGGGACAGGATGGCCGTCAGCGTCTCGATCAGAGCTTCTTTTAGTCCCTGCTGGACCGGGCCTGCGGCCGAACCGGACCGAGCACTACCCACCGCACTCATGCCTGCTGTGTGTTCACCCGCAGCCCGCTATAGAGTCAGTCCACCACCACCATAAACCGGGGAGGAGCAGTCAGCCACGGCCAGAGACGAAGCGCGCCAATGCATGGAAACGTGGAGGCGGGGTTTAGCGAGAGGAAGCGCAGGAAGCACACTTTTTTTTAAGTGCGTGTGTGTGTGCGTGTTTGTGTCTGTCTTTGTTTTTAAACTCTGGCTCCCTCTTGTGGAGCGGGGGAAACACTTTTGTTGAAAAGGATAGGTTCATAATTTTTCTCCTAAAACAGATAAATGAACACTGACGCGTTTTTTTCTTGCTGTAATCTTTCCTCCTGTTCACACTGGTCATTAAGAGATCCCTTCATAAAGCACTTGTGAGGTAAGTGTAAGTGATGGTGGACAGAATCCACAGCCTTGCAAAGTGTATTTATTAATCCAATTAAAACGAATGAGGCTTTTAGTCAAATCAAGTCCATATCTTTCAAAGCTACAGTCTTGTTAGTGCCAAACTGAACACTCTCACCAAGACACAAAGAGAGAGAAAACTGTGAAAGATGTCCACTTTATTTGATTAAACTAAAATGACCAAAGCTTCATATTATCTTCAGATTAAGTTTTAATTACCTGTTTGCTCAAAACAAGGACTGTAGATTTTGTCCCCCTTCATTTACTTTGTAAACACATTCAGAGGGGATCTTCTAATGGTTTGTATGGACAGGAGAAATTATGTAAATTATTACAGTGAGCAAAACCTGTACATTTGCTCACCTGATTGTTGTTTTAAGACAGGTTTAACTGCTGGCTGAAATATTACAAGGTCACCTAATAAAGTTATTGATGACATTGCAGTAAAAGTGGATTTTTTTTTTGGCCACCAAAGATATGTTTGCAGTAAATTGTGACTAAAATCCTGAAAGGTGTAAGAGACACAAAGTTTTGAGTGAATCTACATTAAATCATGACATCGAAAACTGCTCTTGCACTGCCCTCTATGGATTACAACTTGCAGGCATGGTGCACTTATGACCACACCCCAACAATTGCTAAATTCAGCCTTTCAGGGATGTAACACACCTACGTTGACATCATTGATCAGATTGTAACCATAAGGTCAATTGTAGGGGGAAGTCAGACTACCATAAATGTTACTTTTAGAGTGTCTCTGCTGTATAATCTATAAAGAAAACATATTGCCAAGTAAAATACTTTAGAAACTTTGGACTTTCAAACACATCAAGAACCCCCACCTTAGTCCAATGACATGTTCAAGTAAAATGGGACAGCTGGTGAGGTAAAATGGGACAGTCACTGATGGTTGGTTTCAAATAGGGTGATGTGAAAATTGTCTTGTTGAAAATTGTCGGCTAATTAGGCCTGTAAATTCCTTACAGGCCTAATTAGCCTACAGTTTTCAATCTTTTTTTTAATGAATAGTTAGGTTACATTAACAATCTAGTGAATTAATGACTACACTGATGAATGGATTTAACCATTTAAAAAAAATAAACATGAAATACAATTGTTATGTAACATGTAATATGACAGAGTGGCACACAATAACAGTAATTCATGAGTTTATGGCAGCTGGTTGCCTAGAAACATACTGGTTTCACTTCAGTAAAATGTCCCATTTTACCCAAATGCATTTGGCAGTCACTCAAAACCTCTCACATAAAAAGTGTATTGCGAAAATATTTTGATCATAAATTAAATAGTAAACCTAAACAGCCATTTTCAGTACCATACCCTTATTGTTTTAGCTGAAGTCCTCTTATTAGCTACCTAAAAGAGAAGATCGACATGGGACCAGTGATTTTATAAATCTTTGATCCACCCATCCTACTTATCTCAGACCAAACAAAATGTTTGTTTCATGTAAAAGGACATTCGTAGCAACAATGTAATAACATGTTTGATGTTTGGCTGCTAATATTTAAAGATGTAAAACCTAATTTGTCCCATTTTACCTGACTTCACCCTTCTAGTCCACAAGTGGCAAAGCCCCATTAGTTCCTATTAAGAGAAATCTCAATAAATAAAATATAAAAATTTTTTTTAAAAGCCCACACATTTTGAGCAAGAGCATGCTTAAAGCTTTGTGAAGATCATAATTGTTTATCATGAGGATGCTCCCAAGCACAAAACCAGGAAATGGTTTGCACTCGTCTATACTGGTACGTTCATAATCTCATATTTACATAAGGACGACCATTAGTGGTCATGTGGCCTACTATAGAATAAAAGAAGAAATGGGAACAAGATAGCAGTGTGCGGGGACTTTTTTTGTTCCTTTGTGTAGGTTATTGTTGTCCAGTACCTACATGTGTGCCTCTTGATGACTTCCTGTACCAACACCTGACCTTAACCCCATCTGATACCTTTGGGATAAACTGGAAGCAGACTTGTCAGCAAATCTCTGCAGCCAGGCTGCAAAATCTTATGAAAAACCTTCCCAGAAGAGTGGAGGTTGTTACAGCAGCATCTTAATGCCTGTAGTTTGGGAGTGAGATATTCAGCAATCACATTAGGATGTAATATGTGTAATAATATGAATATCCAAGTCCTTTTGGCTATTTCAACCTCTGGCTGACCGTAGTAGGTGGTGAAACACTGAACAGTTTAAAATATTGCAACAGGCCTCTCGTCAGCTGCAGTTTAACAGGTGTAGTCTCACCTGAGCTTTCAGAGGGGCCTGAACTTTCATTACATACTTCTCCCTTCTTTGCATAGACAAGAGAAACATTAAACCACTGTGAAGTGAAACAATAGTGCAATTCTCTGTGAGGCGTGACAGTCAGTCCTTACACACTGTAACACTGGAAGTGGCTGCGTGTCGTGTTACTAAGAGGAGGGGGGAATTACCAGCTTCACCTCATAATCCTGTTGCTCCAATAACGAACCAGATGGAGTATTAGTAAGATTTCCATGAACATGAGATGAGCGTGTGACGCGTTTGTCTCTTCTTGAACCTCTTTGGATGGAGAGTCTCAATGTTGTGCTGTAAAATGCACACTGGTTGAATTTCTTACGTTTTAATCGTCCGAGGATGAGCTCTGATCTTCTGTGTTAAGTGTTTACTTTTCTTGTCCAGAAGTCTGTTAAAAAATCTCAGATGTCTTTTCATCAGGTTACTACTTTTGCAATACTGTGTGCCATCAACAATAAGACGGTCATGTACAAGACTTTTGTTTCCTGGAACTTCTAATATTCAAATTCAGCTGGACCCCTTCACGTTTATGCATCTGTGTCTATCTACCTGTGTGTCTCTCACGGGTGTTTTTACTCAGTGTTTGTTTTTCCAACCTGTAATTTAACTCTTTGTACAAAATGTACAAGGAAATTTAGACACACAGAAAACCTGTGAATACTTAAAACACTTGCCAAAGTAGAAAAAAATCCAGATGGGGTTTTTTTCCCCCTTTTTGAGCTAAAATTACCCTTGCTTCTCGCTGCAGCCTGTATGTTATTAAAGGAAAACACAGGTGAAAGTAAACCTGGAGACACAGATTGCTCTAACAATAAGTCAAATAAATAACCATTTTACTATTAAAATGATGTAACAGGGAATCCAGTCAGCGGTTTTTGTGACACAGTTGTGGGTTGAGGTCTACGTCTCTGCTGTCCTTTGTGGTCTTTTCTTAATTCCTCAATTGTGCCCCCTCTGCTTAGCTGGTATATGTAGAATACCAAGAACTCAAATAGATGTATTCAATTGTGCCTTTCAGACCATTGTGAATAATAACTTAAAAGTTTTTTTTTTTATCTTAGATCAACAATTAAACTCTCAGAGACTTGAGAAATAAGGCCCTGTTGTCGTCATCGTCTTCATAGGAAGGCTGTGGTGATATGAGACCACATTTGTGTCTTTGATAAAAATCATCAGGAATAAATTTGTTTAAAGAAACAGGAGAATCGTCTGAAATGTTGGTGAAAATCACACTGAAATTGCCTCCATATGTTCCAATAAAATACATCCCACATATTGTGAAAGACGAGTCATGCAGGATGTGACTTCAGCAAAAAGTTTTAAGGTGAAACCCGTCAGATTCCTCAACACCAATCAGTTAACAGTGTGTGGCGTGTTGGATATGGAGGACCACAAGTGTCACGGAAATAGTAATAAAAACATTTCAAACTAAATAACTGATATCCGATTGTACAATTTAAAAAAAAAACAGGAATGTTATACAATTAGATATCAATTAATAAAACGCTTTGTCACCATTTTCCATGACACTTGTGATCCTCCATATATCTGGACCTCAGGTGAGAGGATCTAGTATACTGAGCCTAGGAATGAACCAAACACTAATACAGCCGTTTCTTCTTGTTTAAGCAAAAAGAATTTGGTTTATGTAGAAACAAGCAATGTTTTGCAATTGGATATTCCCCTCTCCTTCAAAAGAGTTAAAGCTAAAATTAAAAAAAAAAAAAAACCTTCTGAAAATGTATGCAGATGTTACTGACAGAAAGCAAAGGAAACCTGGGGATAGCTCACAAGGGAGATAGATATAAGTGTACAGTTCATATATATAAAATATAAAATCTGAAATATATTTTATATATATTAAATTGTGTTAGGGTTCAGTATCTTTCACTACACAGCATTAAGGTGTGTCTGATTATCTTTTTTTTTCTTCTTTTTTTTTTCAAATCCTATTATATAAACCAGAGGAGAGTCAAAGCAAAACAAATGAATCAACGAACAAACAAATGTGGGGTGGGGGGGTGGGTGGGGGAGGAGGAGGGGGAGGGGGGGTGGAAACTAAGCAACAGACGAAAGGCCTCCGCCCGATCCGATGCCCCTCCCCTGAGCCCCCAGCGGGAGGGGGGAGGGGAGGGAGGGAGGGAGGAGGGGTGAGCTAGCACGGACAAGGTGGGACAGACCCGGTCCAGCTGTACAGCGCAGTGAAACATAACTTACATATTAGCTCATTTTTTACACGTACAGTCGTGATCAAGGCACAGGGATCTTCTACAAGTTATTTTTTTGTCTTCAATAAAGTTGTACAAAATAATACATTTTACAGTCTGTACAAGAATAATAGTCCAGCAGTAAAATAAAGACAGACGTACTTAAAGCCGGGAGGGGAGGGAGAGGGGGGGAGGGAGGGGGCTGGGAAAGGTGAGAGAACAAGACAAAAGGTGGGAGGGTGTGTGTGGTTTTGATGAGGGCTGGAGCGTGCGTGTGTGTGTGTGTGTGTGTGTGTGTTTGTTAGTGTTTGTGTGTCTGTGTTCCCAGGTAAAAATGTTGCATCCAGTCTTGATAAATCATTTCTTTTTACTTCATGCTTTCCTTTTGCGTCGTTTTTTTTGTATCCTTATTAAATAAATCCTCTCCTTTATTTTCCATACGTTGAATATTTGTCAAATAGCAGCAGGAGCACAAGGGGGGCAAGGATGTATATATATATATATATATATATATATATATATATATATATATATATATATATATATATATATATATATATATATATATATATATATATATATATATATATATATATATATATATATATATATATATATATATATATATATGTGTGTGTATATATATACATACATATGGGTGTATGTGTGTGTGTGTGTGTGTGTGTGTGTGTGTGTGTGTGTGTGTGTGTGTGTGTATGTAAGTGTGTGCGTAGGTAGGTAGAGGGGTTTAAATGGTGCACAAAGGCAGATCACACACAGTGTACACCAACACACAACATGGGGTAAAAACTAACAAAAACTTAAAAGTTGAATTGTGTTATTACAGGAATATATAATATTTATATTTATATATATACATATTTATATACACACATATATAAATATCTATATATATAGCTTGGATTTTTTGCACTGCATGAAGTTCACTGGTATGCATGGTTTTATGCATTGTATGGTATTTTTCTTTTTCTTTTTTATCCTTTTCCTCTTTTTTTTGTTTTTCTTCCGTCCCCTCCTCGACTGGTTTGTTGAGCAGGTCATGTGAGCTGTGCGGTCTTGTGTTCGAGTCACGCTCACGTCCACAGGCAGCTGTTAGTCAATTAGTCCGTCCCCGGGCGCGCGCACGCACACGCACACACACACACGCACACACACACACAAACACACAAAAAACAGCTCACAGCCCTCCTCTGTTATCAGTTTGCCACCCTCCGTCCCGTTTCCACTGTGTCCATCTTTTTTTCCTCCTGATTCGTTCTTCAGCACGCGGTGAATAAACTCGTCTCTCTCTCAGGATGCGTTATTTAAATCAGCCTCTGCCAACTGTTAAAAGCAGGAGGTTTTTAAAAGGGTCTATGTATGTATATGTATATGTGAGTGTGTGATATGAGACATTTAAACCTATCTGCTGTAGTGTGTTTGTACCTGCGAGTGTGTGTGTGTGTTCATATATCTGAGAGAGAGAGAGAGAGAGAGAGAGAGAAAGAGAGCTAAAAGGAGGGACAGCCTGCACTGAGGGTTTCCAGTCTTCCCCTCCTGGGTTCAAAGTGTAGCTGAGTACAGTGTTCCTGGCTAATAGATGATGAAACTGTTAACTGTGTTTCCTTTTTTTTTTTTTTTAATTTTTTTAATAGTTTTAAAAGTCTTTCCACTGTTCGTTTTAATAGGTTTCTTCTGAAATCATGTTACCGGGAGAAGTGGGAGTTGTATCAGGGTGGTGGAGGTGGGGAGGGCAGGCGGTCAGTCGCTTGCTTGCTCGCTCAGTTGTTTGTTTGGTGAAGTCGGTGGAAGTGGAAGGGGGAGGGGGGAGGTGGGTGATTGGCTAACTGGTCGTGGTGGTTGTGGTTGTGGTGGTGGTTTTAGGGGGGGTTGGGGTAGATAGGTAGGTCGGTAGGTAGATAAGTAGACCGCTGACGGCCGCTGCCCCATCACAAGAGCTCATACTGCCGTAGGTGCATCCGCTGTATGATGTCGCGACAGTCATTGAAGACGCGGCGGATGTTTTCTGTGTCGACCGCGCAGGTGAAGTGGGGGTAACAGTAATGCCGTCCATCCCCGCTGGCTGTGCTGATCCTCTGGAGGAGACACAGGAGAAAAAAAAAAAGATGAGTTAACGTGATAGCACAGTACAGACCGGTCATGTCGGTCATGCCCATTAATTACATAAAAGTGGATGTTGTTACAATATTATTTTTTTAAAATCAGAATTCAACTGTCAAGTTAACTGTGTGGTGTTATGCTAAAATGGGACATATCTGAACAGATATGTCATGGATTGCCTGGAAATTTAATACAGACGTTGATGGTGCCTATACAATAAATCCTAATTACATTGGTGTTTCCTTGACTTTACTTCTAGTAATAATTTTTTTCAAAACTGGTTTGTGGTGGACAGAAGATGTAACTTGTACCGCATACAGAAAAAAAAGAAAATATGATAAACATATACTGTTGACTGCGGACTGCTGGTATATTTTCGAATCAACTCCGTTTTCAGTCTTTCATTGGTGACATTTCATCTAACTCAGCTGTTTAACAGCTTCATTCATCACACCTTATATCTTGGTTCTATGAACCAAATGGGTACAATTATATATATATAAAAAAAAGTAAATACAAGGAAAAAATCAAATTTAAAAATGTATAATATGACCAGTGTACAAACCAGAAACTCATCCCGTATGAAGTACTTTGCCCTTGTGACGCGTGGATCTTCACCTGGCTCTGGTATTGCTGTTGGACAAAAATAATAATGAAAATGAATCAATAAAAATTACTTTTGTGACCAAAATTTTTTTATCATGACTGTTTTTGTTTCAAGAAGTAAATAAATGTATTCTCAACATGCAAATACTGTGCTTTGTTTTCATTTTGGGCAGATAGTTTATGTTATACTCGGGATGAAGCGTTTTCTTGGAGCCAGCGGAAAAAAAAGCTCCTCCACACTCACACTGCGGGTTGTAAAGTGGTCACATGGTGCACTTTACATTTTAAACTGAAAACAATCACGCCTGAAATCTGAGTAATAATTCCTCATCGCACAGAAAAACCGTGCACACAAGCTACGGTAATTATGGTAGATCAAAGTTGAACCAGCAAGTCAGCCCGTAAACTGGGATGAATTTTTACACCGGACAGTTTGAGTAATAACTTTACTCTTCACCTTCATTTTCTCAAGTTTGACATTTATTTATTTATTATCTACAACCTTAAAATGTTATGATGGTCAAACCTGCAAAAACAGGATCAGAGTTTGATTAATTATCCCTTTAAATGACTGTATAAGTGCAAGTTTTCTGTGTTTCCACATCTCAGACAGGATGATAGGACAGGATACTGAACCGTTTCAATTTGGCTGTTACAAAAACAGAGAAAAACAGCATGTGTGGTACGTATTTGACCACCAACAGCTTTCAGTGTCAACATCTTACCATCATCAGGTGTAGTGTAGCGTGCAAACTCGGGAAAATACTCCTCGATTTTAGATTTCCCTGCCAAAACCTTCTCAGCGAGCAGGTCCTGTTTGTTCAGGAAGAGGATTACCGAAATGGTCCGTAGCCACCTGTGGAGGGGAAATGAAGAACGAGAGTTGAGTGCCAGATTTCTTTGGGTTTTTTCGGTTCAGACCAAAAAAAAAAAAGGGTTACAGGTCTGTTCCTGGAGAGTCCCCCCGTGTTTCAAGTGGCATTATGTTTTAATAGGCTTTGGCTGAAGAACAAGGGACTAATTTACTCTCCGGAGTTCTGGGCTGAAAAGGTCTTAGAGCTCCTGCCATAAACAGTCCATATGCTCACACAGGGAGAGAAGGAATACATACACCCCGAGCACCGTTTATTTTATTCAATTTTCAGAAAACACAACATCAATGCTGCTCCAAACCTTGTTTATATACAGTACTTTGTTTTAGACATGCCATTTGTTAGTATTTTGTGACCCAACCTAGTTTTTTTAAATTAAAGACCCTGGTTGAAGTGAACTAGGTAACAACAATCTATGAAATATAGTAATGTCTTCTTTTAAAATGTTTGTTTCCATAATTCTTCCCTTCTAGTGAGAACTGGTGGTGAACAGGGGAGATGTGTGTGAGACATGGCTTTTTGTTTTTCACATATTTGAACTTGAACTTTTTTTTTAATTAAAATGTGTTTGGAGTCATCGTTTAAAAGTGTTTCACGTGAAATGAAGTGTGTTTTTAATATTCAGACTGAAGTATAAACACTATACTTATCATGTGCAGTGTCCCTAAAAGAAAAAAAACAACTTACGAATGTTTGCAGTAAAAAGTCTAGATTTATACTTGAAGCAGGGATTTTAGCGGTGGTTATGGAAATGCAGTTGTAGATCCCTACAGCATAGGTTTTGATTAATAGTTCAGCTTCCTTGAAGCGTGATTTGATACTAAAGCTGTTCTTAAGGTTAACAGAAATGTCTTATTCTGTGACCTTAGAAATACTTTTATAAGTCAAAAGTTGTGAAAAGATCTAATTTGTAAAAAAAAAAAAAAAAAAAAAGACTAAAAGCTGTTAAATGTTTATTTCGTCCCGAACACCAACAGGAGGCGCAGCAGATCTGTATGTCCACAGCATTACGTTTTGTGTTTAAGCACTTAGGCTGTGCTCATTACTTGCTTTGACATTATTTGCTGCTGTTGAACGACGACACTGAACGCTGTCAATGTAAAAAAAAAAACAAAAAAACATCCAAAACATCAAACATGTCTCTTTCTTTATCACAGTATGACTTTCTGCAAGTCATCTGTTGTCTTTGCTGCAGACTGAACTCGTACCAAAAAAAAAACTAGACCGGCAGCGACGTGAAAAAAACGAGCGCAGCGGTGTTTCAGGAAATGACCGACACAAATCCTCGTTGTTGATCGTTGTTGTAGTTTCTATAGTCCGTCTTTTCTATGTCCGTCGTCTTCAAGAAATAAAGTTAGAAATAAAATCAAAATGCTGCTCGACACAAAGTCATAAAGTGGAAGGAAGACGTTGTAAGTCTCTTGGTTACCTAACAAGCAGGCTACCGGCTGGCTTGCGAGAGACAACGTGTTCATAGCGACAAGAGAGAAGCGGTGGAGTCTACGTCAAAGATTCGTATCAATCTGGGTTTATTTGAGCTTTATAACCAGAAAAAAAAAAACTTGCATCACTTGCATGTTGAATTACTAATTTAGGTTTACAGGATACGGTGCAGGTATATAGACATTAGGATTGTATTGGTGTTGAAAATTAAAAAGGAAATGTAGGGTTGTTTTCATCCTATTAAGTTTTCTAAATGCATTTCCCTTTTCCTCTATCAACCTTTAGATAAAACATGTTGAAATTAGCCACGAAAAGAGAAATGAAGCACAGGTGGAGGCGAAAAAGTGTTTTATGTTTTTGACCAAATCTAAAAAGAAAGAGTTTCTGACCTGTTGTTCCAAATGTTCTTGAAAAGGTTGAGGGCTTCCTGTAGTCTGTTGGTCTGATTGTCTTCTCTGATCACCATGTTGTAGCTGCTACTCGCCACCACGAAGATGATGGCTGTCACATCTGTATCACGTATAAACACCATCGAAGAGGATTAACACAGCGAAGAGGAACAAAACTACCAAAACATTCACAAACATGCATCTCCTCTCCCAAACACATTTGACTAAACTAGAAACAAACGCCAGGACACAAATAAATGTAGAAAATTACGACTAACGTTCTTGTTATATTTAAAAACCTACAAACATCCTACCGTTAAAACACTGGATCCATTTTCGACGTTCATCCCTCTGACCGCCAACATCGAACATACTGTGAGAAACAGGAAGTTACAGGTTTAATTTACACTGTAAAATCAGAGTAATGACTTCATGTAATGAAACAGTTAATAGGGACGTGGATCACATGACAACACCTGTTCAGTGAAGAAAACTACGACCTTCTCAATGACAAATCTGTAGATAATTAGCTGTATACTGGAAACGTTAAGCATAAAAGATCTGTAGGTTTCTTTCTCTTTTTTTCCCTTCATCTTGGTATAGAGTGAAATAAACTTTGTGGCGACTCACTGGAAATTGACTTTGTCTATTTGAAATCTTGTCTCAAAGATCCCAGATGTCAGTACTCTGCATCTCAACAGGTCCTGAAAAATAGAGACGGACAGTCAAGATCAAGACTTTGATAGTTTAAGTAACAGTAAAAATAGAAACGGTGGATTTAGAAGAAAAGGTGAAGTAAGAGAGTGTCAAAAGGGAATGATAACAGGATAACAACCAAAGAAGAGATTATTAACAGGAGAGGCGAAAGAATATGGAGTAAATAAACTCAAATAGTGAATTAAGGAGCAGGTTATTGTCATCTATCTAGTGTGGTTAACAGATAAAACACAATTATTCCATTTATAGTTCAGGTCATCCATAGACCGAGCATGCTAGCACTTAAATTCATGTCATAGTTGATGTAATATCACTTAGATTAGTTTCTTACAGAGCAAAACGTTTTTATTACAAATGAATGCCTTTTTTAAAAAATTAATATGTTGTTTATTCTATAAATTGGCAGAAAACAGTGAAAATGTTCATCACAGTTTCATTTTGTCCAACCAACACATGCAATAATGTAACAGAGAAAAACAAAAAATCCTCATATCAGAGGCCTGGAAACAAACACTCAACCTTTTTCATAACAGACATTTTGACTTGTCGTAGTCCGAAAAGCAAAAGTGTTATTAATAACATTAATGATGATCCTGTTGCATTCAAGTGTCCCAGTAAACCACGAGTGTGTGACGCCGAGGCGACAAACATAATACAAAGACCTGAATCTGAAGCAGCTGAATTCAGTTTTATTCCGTTTTTACTACTGTGACCAAATGTCTTCTGTGGAAAAATCCAATGTTGTCGATCAACTAAGCGATTGACTGACAATTAATTGTTTCAACACTTAACACAGAGTGCTTCAATATAAGACCGCAGGTGTTTGTGTGTTGAACGTCTCACCTGATCAGAGGGTGTGTAGTCATTCTGCCTGACCACATCGATCTTGTCTAAGAAGCTGCAAAAAGAACAAAAATAAATAAAAACCATTTAGATTTCAGCTGCAGACACATAATAACGTTATAATAACACAATAAAACAATAATATAGACATTATAATACAGTTGAATGTGTATTTCCACTCGAGACTTTCATAGCAATCATAAAACAATAAAACCACCGCTGTACATTTTTAAAAAAACACAACAATACGGACTTATCATGCTCTGCTGATGTCCAACACACACACACACACACACATAAACGGTACATCCCAGTACATTAACGAGAGCAGGAGAAAGATGGAGGACGCAGGTCCCTGAACGGCCACCAGGGGGCGTTTGTTTTAATTCACAGTGAGATCAGAGGCAGCCAGTCTGAGTCACCAGCAGCCGTTTGCTCTGTCAGACCCGGAGAAGCCTCGTCAATGGAGCTGCTGTAGTAGTACTTGCACAGGAGGAGAGGTGTGTGTGTGTGTGTGTGTGTGTGTGTGTGTGCGCATGTGTGTGTGTATGTGCATGTGTGTGTGTGTGTGTATGTGCATGTGTGTGCGTGTGTGTGTGCACGTCTGTGAGCGGTGGCAGTGTGTATGTGCGTGGGCGGGTATGCAGGCCTACGGTGTGTTCAGATTTGCAGAGCGCCTACCCAGTTAAGCAGCAGCAGCAGCATTCGACGCATGTTAATTGTTCCAACAAACTGGCCTATATTAACGCTGCTTTACAAGGTGTGTGTGTGTGTGTGTGTGTGTTGCCCTGATGTTTTCATGATGACTGTATCAGGGTCGCCTGCTGGAGTTGTCTGCTGCAACAAGTCAGGACTCAATCTAGGTCTACAGAACGACAACCGAAACATTTTTCATGAGCATCAGTCCAGGAAACAAGACAGACTGTATTTTTGTGAGACGGAGGCTGAAGACGTTCAGGAATCTGTGTGAAACCGAATCATCATCAATCCTCATGTACGTGGGCCGCTGTCCCGCAATATATGTGAATGTGAAGCGAGTGCGAGGACCGTGTACGAGCAGAGCGAGGTGCTGGATTCTGTTAGAGGCCTTAAAAACACACAGGAAAGAGACAGAGGTTCAAACATTTAATCGTCCCGGCTGTCTTCAGACACAGAAGTACACAAGAATTAACATGAAAGAAGAAGAACAGGGGCGATCAGATAAACTCAGACCTCTTTAAGCTGCAGTGTCCCACAAGTCTGCATCGAGCAGGTTTTCCCACAATTCCTCTTAAAGGGTGGTGCAACAGCAGGACCAGGACTTAAAAAAAAAAAACACCTAAATCTGTCAGCATACTAGGACAAAAAGAAACTTCTTTGTGTACAGCTGACAGCAGATGATAAACTTCACAAACTCACTTGGTGGCTGCCAGTCGCCACATAAATCATCACAAACCAATCACCATTTATACAGAAAACTCACGCAAAAGAGACCCCCTACTGCAGCTTTGTGTGTGTTATTAATGATATATTTAACATTGGACACATTATTCAGAGGAAATTTAGCTCTAATGCGACCTACAGGTCCCCAACGTTTGCTATCTGAAGCCCCAAGATAAAGATACTGCCAGCTGGACTGCATCTGGATCCCACCTCGGGTCAGTTTGTGGACTGACTGGAACATAAACTGAAAAGTTCCCGACATGAAAATACTGTCTGAATAAGATCTATTCTGTCTAATCTATTGAAGGATCAGTTTTCGACTTTTTTTAGAACCGCTGACAGTCATTTGTAGTAAATATCGTCCAATTACAGTCTGGGACCCAATCAAATGCAGCATCTTACCATTTGACTTGAACGCTTTAAAGCAGGGGTTCCCGACCTGCGGGTCAGGACCCCCATGACAGGCTGCAAGATAAAGATGAAGCAGTCATATCAACATATTTCTGCTAAACCACATTATGTCTTTCAGAGTTACCACTCATCTGTTCTTCCTTGTGAATTAATTATAACTTCCAGGTCTCTGAAACTTAAAAAAAAAAAAAAAAAAAGATATAATGGAGAAATACAGACTTGCCTAAAATATAGACCGCTAATTTCAGAAGAAATATCACTTACATTTTAATCTATATAATATCAAGCTTCTGGGAAACCAAGCAGAGGCGCTAAACTCCACAGGAAATTCTCCTTATTTAATAAATGGCTCCTGTTTACACTGTCATCTAGTGAACTGATAATAAGACAACACGTGTCATGACAGAATTTACCACCTCCACTAACCTGTTTCCTGGAAGAAGAAGAAAAAAAACCCTGCACAGGTTAGGTCACAAGCTAAATAGACTTTCATAATGATTCCTGATTACTTGCTAAACTTACTTATTTGCCACCATGTTTGATTCCCAGCCTGCACTGTCATCTGTTCTGACTGATCGCCTGCCCGCCATTCTTACAACTAGAAAGGCGAGACGGTTGCTAGTAAGCTGCCTCTCGGAGGCAGGTATGTAACCCCCTCTGATATAACTAGGAATGTGGCAGGCAGGAGTGAAATGTGACAAGAGGGCTGCAGGTAACACACTGAGAGGAACCGGAGGGGGGGGCTGGCCTGCGGAAGCTGCAGCGCTGGACGGACCGACGGACAGAGAGAGGGGGGGGGGGGGAGACACCATGTCAGGAAGGAGGAGAGAGCGTGAGTGTGAGACTGAAAGAGAAATAGTTACGCCCCTGTGCATATCGCCACACAAATGCACACTGACACCGATATTCATATAAAACACACACACACACACCGAGGCAATTAAGCAGCCAACCAGTCTGGTACCATCGGCTCTCTGCAGGGGCCGAGCAGCTCAGCTGTTCCCACACCACAGCGCCTCTGCTGTGCCAGCACACCCAGAGCCCTCAGTGGACAACTGTTCAGCCAAGCTGCCCGTCACTACTGCCCCCGTATCCACAGCTCACAGCCTGCGAGCGTCTCACTTCCTCCTCCCATAACATCCCCAGCATGCTCAGCTCCCAAAAAAAACAAACAAACAAAAAAAAAAACACAACAACAACAACAAAAAAAACAACCCATAAATAATCTGCATGTTAGCCGAAGCTAAAGAAGGAGCTGCAGCTCTAATTATGACAGAAGTAACATGGCTGCAGCCGACATCTGCCGAGGCCAAACTCTTGTTTATCTACAGCTCTGGTCTGAGGCGCTGACACGCCCAGGACAAACACACTGCTCAATTTTTAGCAGTTCTCCCTATTAATAGGAGAAGTGCCAATAATAACCGTGCCTAGTAAGTTCAACTAAATAATAGTGGCTGCCCCAGTAACAGAGAGGTCTGCGGTGTTATGTATAACCTGTCAGGGTTATTCTGGGGTAGCAGACAGGCTGACTTTAACTCTGGAAATTCACACAAGACACTGGTCTGCTGAGAGAAAATAACTCAGTGTTTACATGACGAGATAAAGCACTTTTTTTTTAAACTCTTGTCTGTATTTTACTTTGTTATCACAATTGTGGGGGGAGCATTTATGTAAAAATAACAAAAACTAACAGGTAAAATATATATTTAATATTATCTATTTAGTTTATAAATGTAGACAATCTGGGCTCTTTTGAAATTTATAAGAAGCACATTTAGATTTAAATAAATAAAAAAAACACTTCAAGACTTTACTAAAAAAATCTATCTTTCCTAAATCAATTTCTACAAAAAACAAATCCACAAAATGTACTTTTGCAATTGCCTTCTTCAACTTCCTTTTTATTGATACAATAATACCAATAAATTGTTCTGAAAATAATTTTATCTCTCTCACAACTGTATCTGGTTCCCACACTGAAAATCCAAATTAACAGAGGACATTTTTTATACTGAAACACTGATCTACATCTCAACTAAAACCATAGCTCACAAAAAAATATACATATATACATATCCTGTAGTGGGAATTCACTCCACAATCTAACAGAGATCTTCACGTGCTGGAGGGACATTAGAGGCTAAAGCATCAACAACAAGCGGCGCATTGGCCCAACAAAGCTGATAACACCCCATAATGCATTCATCTTGTTAAAGTGGCAGCATTAGGACAAAGGATTACCCAGATTATGAGCTGCTATACATCTCCAGCTCTACACAGGATTAAACAACTCTAAGCTTCACGACGGTGTTGACTTGTCAGCCCTGAACAGCTGGACTGGAAAATATGAAGAATTATTAGATTAATTTACTTTATAAAAAAAAAAAAACAACCACATCATGAACTTTATAATTATAAAAACACACTGAGCAGCTTTAACTTACTGATCTTAACTTTCCTGGTTACATTTTTTAAAATCACAATATCATAATTTAATATTAACTTGACCGTTTTAATGTCTCCCCTCCAATTAAAAACGCAGACTTAAAAGTTATTATTAAACAAGAAATCAACTAAAACATTAAATCAGAAGAACGTTTTCTTCATCATGTGGATTAACTCTCAGGGTTTATGGTTCAACATACACACAACATCTGGAGACCTTTGACCTGCATCTGATATGTGACACACACACACACACACACACACACACACACACACACACACACACACACACACACACACACACACACACACACACACACACACACACAGACACTCTCTGACCGGCGGGATTATGTCCTTAAAAAGCACATCTGCCCAAATCCATTTACATCAACCAGATGTTACAAAGGAAGTTCAACAAGCATTTTTTATTTCCCAAATCATCTCCTTTCAAAAGCACACTGAAAAAAAACCTCAAATAAAGTTCATTAAAAGAGAAAATAAAGTGAGAATCCAGTAAAATTGTCTCAATAAAAAAGTAAAAATGTTCATGTTATAGGAATAAAACTTAACAGGTAGGAGGTTTATAAAATAGAAAATACAGAATAACATTACATATGTGTGCGATGAATCACTATTAAATCAATAATAGTTTACTATTAATGTTACAGATACTTGATTTCATATGAAAAGTAAGAAGTTAAAATGTGTGCATATAATACATTTATTACATATCAAGCTTATGTAAAAACATAAAAAGATCTTTCTTGGCAAGACTTTAAGTTGAACGTGTCATTAAACTCTCAATAAGTTAAACTTCAGAGTAAAATCCAGTTTTTACTCTTCACTGAGTTAAAAAACAAAACAATACAAAACAAAACAAACACTTTTCATTTGTCATTTCAGGATATTAAAATCAATCTGTGCACAAGAGAAAAACTGAAGCTTCACAAGCCTCCGAAACACCGAGTCAAGTCAGAAAATGGTCTTGGCGCTTCCTCAAAGCGGAGAGGGGGGGGGGGGGGGGGAGGTGGGAGGTGAAGAGGGAGGAGGGAGGGGGGAGGAGGGGATCGTGCACGGGCCGCCAAGCGAGGGGGGCTTCTTTGTACATTAACGTTTCACATTGCGAGCCGACCAAGCCAAAGTCTTCACCGGCCGATCCTTAATCAAACACACACACACACACACACACACACACATCCAGCGAGAGAAAGAGAGAGAGAGAAAGAGAGAGCAGGAAAGAAAAGAGAGAGAAGGCTGTGTCTGACATTACAGCGCTGCTCCAAAAATAGCTCCCTGGCGCCCTGGCCTCCAGCTTGGTTGTCATGGCGACAGAACCACAGGCGCTATAAATAGACAATCGGCTCCAAATCTTGTGCGACTGGAGTGGGGCCAGAAAGAGGGAGAGACAGACCGGGTGAGAGAGAGAGAAGAGAGAAAGAGAAAGACAGAAAGAAAGAAAGCACGATAGATAGAAAGAAAAGACGGAGTGAAAAGAAGAAAGGAGAAGGAGGAGGAAGGGGGGGGGGGAACAGAGCGGGACAAACAGAGAGATAGAAGAGAGAAATGCAGGGAATGGAGTGGGTTAGAAAGAGAGAGGAGGAAGAACGGCATGAAAGAAGAAAAGAAAAAAGGAACAAAGAACAAATTAAAGAAGTTCAGAGAGACAAAAAGGACAAAAAGAAAGGTAAAAAAAAAACTGAACAAAGAGTGAGTGTAATGAATGAAAGAATAAAATAAAACCAAGGGAAAAGAAAGAAAAATGGTTGACAAAAAGTCAAAAGAAAGAAAGAATAAAGAAAAAGTAATTTAGAAACTTAGGAATTAATGAATGAATACAAAAAGAAACAGAAACACATGACCAAAACAAGGAAGAGACACAAAAAAATGAGAGACATTAAGAATTTAGAGATTAACAACATAAACGTGATTTTAAAAAAAGCTAAGAAAGAAAAAGGCAAAGACAGAAAGAAAGAAAGAGAGTTAAATTTTAAAATGACTATTAAACTACATGAAGCATGTGCTTATTTCTTCCATTAAGACAAAAAAAAGTAAAAGAAAAAAGATAGAAATAAAGAAAGAAGGAGTAAACCTAGTAATGGGAGCACTGGCCTGTTAAACAGCAGCTGAACATTGGGAGCGGCACAATCACTGAATACACACAGCATTCAGAAAATCACAATACAGTGAGATTGCAGCAGCAGCAAAGTTTCCCAAAGACGAACTCGAAACAAGCTCGCCTTCCTTTAAAAAACACGTTCAAATGTACCTGACTCATGCTACACAGCAGCACGACGACAGCGCCTTTAACATCTGCTGCTCGCACACACATCTGCACATATTTAAAAAAAAAACAAAAAAAAACACACACACACACATCTACAGATATTTCAGAATAACGCCACGCTATATGTATTGATCCCACACCCCCCTCTCTCAAAAATAAAAATCAGTTTGTCTTTGCCCGTCCCTCGTTTCCCCTCTCTCTCTCTTTCTCTTTCTCTCTCGCTCTTCCCCTACCTCCCTCCCTCCCTCCCTCCCTCCTCGCGATGAGTCAGAGACTCAATCCCAGCCATTTTCTGTCCCTGCAGAAACACCACTACACATCACAGACAGTGAGAGGGAGAGGAGAGGAGAGGAGAGGAGAAAGAGAGAGAGGAGAGGGAGGAGGAGGCTCAGCGAGGATGCCAGAGAAGTAAATCAAAGGGGACTCGGGCGGCACATGACGGCACATTATCGCCGGGACAAGATTTCAGAGAATCAACAGATAATAAACCCGGCGGTAACACTCGGCTGGTATCACGGCCAGGAGACACGTAACGCAAACACACACACACACACACAGATACATGAGGTACATTCTTCCTCTCATGTCGTGCGTATTTTCTATCTAACAGACACAGTTTTCTCTAAACGTCTGGTTTTACCAAATATATTTACCGCAAATATCAACCTGTTAATTCGGATAAAGTTGGGTTTTGAAAACCTGGATAAAAACTTGGTGCGAGGCTACTGAAGTTCGTTTCCCCAAATAAATTAAAAAAAAAGATTATTTTCATTGTGGATCAATCTGTTTGTTTGTTTGTTTTATTCTTTCAACACAAACAAAACTAAGAAAAAACATTTGAGAAGCTGAAAACAGTGAATGTTATGGGCTTTTCTTAATAAAAAGATGTTATAACTTATCGATTAGAGTGTGTGGTGATGTGACGTTTACATACTGTGTCTCCCATCACTATTTATTACTAACAGTTATTTTCATTATTGTTTAATTTTCCAGATTATTTTCCCGATTAATCAATTCATCCTTGGGTCTAAAAAAAATCCCATAAATTAGAGAAAAATACCTGTAAAATTTGGTTACGTCAAAACATTCAGTTTTGATAAGAACTGTTTCACATTTTGCAGGAAAAAAAAATACATACATGATTAATCGATTAAGTATTTTTTTTTACTTTATCAAAATAGATTTTTTAAACGTATTTATTTGTTTAGAACGATACAGATCAACACAGTTACACAGGGACGAGCAACAGATGTTTATCAGGCGTCTACCTGAAGCTAATTTGCAGCCCCGTCACTTAATTTCCTTGAAATCGACTAATTAACTGATTGTTTCTCTACAGTTTATTATAAAAGATAATATAATTAATGGACAGCTCAATAGATAATAAACATTTAATATAATTGTTGAGGTGGTTACTGTTATTAGACGATGAAAAATATTTGTCAACCAGCCCTGAATTGTTTATTTCACTACAAAGCAGAACAACAGCCATAAACGTGCTAAAATGCTAAAATAAACAAGTTGCAATGTAATGTAGAAACGCACTTATTATAATAAAAAGTATGTTACTACAGTATCTATCTTGATTTTTTTAATAATAGTTGTTCTGTGCTTTATTTAAATCGCTGAATGAAAAAACGATTGTGATTAAAATTACAAAGAAAAAAAAAAAAGACTTTGATTTACTTGTGTAAATATTTGAATTTTCAAACTGATTGATGTTAAACTTCTTGACTTCCGAGTCTCGGAAGTGATTTACAATCAGCGGAGAACGTCCGAGTATCTCAGGACCAAAGTTTACAACTCAAGAGATGAAACAAACCTGGAAAAACCCTTCGCTTCAGAAGCTCTGCTCGGACCTTGTTTGGGAACTGCCGAACACGACATAATCCACATAATCCACATAATCAAGGACAACAACATCCTCGCAAACATAGCGTGTGACAGAAGGCATCAGGAAGTGTTAATAAAACAACAACAACAACAACAACATCACACAGGAGCATGACTGAGCAGAAAGCCAGTCGGGGGGGAAGCTTCAGTGACTTCCTTCTTGTCAGACAGAGACAACAAAGCATCATCGCCCCGTCAACTTCTTCTTCCCTTTTTTATTTTATTTTTATCACCAGGACGTGAATCAGATGATATAATTTGTCTCTAAAAAAAAAGAGAGAGAGGTGGGGGGGGTGTATGAGGGTTGTCCTCACTTTTGCCTGCTGATCCAAGGTTGACATTTTCATTTAACGCTAACAACCTTCATCAATAATGCTGAAGTTGTCTCTCTGCTAACACACTCGCTCATTCTTTCTCCTTCTGCAGCCTGCCTGGGTTAAAAATAGCTCTCCCCTCTCTCTTTCTCTGCTTCTCCGTTTACATAAGCACACAGAGGGGGGAGGGGAGCACTTCCGGTCTGGCCACCCAGCCCAGCATCTGATCCATAACACTGTGGGGCTGCTGGGTGTGGGAGAGAGGGGAGAAAAGGAGAGGAGAGAGAGAGGAGAGGAGAGCAGAGGAGAGGAGAGGTCCCGCAATGCAGGGAAGCCCTCTCTTCCTCTATTTCAATCTGTCTCTTCAATCCTTTCTCTTTTTCAATCCTTCCGTCGCTCCATGAGCTTGCATCTCCCGTCTGTCCGCAGTTGCATTTCCTACGAGGAAGGTTTTTCTACCTCACCCCTTCCTCCCTCCCCCTCCTCACCTCCAGCATACATTACCACACATGAGCGGCATACACCTGTGGCCGTGCATGCAGAGTGGGTGACAGGGACGCACATAAACACAGTCGCTCCTGCAGTGACATTCGCACACACGTAATGTGTCCAAAAACTACCTCCACCGTCCCGAGAGCTCGGGCTTCATGTGACCGCTGCATGCCGCCTTATAAGAGGGGCAGGCCTGACTGAGATCAAAAGGCGGATAAGAAAAAGAAATACCAGAAAAGAAAGAGAGAGAAAGAACAGACAAGGGCGAGACGAGCAGAGAGGAGGGAGAGAGGCTCTGGAAGCTGAAATGTCTCAACGTCTGTGACAAATAGTTTCAATAAAGAAAAAAAAATGCCAGTGATGAATACAGTCAAGAGTCAGCAGGGCTAGGATGAAATCTCAGTCACTGTCACCAACCGCACAAACACACAAACCACAGAGTCATGGTTGTTTAGCATGAGTGCTAACTAGACAGCTACCTAACAGATCATTTTCACTTATGTGCAGACACGTCAAAGTGTAATCCTGCAACTGCTTCATAAATCAACCTGCAGACAAGCACCACTACATCTTTAAGGACAAGTCTGGTGATTATCTACGTCGTTTATAGCAGCGTTTTTCAACCACTGTGCCGCGGCACACTAGTGTTCCGTGAGATATAGTCAGGTGTGCTGTGGGAAATTATCCAATTTTATCCAATAGGTCTAAAAAACATTTTTTGAAAGCAAATGAATGATTATCTCCTAATAATGCGCTGCTGTCTGCTGTGAGAGCATCATAAAATAAATAGCCTGCTCTTCGCCAGTAGACGGCAGCAGCTAGCTAACGTTGTAATTCAACATGAAATGACAAAAACCAGCGATGAATTGATCCCACTAGAACGTCAGCATGCTAACAATAAACAATGCTAACATGCTGAGGTCTAACAGGTATAATGTTTACCACGTTCACCATCTTATTTTAGCATGCTAACATGCTAACATTAGCTTAGTAGCACAAGAACGAAAGCACCATGTTTTGTGCTAATCCATCCAGTTTCACAGAAGGGGGGGTTTAAACTTTGTGGATTTTGGTGTCACGAGAGGAAAAGTAAGAAGGATCCCAGAAGGATTCATTCTCTGAGCACAATCTGATGGCTACGTATCAAAGAGCAAAGCGGTGGACGGACAGACAGACTGACATTATGAGAGTAGTTTATTCTCAGTCAACCCAACATACAGCGTCATTCTGCTGTAAATACTCCCTACGCACCAAATCCGCTGCTGCAAATAGTCCAGACCAAATGCACTTTTATTCCTGTTTGAGTAACAACAATGCCCAGTTGTTTTAGGAAATCATTGAGCTTTAAAATAAATAAATAAAAAATTAACTATATTTTTATGACCCATTTTTAATGATTTAAAAGTAGGAGAAGAT
Organism: Euthynnus affinis; assembly: GCA_029490765.1. Lineage (NCBI taxonomy): Eukaryota > Metazoa > Chordata > Actinopteri > Scombriformes > Scombridae > Euthynnus > Euthynnus affinis. The sequence continues at coordinate 22,615,530 of CM055840.1, read as the reverse complement.
GGGCTTGGAGCTGCCTGCAGGGTACAGAAGTCAGTATGGAGGTTTTCATCTCTTCGTTGGATTTACTCACAATAAGAAAATTTATATAAAATTTCTTAAGCCTTCTCTTTTAATAAGTTGTATTCCTTAATCTAATATTTGACAAACTAAACTCGAAATATATTCTGATGAATTTCAGTCATGCTCTTATCTACCTACTGCTAATACAAACTTGTCATTGTCATGAGGTTCACCTCACGAACCTTGACACCTTGTGCTCACATTAACCACATGGCAAAACGCCCAAGCTCCCCGCAGTGTGCAGGCTTAACGGTTCGTTGTGTGTGTGTGTGTGTGTGTGTGTGTGTGTGTGTGTGTTTGTGTATGTGTGTGTGTGTGTGTGTATGTGTGTGAACTAAAGAAGACGAAAGGAAGAAAACAGAAGCGGGTCTTTGTGCGTCTGCTTGCACTTGTGAGAATCCTGAGAGCATGTGTACACAGTGTGTTTAATTGCAAGTGTGTATGCATAGTGGGTGAAAAGAGGAGACTTACTACTGCGCGCAGTCGATGAGCTGATACTCGTTGGACCTTTCCCAGCAGGCTCGCACACCCTCGTCCTGCCAGAGGATCTTTGCATGGTCATAAAACTCCTGGAAAGAGAAAGAGGGGTCTGGATCAACGACATACCACACCTAGAAGAGCAGCAGAAAAGGTGTTAATGTGGGCAAAATATAACATCTTAAAAAGTGTAATTCTTATAATCTTTTATTTTCAGTTTTTTTTTCCCCATAGAAGTGCTTCGTTCATACACAACAAAGTAGTATCTCTGGTTGAGCCTATGTCCCTCGTCTGGGTCTCCATGGGTGAAAATGTTTAAGGACAGATGGGGGATGGGGGGGAGGGAGGGGACGGGGAGAGAGGGGGGAGAGGGGGGAAGCAGCGATACTCCCTAGCTTAGTTTGGAAGTTTAAGGCCGATTTGGAGAGGAGCAGCAGATGAGCGGGCTCTGGCAGAGGCAGGAAACAGAACAGTTCACCGAGTTCATGAAGAAATGGAGAGCTTTGTACTGACACAAGGCTTGGCTGTCACTGTGTAGGGGCCTATCTCTTCACTATGATCTTCAGCTGGTCACATACTGGATGGTCAGGCACAAATAAGCCTTTATGAGCAATAGGGTTACGCTGTATAGTCTTAAAAACTTCCGCCGGGAGAGTTAAGACTGACAGATATACAGAAGTTTGGGGAAACTGAACAGGATGACTGAGATAAAACTAGCAGTGTTAGCCAGTTTTTTTTTTCTTACTGCAATACAAAGTTGTCAAACAGGAATAACGTAGATTATCACAAACACCGTAAAGTGCTTTAATTTGTCATTTCTTTCCAGTAACTGCCTGTAACGAGCGCCTGTAATTAGACAGAAGGCGGGCGAGTAACAATCGAGGGATAAGAGTTTGGTTTACAGACCGAGTTAAAGACTTTCTTTAACTCTGCTGGCAGTAAAAATTAAAGAGTAATACAACTTGGCATGAAACATTAAGGAAATGCAAGTTGATTATTTACTTTATTAGCAAAAAGAATAAAAGAGTTTTGATTTTGATATTTAAAGCTAAAACAATTAGCTGACTAGTAGCTCAACAGAAGATTAATCAACAGCGTTTTGGATCGTCAATTAAAGTTTTATTGTGATTTGTCAAATTTGCTAAACACGTGATGGTTTCAGCTTCTCAGATGTGAGAATTTGCTACTTTTCTTTTTCTGATGCGACTATAAATTGAATTTATTTTGTTGATCGGACAAAAGAAAACATTCTAGGAGTTAGCATGGTCACTTTTTCTGACATTTTCTACACTAAATGATTTATCAAAATGATAATTGTCAGATTAAATAACAATGAAAATGGTTATTATTAGCAGCTCTACAGTTATATTTAAATCGGCAACACAGTTCAGAAGTCGACTGTCAAAGTAAACAAATGAAGTCAAAATGAGCTGCGGCGGAGAAACTAAGATAAATATTTAATATTCAGGGTTAAAAAGACTTTTTGTCAAGAGCTAATCACCAAAAAAATAAATCAATAAATAAATCAAATAATCAGATGTTCACAGAACTACAGCAAACAAACAACATTAGACAATAAATGAATGGCTTTAAATTTCAAACACCAGCGTGTAAATATAGACTCACTTTTTCTTTTTCATCTTTTTGAAAGAAGGAATTGTTCAGATTCTCCACACAACAACAACAACATAATTTAATTAATTTTCAGGAGCAGAGGTCAACAGGGTCAATGTCAGGATATCCATCTGCTTTTTCTTTGTAACCTCTTCAAGTTAAGTAGACAACTGCTGCATGTTTTTCCATCGTAACATTTTTAACATTTTTTTTTTCATGGCTATATGTAAAATTCAGAAGAGTGTGATGGAGAATGAAAAAATCTTTCTGTCTTAGAGAAGTCTGACAAGTTGATCTGAGCAAAGACAAACTTTAACATTTCATGTAAAAACAGACAGCACTTTTATGTATGGTTCAATATGAACATATATTGTTGCTGCTGTTATATTAAAAGTAAACTTTGGCATGTTATGTTATATCAGTAAATCATTAATCACTTTAAACCCCAACTAGAAAGCTTAATTTGTGATTTTACGACGACCCGTTGCTGTTCTGTACGTTGCTGGGAGCAAAGAAGCTGAGGACAGGTGGGCATGGCAGCAAGGAAGAGAAGAGCCTGAGCAAAATCTTAATCTTATTCACAGGTGTCATTCATTTTGTTCTGACCAATGTTTCTTTGACCGAACATTTTTTTTTGTAAATTATAACTACGAGGATCGTTGATTAGAAACAAAGCTCAAAGTCTACACAGATTCAGCTCGGGCCTTGTGCTTATTCTCTCTCTCTCTCTGTCTTTTCCTCTCCTGCTAAAGGCAGAGTCAACCAGTCTAACTGGTTTCCAGTAGGCCCTCAGGCCAGGCGAAGGGGGGGGGGGGCAGGCTGAGGAGGAGGAGGAGGCTGCGGTGGAGGAGTCAGAGGAGAGGTTGAGCCTATCAGAAAGTTTTCTACTTCTATTCTCTTCCCGAACAAACACTCATTCACTTCAACAAGCAGCTTCGGTTTAAAAGCTGAGCCAAACTTTTAGCTGCTTGGAGCTGATTGCAGTGATACTCCAATAATCCCAACAAACACTATTACTTCATCTATACCTGCTCCAACACTCCACAATCCACATTAAAAAAACAAAAAGAGCAAACTTAGTGTTGTGAGCTGGCCTTCCTGTCCGTCGAGACCCTGCAGGTCTTCACTGGAAGTCTAGTGACTGACAGCCCGAGGGAAGGGTCAGCTCGAGATAGGCCCGCATAATAAATTTGCCATGACGTCGCAGAGACAATATCAGGAGACTTCCTTTTGCTTACACACAAATACACACACTCTTCACTGGAAACTCAGCTATCACAAAAAAAAAAGAAAAAAAAAATCTACACTGTAAAAATTGAGCAGTTTAAACAGTGAAGCGATTGAGGCAGTAAAAAGTTCCTCTTCCTCTACGTAACTGTTCCCTTATTAGAAGAATTGGAAAGCTATTTAACAACAGTTCTTCATTTATTTTCCAAAGAAGTAGCATCAAAGTTTGATAATATCACATCTGCATTGTTCCTTTGTTTGACTGAAACTACATATTACTCTTTAAATTTGCTTTTTTTAAAAAAAAAAAAAATCTGAAAACACGCTTCTTTTAGAGAAAGAATTTAGAGGAAATCATGTTTGCACAGCGTCACATCTGATTGAGCAGTACAATGTTTTACTGATAAATTGAAGATGTTTTTATTTTTGAAAAGTTTAATTGTAACTGTAACAGTGACTTGCCCAGATCTTTACGGGTTGCATTAAATAGTCTCGTCTAGCGCTGTGATGGTTATTCGACAGAATATTAATCGCCAACTATTTTGATTCATTTTTTAAGAAAAAAAAAATTAAAAATTCTCTGTTTCAGCTTCTCAAATGTGAATATTTTCTGTTTTTTTTGGTCTTTTGTGACAGTACACTGAATATCTTTGGGTTGTGGGAAACTGACATTTATATTTTACATCTTCTGTCATTTTATAGACCCAACAACTAATTAAGTGTCTGATTAATTGATGACAAAAATAATAGTTGGTTGCAGCTCTAGTCTCGTCCACTTATAGGAGTTTGACAGGACTGAAACAGGACATGCCTGTGTTTTACAGCTTCACGTGTTCATGCAGGAGCGTCTTCTGGCCTTTCTCAACTCACTGAACAATACAACCAGCAGTGAGTCACATATATTTTTACCTTTAAGTGAATCCCAAAGTCGAAACAACACAAACCACAAATTAATCTAATGAAACAGTATCAGTAGCTCCAGATTACAGCCTCTAGTCCCCGCAGTGTAAAGCAGGATTAACATCAGATGCTATTAGGATTAGCAGACCAAAACAGGATAAACTAATCTGTAACATCAGTTTTAAAAACACCAAAAGATCATCCAGAAGACGTTAAAGTAAATAAATCAATAAATATGTGGGTCCAGCAGCGGGACCTGCAGTGGCTCCCTGACAAGCCCCCCACCGGGAGCTGACTGCAGCTCAGTGGAGGGATCCCTCTGAGTCCCTGTGTTTCTGAAGGACAGGTCCCACCAGACACATTTAGGGTTATTACAGACAATCAGTGTTAATAGGCGGTGTGGATCTCTCAGGTGAGACGCTCATTCAATTGACAGCCTCCCAAGCGGGAGCACACCTGCTAATTACTGAATCACTGCGCAAACACACACCAGGCGGACTCACAAAAGGCTGCCGTGTGAGGCGCCTTACTACACCCACAGCGCACCTAGCCGGTAGACCTGTAGGCTGTTTTTGATACTCCAAGACATTTCATAGAAGTTATAATATGTTTTGTGATCTATTTTACAGCAAAAAGCTTCAAATTATCTATTAAAAACTACATATATATATATAAAATAATAACTGATTTGCATTATTAACTTGATATCTTGCAAGAAATTAGTATTGACAAACCTTTTAAGTCCTTCATTTTTCATTTTTCATTTTTAAATGAAGCTAAATGCACTTTAACATTTAACACTGGCCTCTAAAGTCATAAAATGTGCTTCAGGTGTCGGTTGATTCATTATAAACTGTCTAGTTTCATGGACCTCAAGAAGACATTCAGCTCAAAGTGGTTAGTAGCATAAACCAGGAGGTGCAACTGAAAGAAGCAGGAAATAAACCGCTGTGAAAACCGCCACAACAGAGTTGAAATGAGGTACGACTTACCGAAGGAAACTCAAAATCCTTCTGGTTTACTTGGTTCAGGACATAATCGATTCGGGACTGGTTTGCTGGGCAGGCTAACTTGCACGGAGGTGTGAGTGTAGTCATGGCAGACACAATCGTCTGGATGAAAAGAGAAGAAGAACACTTACAATAAAATACGATCATTTATTAGAAACACTGTGAGACACTTACAGTACAAAAGGAGTTAATAAAAAGTTGTTTTACGTCTTCACTACATAAAGAAGCTTCATTTGAATGAGCTAAATATTCACTTTTGAAGGAAAAGTGGTGCCTGAAATTTATTTCTCGAGCATCCTCAGTTGTCAGTAACACTTTCTTCTACAGAAATTCATTTTGACAGGACATTATTATACAAACACACACTTTCAGGGGCAAACAGACTGCATTGTTACTCATTATAAACATGTTGGTGTACAAATGTATTTATCTTCTTTATCATTTGCTGCCTTCATGGTGGAAACATCACTACAAACTGTTCAAAAAAATCCCAAACTTCAGACTGTGCGATTCAAAACGTGTCAAAAGATCAATTTCTTACCTCTATAGCTTCTTTAATGTTGTTTTTAATATCGTGAATTTTCTGTTTTTTCTCCCTGTGAAGAACAAAAAGAAAAAAAAAAGAGGATTTTTTTTTTTTTTAAACACAAAAGCAAGACGGGGAGGACACTGAAGACTGTCACTTTGCTTACAGGCTAATAAAAACTTCATGATTATCAAAATCCGCCTCCATGGGGAACTGGAATAGACTTCCTAAACTAGGCACAAAGATATCAGCTGTAAATCCAAACATGGATAACACAGCTGTACAGGCTAAAATTACATTACAGTTTTATCTCAAATACAAAAATAATTATTTTAACAGCTCATGCCAGTAACTTTTAGTAGGAATATACTGCGTAAGAAACTTCTCCGGGACCTTTTCTGTCAGCCTGGAGGTAAATTATACCAGACATCAGGAGTATTATAGCTGCTCCAGATGTACAAATACCTTTAATTCGCTGACCAAGTGCAACTCCTGAATGTTGTGTACTTGCTGATACCTAATGAGAACAGCAGAACGTGTCTTAATTTTGGCAATGACATTTATTAAAAGAGGAAACAGCAGAGTGGAGGTGTGTTGTGGAGGACTACGCAGCCTGTTACTGCACATTTTTAGGAGTTTTTTTTTTTTTAAACTACAACCTACCAAGAGCACAAAGTAAGTAGAATTACACCAGAGTCAAAGTATTAGCGTATATTCGATCATATGAACCACTTATTGTTGTAAAGACAAACAGAATTTCAGCATCACCAGTTTATCTGCGAGCGTCACTGATACCAGTATATGTGGTAACGGTCTAACGTCACGCACGTCTTTCAGAAAAACCAGGGTCGCCACTGTTAAAATCTACGTCTTGACAAAAGACAAGTTTGACTACTGAATGTCAAGTTTTGATACTGAAATTCCCCAAATGTAACACACTTAGAGCCGCTCTCACAATGACACAAGACGATCAAAATATCTCAGCATGTCAGACCAACAGGAAACTACTGTAAGCGTATCTACTGTATGTGTGTGTGTGTGTGTCAGTATATATTTTGTCAACATTACAGCGACAGTTGCTGCTCAGTGTGTCGAGAACACTGAAATCAAGCTTGTATTAGTCTTGTTGAGTCGACAGTATTTCAAATAAATATTTTCCGGTAATGAATGTGTTTGATATTCAGTGACTTTTGGTGAAAAAGTAACTTTAACTTGATATTATAAGACGTTAGTTATAAAAGGACAGTTTCAGCTTTGAAATAGTTCTTAAACAACTATCTTCATGTTAAGTGAATATTTTCTAATTGTCAGTCATTATTGGTCGATACTGATCACATCAGATATCTCAATATTTTTAATTTCTTACCTCGATTTAGTCGAGTGACAAAGTGTTTGAGAAGACTATCGGTGCTTTCAGAGAATACTTGAAACTTTTAATAAATGATCATTGAGCATGTGGAGGGGAAAAAAGGTCTTAAAATGTAAATCTGTTATTTCGCTTCCAGTCAGGCCTCTGAATCAGTGGAAAAATCAATCAGCAACTATTATGATAGATCAATAAATCGTTAAATCGTTTAGCCAGAAACGCCAATTAATCAGTCGTTCTCCTAAATGAGGGTTTGCTGATTTTCTTGTCTTTATATTATTGTAAATAAACAGAAGATTAACAGGAAGCTATTTTGATAATCAACTAATCACTTCTGTCATTTTTTAAGCAGAAAACGCCAAATATTCTCTGTATTTTACTTCATGTGTAGCAATAAATAAAACATCTTTAGCTTTTGGACTGTTAGTCGGACAAAACAAGCAAATTAAACACTGTGGCCTCTGAGAAACTGTGAATGACATTTTTTCACAATTTAACATTTGATAACCGTTAGCCGGCAGATGAATCGCTAATAAAACTAATCGATTGAGTTTTAGAAAAAGCCTGGATGGAAGTTTTGAGGCAAACAAGCTGATTTCTTTGCAAATGAAGATGCTCCAGGCTGTACATTATATAAATTAAAACACCTAATTCTCTGGTTTTAAACAAATCAGATGGTTGACAGGGCAGCAACTTTTATTTTCATTATTGATTAGTCTACTGATTATTTTTCCAATTAACAAACTTTTCAGTCAATAAAATGTAAAAATCCTGAAATATGACCATCACAATTTCCTAAACAAGCTTGAATTGACAAACGATTATCAGAACAGTTGTAGATGATATTTCTGTTGCTTCTCTAATCAATTAAGCGAATATCTCTAGTTGATTATGTTTATTAGCGCTGACCATGACAAGGTCTTGAACTCAGGATGGACTAATGATCCCGCTTTAAACATTAAGATCACCAAACAAAACTTAAGGAAACGTCGGATCAATCTGATTATTTCTTCAAAATGCTGATGAACAGAGTGGTTTAAACTTTGTGAGAAGTTTCCCTCTCGGCTCCTTTATTTCACTCGGAGCGACAGCAGGACGACAGAGGAAAGAAAGACTACATTCTTCACACTAGGACCTCCACAAAAAACAAAACAAACAAAAAAAAAACTCACTTTGAAATGAACTGTCATACCGATCTCTTCTCATCTCAGCCATACTGCCCCACTCTCTCACGTCCTCCCTTCCTTTCATCCCTTTCCTATATTACTGTGTCACTCCCCATCATCTCCTCCTCCTCCTCCTCCTCCTCCTCCTCCTCCTCCTCCTCCTCCTCCTCCTCCTCCTCCTCCTCCCTCCCGGCACCTTGCACTGCCTTGCACCACAAGGGAAACTCAGCAAGGTGAAACCCTGCGGTCCAATGAGTGCAACAAACCACCCCGTCCCACCCCACCCCACCCCCACCCTCTGGAGCCGAGCGCGACAGTCATCACGGCCGACCGTGGATTTGTCATTACACCAGAGCGTCTGGGTCTGTGAGGAGCATCTGTTCAACATGACCCAAAAATAAGCACATGATGATGCTCCTGCCCCCAAACCCCTTTCTAGGAAACTGATGATTAAGAATAGAAAAATGTGACTTGTTTCCATTGCATCAACTTGGGATTGAGTTTTAGGAAATTCACAAGACGGGGTGGCTTGAAAACACCCAGGGCAATGTTTCCATGAAAACCTTAAACAGATAAAACATTCTTCTGGCGTCACGCAACTTTTGAGTATTTACTCCAAAACATTACTAAAATCTGCCCAAAACACTTGCCTCCATTTTCTTCTTAAGTCCGTATCGGGTAGTTTATTAAAACAATGACGGGAGATAACGTCTCTATTCCTGGAAATGGGAAAAATAAATCGTTGTTTACTATCAAGGGAATAAGTTCGAACCAATCAAAAAATATCCTCACGTCTAGAAATCCTTTAAACTCTTCCTATTAATAATTAGTTAAATTATATTATTTCACAACAAAAATCTCATCATATCACCTTCAAAAAGAGCTTTACGAAAAAATATTTTATTAGGGATTACAATTTGTATACGTTACATAATAAAACTTAATTTTCAAGGTAGAATAAATGTGAGATTTCTTTATATTTTTATCATGGCTGATATTAGAAGTAGCTGTAATATATTTATTGTTAAGGATATTTTAATGACGAGGATCCATATTGTCTCAGATTTGATTATTATAATGTTATTTATGAAACTTCAATGAAAGTTTTTTCTGAAAGTCATCCTTGATAAATACAGTTAAAATATTGACACAATAGCCTCTCCATGTCCCTCTAACATCCAGCGCTTCTGTTCCTTTCTATCATCTTTTAGGGCTGCAAATAATGTTTTTTTTTTTCTTCATTATTTGATTCATCTGCTGATTAGCTTCTCGATTGATCGTTTGATCAACAAGATGTCAATATCCTCATAGCCGTGGTGACGTTTACAAGCTGCTTCTTTTGTCTGACCAACAGTCCGAAAACCAAAAAGATATTTGGTTCGTTATCGCATGAGACAAAGAAGAGAAGGAAATCCATGTCATTAGAAAGCTGGAACTGAGGAATTTTTGGCATTTTTGTAGAAAAAAAAACCGAGTCATCAATTTTGTCGGTCAACTAGCGTCTTAATTGACTCTTTGTTTCAGCTCTAACGTCGACCATGTTGTTTGTTGATGCCCCTACCAGTAATATAAGATGTCATTTCTATCATTTGTATCTTCTGAAAGCACCAATAGTCTTATTTCTGTATCTGCTCAAATCTAATGAGTCTCATTTAAATGTTCACCTATATTCTCTAAATGAAAGCACCGCAAACTGTCTGTCCGTGCTTGTTCAGTGAATCCAAAAACGTGTTGCGAGTGTGAGAAACGGAATGAAGCGCGAAGGGGAACCAACTTACTCTGCATTGAAGCCATTTACGTGCAATATTCGCATCTGTTTGACTATCGTGCTTTTCCCGGATTCACCGGCCCCTGAAAGCAGAAAGAGGAAAGAGAGAGAGAGAGAGAGATCAGTCAGGAGATGTTCAGTGTCGTACAAAACCCTGAATAAAATATCCAGGATCCACCTGAAACCAGTAGATTATGGGTTAAAAACACTGGACATTGGATCTGTGGAGGACAGGAGTCCAGGCATTGTGGTGTCTCGGTGGAAGATCGGACCAGTTGGAGATGACGTGAAAGCCTTGATGGCATTTTCTCCATCAATGATTTGAATTGTGGGGTTTAGTATCTCTGCACTGTCTAAATACTGTCCTTCACCTGAACTCCTCCCTCCTGTTTAGTGCTGTACGTTACAGAAAAGCAATAACTCGACTGCATATTTATAGTAAACCTTGATATCTTAGAAATATCGCAGGTCTTTTGCTAATGTAAAATAATCTGGCTAAGGCCTGAGCAAGATGGCGAGACCTCAAAAACAGCCAATCAAAAAGGGGCCAGGTGAAGATGGAGAAGGACTCTCAGCATCAGGGACGAGGACAGGAAGGACGGCTGGACCAGATCGGCTCAGTGGGGGGGAGAAAAAGTCCTAAATGTGTCATTAATCCAAGCCGTAGTATCTCTGAACACTCGGAGCTCGGCTTCGGGCCTGCTATTTAGAGGCTAAGTGTACAAATCTTGGATCAATTTCCAGACCATCATCCTCCAAGGGAGGGAAGCTAGTAATCTGAATAGTAATCCTAATTTGCTCTCTGCACTCCAATCGGTTTAGCAGATGAGGAACCCTTAACGGCCTCTTAAAGGTTGTATCATGACATCGGAGGCCTAAGTGACTAAATAGCTTTATCAAATTAAATATATGACGTTAACGTAGAAGAGAGCGATCAGAGAATATCCATTTCCGGAGCAGCTGGCGTGGAGACGATGATGCAAAAAGGTCTGAAAAAAAAAATTGTCCCAAACATGAAGTCTAACAGACCTGAAGGTTAAGGCCCCTCCGGATCCACACACACACACACAAGATCACAATTTTTTTGCAGATAGTGTCGTCCTGTATGTGTGAATTAAAGAAACAGCCATGCAAATCTCCTGTTGGTGGCCTTCTCAGCCTCCGCATGGTGCCTGCCTGCCTCTGTGTGTGTGTGTGTGTGTGTGTGTGCTGCCTTAAACACAAACGGTGGGTGTCATGTCTGCCATCTCTCACATGTTCTGTAATCATGTTTCCAATACAGCGAACAAACCCCGTCCTGTGTCAAGACGCTATTTTTTTTTTTTTTTTAAACCCTGGCAGTGTAGTGACATCATGTCATTGCATCATTTGTTGATGCTTCGTCGATACCGGGCTCAGGAAGTTGTCGTAAAATAGAAACTTTTTTTTGTTGTTGTTGCATGGGTCCAATCTGAAACAATAGCTGTTACATTTGTATTTAAACAAGTGAAAATACATGTTTATGTCGGAGAAACAATTCAGCACAAAATGGACTAGCGAGCACACACACACACAAGCACACACACACGTTAATGATAAAATATCACAAAACCTACCTAATAGTAGTAGCCGGTGAGTTGCCCGGTATATCTGTTTGTCTTTTTGGAGCTGCTTCTCTATCTTTTTGTTGGCTTCCCTCTGTGCCTTCTCCTCATTTCGTTGGTCTTCAGTCTTACTATTGCCAAGACAGCCCATCTTCCCAAAAACCCAGTGATAGGTTCAAGGGTGGTGGGAGGAGGAGGGTGGTGGGTGGGTGTGTGGTGGGGGGAGAGGCAGGGTGGTCAGTTAGGTGTATGGGTGCAGGGAGGGAGGGAGGGAGGAAGGAAGGGGGAGGGAGGGGGGAGGAGGAGGAGGAGGGTGTTGATCAGGAGAGAAATCAATCAATCCTAAATTCCTAGACTGGCCCAACAGAGGAACACCTGGCTCAAAATGGGTGACATTTATGTTGCCAGATGCTCAATTAAAACAGATGTAAACCTGTTAGTTAAGTTAGTTAAGTTAGCAGACTGGTGGGCTCCACCGAAAGGCTCGTAAGGGGATGGGATGTGGATATTTACTGGCAATTTATCAACACAAGATCAGTCAGAGAAAAAGGGGGGAAGCAGAGCACTGATGCCGCCCTCTCAAGACGCTTGATTCCTTGTGTTTTTCACTGTAAATCCGCAATGAAGTCATCAACATTGATGTGACAGTGGATGTGAAATTTCCAGCCTTAGCAGAAAGAAACAAAAAAACAAAAAAAAAAAAACAAAACAAAAAAAATCTTACATGAATGAACGCTCGTGGGATCCTGTCGTTTGTTTGTTTTTAAGAAGAAAAAAAAATGTATATTCACGCTATTGTGTGTTAATTTTCTTTAGCAAATGTCTCCTCTGGAGCCCATCTTCGGCAGATATCTCCACACTGCCATTCAATTCATTTCCACTTTACACACCAAAGCCTTATTTTTTTTTCCTCGACCTCCTCCTCTTCCTCTTCTTCTTCTTCTCCTCTCTCTCCCTTTAAATATATATTTAAGGTTATTATTTTTAAAGGGGGTGGTGGTGTTGGTAGAGAGAGAGGGGGGAGAGAGAGGTTGTTTGCAATCCTTTCTCCACCTAACCAAAGCACATCAGAGGGCGGGTGGGAGAGAGGAAGAAAAAAAAATTAAAAAATAAATATTTCCTCTTAAAATGACGGCATGTGAATCATCAGGCTACACCGGAGCTTCTTTCTCTATCACAACAACCGTCTTTCAAATCCGTCACATTATATACACCGTTTGTTTTGGTTTTTTCTCTTCTTCTTCGTTGTCGTTAATGTGTGTGATAGAACAACCTTTATCAATAATATCCTGGGGTTTTTTTACTTGTTGTTGTTGCTTTTTTTAAAAGCCGATGTCAAAATTATATATCCTCTCCCCGTCAACAGATGCTGGTGCTGCTTTTTTTTTTTCAACGGAGGGTTTGACCAGACCCAAAAAAAAGGCCCCTTCTCCGTCCTTTTTTTCTGTCTCTCTCTCTCTTTCTCCTTCTGTAACGTTAATTTGTATTTCTCCTCACATCGGAAAGCTTTCTCCGGGTCGAGCAAAGAGGAGGCTTTTCTCGGGCAGCTGGATGTCCTTGAATATAAAAACGCAAAATATCCAGGTGATATTCGTGGAAATCCTCCCGTTATTTTTTCCCCCCACGTTTGGCGCAGGTAACAAGCCCCGCTGTCAAAAAGTCTCTTCAGCTTCTTTTTGTATTCCCTTTGAATCCGTTTGGTAAGATTATGGTTACATGTGCATGATACATGAACATACCGCGGTGTTTTCAATCACTGATCCAACGGCGACAACCACTCGTTATTATTATTATTTTTTCCTTTTCTGGGTGTTTTTTTTTTTTTTTTTACCGCCGACAGGCCGCGTCTTCTCCGATGAACCGGCCGGGGAGGCGCAGAATCGTTTCTTTGCAGTATTACTCTGAATTATTTTTGCCCCCTTTTTTCTCTGAGAATTGTACATTGAGATAGATAGCGTTGAAGAGGTGGGGTGGGGCAAACGGCTCTCACGGAACCCTGGGAACGAAGAACGGCGGTCAAGCGTCCACGGTACCACACGTTCCACTTCCGGTTACTGCTTTTCATAATAAAACCTGCGTTGAACGGAGGCGTCGTGACAAAAAAAAAATAAAACAAAACAAAAAGCACAGCTGGTTTTAAAAAAAAAAAGAAGAAAAAACACTAAAAGAAACTCTTGTGATTAAAAATAATGTAAAAGCTGTTTCCTATGGCAACAGTTACATTTGTTATAATACATAGGTTTATAAATTGTGTTAAAGATCCTCTCCAGACATGTTTAAGATGTATATAAAAGACTCTGCTTTGCTAATAATGTGTCTCTGATATGGTTTTTCTGCAAAAAAAACTTACATCTACTCCTCCCTCATTAAAGACCAAAAAAAGACAAATACATCATCTTTTTTTATTTGATTATTTGTCAGGGACAATGCAAAAACAACAACATGACACAGATACATTGCATATAGGATTTCTAGCCAAGGCTAATTTGTAACCCCTGTCCCTGGTTAGGCTTCTCTACTTAAAATAGGCATAAAATATTAATACCAGCTGGAGCACCAGGTGTGGAAGTTAGTATGCACACAGATTATCTCAGTGGACTTTTCAGCGTCAATGTGTCCCTTTATTTCATGACGAAATATACCAAAGTAATAAAGGAAAAGGAGGGAACGACACCACACTAATACTTTGAATAAAAAGGTTCAACTAAGTGTTGAATGTAAGGGATTTATGGATCGTCCGAATGGAAAGAAGTTTAATTGTTGGACACACAACGTCTCCTAACTTCATTTTAAAGTCAATTTTCTGTGTTTGTGCATTGAAGGCTTCAAGTTTCCACATCATAAACTGGTTGTGATGTCACCAATCTCACCCTGTGTATCATAGTGCATTATGCTTCATCACAAATCTCTATATCACCAGGTTGGTTGGATTTCCGTACTGTCAAGAAGAAATACTCATCTAATGTTGTTCATCTATAAAACTCTACGCTTGAAGCTTTCAATCTACCTCACATCTCTTCTCTCAGTTAAATCTAGTAACTACAGCACACGATCCAGTAACTACTTAACCTTAGACATCTCTCATGTACGCACTAATGTTGACTCAACAATAGCAACAAGAAGAAAAACATGTTTTTGAGTGAAGACGGACTTTAAACTTAATTAATAAGAAAAAATAACAATCCCATGGAACTCCAAATGGTCCACATAGGTCACATGATCATTTAATAGATGATAAAGAAAAAACATATTTCTTTTACACAAAATTGTAATTTTATACTTTTGATTTTCTTTTATAAGATCTTAATTTTATTTTTAATTTTGCTTTCTCTCGTGAAATTATCTTTATGAGAGCTTTTAAAAGTCTGAGGAGGAGAAATTTACTCTTTTGTTGAACTGTCCACAACTTCTAGCCCAACTAAGGCTCACAAGTAGATGCTGATTCTTTTTAAGGAGTCACAAAACAAAATGGTTGGAAAACATTTACATGGACGATTCTCCAAGCTTGAAAAGTGACAAAGTAGTGAAAAAATGCATCACTAAAGTAGTAGTTGCTGATTAAATTTCAGTTGATTGGACAATCTATTTATCAATTAGTTGCTATAATTTTAACGTAATTTGATTGAATATTTTTGTTATGTTTGATGTTGACACAAAGACCCAATAAGTACGTTAGATAAACAAGTATATATTTTTAAAAGGCTTTATGGGAGATTTATGTTTTAATAACAAATATAACCTACTCTTATGATTGTACCATTTATGAGTATTTCAAAGTGACTCACTATTTAGTTATTTTGGAGACTAAATTGTGGTATGGAGCCGAGGTTACATATAAAAATAATATTTATTGCATTTTTTTTTACCTGTCACATAATTAACACAGCATATATTTATTAGGAAAAACTGTTATTAGACAGATACGAAGAAACAAATCGACCAACAACTAAAACATTTACATTTATCTTTTCTACAGAGGACAGACAAGGGCTGTGCTTTTAACTTGAAGTCAGGCTTACGGTGTTTCCGGTTTCCTCCGTGCTGCCACTTGACGCATCTGGACTGAAGCAGGGTCGGATCACATGATTGCCCGGAGCGTCATGAAGCAGAGGTACAGAAGGGGAGAGGCGCCCTCTTTGAAGCAAAATGATTATCAACCTATCCACCCAAAAGGCAATAATCAATAACACTGAAAACATATAAATAAAGTTTGTTTTTTTTAAATCCACACACAGTAACACAAACTGTAAATGCCATGAGACACGTTTTAACAACAATAATACAAATAATAAAAATACAAATAATGTTGTATATACCACCACCACTACTACTACTACTACTACTACTACTACTAATATTTTTTTAAAACCTATCATGAAATAGGTGAGTTTTAACTTCCTGTTAGACTCTGGTTTCATAAACGTGGAGGAGAATCCACACTGACACATATGTAAACTACAAAAGCGGAACAAAAACCTAAATGAAACAGCAGAGACACAAATGCAGACATTTCCATATAGGACATAAAGAGCTGATAAATGTTTTGATGAGTATAAAAATTAGGTGAATCGTACGTTAAGTCCTCCGCAGTCTCCAGATTTCAACCCAAACTGAACAGATGTGAGACAACGCTGTGATCAAAACACAGAATGAGGGAATAACTTTGGAAGAAAGCTGTTTGTTCATCCTGGAGAGGTCAACACACTGCAGGGAGAATCTGTGCCGAGGAGCTTTGATGCTGTTCTGGAGGCCGATAGCGTCCTAAAACCTTCTTAAGACACTTAGTTTATCACGATCCCAAGAACGAGCCGCAACTTTAAAATAATTCAGTTACTTTATACGCCTAAAATGATGACTCTTACACTCTTTGTCTACACTTGGTAGAGTTTTGGGATAAACAGACACCCTCGAGATATTATGTCCTCATGTTTTTTTATGTCTTAAAACATTGTCTCATGCTACGGCTTTAAAACCTTGAACTATGTGCAACATGCATATGTCATGTCTGTCAAGGACAAACTGCAATAATACTACAGTTTAGTTTTTAAAACAACAGAAAGAGGCAACTGTTATCAGTGTTAACAGTGACTGAAATACCACACTTTGGTCTTGTGATAACAAACTAAACTGTATCTTCAGTGCTGTGCAGAAGTTTTAGACTCTTGTATAGGTTCTTACCCATAATGCAACACACACGGAGGCGTGTGATCAGTCCCCAATTATCTCGCAACATGACAACGACCCCAAACGTACAGCTGGAGTCATAAAGAACAGCGACAAGAAGAGCAAAGAGTCCTGCAACAGATGGATCGGCCCCACAGAGTCCAGATCGAAACATCACGGAGTCAGTCTGGGATCACATGATCACAGAGACGCCCGAATCGCCACGACGCAGAAACAACCGACCTACCAAGAACCTTGAAAAACTGTTTGCAGGTTTACTGAAGCGGGATCACACCAAATACTGATTTCATTTAGGTTTCTTCTGTTTAATGAGCTTTGTATTAATTGAGATACTGAGTTAACTTTACTTTCAGTGCCTAAAAGCACAGTACTGTATGTCAACTGAGGAAGGCCATAAAGTGTAGTCGAAAGCTTCAGAAACAACAAACAACAAGGACCAAAACTACAACATTAAAGACTTCATATGTTTTACATGTTTTTCATCGTGGTACTGCTGATTTTTGGCTTCAAAACGACGTACAATTATACACTGTAGACTGAAATATTTGGGACTAAATGACTGAATGAATCCTTTGCTATATATATATGCTATTTTAAACAGTTACAACATAATTTAAATAAATTGATCAAAACAGTTTGAGAAACATTTAGAGCGTAATCCAGATGTCATGTCAGATCAACGGTGATCTGAATGTTTCTTCTTCATAGCTTGCTGGCTTCTTCCCCTTTAGCTCTCACATGTATGCATGTATGCATGTGTGTGTGTGTGTGCATCATAAAGCATACACCCACAGACACACACACACAGTATGGAGCAGACAGACAGACTAGCACATACACAAACACCTCCCTACGCAAATACGTCAAAAGGCGAGGGAAAGAAGCTCAGGGCAAAACACATAAAGGTCATCAATGACGGCTAAACGCTACTGCGGCTCTCTAATGAACCCCAGCACACAATTGAAGAAGTAACGACTTAAATCCCAGAAGCTAATTAATCCCAACCTCTTGAAACAACACAAACACTCATCCTGACCCCATCCTGTCCTGCGTCTAATAGACCTTTCCTGTGTTTAAACTTAATGCACTCAGACCAGGAAGACTTTTTATCTAAAGGCCACAGTATCTGGTAAATTTCCAGTTTCACTGGTTTACCTGTGAACGCTGGACCTCCAATTGTTTGTTATATAATATACTTTTTAACCACAGCAACAAATCGCAAGGAGCATTTCTGAATGTGTGAGTTTTTAATATGAACATCATATATCATCATATCATCATACTAAAGGTAGGGAAACTGTTTTTTGTTTGCTTGTTTGTTTGTTTGTTTGTTTGTTTTCTAGCCATAATAACCATCAGTAGAGAGAGTTTCCCCACATTTCTTCAGATACCATCAGGTTAGGAGTTTTATCAAAAAATGTTTATTGTCTTTTGAGTCCGAACAGAACAGCTGAAATGAAAAATGTTTGTAAATTGACCCACTGCAGAAGGACGTAGGATCTATTCTGTACGAGATGCAGAATAGATGCAGGCGTAACTCCTTCCTTAAATTACATTAAGCTGTAAAGGGGAAGAGGAACAGTGCTCGCAGATATCAGAAATATCTCACCACTTAGCGATTGCTCTGATTCATCCCTCATAATGAACAATATGCATTTGAAACAGGCTACCAGAGTTCAGAGTACTTGACAAGCTCCATCTGACCAAAAGCCAATTGGCAATTTTTTTAAATAAATTGAATAATGAGAATTGTTTAAAGGACAGATCTGTAATGTTTCAGGTTTGTTTTATAACAATAGCGAAGTGCATGTATGAACACTGAAACAGGTTTTGCTTGATGTAACAGTTTCCTCTGTTTATTGTGGCTGTGACCCTCGTTCATACGAAATGACCTCTTTTTGTTTCTATCGATCCGCCGCAGCTCAGCAAGGAAACATGTCTGTGGAAACACAAAAGAGGGAAAGTCATACTAAAAAATACTGTATCTGTATACTGAGGACTCATATTAACTTCATATAAACCTTTGAAATGTCTGGATTTTGTTTTCCATCACATATGTTGGAGATGCGCTTTAGAGAGAGATCAGCATGGAATGAATGCAGCAAGCAACCTATGGTACCTATGGGTACCTGACCATTGTTTTAAGACAGACTTGACAAATTGTGAACCTCTCCTTTTAAGATGCAGGCATGATCCGGGCACCCACAGCCAAATGTACTTGTTCTTACTGTACTTCTAACATCAGTACAGTATATGAGGATAAGAATGAGAAAGCTATGGAGTTCTTTGGAAAATGGGTATTGAGGAATTGTTTAATTATTTTGCATTGAAATTCTTATTCATATAACTTGAAATATCTATTTTAATGTTGTGATTATTTGTATAAACTTGTGATTATCAGACGATTCTTATGAGTCACTTAAGAGCTAAAAGAATATGTGGACTGAAATATGAATAAAAGAAGAAGTAAATGCGACAATTTACAGATTAAATCAACTTATCTATCTATAATATGTGATATAACTGCTCCAGTCAGATCATGTTATGCCCATGTTGGTCCTCTAGATGGTAGCATCTCTTACATACAGGTTCCCAGTTACTGCACATTTACACCTTTATCATTACACAAACACTGACTTAATAGCTTAAATAGAAATACAGTTTATTTTGTAGCATCTGGGTCCTTAAAGAAAGGAAAATGCATCATGGCCGATATGTTATGTTGACAAAAAGACTAAATGTCATTTTATGAACTTTTATGTAACTTGAGGCCAAATCACTTTTGAGTTAGTAAGTTAAAAAATGTTCCTGTCAGAGATGGAATCAGCATGTTTGTTACTTATCTGTGTGTGTATAGTATTAATATGTTAATGTAGTTAATGAAAGGCCGTTATCTGACGCGGCCTCCATTCATCCTGGCTACACTTCCTTCCTGTTTTCGGCTGGTGGTCACAGACGTGTTTTAGCCATAAAGAAGCTTTTATAAAATGTTTGTGGGTTGTTGCAACTAAAAGTCTCCTTCTACAACACTTGATAATTCATTACTTTATTGAGTATGTGGATGAGTCCACGTTGTTCTTCCACTGCATGTTTTACATGTAATGAACAAAATGAAACATACAAAAATCATATTTGAAAACATAACAAGACTAATTAAACTAGTAAAATATGCCAAAATCCTTCATTTAAAGATTCATATATACTTACACTATTTTTATTATTATGCTCAGAGTTTACACGGCGTATTATGGCCCCTCATATATTAACGACGAGGGTGACTCCCTGACATCACTGATGACATCATATCTGGTATAAAACACCAGTTGGAGAACTGCAGCATATCAGAGGCCCCCCAGTTGCTCTGTGTACTGAGTTTATCCAGATCATCATGCGTGAAATTGTACATCTGCAAATCGGACAATGTGGCAACCAGATCGGCTCAAAGGTAAAAAATAAATGAATAAATGAAAATCCAACTTCACCGCTAAAGTTATAATGTGTGTTAGTTCTGACTTTGTTGATAATGTTGAGGCTCTAATAATTTTCTATATTTCCATGACTAGATGTAATTTCGTTTTATGTCTATAATGACAATAAAATGTCTAATATTCATGTCCTTTTGAGAACATGAATGAAACATCTGTTGAACTATAAGCTATCAAACATCATATCAGCTAGATGATTAAAGTCATTGTTTAAAAGAAAATTAATTGTGTTTTATCATGCTAGCATGTGGGGATGTTAAGATTTACACGTTTTATTTTGTTTTACATGATATCAGTTCAACTATAACAATATTATCATTATTTTTCTTTCATTTATTATGATGCCTGTTTTGAAATGTCCTGTGCATGTTGCTACCAACAGTTGTGAGTGACGCAGGGTGTTCCCTGTCGCGCATTCAGGGAAAAGATAAGAGCCGCAATGAGACTGGCATGGGTGGGACATTTTTATCACGGTTAACACAAAATAAGACGAACTAAAAGATAATACAGCTAAAGCTAAAGCAACACATAACCCTGACATGGAAGATCATTGCAGTCTGAAAAATAAGCAGCAACTTGTTTAACTATATATTAATATTATCTATATTAAAAAATACTGTTACTGTTGTTTTGTAGACATCATAAGTTGGCTTTTTTTGTTTCAACTCAGAGATTAATGAGTTGAGTTACTTTAACATGAACCCATTTGGAGAAAAGTCAATGTTGACATATTTGTGCCAGACAGTCACAAGCCGACTGATCAGGTACATTTAAAAGAGTGTATACTTCTGCACATCTGCATAAAAAACCTCAACAGATGTGTAGATTAGAAAGCAGACGTACAGTATAAAGACAACTTTAAATGACTGAGCTACAACTGACCTGATTCATTATTTAACATGAATTGTGTTGTTATCACTGTGATGGTTTTTTATGTGGTTTGTCTCCATAGTTTTGGGAAGTCATCAGTGAAGAACATGGACTCAACGCTACAGGTCTCTATGAGGGAGACTGCAACCTCCAGCTGGAGAGGGTCAACGTCTACTTCAATGAGGCCCATGGTAACAGAGACCGTATTTCTTTCTAATTCATCGTCCTTAAAAAGGACATGTTTAAATTCAGGACGTCCATTTCTGACTTGTCTAATAAGAATAAATCTTTCTGTTTCAAGGTGGTAAATATGTGCCCAGGGCCCTCCTTGTTGACCTGGAGCCCGGCACCATGGACAGTGTAAGAGGGAGCCGCATTGGGGGCCTTTTTAGGCCAGACAACTTCATCCATGGTGAGACAAATAACAATAACGCAGCACAACACCGAGGCAAATTCGTTATACGTGTAAACCTACTTGGGAATAAACCTGGTTCTGAAAATATTCATACTGCAAAATGCCTTGTGATGTTATTCTACATTTAAGGTGATTTTCATGATTGGTGACTGTGTCTATGTGTATTTGTGTGTGACCCCTTGAGGGACGAATAAAGTATTGTGATTTATTGTAAGACATGTTGTATAAAGTTTTCCCTCCACCGATTCTATTCACAAACGGTAGACTTAGATTGACTTTATTTCGGTGTTACAGGAAACTCAGGAGCTGGTAATAACTGGGCGAAGGGTCACTACACTGAGGGAGCGGAGCTGGTTGACCAGGTGGTCGACAGAGTGAGGAACGAGTGTGAAAGCTGTGATTGCCTGCAGGGCTTTCAGCTGGTTCACTCACTGGGAGGTGGCACTGGCTCTGGCATGGGAACCCTCCTCATCAACAAGATCCGAGAGGAGTACCCCGACCGCATCATGAACACCTTCAGCATCATGCCGTCCCCTAAAGTCTCTGACACGGTGGTGGAGCCTTACAACGCCACCTTGTCGGTCCACCAACTCCTGGAGAACACAGACGAGACCTACTGCATCGACAACGAGGCTCTCTATGACATCTGTTTCCGCACGCTGAAACTGACCACGCCGACTTACGGGGACCTCAACCACTTGGTCTGCATGACCATGAGCGGGGTCACGACCTCCCTGAGGTTCCCCGGACAGCTCAACGCAGACCTGAGGAAGCTGGCCGTCAACATGGTGCCTTTCCCTCGCCTCCACTTCTTCATGCCAGGCTTCGCCCCCCTGACAGCACGCGGCAGCCAACAGTACAGCGCCCTCACTGTGCCTGAGCTCACTCAGCAGATGTTCGACGCCCGCAACATGATGACGGCTTGCGACCCCAGACGAGGGCGTTACCTCACGGTTGCCGGTGTCTTCCGCGGCAAGATGTCCACCAAGGAGGTAGATGAGCAGATGCTTGCAATCCAGCAGAGAAACAGCAACTACTTTGTGGACTGGATCCCCCATAACGTCAAGGTTGCCGTGTGTGACATCCCACCCCGAGGCCTCAAAATGGCCTCCACCTTTATCGGGAACAACACAGCCATTCAGGAGATATTCCGCCGCGTTGGCGAGCAGTTCTCCCTGATGTTCAGGCGGAAGGCTTTCCTCCACTGGTATACAGGGGAAGGTATGGATGAATTGGAGTTCAACGAGGCAGAGAGCAACCTCAACGACCTGGTGTCAGAGTATCAGCAGTACCAGGACGCCACCGCTCACGAGTCAGAAGGGGACGACGACGAAGAGGTGGGAGGCTCGTCTCGAGAAACAACAAAGGTTCAGTCTCGGATGGAAGTCACACTGGAAACAGTGACGGAAACAAGCAAAGAAACTGTAGATGAGTAGAAGACACGGCGCGTACAGTTTGGTGTAAGAACGTGGAAGAAATGTGAGATTTTTTTGGTAAAAAAAAGGGACTCTGTTCTGTTGTAGTATAATTTATGCGGATAAATGATGCTGTGACATATTTACACAACAGTACTTAAGTTTTTTGTATTTTTTAACTGATTTGTATGCCAGTTTGTTTAAGAGTTTACAGCTTTAAGAATTTTTTTTTCTGTTATAGTGAACATTTGGAAATCAACATTCATGTATATAGGCTAAACCAACTGTGTTTTATATATTGCTATTAGAAAACTGCCTTTAGATAGTGATGTTAAAATTATTTGTTCAGTATTTTTCTTGAGAAGTTATTGTTGCATTGCATGTATTTATGTTATAACTATGATTAAACACAGTAAAACCAAAGAGTGATGACTGCTGAGAATAAATTCAACAACACACTACTGACACATTTTTCCTTTTTTCTTTCATTTTCGTCATTTGAAGTTAAACTGGACTAAAAACTAACTAAACTCAGCTGCAGTGACTGACAGTACACTGACAGCACGGTGATATGGTGCAAGGCTGTCACACAGTTTCCTCCCACTGTTAAGAGTCTGGGACATAGAGATTACACATAACTTGGCCTGAGTGTCTGCGCTCTGTGATAAGCACACATCACGTGGAAACGTCCATGCGATACTGCAGTAAAGTTGACTCCACTCATATACTGGGATATGGCAGATAATACTGCATCTAACCCACATGTGAATATAGGTTATGGTGACACATGCGGTATATTGCTCCACAGAGGGCAATCTGTCTTAAAGTTACAAAGTGGCAATGAGGTCAAGGACGTAAAAAAAAAAAAGCTCTCAGTTTTAGTGTTAAATTGGCCTTCCAGATGCCTTAAAACCCCCAGCAGGTTCATTGCATGCTAAATGACTTGTGGAACAGCAAATCTATCAATCTTAATATGAAACAAATGTTCCCACTAAAGTATAATATCAACTCCACCTGCAAATCTTATGGCTGTATCTTGTAGATGGGCCTTGTGCCAAAGTTTATATAATGCTCACATGATGCAATCTGATATATAAAGTTGTGTTTTTACTCTACATTTACATGTAAAAAAAAAAACTTTTACAGTGTACTTGATGGGAACTTGAAGGCTACAGGGTTTACAAAACACTCAGATGGCAGGTGGTGGGATCAATAGCAAATTTATGCCCCCCTTACAGGTTAATCCGTGCAACGGACAGCATTCACTTATTTATATTATCATTATGTAGCCTATATCACAACTATACACTACTATCTTGTTGCAAGATAGAGATGCATAGAGAAAGAATAAATACCCCACAAAATGTTGCACCTAAATAGCCTCCAAAAACATTTTACAGTGCAATACTAACAAGATGTTCAAATGTTTGCACAAAGATCTGACCACGAAGTTGCTCTTGTTGCGTCAAGGGCCCGTTTACTCTCATTCTCCCAAGGTTGCAGAGAGGAGACCTTTCAACCTTCACTGAGCTGAATTGTGTAACACCAAAGGTTACATGGAGGATATAACCCAAGATTAAATAGCTGAATGTGACATAGAGGCTACTGCATGCTACGACTTTGTGTGAAGAGGATGATGCGTGTTTTTTTCTTCAGTACGTTACATCGATCATTAATTCTCTAATTTTTAAATAGGAGATGTTTCATTCAGCTGCCTCTGGTGTCACATGGTTGTATCACTGGACTCTTTTAGCGGAAGGGCGTAATACCGCTCATGTGACTGCTCCATAGAGTGGGAGGGGACTTGCGGTTGGCTTTGAACGTGGTTCACTGACTGCAGCCAGTGACATCGTGCCTACTTACCGGCTTATCCACGCTTTTGCTCCCGGCGTCACTTGCACCGGTCAACTCGCTTTAACCATGAAGATCTGGACATCTGAGCACATATTCAAGTGAGTATTAGCTTGTTTTCTTTTTTTTTTTTTTAACTGTGACTCTCCGCCTGTCACGGGTTCACTGTCTGGTCCAGGCGGTTAAGTAACATCAGCTGCCTTTGTATTTAATCCACTGAATAGCATAAGCATGGTTTATGACTGCAAACTAACCAGACTGAAAAAAATGCGAATGACTACTTTCGTGTTTCTAGCTAGTATGCTAACAGTCGTAGAAGCCGTTACATAGCCGTTTAACGTCAGTTGGTGCCTTTTTTTTACAGAACGATTACACTATATGTACGCACAAACACAGATAGTGAAGGTATATTTTAAAAATAATAATAATAACGTATAAACGCAATAAACATGAATACAATATATTCAGTGGATGGTTGCAACTAAAAAAAAAAACAAAAAACCACACATTCAAGTTGCGTAATTAGCCGGTCTGGACCAGCCCCCCGCGCGCAACCTTTCCCCTACATTTTGCCTGTCTACGTCACCGGCAGGGCAACGACGGCGAGTTCACGCGTCTCCATGGCAACCATCCACCGCCACCTTGGACTCGACTCGGCATTTCTCATCAAAAGTGAATCATCTTCACTTTTTCATAGCTGTTACTGACATAAAATTACTGTGATAATGAGACACAATTAGATGTCGTTTAATTTTGGTTCACTCCATATCGGAAATGTGACGTTGAGAGGTCTGAAACCAGGCTACATTTAAAACTGCTCTTGAAAAGATCTTGACATATTAACTTAACTCGCCGTGTTATCGATTTTGGCACTTTATTTATTTTTTTATATATCTTATTTTTAAAGTAAAATAAGATTCTCTCATTATGTAATAATGTCACATACACAGTGGTGGAGTAACTATTCAGATGCTCCTACACAAGGGAAAGTCCTGCATTGAAAAAATGTTACTGAATATAAAAGTTTGAAGACCTAATTATTATTAGAAGAATGGCTTCTGTAAGTGTTATTCTATTATATATTGTATTAATGGATTATTATCACTGAGTAATGTGTAAGTAGCATTTTATTGATTTAGTTTGCTATGGTGGAGCTAAGTTTAACTTTGGATAGTATAATTCTTTATTGTTTAAACAGTAATAATGTAGGGGGATGTGTGTATATATTTAGTAGGTTTTTTTCATGAAAATACAAAAAGTCTTTTCAGTTGGATATCACAGTTTGTTGCAACTTTAAAGAAAGTATTACTTAATCCGAAAACATAATTTTACCAACATTGTAATTGACTATCAGATAGTGGTGTGTCTGTGTGTATTTGTATTTAGTTTTAATGCAATGTTACAATAATGTTTTTTTTGGCTTTCCTTCAACAGCCATCCTTGGGAGACGGTGATCAAGGCTGCAATGCAGAAGTACCCCAACCCCATGAATCCCAGTGTGTTTGGAGTGGACGTCCTGGACCGAGCCATCGACAAACAGGGACGCCTCCACAGTCAAAGACTGCTCAGCACAGAGTGGGGCCTCCCGTCTATAGTAAAATCTGTGAGTGTCAAAACCCGGTCTATTTCAGTAGCTGGCATTCTGGCATCACTTGCTGCAAAAAACATATGAAGCTTGTGGTTTAATTGCTTTGGTCACATGTTGAACTCAAACAGTATGAGAAATAGACATAATCCTCTCATATTGTGGAAAAAACAGGCTTTAAAAAGTCAGACTGCAACTCCCATGCAAGAATCCAGTTATGTACTGAATACCTTTAGTACCGGAGATAGGCTAATGCTTCCCAGCCAGTATGCGTGACCTTAAAACCCACAAGGCTATTTCTGTCTACGGGGCAGCAGCGGCAGACCTGGTCTCTAACTGGTGCCCAGATGAGTTCATGGCTGTGTGCCATGGCTCGTGTTGTACAGAACATAGTAGTACCATTTCTGTCATTCCCGAGGTGTAACCCATGACGGCTTGTGATGTAACTTTCCGTCTCTGCGTTAGATAAAACCAGAGGCCACTAGAGTGCGGAGCGGCAGAGGAGGCCTTTGGATTTCTGCAGCGTGTCATATGAACCCTTCTCCTGTGTCTTTGACTTTCTGAACTCAGTAAAGATAAGGCTTTGATAATATCCTGCAACGCTGTCTTGTTTTAAGCAATCTAAACATTAGCCAATCAACTGCTGTCCTTCAGCACTGACCTTTGCTTAGAAGTCTGAGGATGGGGTTGTAGTCGGTGACCACGTCTATGAATAGCCCCTTTAATTCCAAGGACAGGTCTATGACACAGACTGTCCCAGTGATTGATAACACTTAATCAGATTGTCTCAAAGCAAATCACTCCTGAGCCTGACTCTATGTGTGTAAACTGGATCTATCATTTAGACGTCTTCCTGTGACGTCAGTTTACCTTCGTGCTGTATAAAATAGGTCATTAGGGTTTATATTTTTATTTAGTTTAAAATAAATCTGAGACACAGAAATGTGAATCATCACCTGTGGGTTTTAGACTAACGCCTAATGTTTTAAGACAAAGGGGTCCTCTCAAAGCCTCATGGGAGTTGTAGTTGTCAAAAGCTAAGAAATGATCATAATAAGCGTTCTTTTATCTCTGAAAAATTACAGAAAATCTCAGTATCACGTTTTAGCTTAAGCTGGTTCAACAGAAGTTTTGAGGTTTGCCCGAAGAAGCTAAATGTAGATTACGAAAATTAAAATGAGCATTTTTTAAATAATGTGTTGTGACAAATCAAATTTACTGCATGTAATTCAAATACAATGTCAGTTGGCACAAGTGTAGCTCCACTGAAAACACGGACATCATCAGTAACATCTGCAAGAAAACAGCAGTTAATGTGTTTTTTTGTTTTTTTTTCTTCAGATCATTGGTAACACACGAACGTGCACTTACATTAAGGAGCAGTCGGTTGTGGATCCCAAAGAGAAGACTTTCGAGCTTCAGTCTACCAATGTGAGTGTATATACTGTCTGAAATAGCTGTATATAAGCAGCTAAAATAAGATACTATTGTAGGACATGGAGTAACAGTTTTATTTCTGTCTAGAGGGAAAGGAAACGATTAAAGATGGAAGATTTTTACCTACTTTTTCTTACTGTACATATTCTTATCAAACCCTTTTAGCTGTTTACAAAACATCTAGTAGCTCTATTTGGATGTTTCAACCTCAAACAGCTATAAACTTGCCTTGATCCACTTTTCATGACTTGCATTTGCCTAAACACATAAGCTTAGTCTGTTAAAAGGTGACACATTTCTGGAATGAGGTCAGACTTGTTACGCAGGGTGGATTGCTCACATTTCAACTATGTATGTTCATGATGTTTGACGACTCTCACTTCGGGCTGTGATAGGAGATATTACATATCTCATGTTGTCCTTTCTTGTCCTCTGCAGATCACTTTCACGAACATGGTGTCTGTGGATGAACGGTTAACATACAAACCACATCCAGAGGATACTGAGAAGTGAGTTGAATCATGAATTTCTGAAACACACAGGACTGTGAAGTTGTTCAAAGTGATTTTTACTGCTTTTTTTTTATCTTAATTGTTTAAACCTCTTTTCTTGCTAGAACAATACTGACGCAGGAGGCTATCATCTCTGTGAAAGGGGTCAGTCTCAGCAGTTATTTGGAGGGAGTTATGGCCAGCACCATCTCTACTAACGCTGGAAAGGTAAGAGATCCCTAACCAGATGACAAGTGTTGGACTAAACATCTGGACTGAATATTGATTAGAATATAATTAGTCTCCTGCACTGAAAAATGTAATTAACTGTTTTGTTAGGACATAACTTCGGTGCCTCTTCCGTCAAATGTGGTTTATGGAAAATCCTTTTTTACTACTTATAAAACTGTGACTTTAGAATTTATTTAAGTGGTTCCCAATCTTTTATTTCCCCCTTAAAACTAAGCAATATCGACTTGTTTCCCCTCATCACAGGTGACCTTATTTCGAGTAAATTGCCAGCAAGTCAATCAAAGATTCACTTATCTTATTTTCATTTTAAGTATTGTTAGAGGCTGTGGAAGATGAAAAGTATTCACATGAGAAAAAAGCAAAAATTACAGAAAAGTCAAGAAAATAATTAGCACATTTTTGTGTAATGGAAATACAAATTTTAGAGCCAACAGTGTTTTCTTCTAGGACCTCAGCACAATCTGTACCAGCAACAAGCCTGAATATAAACTCTGTACATGATTATTATGTGTATATAATTGAGTTTTTAAGTGATATTAAGGGATTACTGTGCACACTTTCGGACAATCTTTCCATAAAGGGATTTGTGGTGGTGCACTTGTTTGTACATTCAAAAAGTGATAAAAAGTTCTTGTGTGAAGAATGAAGAAGCTTCAGAGCGAAGTGCAACTCCTGCCTACTTTCCAACCTTTGAAAATGAACAACATTTTTGTTAGCAGCCCCACTAGTTTTGCTGTTGGATAGGTGTGGGTAGGAGGGGTTTCAGATGCACTTTGTTTGAAACCTACTGATGAAGGCAAATCATCTTGTGACCCCTCAAATGTATCACCACTGCTTCCCACAGGTTGAAAATGTACTTTTGATGATGGGTGGCACGGCATGTGACCGATCCACATCCAGAGAGTCGTGCAGTTTAGAGGGGGAGAGTGTAATTTAATTTTCTGTACAACGTACAGATATCGGTAGACGCTAGCTAGGTGGCTATGCACAGAGAAGCCTCTTGTCCCCTCTCAGTCATTGCAGCACACAACTCAGACAGATTTCATCGACCTGAGCGGGTCTTAATCTATCAGGGTGGGCCACCCAAGTAGGGCGCCAGGAACCACTGCTTTTATTTAATAGGAATATACTTAACAATATAATTTCTGTCCTTGATGAAATTCTCTTAATATTTCCTCTAACGTTCTTCTTGTTTGTTTTTTGCTTAGGGTCGTGAAGCCATGGAGTGGGTAATCAGGCGACTGAACGCAGAAATCGAAGAGCTGGCAGCCACAGCACGCGGGACCATACGTACCCCGATGGCTGCTGCGGTCACTGAGAAATGACACCCGCCTCTTTATTTTTTTTTCTAGCAGAGTCAGAAAGAAACTGTACAGTGCCACCAGCCTCCCTTTATGATGCTCTAATCCTGTTTGGTGCTCTGGGATTTTTTTTTGTATTATTTGAGGGTACAATTTAACCATCTTATACACTATTATCTACATTAGATATATATGAAACAGCAGACTGCAACATAAAGGGATTCTGCGGAGTGCTTTCAGAGGGCTGCCACCTAGCAGGAAAGCTGTGTGAACAGAGAGACTCGGGGAGGAAACGTGAGTGGCATGCTCAGGGACAAGTTCAAACATCACTGTTATATAAGTGTTTGGAAAAAAATGTAGCATTGGCAGATGGGTATCAGAGGCATCTGGTGAACTGTAAACACAAACAAGTGCCAACGCAGACACACTGCTTTTTCTTGCCCTGCCTCTTAAAAGCAACACTACCAGCTGTGTTTTCATCTGGCCAAAAGACCTCAGAACACCAGCGAGTCTCGTCTTGCAGCGACAGAGTTACATGAAAGAAAGAGTTAATAGGGAGATGTATAGAAGTGACCGTGAGGAATACTCCTGTTGAGATATGACGACAGAAAACAAAGCCAGGTCGAGGCAGGAGTCAAGCGCAACGTACGTCAAGGGTACATGGAAATGGTTGGTGTAACACAGCTGCTGACAGTGACACATTTAGTGAAATGTTTCACTGTCAGGTTTATTTGTGTTAGAGCCATCTCCTCAACCATGTTTTCTTCTGGGACCTCAGTAATAACAAGGCACACTGTACCGGGCATCACAAACAAGCCTGAATATAAATTGTAATTTGTTATTATGTAATAACTAATATTGTTATTAAGGTATTTAAGTTAAATGAAGGGATCAAGGTACTTGCCATATTTATGTTTTAAAGTAATGTAGAAGACTTTCTCAAATGCTGTCAATATAACTTATTCAGTCTGAGGTGTAGCAACGAACAGTAGAAATGTTACATACTGTACCTGAACGTGTTTGCTGAGCTCAAACAGTCCTCTGTTGCAACATCTCAGCACGTTCTCTCAGTGTAAAAGGCTGATACCTTTTCACTGACTTTTATTTGCACTTGCAAAATACATTTTTAAACAAAAAAAATCTGCTGAAAGAGCAGAAAAATTCAGATTATTGTGAAATTACTCCTCAAGAGAACAAAGGACAAAATGCATTTGAGAAGGCCTTTGTGAATGTAACTGACAGCAGTGCGGTGATGGTGAATGCTTTAGTTTCTTTATATATATATTTTTTCCTGTAACAGGAATATTTATTTAGATAAACAGTCGGGTGTGATGGAGTGAGTTGTGACTTTGGTTGACCACTGAGAAATGTGATATCACACACGCGTAGTTAGAAATTGTAACTTATGCATTTTGTCTGGGTGCCTCTGAAAAAGAAAAAAGGAAATGGTCACACACCAACTGCAGAATGTGGCAAGAAAATAAAACATTTTGATGAGTTTCATAGAAAATGTTTGCCAGTAATTATTTAAATTAGATGCTGCTGAGGGAAATTGAACATATTTAACTAATGAATGTTCTGTTGTTGATGTTTTTCAACATCAATATAAGTTATACACTATTTAATATAGAGTGGGTATTTATCCAATTTGATAGTTTTTATTTTCATGTAGCAAAATGATTATGTGAAAACTGTCCAATGAGCATATGATTCTGCCAAAGTATGAGCTTGATTATCTGATTGATAACAATAGGACACTTCAGTCTAAACACTCAGTGGCCAGAACAACCACATTCTTCTAATGTTGGTCACTTGACAGAAACCGTCAGGAACAGCAGCATGTTTGAGATACAAGAGCGACATGCTGCCACACTGTGGCCAAATCATGCTAGACTTCCAATTTCATCTTGAGAAATAGTGTTTAAAAAAAGGACTTTGATTTTATGTAATGTTGTCATCTGGGAAACAAGATCTGCAGTTGACTAAATGCTGCTGTTACAGAAAATAAAGTTATTTAAATTATCGGTGGTGTTCCTCTTTCTTGTGTGTAAATCCATAACTGATGAATCTGGTGATTAAAAAGATTACAAGTTCAGTATATTTTGAGTTGGTCATACAATTATGAACACAAATTGAGTTGAACACAACAGTGGTGGATGAAGTTCTCACATCCTTTATTCAAGTAAAACTCCCAATAAAGCATTGTAAAAATACTTCATCACAAGCGAATGTCTTGCATTAAAAATCCTACTAAAATAAAAGTACTAACGTATTAGTATAAAAATGTACTCTGAATGATATATTATTATATATGACATCATTAGATTATTAATACTGAAGCATCAGTGTTAGAGCAGCATATTACTGTTGTAGCTGCTGGAGGTGGAGCTAGTTTCAAATACTTAATATACAGGGAGCTAGTTTAGTCCAGTGGTTCCTAACCTAAGGGTTGGGGCCCTCTAAAGGGGAGTTTTTCCTTGCCACTGTCACCCAGTGCTCATGAGGGAATTATTGTGTCTCTGTAAATTAAAGAGTACGGTCCAGACCTGCTCTATGTGAAAGTGCCTTGAGATAACTTTTGTTATGATTTGGTGCTATATAAATAAAATTGAATTGAACTGAATTGAACTTAAAATCCAAGATGACAAGTCCCCCCCTTAATAAAAGTGTTGCTTAGCAACATCGCACTCAGTGCTGCAACTCTGGCCCATGGATGTATTAACTATACACAATATAGGGTCCAAACACCAGCCTTGTGCTCTCTTTACTAGTAATTACTTGTGTGATATTAATATTGATATATCAAAAGATCATATCATGTTTCACTGCCTGAAAATGTGTTTCTTTACATGGCAGATTATTATGTCACACTATTACATGGTCCAGACAAGTAAAATACACTGGCATCAGATCACTGTCAAATAGATAAATATAGTCCTATAATTTGTCCCTATTCTAATGTTCTACATCCTGTGGTAAAGCTTTGGATTTACAGCAGGAACAGAAGTACGATGGAAGGCAGTGAAGGACAAAAATGTCAGAAAAGTAATTTCTATTGAATTTATAGTAGGATTATAATAGTGTGTTTAACTTTAAGAGTAAATTCTGGACTTGATTAAGTATCTGGCCTCTTTGTGTGCTACCCACTGTACTGTGGATAGTTTAAAAACTTTCCCTTTAAATGGCATTCTGGTTAATCAGAAAATGCAAATGACACTCACTCACTCAATCACATCTGACAACAAAAGTGAACTGAAATTAATTCACACTTAAATACCATAATTTCAACTACAGGTCTAGATGAAAATGTTAAGATTTGCATGTTGGTCTTTATTATTTTTATTATTCTGAAAGTCCAGATGTATAACAAGCTACATTATGGCCATTATGGTCAATTAAGTATAGTATTAATAGAGTATAATGAAATGCAACTGCAATCATATTTGCAAAATTAAACTCTTTTTTACTATAAATGGTGCAGACAGGGGCAGAGAGATGAATGTATTGTGTTCATTTTGCTTTGAACATCCTAAAACTGTGCCTCATTTATTTTGGCATTGTTACTCTACTAAAAGACTGTGACAAGAGGTTTCTGAGTTTATTAATGTTACTTTATGGCTGATTTTTCTTTATTGTATAAACATGTAGTGTTTGGGTTTTTAATTTTCAGCAGAAAGAATAGGAAACAAGCTCACATCATCATCTTATAATTATCTTAGACAAGTTTCATATTCATAAGTGTAAGTTTGCCAACAAAAAAAACTCCCTCCCTCAGTTTTTCATAAAGAATGTGAGCAGTACTTAAAGACCATTAAATCTTGCACTAATAGGAAGGCTGTAAAAACTGTTAGAGTGTATTGTTTTAATGTCTTTATTTAACTCTGGTTGTTGTTTTATACATTTATTGATGCATGAACATTTATTCACACAGGAGCAGCTGAACTGTACTGTTACCAAACTGGACTTGTACATTGCATTCAACCTCCACTGTTACATAATTTAGTTATTTATTGCACGTTGCATTTCACTTTTGCATTTGTCACCATTTCAGTCCATATTTCCTTGGTACAGTCAATATTTCTCTTCAAGTTTTATATGCCATTTCTTAACTATTATTATTCTATCCTGTAAATATTTTTTTCATTTAATTTTAGTACTACTACTTGTTTTATTAGTATTATTTCTCTTGTTATATTTTTATTTTTCTATTTTGTGAGAGCAAACGTTTGCTTTGCACACTTGGCTAATAAACCGATTCTGATTATTATTCTGATTCTTTTTGTATTCATTATTTTTATTATTTTGTTATTATATGAATCAATTCATTAAATAATGAATTAATTATTTTTTTCTATGTCTTATGTATTGTTTGTGAACCCTCCTAACGCTTTGTTGCTGCCCTCTGCTGTTGTGGATGATTCAATGTAACGTCACCTTTCACCCGTTGACGTATTTCTTACCAGCCAATGGTGAGCAACTACAGAGCATTCTCTCAGCCAATCGGAGCCTGTGGTTATTTAAAGGTTTGAACAGAGGGACGTTTGAAATCAAACAAGCCGGGTTTAGGGGAAGAGGTAGCTGCCTAAGTACATTTCAGGTGGAAGTATTTGTCGACTCTGTATCTTGCTTTATTCGAAATTACTTATATATAATATCGACGCCAGCTAAATTTCGTCTTAACGCTAGAGTGGTTTTACCTTATGTATGTAGCCACAAACGACAACTCAACCGTTAGCTTCTAAGTTATCCAGCTAGCTAAGGCTACCAGCTCCAGAGCTGCTCTGTGTGAATTCTGGATAAATTAACGTTACCAGGCAGCGGTTGCTCTCGGTCCCCGTGCAATAATATTTTGAGGTAAGTTGTGCTATATAACATTTACCAATAGTTGCATGTGGGGTGCGTTAGTTTGCTGTTTTTCCCCCAAATAAGCTAACGTTAGAGCTGTGAACGAACGTTAACGTCTATAAACGTTGCTCACGGTAACGTTAGCCACGCGACAGTGATTGCTAACGTTTAACTTATCATTTTTCATTTAGGTTTCCAGTGTCTTTTTTTTAGTGTTTTGTATTCTAGTTTGTTTAAATAAATTCAAGGGAGCATCAACGTTACCCTGCGCAAACCTTTTTTGTGAGAAAATTAGCAGTATTGACGTTACAGTAGTTCACTCAATAAATCCGGTCTGTTTGCAATCTACTCTGGTATATATTTATAAGTCCTAGCTTATGTCTATAATTTATTTAATTAATCTAACTCTTTTCCTTTTCTCTCAGAGTATGGACGCTTCTGCCAGGGCGAAGCTAACAGAGATGAAACTTCAGAGGCCTGAAGTGAAGGTAATGCAAAATATGAATTACTCTGACCGTCAAATCGATTAAAAACCTTAAATCAAACTCACTCACTCACGTTGCCGACCTTTTATTCTTGTACATTGATATGGATTTCTTAAGCTTTGAACTTGCACATTATGATGTCTTTGTGCAATGTTTCAGTTTGTTAATAGCAGTAACATAATTAAGGTAATTGGTTGTCAAAGTAATCAGTTTAATTTTTTAGCCTGACAGTGAAATATCAAGGACCATAGCATAAATATAAAGCATGAATTTTAAGCATAGCATTCACATTGCTCTTATATCCTTTTAAAAGCCACTTTATTCATTGTTTGGTGTTTGGTTTTTCCTATTTTTTTTATTATTATTATTTTAATTGCAGTCAAGTGGTGATGGACCAAAGCGGATTCCTGTGACTCACCAGTCGCAGATGACTCAAAAGGCATCAGTCACACCAACTCAGCATCAAAGGGTCCTGGGTGTGTCAAATGGGCCTAAGCGCATTCAGCGACCTGTGAGCCATCAGAAACCGGTATCTCATGTCAATGTTGTCAAGTCCACACACCTGGCTGATCAGAATGTGAACCCTGCTACTCAAAGTGTAAATCCTGCACCACAACCCAAACCTGGTTCCCAGCAAAAGATAACTGAGCCCCGGGTGAACCCGGAGGGCACCAAACCAGCAACAGAATCGGAGAAGCCACGGAGTAAGTTTAATGCAAAGTTTGACAAAGTAATCAACTGTGTGTGTGTAGGATTTAGATGCTAACATATAACCTTTTTGTCTGCTTTTGTTAGAAATGCCTGCCAAGAATGAATCTGCAAGAACCTCTGAATCAAAGTATGTCTGATAAGTCCTGATTATATTTTTTATTTATTATTCTAGTCTTCAGAAAGATAAGTTTTGTTGGGATTGTTGTCTGTAACTATGCATGTTTCTGTTCACACAGGAAGCGATGGAGCCTGGAAAACTTTGACATTGGTCGCCCCCTAGGAAAAGGTAAATTTGGCAATGTCTACCTGGCCAGAGAGCGACAGACCAAGTTCATCTTGGCCCTGAAGGTGCTCTTCAAGAAGCAGCTGGAGAAGGCGGGAGTGGAGCACCAGCTGAGGAGAGAGGTGGAGATCCAGTCCCACCTCAGGTAAAGTGTCCTCCACTTCATACA
Organism: Euthynnus affinis; assembly: GCA_029490765.1. NCBI lineage: Eukaryota > Metazoa > Chordata > Actinopteri > Scombriformes > Scombridae > Euthynnus > Euthynnus affinis. The sequence goes on along the minus strand of CM055840.1, from coordinate 22,579,054 downwards.
TCATGCTAAATCTCAGACATGACTGTAGTCGGGACAAGCAGAGGTAGTTTGATCCTTTGGTCATTTGCTTTTTTTCCCCCCTTTCTCGACGTTGCAACACAACAAAGTGCTGGAAGTTTTTTTTTGTAAAGACAGACACTTCTACACACTAAAGGAAACTTTGCAGTTGATGTCTATATTTAGATATTGTCTTTATTGTCCCACATGAAGTTTGTTTTCACAGCGTGTATACACACACATACATCCATACATACAGATATGTGTATATACATTAAGACATAACACTCATCCCCACCTGCGTACCCACACATATGTGTATGTTTAGTAATGATGTATCAGGCCTGTGTGTGGTATTTGCAACATGGAGTGAATGCTAAAGTTGAATGTTTTGTATACATTCTTTGATTTTTATCTATCTATCTTTTTTTTTTGAATCAACATACCAAGTTTTTTAGATGTCAGTGCCCTTTATTTTTAGTGTCATGAGTATTTTTTTTTTTAGATTTTTTTTTAATAAATAAATTAAAGTCGGTCATTTACCCTGTTTAGATAAACAGAGGTCTGCGAGTCTCTGCTCTCAAAACTTTTTCAGCTGTTGACTCTAAAGGTATTTGTTTCTCTGCCTTTGTGTCCTGCAGGCACCCCAACATCCTGCGCCTGTATGGCTACTTCCATGACGCGTCTCGTGTGTATCTCATCCTTGAGTTTGCACCCAGGGGAGAACTCTACAGCGAGCTGCAGCGCTGTGGAGGTTTTTCTGAGGAGAGAAGTGCAACAGTAAGTCTTTTTAAATTAAAACTTTTTGTTTCTTTGTCACAGTAAGCCACATTAAATTCTGTATACAGATACTGCTTTTGGTGTTTGAAAACACCTGTAGTTTTTTTTTTTTTTTTTTTTTTCTTTAAACGGTCATCCATGTTGTATTTACCATGTTTAATCTGCTTTATTAGTACATGATGGAGCTGGCCGATGCCCTCAATTACTGCCACTCCAAGAAGGTGATCCACAGGGACATCAAACCAGAGAACCTGTTGCTGGGGGCCAACGGGGAGCTGAAGATTGCAGACTTTGGCTGGTCTGTTCACACACCCTCCTCCAGGTATTCACTCACACACACACACACACACACACACGTTTTAAACCTGTAATATTGTGTCTGTTGAGCCTTTTTGTATAATTACTATAGTATTGAGAGGGGGGTGTTTTGGGTTGCGTTTGTAATTCACACATTCTTGGCTTCAGTAACCTCATACTTTTTCTCCCCCTCCTTTTTAAAGTTTTTGTGTAAAAGCCCCGTTTGTCCGTCTACATCACAGAGGTCCTACAAACAACTGGCGAGTGCCGTACTTTGTCCGAATTCATCTTTTAATTTCTTTGTGCAGGAGGTCCACTCTGTGCGGAACACTTGACTACCTGCCTCCGGAGATGATTGAGGGAAAAACTCATGATGAGAAGGTGGATCTGTGGAGTCTGGGTGTCCTTTGCTATGAGTTCCTGGTTGGACACCCCCCATTTGAAGCAAAAAGTAACGAGGAGACCTACCGCAGGATATCAAGGGTAAGACAGCTAGACACCCATATAATATACAAATTAAAAGGACAAACTGGTCCAGGTCTGAATGCTTGACCCCTACAGTAAGGGGAACTGGTGGCTCTGTTTTGCTCTGGGGGACATTTTGTCAGCATGGTTTACAGTAAAAACTGTCTTAAAAAAAATCTGTCAAATTAATTATGTGGCTTATTAGTGGGTGTATTAAACAAATCAGACAAGCGGGTGCCGATCTTGCAGAACTGCCTACACAACATCTTGATGTTTCAGAGATGGCCCAAAACACTGAAGTGCTGCATTTTTGGGGGAGGAGGGTTTGTTGTCTGCGTGGGGGGGTGACATTTATCAGAACGTGCCGTTTTTACTTACTTTACTTTTGCAAAGCAAGACCCTCAAAGAAATTCAAGTGATACTGATACATAAGACTGACCCCTGGGACACACTGGAGATGTGAACAGAGTGTGTGTGTGTGTCTTGCTTTTCATTCCAGCGGCCATGTTAACAGGTTAGAGCAGCCACACAACCCATGTGAGACATCATCTAGAGATTCAAGGTCTCCTATTTTCTCTGCATGACGCGCGCGGTTCTCAGCAGAAATAGACGAGGAACAAGAGAGAGACGGCCATTGGCAGAAGCACTGCAGCAGACACGCTTCCTGTGTGGATGCTGCAAGCGTGCAAGACGCAGCAGTTCAGCAATGCACACGCACTGCTGAGGTTCATGCATCCAGTGTATCCCAGGTGTAAAACCCCTTTCACACATGCAGTCCCTGAAATTTTCAGGACCGTTTCCTACGTGAGGTTGTGTGTCAACAGGGATCGATATTCAGAAATCTGTACCATCAATTTACCGCCTCAAGACTTCGTAACATTTCGAGGAAAATGCTGGTGCGTTGTTGTGAATGATAACGGTAACATTGCAGGGACAAGCAGGTAAAGGTTACACTTTCATAAGGAGCAAACAAACCGATCACAACACTCTGCCGATGACGTATTTGAATCCAGAATTTTTTTACCGCCGCCTTGCTGATTCTTTCGCAGGTTATTTGACAAGCAACAAGTTGTTTTGTTTGCCAACAAACCGTCTTCCATGTACACGTACATCCAACCGCATCTTCCTCTTCTGTTGAGTTTTAAGGTGTTTGGCATCATAAGTGTTGCATTACCACCATCTGCATGACTGTCCGTTTCCTCGTCTACTCTGACGTTAACGTGGCACCTGTGAATGGTGAAAGTCACCAGCAGTGCCTGAAAGGTTTTCCCAGGAATTTACCGGGAACTATGTGTGAACGTGGCTGAAGAAATCCAAACGAACAGTCTGCTTTTCAGACATCTGACGCCTGTTGACCACAACCCACCCTCTAACTCTGAGGTGGACTTCTAAATCTAGGACAGAAACTGAACCAGAAATCAGTTTTACTTTGTTTTTTTGTCCCTACTGACTCAGAAAATACAATGTTTATACTGGACAAATCAATAAAGCGATAACTTTCCCCCAATGTCTCCATTTATTCTATTTAATAATCCTACAATATCTGCTCATCACGGCTACAGTATTAAGTATCGGCAACAAAAAGTACCCGATTATCTTCCTTCACGGAACTTTCTTGCTTATAATTGCCGTTTTTAAAAAAATAAAAAATGTTTCAACCTCTTTTCCGTCTTTGTCGTCCAGGTGGAGTACACTTACCCTCCACAGAGCAATTTCAGCGCCGGAGCCAAAGACTTGGTTGCCAGGCTACTGAAGCACAACCCCATGCACCGGCTGCCCATTGAGGGAGTCCTGTGCCACCCCTGGGTGGTCGAGAACTCCACCAAGAAGCCCAGCACCATGAGCAGTGAAGAGTCCAGCCAGTGAGCGTTTGTTTTGGTTTCCTCTCCACCCAATGATGTCTGGGGAGGGGTGTGAAGGTGAAGCGTTGCGGTCAGAGTGATTGGCCGTTGTGGAACATGAACATCAGTGCAGCTGATGTTAGAGTCTGCTTTTACTACTACACTGACTACAAATCACTTCACTTCGTGTGGATGTTTTTGTCTGCAGGCATCTTGAGCCAGTTGGTCACAGTTTGTCTTTCTATCTTTAAACTTTCCTTCTTTTACCAATGGCATTCTTTTGCCTGTAAATATTTCACTGTTTTTTTTTTTTTTTTTTTGTATAATTATGGAAATTTTATTGACCTTTATTAAAATGCCATTACTTGAAATGAACAAATGATGACTTTTGAATTATGCAGTGTATGTTAGCGATTATTTAGTCTTTGCATTTCGGGCTCTGGGTTGATTGTCTCGCGCATGTGGTCAAACGAGAATTTGCACAAAGGTCCGGTGCGCGAAATGCTCAAAACCCGTCAAGCGTCTCTGGTGGGAAGGGGACAGCAGAGGGCGCCAGCAGACCACTACACTCGACTTGGGAACATGTTACAGATTTGGGGGAAGTATTAAGTATTAATGCCGCTGTGATGAACTTGTTGAGTGAATTCATGCTACAATAAAATAATTGAAATGTAAAGAAGTGAGTAAATGCCCTTTATCATTTTAATTTTGGCAATTGGAGGAATAAAACCACTTGTGTCCAGAGTGCTGGAGGCTGCGTCACAAATAAAACCGGATATTGACATGCAGGCTGAACATTAAAGCAAGAGGAAACTGGTCAGACATGAAGATGGAAAACAAGTTATTCCGAGCTTTTCACTTTTTTTTTTTTTTTTTTTTTTTTTTTTTATAAACATCCCCCGACCAAATATGGGTTTGTATCATCTTGGACGATACTGAGAGAGTAGACTGTACATTGTATTAAATGAGAGAAACGTGGTAACAGCAGATAATCACGAAAACCGTATAAATGATCTAACAGGCCTTTTCAGTAAAAAGCGGGTCCATGTGGAAAGAAACAGGCCTACTAACATTAAGCTTTCCTTCAAACAGGTCTCTTGGAGGCCAGCAAGTGAAAAATACGCAGACATTTTTAAAAGGTGTTCAGAGGACGATGAATATTCAAATGATCCCTCATGGTTAATCGTCCAGCTAATAACTCGCAGCAGTTGCTATTTTGCCCGCTAGGTGGCCCTCTAGGCGCTAAAATGACGAGTAAAACACTGTCCTGGAGAGGATTATGTGGGGAAATGTCATCTTGTGTATTATGTTTAATGTAGAAATTCATTAATTTAGGTCATCATTTTCTTTGTAAAGTTATTTTCTTGTCTTTCAGTTTGAACTATAAGGGTTGTCTCTCTCTGAGTGGTTGATAATGAGGGAACAAAAAATCTGAAAGGTGCTGTGTTCCCTCAGGGAAATGGCGATATAAATGTTGCATTTCAGACCAAGTTTAAGTCTAGGTTAGGACCTAATTGTTAGATATTTAGATTCGACTCATACAGAATCTCTGTTTTGTCCAAAAGGCATCTGCTTGTGCATCTCGTCTATTAATCTGCTGAAAACAATAGAAAATATCTACGGCTCTTTTTTCTCCTTCTTTCTTTTCTCCATTTTCCTGCATTTTCGTTACACGTGATCCCGATCTATTAAGCCTGTACAGTTTGCATTAAAAACGAGATTCATGACTTAAAGCTAAATCTGTGCATTCGTGTATATGCACCAGGTTATAACATCTTCCAACAGCTGGAGATTAAACCACTCAGATATAAACGGTTTGTCCAGATGTTTGTTGTCTGCGCAGGAGGAGAAAAAAAATCAACACAGTGGATGAACAGGTCGAGCAGAAGGCCTGATGATGCCCGCCTGTAGCGAAAAGGATCTTAACGTGAGCACGCAGCAGGAAAAAAACATGCCTGCTTTGAGTTATATATTATACAGACAGAAGCAGAGAATATAGGTGTAGAATAAGAAGAAGGATCGGTAATAAGATTTAAAGTATCGATCCCATTCACACAAACAAAGCCCTCACATACTGTAAGATAATATCTAATAATCTTACAAGACCTGTGCAGCCTTCACATTGTTCTCCGGTGTTAATTAACTGTAATTAATTTCTATTATTGTTTAAAAAATAAATATGAATGCGACTATTTTCTCCACCATTTTCTTGTCTTTTATTATAGAGAGAGAGAGAGAGAAAAAAATACATGTTCTGACCGTTTTCATTTTTACATAAAACCACACACATTTTTACAATATAATTTCACTTAATCTTTATTCTTTAATATTAATTTCACGATATATGATAACGACTTTGAGATATACATTCCATCTTTTTGAAACCACAATAACACACTACACATACGGTTTTTATAACATTTCCACAGGACCCATTGGATTGCACAGAATGAAAAATGTCTGTATGCACATTTTCCTCTTTAATGATTTCTCTCTTCTTCTTCTTTTTTTTTTTACTTGATTTTTCAGACACCGAATTTCGAGACAGGGTGGGGGGTTTGGGGGGGTCTTTAAAATTAATTTCAGAACAGGCCATGTGTTTTCATATGTGATGAAAAAACATTGTTAAATTAAGTGTGCAGGATTTCAATTTTCTAGCTGAAAATGTGGGCCAGGGATGCTGGGTTTATTATTATTATCATTATTATTTACCAGAATGTGTATTTCAGGTCTTGGTGAATTTTGTTATTGCCATTTGTGAAAAGCTCAAAGTGTCAGATATATTCCAGATCATTAAAAAAATTAAATAAAATAAATAATAGGCTAATCAAAACACTTTCACGCAGAAAGAATCGAAATTTGGATTATTTTTTTGTTATTTCCACTTCCCAGTTTCATTATGTTTTGTGTGTCTTAAATAATCATACATTCAATGCATAGTTTGTATAGCTGCTGTGTGCTATCTGATATTTTGCATTTCCAGTATTTTAAAACTTCTCGCGGGGAGAGAAAGGTCCAATTTCCTCGTTTCTAACTTCTTCTTTTTTTTAAATATTTCTATATGAATTCATATATTTCTACTGCTGGTTATTGCCATCGTGTTATTTTCCCGTCTTGGTTTTTCTTCAGGCGTTTCTGGGGATTTTAACACCACATTCATTGCCTATGATCATATTGCAAATCACCTAGTAGAAAGTGGCATTTCTTTGCTTTTTTAGGCTATTCTTCTTCTCTCCATTAAATCTAAATAATCTTAATCTTCATTAAATCACTTTATACCGTTGAATGTCCGTCCATTACAAACTCGTAGCGTTACATGAAGTGAAGTCTCATGTGGGGAAGCACCACAAGAGCGACGAAAAAAGACAAACTTTGCCCTTTTTGCAAATTTTTGTTTAAGGTCAATATTGTAAACGTTCACTCCACTGGAAAATATGTATATGTACGTTTTGTTCGCATATTTATACAACATGTATCGTCCATATAGTGTGTGTTGTGGATGCATCAGATTCCCTCACTGCCACTGATCTATATTCCTCTGTGTGTGTGTGCGCGCGCATTTTTTTCTGAATTGATGCAAGACTGTATGACTGTGCTCTGTGCGCGCTTTTTACGCATGAATTAAGCAGAAGGGCTTCACTTGCCGGGAAGTCGTGTGTTGTTTTTTTTCTTTTCTTTCTTTTCACTAAATGGGGAGTTGCAGTTAACATCTAGTTCCAGCAATAGCTTGCATCTACTCTTCTATGTTATATTTGAAAGCCTCTATGAGCCCTTCCATTGAATGGATGAAACCGGATATGCTGCATATACCTCCTATTACAAAGATGGCGACGTCAAAGAAAACTTGGTGCCATAACAGCTTTCTCCATAAAAGCTTGAGGTGGAAGAGACTGGGAAGCAGAAAGCAAAGGCCTGCGCCCGTCAGGCTGCCGGTGAGGCCCATGAGGAGGGCGAAATGTGGCACGTAAATGGCCATGAGCAAGGTGAACACTACAAGGCTACATCGGAGAGTCAGTCCCCAGGATTTCAGGCGTCCATCGCCACCGTAGCAATCTGGAAAGAACGCACGTCCCCCGTCCTGGAAAAAGGATTTCTCTAATACCTCGACGGCAGCGAAAAAACGGCAGCGGATACGACAATAAAGCTTTGGCCACTAGGAAGATGTTGACGACAGCTCGGATGCCTGGGGGCAGGTTGTCTGTGATGACCTCCTTGGTTGCGTCAGCCCAGGTCAAGTAGGCCACCAGGGCGAACAGGCCTTTGAGGATGCAGGCAGCGATGTGAGTCCAGTTCATCATGCAGTGGAACTCGCTTGGTTTCTGCATGTTCCCCTCCAGGGACGGCAGGAAGATCTGCGAGGTGTAGCTGAACACGATAATCCCAATGGAGATGGGGAACTTCTTGACATCGATGTAAAACTTGACCTTGTCCCAGGCCCAGTCCCTCGCTCTGGAGAGGCAGTACGCTATGACCAGGATGTTGATGATGAAGTGGGCCAGCGTGCACAGCAAGCTGAACTTGGAGACGGCTTTCAGGTTCTTGAGGAAGGCGCAGGGGAGGAGAGCGACGGTGGCGATGATGGCCCACGACTTCTGGGAAATTGGCATGTTGGGGAAGCTGTTGTACATGAGATTACCGCTGACCACCACATACAGGATGCAAGTCATCACAAGCTCTATGATTTGGGCTACATTCACGATATGACCACCTAAAGACGGGAATCTGGGCGCGCAGCAGGCGTTGGCAATGTCCACATAGGAGTCCCTCACACGGACGAGCTGCCCGTCTTCGTCCTCCTCGTACAGGCAGGAAATGAGGATTTTCCCCGTGTAACAGCACACCACGGCGGCGAAAATAATGAGAAAGAGTCCGAGGTATCCTCCATGCAGAATGGCGTAGGGCAACCCAAGAACGAACATCCCCTATAGACATAAAAAAGAAGAAAAAAAAACATTGTTAATGTTCATCTTATAAGGCCTTATTATTACGAATTAATGATTTATACATAATTGTTTTGTTTTTTAAATTGATGTTTCCTTTTTTTCCATAATAAACCAGATCCTATTTTAATGTGGGTTTGTCGGCCTCGACTCCTCAATGGATGTCACTGTCACTCCCGTTTTCATGTTGTGGGTTTTCCACTTCGCTTTGAGCGCATCCGCCCGCCTCTGACGTCACCGCGAGCTGGAGGAGACACACTCTGACGTCACGATGACTGCCGTGACCACAGCCTCGATAAGGCATGAAAGGGATTGCGTCTAGGGTTTTTTTTTGTCGCATAGCCTGCACACATGTAGACTCTCTCTCTCTCCCTCTGGAGTATAAATGCTCGCATTTTAGGGTTAGGTGCACTTTGGGGCAAAAAAAAGCCTCGTGCACACGTGGGGTCTCTGTGCGTAATTGGATATTTGATGTGTATAAGAAAAAAAACTTAATTATTTTTCTATCTTCTGTGTTATTTATTTCGGTCTACGAATGTAAGAACCAAAACAATACTGGAAAAAAGGTCAAATGTGACACATTATACACTTTTGCTTATATGTTGCGTAAAAAAAATGTCTCCAGACATCGTAGCCCACTTCCCTACATAACCTCTATCTTGTAACTGCAATTAGTCCAGGTGCCTTACGCCTTTAAATACCCTTTAAAGTAGAACAGTGCTCTATAAATACATTTATTTAACTATAAGACGCCAAAAATCAACAAAATAATGATGTTTCCCTTATAGACTGATGTGTTAATTGCCCTGCGGAATATCAGGTGAGCGGTTATCAGTGACGTGCATCGGTGACACTGGACATCACTATACAGACAAAGAATGTGAGTTGGGGGGAGAGGAGGGGAGGGGTACACAGGACATCAAATACCTCCCTTTTTTCAGCGCATCGTAACACCTTGGCTGATCTTAAAACCCCTGCACTGTTCCAAAAATTTTATGACAATATTATTATAATAAAAAGGTATTTGAGATTTTTTTTTGGAATATTTTTCAACTTGACAAAGTTGCTTCAAAAGACACTGATCCTGCTGGGTTTTTTGTTTGTTTTCTGCATGAATATTTTAATGGCATAGTATTATTGCGGTCGCAGGTGCGCGTTTATCTCGAATTTCACAGCTGCTTCGGAGGCGGCTCAGCCAATTAGCAACCGAAAACCGGAACCGCCCGTTTATAATCCGCGAAGTGCGTTTTTTTTTTTTACCTGGATTGCGTTCGTGACGTTCCAGCCCGCCTCCCAAGCGGTGATTTTTGGTCTGACTTCAGACAACTCGTTCGTCGAACCTCCATCCTTTGAGGCTGAGGGCGACGGACCGGTACCGTCCCTCTGGTAGTGGCTGTCCCCGTCCAGAGCCGCTCCATCTCCGCTCGCCTCTCCACCCACCTCATCGGTTGTCAAAATGTCCATCTGCATGCCTTGCCGGTGGTCATAGTCCAGGTCATCGCAAGCAGCGAAACCCAGAGCCTCCTCATCGGTGGCGGCCTGGAACCCCATCCTGGCGAACATCCCGCTCACCTTCGCCTGGGATTTGTTGGATACAGCAGTGGCTGCATTTGACAGTTTATTAGAAAGCTTGCCTCTGATTAACGTCGCCATTTTTCCCTCTCCCGACTCTCAACGGTCTGCAGCTTAATTAGTGTTTTTCTTTTCCTTTCTCCTCCAGTGAGTATAAATGTGAGGCTACTTTGGGTTGCAGCTCTTGATTCTCTGCATTAGATAAAGCCACGAGGAAGAAAAAAAAAGCGCCAAGTTTAGTTTCAAGACACCGACGGCTTTCAGTTGCTATCTCCACTTCTTAATCAGTGTACGCCTGCTGTTCTTGATTATCCCCAGGTTCATGTCACCTTCAGACGTCGCTGCTCCGTTTCTGCATCTTGGCACTGCGCTCTGATGCTCGATGAGTAGCGCACCTTTTCAGTCTTTGAGGCAGTTGAGCGGTGTGCGCAAAGGCTTTACGCACGACTAACACACACACACACACACACAAACGCACACAAAAAAGAGCCGAGCCACAGGTTTCTTTTAGGGCCGAATAATATCGTTTTCTTTTGGGCTATAAGGTGGCAGGCAGCCTTTTGCATGAGTTGGTTGTCGGTTTTCAGGTGCCTTTACTGATGCCAATGCGGTACCGTGGAGCCCAGGGAGGGAGGCAGGGAGGAGACACGTGTCCTCATCAGCCTGCCAATGCAAAGCACGTCTCCAGCCCTCCCAGTGCCCCACCAGGAGAAAACGGGAGAGATTTGCTGCATTTCTAGGGGAGGTGCTTGCAGTACCCCAACCATCCCTTCCCCAACCCATAATCTATAATACCTCATCCTAACATCCAATGACATTCTGGGGGCCTCAAATCTTGCATAACTTTACGCATATAAAAGGAGGTTGAAATTGTCGAAACCCCCAACTCTTTGGACCAAGAATATATAAAGATACAAAACTAGGATTTGTCATTAAAAAAAATCTGTTTTCTTTTTAAGGAGAAGAGGACGTGGAGCATCATCATAGTAACCCAAGTTGTTTTTGGGATTATCGGGTTTAAAAACGGGTTGCTGGGTTTGTTGTTGATGATGAGAAAAATATATTCGTACATTTTGTTTTTGCTTAAAAAAGATGGTAAGATGTAGAACTCGAGACTGCACATATTTTAATTTAGCTTTTGCAACATGCAACCTCTTTTTTTTTTTTTTTTTTTTTTTTTTTTTTTTTTTACAGTTTTTTTAAAATTACATTTAAACTGAAAGTTTAAGATTTCTTTTCATTGCACCGGTTTTATTTTCAGGCTGAAGTCTTCATTCGAGTAGCTCATTCATTCATTCATTCATTCATTGAGTGACTTTGATTGTGTCTGAGAAGAGGATGTGAGAGTCTGAGCCACTGGCGGTGTTCCCGTTGAGAAAATGTAGGCTGCAGCATGCAAGGAGATTATTTACTGTAAAAAAAAAAAAAAAAGAAAAAAGAAAAAAAAGCGATATGTTGAGGATTATAGTTTGATTTAGTCTGAGGTGAGAATGTGTTAAACATTTATTTTTATTCTTAATAAGTCGAGCTAAACTAAACTTTCCTGGAGAAACTGGTTCAACCACAATCTCCTAAATTATTTTCTTCTCTTTGCAACATTTTATTCATATCTTTTTAAAAAAAAAGTAATTAAAAGGTTTAATTGCATTTAAAGTGTTTCCCCCCATTAATATAACCTAAGTGATTATAGTAACCGAGGCCCGTGGTGCTGTAAACAGTTTGTTGACATTGCCTTGTCACTAGTACTTTGTGTCCACCATGTTGAAGGTTTCCTCAGGCTGCAGTATCATAGTTCATCACCCTGATACAAAGCCGCGGCCTAACTCGGTACACTGAAATAGCCTCAAACACACAGTCTACTGTAACACGGTCTGCTGCTGGATACATGCAGGATATTTACTTTGCACTTGAGAGAAAAAAATAATATGACCTATTAAAAGCAGAGAACCTGTTTTTACTTCTCCCAACAGGCTTTAACCTGATAAGAGAAGCGATAACAGAAGAGTAAATTTGTCATCTCATCTCGGGGCATCACTTAGATTAGTCTGAGAGGCCTGCAGTGAATTTGTGCCAGCGATTCAAAGGAGCATAAAATGACTTTAAGTGGCTACAACACCACAGATAAGCCTTTCTGTGCTGTCATTTTAATATTATTTTCCAAATCAGTAACTCCTAAACGTGTATTAATTAACCCTTTGGTGCAAATTAAAAATTGAAAACGATGAATGTGCGATGGAGCCTTCAGTGCGCACAAAGAGAAATGGAGAAAAGAGTTGTTGTTTGCTTTCTTGTTGCTTATTTTAAAAAAATATACATTTTAAATGATCTTGAGCTAAAATCCAGAATAACATCAAGCTGCGCCACAGTGATTTCACAGACAGGTTCAGATGGGGAGGACAGGCCCAGCTGCTGTGAATCACTATTAAACCTCGACAGAAAGATTTTAAACGGCAGCGTTTGAATCACAAAATACGAAGCAAATAAAGACGCTCTCCTGCTGTGTGTGTGTATGTGTGTGTTTCTTGGTTGTAATTTTCGGCTGTGGGAACGAAAATGGCTGCTTTATCCTGTCTGAGTGAAAGAGTTAATGACAGAGGCTGTTATCAGCGGACTGCAGCCCTTCTCTGATCTGCGCTGTCTGATGGAGTGTGCTGCAAGATGAAAAGAGCAGCTCTGACACCAGCAGCCAGCAGGTTACAGCGACTGGACACCTTTCTACGACCTGCTGTACACATAATAATAATACATGTAATAATAATACATACAATGTTTTATTTTGCTTGTCAGGACTGTGCTGGTATTTCGACTGATTTCACTTCATGATCTGCTATGATCACATGATTGAGGATACAATATCTCCTCTGTCACAACGTGTAAAAGGCAAGTTTTGGTCCATATTATCTCTCATCCTGATGAGATCCACATGTTTGGAAGTTAAAGGTGACAATAAGATCCTCTGTAAGTTCTTCTCAGGCCTTGTTGTGTAATAATAATTTGGCACATTTTGATCACACGTTACGGTGTCTGTGATCTGAGAGAGAGAGAGAGAGAGAGAGAGAGAGAGAGCTGGTTATCCTTCATCTGCAATGAGAAGGAAAGTGATTTTCTCAGTTTATCACCCATCCCAAGAGTCATTGGAGGGGGGGTCACGGTGCCACGTCCCAGGAGGATCTACATCTCTGTCGATACAGATATGGCCAATCAAAGCTCTTTATCTGCGTCCGAGTTTGCGGCTGCTTTGTGCTCGGGTCGCATGTTCCACCAAACAAAAGACGGAAACGATATCCACCGGTGAGGCTTTTCTTTTTTTGTGATAGAAAGCCAAATCCAAAATGGCATTGTAATCTCGCTGTGTCCTCATTCATTTCCTCCTGTGCCCCCTCCTCCTCCTCACCACCACCACCACCACCTCACGCACTCCCTCGTACGCGCGCACGCATATTTTCCCCTCCCCTCCCTCCTCAGTATTTCACCCCCGGCTCTCCTTTTTCACATTACACACATGGGTGAGCTGGCACAAGGTTCTCCTCCTTCATGTAACCCCCCCACCCCCCCACCCCACCCCAACTCCCTCCTGTCGCCGACGTGAACCCAACCCCCCATCTTTTCCTCCAATCACAAAAATAAAATCTAATTTTTTTTGCAGATTTTTCAAAAATGGTATTCTGATAAGTAACAACAAACACATAACTGGACAAACTATGACTACAGCCTTCTGTTGATAGAAAAACAACAATTAAATGAAGATGGAAACAGCATATTTCAGAGAAGATGTGATCCAGAGGCCATTTGCTATTTTTTTCTTTTTTTCTTTCTCTCTTTTTTTTATACTGTAAGCCAAAGATTTCTATCTGGATTTCGTTTCCATGGCAGTGACTGCAATCAAGTAGGTCTACAGTAGCCTGTGCCTTTCATTGTGGGCTATCATTACCTCATCCATTAAATGTTTTCTCTCTCTCTCTGTGTGTATGTGTGTGTGTGTGTGTGTGTGTGTGTGTGTGTGTGTGTGTGTGTGTGTGTGAGAGAGAGAGAGAGAGAGAGAGTGAGAGAGTGAGAGAGAGAGAGTGTGTGTATTACATGAATTGATTGACGCACGACCCAAATTGAGCCAAGAGAGTGTTTCAGGGAAGGAAAAAGGCGTTTAAAAGTCATTTTTGCTACAGGATAAGATTTATAGATCTATCAGGAAACCAAAGTATTAATCCTCTGCTACGTTACTTGTCATTTAAACCTTGATTGGCTGAAAATACCACCCAAACACTTCTCAATTAATAAGGGACAGTGAAAAGGCACTCCGGGCTCTCTGGGGACTGTAGAGGAGGCACATTAGCCCACATCAGGCTAATCAGAGGACCTCAGACTCCATTAATATTTGCATCACAATCGCAGGTAGCACGTTGTCTGTGTTATCGACTGGATTATTGTGCTGTTTGAGCTCAACAGTTTTGCGCAAATCGCTTTGAAAGAGGAGAGAAAGAGAAGCATTTCAGTGCCACTACATGATGCGGTCGAGATTTCAGCACCACGGACAGCGTTTGGGTGTTTCTGTCCGACCTCTTTAAAGGGAAAATGCACCCTAAACAGAATGTATAACACTTTATTGCAGTGATTTAAACATACATTTGTAGCGGAAACGAGAGGCAAAACATGAGCTTTTGATATCATGAGGTGACACATTTTGGAGACGATGGTGATGTTTTGGGTTCATAGAAATGTTGAGATGTTTGATAAAAGTGGTTACAATGACTTGGACTCTGTGCCCCACCATGTTTTCAGTTTGTCTTGTTATTGTTTACAGTGAAATTTCTGTCCAGATTATGTTGTATTTGCTGTAGTATTACCTGAATGTCTCTGTTTGCTGTCCAGTTTAAGGAGAGACTGCTTCAAAGTAAAATATTAAAATAGAGTATTATAGAAATAACCTTAATTTGAACGATTTTCCTTTAAATAATTACATTTACCTCCACTCAGTCACATTTCGAGGAAAAATATAGACTAAATAAGAACAATACCAACTAACTCATCTAATAGTCTAAACAGGTGCAAGTCCAGACACATTTCTGGGTGGGGATCCTCATCAAAACGGGGCTACTTTAATGTTATTTTACTATATCACTCAATATAGAGGTTAGAACAATGAGAATATGCCACCTTCCCCCATTCATCCTATCTCATACAAAAAAAAATATTTATACCAATGAATGTAAAATTTGCACAAACACGCGCTTAAGAGAGACATCTGAAAACAGCCTGTGATCCCTGCAAACATCATCACATTCATCTTCTCTGTTTTCACTCTCCTCAATATGGAGCTGCAAGCCAAACCATCAGGCGAATCACAGCCGCCGCCCACATCCAGAGAGAGAAATCCAGGTGGCCCGCAGTGGCAGACCACTAAGAGCCTTTTCATTACTCCTAATGCGCCTGTTTAATGGCTTATTATGGGCTCCCGAGAGACTTCCTCGGAAAAGGGGTTCGCATTAGTCCTGCATGATGGCTTCTGCCTGAGAAAAGAACACTACAGTGACAAACAGCACCAGAAATTCTCTTACTTATCTATCTATCTATCTATCTATCTATCTATCTATCTATCTATCTATCTATCTATCTATCTATCTATCTATCTATCGTAAGTAGGCCTAAATTAACAATGCTAAGTAGGTGGATTTAGCTTTCTCTCCACTTGGAGAAGGCAAATTTAATCTCTCAAATAATTTGTATCAACCTAAAAAAAACTTTATCTATAGGTGAGTTCATTCCTCTCAGCCTCCGTGTGTGTGTGTTTGATAGCAAACGCTCCCCGGACGCCGTTTTGTTGTTAACCCACAGTGACTCTGCTCTCTCCATCAAACCTTTGACGCGGGTCGGGTTCACCCTCCTGCTGCGACACATTAACATTGTAATTGCCTTTTTTTGGAGCACAATAAACGGAGCCAGTCCGCGGGGACCTGCAGGGCCCGGAGGCTGGCACAAAGCTATGCCATCGATTTTTCACACACACACAAGAAAAAACTGCGCATGTATGTTTTTCTTTCCCCTTTTTTCATGTTGAAATTCTGCAGATGATGTAGGGTATCTGATGTACATCTGACATTTACCTTGGGGCAGGGGTGGAGGTGGGGGGGGGGGGGGCAAAAATATGGAATAACAGGCCTAATTATTGTTGTTAATGGTCTAAAAATGGCTTAAAACATTATCATTGTTATTTTGTTGGACATATTTTGTTAGTGCAAGTGAGTAGTCGAGTAAGGAACATGTCTCCTTTATTGATCAGGACTTCAGGTGATGGATAATTGTTAATATCACACCTAATCTACAGTGAAATCTTCCATTAATATTGATGTGGTTGTCTGTGTGTATATTTGTGCATGTTTAATAGAGAGAGTGTGTGTGTGTCACCCAGATCATATACAATCTATAGTGTTTGTGTGTGTGTGCATATGTGCAAATGTGTAACTTCTATTGTGTGTGTGTGTGTGTGTGTGGTCTTGTCACCAAGAGCCAAGTCAATAAACGAGCAGACCTCAGTGACCGGTTAACTGATGTCTAATAGTTTTGTTCTCATTAAAGTTTTATGCTACGAGAGCAGCTCTGCTCTCACAGGGATTCCCACGCTTGAATCAAGCTGCACTTTGACAGAGAGAGCTGAAAAGTTCACGTCATCTTTCTGTTTAATTTAAAGCTTGTTGTAAACTTCTAAAAGAAAAAATGTGTGTATTTTACAAGAGCAAAAATGTTTGACCACACATATCCATGCTATAAATGGAGATCTAATTGACACAGTTTGTCATTACTTAAGAATTGGACATCAAATTATATGTCACAAAGATATTTGAAACCAAGTTTTCGGAGCTTTTAACAAATTACAGCGCTCTCATACTGTATGTTGATGATATACTGAGCTAAGTCAAACACCTTGTATGTAAAAATGTACTGAAGTTCACATTCATCTCTAATGACATTTTCAGGAAAATCTTAACCTGAGAATTGTTATAAAATGGACAATATTATAAAAGGCATTTTACAGACTGACATTATTACTGAAGAACTATTAATAAAACACTTTGATGAACAAAAATGTCTCAATATTTTCATCCTCTCTCATTTAAAGGGGACATATGGGTTTTGTCATTTTCTGTTATTTGTATACTGTTATGATGTCGGACATCTATGTTAAACATTGAACTTGCTTGTTTGCAATGTCTTTTTTTTTTTTTTTTTTTTACTTTGATGACAAGCTGATGTCAGTTTATCGTACATGCCCATAAACAGCCGTCCATTCTGTAGCCTTGGTTGCTAAGGTTGTTGCTAAGGGTTGTCCATTCATCGTTTGCATCCTCCACTCTCATATTTCGGATCGAACAAATACGGATGTGTTTGATAAGATGACATTTCAAGTAAAGAACTAGAAAAAAAGTGAAATCCTTCTCATACTGTTTGTTGTCACCGGAAGTCGGCTGAAAGGCAGCTTCTTGTGGCTAACCAATGAAAAGAGAGGAGGGCCTTAAAGAGACGGGAGCTAAAACCATGGATGTATTAATACATCCATGGCTAAAACAGCCTGTTTCAGACAGAGGCTGAACTGAGGTGCTGCGTAAAGAGCCAGTATAAGATGAATAAGGAGTTTTTTGAACTGTGAATCATGCAAGATATACCAGTAGAGCCACAGAATATAAATATAGACCTGGAAATGTGCATCTTTTTTTTTTTTTTTTTTACAGTTGGATTGATAAAATTTTTATGTAGTCACTAATATATAAATGTTACAGCACAAAGCAAAGCAAGGCTGGTTAAGGAGAAGGCTGGTTTTGGTCATACCCAGGTGCAAGTAATACTTAAATTTGCTGCTATTTGTGTTATTTAAGTCTATATTCAATTTAACTTTATTTCAGACACACAGGTCCATGTAAGCATAATATTAATCATAATGATTTTATTTATATTGCATCTTTCATACAAGAAATGCAGTTCAAAGTGCTTTACAACAAAATAAATTACATGCACCAAGTGCTTCACATGAAAAAGACATAAAAACAACATAAAAACATGTAAAAAAAAAAAAAAACATTAATGTAACATAAGATGGAAAACAAAGCCCACTTGAAAACATTAATAAAAATAGGATAAAATAAAGTGAAAATACAATACATAGAACGTGCACCTCAATGGTCATAATTTCAGACTTAAGCAAAAACTCAAAGTATTTCGCCAATCTGTAAATTGGCGCCTAGGTCTCTAAAGCCATAAAACACATAAAAACATTTCTTCCACTTATTGTAGGCTCAGTTAAGACCATTACAATTTTGTTTCTTTAATCAAGTAATTGACACATACACTTGTCCATCTTGGGAGCTTAAGTAAAATTCTGAATGCATCATTAAATGCCACTTTCATTTTTGCTTTATTATAACTGCACCACCAGTGAGCTTTACAGAGTAGAGTACAATAGTCTGCTTTAACATCTGTACACATATGAAATTTGCGTGTCAGCATATTGGCTTATGCAACACTGATGAATGATGTGACCCAAATATCTTAGTTTGTAGAATTAAAAGTGTCAAAATCAGTTTAGGATGTGTTCAGGCAGAGACAAAACATTTTACTGTATATTGATTACAGCTATTAATTAAGCAAATTCATTTTTTAGGATACTTTTTTCATATTTTGACTCTTTGAGTTGCATGTATCCAATACTCATCCTTCATATTTCTAAAAACACATTTCAATTATGTGTGTTTTGTTTTGTGTCAAGTGTTTCTTGCAGGAGCATGAATTGCTTTCTTTCTTTTAACTGGCTGCTGCTGCATCAAAAGATGAGATGAAACAAATAAAGCCTGGCAATACAGGGAATCCCTTCCTCAAATTACCACTGATGCTTTGTTTATTCTAAACGCATCCCTGTGTTTTTATTAGTATAACCCATCTATTTCCTCTCCCCATCCAGCCTGAATGATTCATTGAAATGCACATCTTGTTTGCAATTGACTACATTCACAACCTGCTGAAAGCTTTTTGTTCTGTCCCTCTGATGTCGACAGGCCTTCAAACAGCTTTGATTTAATTGAAACTTGCAGCGCTCATGGAGAGTGCTCATAGCTTAATAAAGGCAACCGCTGGCCATGTTGCATGCAGGTTTATGAATATAAACCATGTATGCTTTTGAAAATGGGTTTTTCCCTCCGTGTCCCCCCCATCCCCCACAGTCGTACTGCGCAGCCACTCTGGGCTGTCATTAACTGCTATTGTCAGTGGCACAATCAAGAGCAGGAAAAAAAAAGACTCCAGCACTTATCATGAGCTCAACCACAAGACACACACATATACACAAACAGACACATAGGAACACACAAAAATGCCCAACACGCACACACACACACACACACACACCAGGAGAATAGATGTTACTATTGATTTCTGGGCTGATGTGCGAGTCGTTGCACAAAACCAGAAGCCAGGCTACAAAAGGTGTTTTTGTCTTTCAAGAGCTATAATTGTCCTGCAACGCCAGGCCAATGACTGGCTCTGTATTTAGACAGCAGGTCAATACAGCTATGGAACAGACAGAAATGTTGTATCGCTCTAATCTTCAGTTTGATCCGAGCCACTCCTGCCTGCAAGACTCCTTTTAGAGACCAAAGTGGCTTTGAAAGCACATAAAGAGACCAGACACTAAATGTATAAGATATGAAATATTCTGATGAACACGAAGTGCTGAAATGTTTGTTTTCAATCAATGTCACTCATTTGAATACTTTTAAAATCCACTTTCCTGCTTTAGCGGCTTTAAAGGATAAGTCATGAGGTGTTCTGTATTTGTCTTATTATCAGTGATAAAAGGCTAAAACCTAGGCTGAATTGATCCTACTAACCAGTATTGTCTGTGTAAGAAAAGTCTAATGTAGCTTCTTTCTCTGCGCCATAAACCTCCATTGTTGTTCAGAAACAATGAAAAACATGTCAGTGAGCCACACAGCTAAGCTACAACCTCTGAGGCTGAAAAATGAAGCCAACATTAAAAGTGCCAAAAACTGCAGTCCCTCAAATGGCCACTTGAGGCTGGCTCCAATAGCGATTTAATCCCTGTAGACCCCCACACTGAAATACCCAACTTTACATAGACTTTACATTGTGATGACATCACAGATTTTTAAATTGCTTTTCTCAGCTCAAGGAAAGTTTTACAAACATAAAACCTCCATGGATCAAAAGTTCATAATAGAAAGAGTCATAATCAATGTTGTTTGCAGTTTGAGGTGTCCTGTTAACAGTTTTACAGGCGTCTCTTCTACAATGGTGGTCTATGGGGAAAATCCTTTTTGGGCCACAGGGGCACTTTTTGCTGCAATACTGCGATTGGCCACCGGGAAAACTTGGCTGCAAGGCTGAGTGGTGGCGCCCTATCCAGCTTTAATTATACATCCATGGTGCCGTCACAAGCAAGTCGCTACCATGGCGACAATGTTGGTTAGGTAATGTAACTATGGCATAACCCCAGATTCACACAGTATAGGTGTAGCCCGTCATAATTTCAGTGTGTTTTCAGTTCATGAAAGTTAATTTGAACATTTTGGTCTCATGAAAAGTCTTATTCAGTATTTGGTTGTAGTAAAAGACCCTCTAAGGACTTGGATGCACAGTTTTTTCCGGTAAGTACATTTTGTTTTAATGGTTTTACGCCAGTTTTTTGCTAGTGAAAATTAGCATTAGCATTATCACAGTTAACCAGAGACTGTAAATATACTATGCTAACCAAGCTAGCAGCTAGTGTTAGGGTCAGCTTAAAGCTTCAAAAGTCCACAAACCAATAGCTGACGTCATGGTGGTACGTCCTTTATTTTTTACAGTCTGAGGCCACAGTATGGTACTGGGTGACATGTTCTTGCATTGCAGTGAACATCAGTTCTGTAATTGAATTTTACTAGATCACACACACACCATCCTGTTGCTGTAAGTACTCACCAGAGCACATAATCTGCTGTTTGAGTAACATCTGCCAAAAACTACAGTGCCCACCTTTTTCATATAAAACAAACCTTCCCTTTTGCCCTGCGTTCCTCCTCTCTTTTCCTACCATCCCTCTCCCTCTTCTCTTCCCTTCCTGACTGTGTCCTCTCTCCTCCATCAGTCACCTGATTACAGATAATCAAACAAAAGAGAAAAAAAAAACATTTCCCAAAAATTTAGCATGATGTTTTTGGCATCTTGGGAAACTTTGGGATCTCTGTCAGTTTTTAAAACAAAGTTCTGTGGGTTTAAACAATAAGCGACTGCAAAGCAAGTGTTTGTAAGTTGCTCAGTGTGGTTTAAGAGGTTAAAATTTGTTTTATCTGTAAGAGTGAAAACTTTCTTGATGTTTAATCTCTTTCCTGACATTTCTATTTTTCCTGAATTTTATGCCAGAGAAGACTTGTTTTCTTATACACACAGTTTTTATAGTCCACTGTTGTTGTTTTTGCAATATGCAAAACATGCATATGCAAAGCATATGCAAAATCTCAGCCAAAATCTCAGCCAATGTGGTTTCATCAGATTTGACAGTGAACAAACAACCCACCAAATGTCACCAAATTATGATTGTGAAATTCTGATGTGATGTCACCTTTTTCCACCTGAGTCCTGTCCACTGAAACCAGTGAGACAAGACCTGAAAAAAAGAAATATAGAAATCTCTCACATGAAATAACCAAAACTGTCAAAAAACGTTTTCTTGTAGGATCCCATTACTCGTAGTAAGAAGCTGATCAAAACAACACAGAGCGATGTCTCACACACTTGTGCTTCTGCTTTTCTTTTGAACACATCTTTCATTCACTCTTATTGACAGACCAGAGGTTAATCTAGCCTGTTGGTTCCTGCCAGAGTTGTGCCACAGTGAGCCATGTCCCCGAGGGCAACTGCAGTAACACGTCTAGTACAAACCTGTCAATATACTCAACTTCTCTCACTCAATATACTCAACTTCTCACCCTCAGGCTCTCTCTCCCCGTGTGTCTACAATTCACCACTGATTGCTTTCTGATCTCCCGCTTGTACTGTTTAAGCACAACACTTGGAAACACATGCACAGCTGCAGAGGGCACACAGGACAGACAGAGACCACACACACACACACACATATTTTCAGAGATTCAGATTATTTTCTACATCTCAGAGGAGTCTGTTAAATGTCAAGTGAGCCTTTTCATAATCTTAATACGTCAACTAATTATATTTTTTGTATTTTATATCATATTCACTTAATATTTTTTTAATTTAATGGCTTTACTGTGCACAAATATACTTACTGCAGCCAGTCCCTGTTCAAATGAACAGTGAAATGACATTGTGAAAACAATGGATATATACATAGATATATATAGAAAAGGCTGATGTTAGTGATTACTGTATATTATGGGCTCAGAATACCTCCAACCTGTGATATGCAAAGCAGGACGTCTCCATTTCCACACTCATTTCTCTTCACTTTCCCTCTATCTTTGGGGTTTGACAGGAAACACAAATCAGGTCCTGTCAGCAGCCTCCCTGCTGTCGCACCACAGGCTGATGTTTTGGTCTCCAGTCTGCACAGCTAACAGAACTGCATGCACCCACATTTCCCCTTTAATGTGTTATTTGGGGGAAATGGTTAGATTTCATTATCCTGGGAGTGTTGTGGGACTTATTTGACAAAACCTGCTGGTGGCTCCATGCTGGTGGGTTAACACATTTTAGTCAAATCCTGGCAAACATTTTCCAAAGCAAAGAGCAATTTCTTTCACCAATTTCCTCTCTAGATGCGTTCAGTTCATGCCAGTATGGTGCTGTATGAAAATCAACTTTGACTGTATGCTACTGGAGATTCATTGGTTTTTTTTATTTCTAATTCTTGTTTAAATGATCAGATGAGACAATATATTCAAATACCTCATTGTGTGTATGATTTGATATGTAACATTTAAAGCAAATGGATCACAAAAAACAATGGTTATTGTTATATATACGAGGTTTCCATCCTTTGAAGAAGGAGGTATGTTGGACATTCTGTTCAATTAATAAACACAAAAAACCCACACTTGCTCTAGATGTGCTGTTTATGATATTCCTGTTTCATTTCATGGACATCAGTTCAGTCTGTGTTTGGCATTCCTATGAAACATGTAAATATTCCTCTGGTCATATCATTTGCAACAGAAGTGAAGCTATCAGATCGCTCCTCTCCCTAATTCAATCTTGAATGTAGCTTATCACGTTCCCACCATGATCTGAAATGGTTCTCACCCTAAGGTGGGTGAGATAGCATCTCTATTGTGCGCTTCTGTTTAGTTGAGATAAACAGCAAACAATATTAAACACATCTCTCCCTGCACAATCCCAATCCATCTCTCACTCTCACTGCTGCTTTATTGCATTTCAATCCTGCAGCTCTCTGTACTCTTCTATAATGTGCCACCACCACCACCACACCCACTCCACCCTGTGTGTAGTGGCATCTCCCAGCAAACACTGATGTGGTTTGTGCCCCCATCAGTGGATGTTTCTGGCTTCTCCAGATGGATTAGGATGAATTTCAGTCTGATCCTGTACAGTATTAGACTAATATTACATCACCTTCCTTTTACTAGTTTTGTTTCTCTCGATTAGTCAAATAATCAGTTGACAGATAATCAATCAGCAATTATTTTAAGATTTTTTGTGGCACTTTTTGCCTTCATTGGATAGTTTTTGGCAAAGAAACTGAGAGGAAACAAGGAGAGAGAGAGAGGGAGAGAGAGAGAGATGGATATGACATGCAATATAGGTCCCTTGCTGCAAATGAACCAGGAACATTGTGGTTATGTGGCATGCACAGTAACCATCAACAACCTTTCTTGATCATCACTTGGTCATTTTTCAAGCAAAAAATATCAAACATTTGATGCTTCGAGGATCAGAAATGTGAAAATATGTTACTTTTCTTTGTCTTAGATTATATGTAAATTGACTCTCTTTAGATTTTGGACTGTTGGGACAAAATAAAACATTTTATGACATTGATCGCTAGGTGATGGACATTTTTCACTTTTTTCTGTTTGTTTTATAGACCAAACGATTAATCGTGAAGTTTGTAGAAGCCCTACTCACCATTGTCTGCAGTCATCAAAGGAATAGTTTAACATGTAAGGAAATATGCTTATAGTCTTTCTTGCTAAGAGTTAGATGTTAAGATACCACTGCCAGTGGCTGTTAGCTTAGCTTAGCATAAAGACTGGGAACAGGGGGAAACAGCTAGCCTGGCTCTGTGTGAAGTAACAAAATCTGTCTACCAGCATCTGTAAAGCTCACTGCCACATTAAATCTCATTTTTAAAATCGGTACAAAAACAGATGAGGAAAAAAAGACATTGTCATTTAATGAGGAGTTATGTAACCAACGATTTTTTTGGCTGGCAGGCAGCAGATTAAACAAACAAGATTTAACTTTGTAATTAGTGAGCTTTACATGTGCTGGTGGGCAGATTTGGTTATATCTGGACAGACCCAGACTACCTGTTTCCACCTGTTTCCAGTCTTTGTGCTAAGCTAACCAGCTGCTGTCTGTAGCCTTATATGTAACCATAGATGTAGACAGATATGAGGGTCAATCTTCTCAAAACTATTCCTACTTTAACAATTATGCCGCCTTTGTCCTTATCAATCATCCACCTTTCCTCATGCTCTTACTGTTTCCTTCTTATCTCCTCTTTCCTCTCAACCATCCTTTCTTCTCCCTTTCTATTTCTCTCATTTTAACTTCATCCTTTATTTACTTCCCTTTTCCTTGCTTTCCCCCTCTCCTCTCCTCCTCTTACCATCTTCCTCTCCTCCTCTTCCCTCCTTGGCTGTGTCCTCTCTCCCTCTGGTCTGTTGTGATCATACCTCCACCAGGCACCTGACTGCAGATAATAACCCAGAAGAGGAAAAAAAAGCTCAGTTTTTATCTGCAGCCACAGCTGCAATTCATTGTGGAGTGATGAATGAAGGCGAGAGATTAATAGCACCCCCCTCACTCTCTCCTTCTCTTTTTTCCTCTTTCCTCTACTTTCTGTCAATGCCGTCTCCTACAGCTGGTGCTTTCTGACGGGTGAAAAGACCCAGCTCGATTTGAATGCCCCCATTTTGAATTTACTGAGCAGCAGCTGTAAATTATGGGCTGATTTAGGAGGCAAATATGATCATGTTATAGATTAAGTCTCATACTGGATTTTAAAGGCTGATCAAGTGTTTCCCCCATTGATTGTTCAATTTTGGATTATTACAAAAGTCTTACGTCTTAAAATGGGCTTTAGAGTTAAAATTTCAATGTTGATCTGTGAAACTACTTCCTATAAGTTTCACTGCACTTTGTTTACAGTCAAAAAATAACACCTGTGTATTTTGTAGCCACTTTAAAGGAAGGTGAGAGAATCGAGGCGCTATTAAAAAGAACCTGTTTGCTCTTTCAATTACAAAAAGGACAATTTTGACCTCAAGGCAGCACAGCTCACAGCGTGATTCAAATGGCACAGGGGAGCAGCGGTTTGCAGGGCCCTGTGTAAATGGCACACTGGCAGGCTGAACAAAAACACTTTACCGTGGCCAAGATAGCGGGGAGACAGAACTGATCCCGGCAATAACCTGTACTGACTCCCTGTCCTTTTCTGCAAACATCAAACAGAATGAGCTCTACATCTTTTTGATTTATTCTCCTTCTAAAAGCTCCCGACGTCAAGTTGAAGGAAAGACACTGATGCATGTTACTTTAAAATTCAGTCAAGTTTCAAGACTTTTCGAGAGCATTGTGTGTAACATGCTTGAAGAAGCAATCAGTACTAGCTGTTGAAAATCAGATTATCAAGGTGTGTTTCATGAGCACTTACTGTAACCTCATGTTGCCATGTAGCGTTTGGCGATATGTAACTGAAATGTAAAGGGCGTCTACTGAACGTTTAGTTGTATATAACCTTTTGTGGCTCCAGAGGGAGCTGTGCGAATAAATGATTAATTGCCTCAAGTGATGTTGCTTGAGGCCGAAAACTACAAGTCTAAAAATAATAGAAATTTAAAAAAAAATCTGCAGGTGTGGAGCTGGAAAGAGGAGACGTTACTGGACGACTGTAAGCAG
The DNA here is from genome assembly GCA_029490765.1 of Euthynnus affinis. Classification (NCBI taxonomy): domain Eukaryota; kingdom Metazoa; phylum Chordata; class Actinopteri; order Scombriformes; family Scombridae; genus Euthynnus; species Euthynnus affinis. Next base: position 22,553,064 of record CM055840.1, on the reverse strand, counting down.
CCTCTCATCTCTGCTTGAGGCTAAAGTAGCTGCAACTAGCATAAAACCCCCAAATCTCTGAATGAACTGTTGCCAAGTTGCATTGTGGGCAATGTAGGTAGGTTTTGACAAAGAAGAAGAATGTTTGGATCGATTGTGCATTGATTTTTTTTTTTAACTGTCCATTGTGAGTTTGACAGCGTTATAAGATTGCAACGTTACATCGGTTGAGATCTTTTAAGGAGGATCTTGAGGCCCTGTGTCAAAATCTATGTTCATTGATTATTTCAATTAATATTTTATGTACATGGTGAATATATCTTTAAACCAAATTAGGACAAACTGACTGACATGCAGCCAACTTGGGGCCAGGTAATATTCAATAATAGAAACACTGCAGTCTTCATGTTGCGCAGGAAGTGTTCAGAAGGGGCCCACAACTCAAATTTTCACACAACTCGGGGCCCAGTCGGAGTTTAATCCAACCCTGTACATATATCCCTTTATGTTTCTATTTAATTAAACGTTGTCATGCATTAAACACACAGTTAGCTATTATTTTTAAATGTTGTAACTCATGTGTCTGTACAGTAAATACATTTCAAAGAGTCACAGTTACAGTTTTGGCGAACAGTGTGAGCGCTCATGTGTGTCAGTCAGAGGGAGAGAGAGAAAAAAAACAACAACAACAGATGACTTACTGATGTGAACTGATTACACAACTGCCCCCTGACTGAACGTGTATGTCTGATGGATGATTTCCTGCTCATGGGAAGACAGGAAGTTTTTCCAGGTTACTCGCCATAACACAGCTGCATCATTTAACAACAGAGCAGAAAAAAATGTGGATGAGGTCTGTTTGCAGTGTAGTCATGTGTGCATATCACCAAATCTTATGTGTAACAGTCAGAGAAACAGAGCAGATGTGATTTTTTTTTTTTAAATTTGCATTCATGACATTTTAAAGAAATATTGTCAGTAATTTGGTATGATCCATAGATAAGATGAGACATTTTTAAGAGGCAAAAATCAGGTGTTAAATGTTAAAGCTGTATTTGAATCAATGTTGCAACAAATCCTTTTATTCTGGAAACTTAAAACATTTCCTTGCATTGGTTATTTTGCAAACGATCAGCTGAATGAACTAAATCCAGACATGAGAAGTTACATTTTTAAAAAGCAGACAAACCGTCAACTAGAAGTCAAACTCTTCAGCAACACTGAAATTTCAGTGGTGCACATATATTTTAAAGAAAATTTTGTGTAAATATGTAATAAAATGTGTAATATTTTCATGGAGATATAATCTCAATTCATTTTACTCAGTGATTATGTTCATTCAGTGCTTATTGTTTGGTCTTGACTTTCCATTTTTGAAAAACTGACCTCATTATTCCCAATGTCAGAGAACTGTGGATTAAACTCATTTGAATATGTAAGATATTTCAAGATCTTTGCTAACTCTAATTTCCTTTCAGGGGAAAAATATTATGTATAAATTCAAAATACTCACAGATAAAATAAAAAAAAAATATGCAAAAAAAGATATTTCAGATTTTAAAAAGGATAACCCCACAGTATCTGAGATGATCTCAGTATCTGCTCATTAGCTCCAATATACTGCCGTGTTACTCTGTAGATCATCTAAGATCTGTCCTGTAAACGCTCAGAGATTATTTCCGCCTCGTGGAGTGGCATGGCTCGCCACTCCACTGTGTGAAGGGGTGTCTGGGGACGTGGACACGGGTCGCAGGCAGTGCCGCATCAGGGCATCGAGCTCCAGCCGAGTGGGAATTCATGTTGATTTTCATGCTTGGCTAAACCTGTTTTGCCAGCTGCCATTTATGCTCAGACATTCATTCTGTATGAGTGACTGTATGTGTGTGTGTGTGTGTGTGTCCTATTTTGGCCAGCATAGTATGGCATCCAGCTTAAAATAGAAACACTGTCATGATTGGTAAAACATGATCATCCGGACATTTTTGAAACAAAATATAACTCACTTTTTGTGTATAAAACTATAAATATAAACACAAACGCAGGCACTACTGCATTTTCCTATACCTGACACTTCAAAAGCAGAGCTGAGAGCTTTTTCTTTCCTGCCTGAAATGATTCAGTTTGGCCTCTAATTCATATTATTACTGAAATTGCCTCAAATTTGTTGCCATGGTTATTTCTCTCCTCTCTTTTTTAAGCTTTGTGCCTCCTTGGCGGCCGGTGATTAGAGCCAACAGCGGCTGGAAAGAGTCTGGGTGTGTGGTGACAATGTGTGTGTGTGTCTGTCTGTCTGCGTGTGTGTGTGTGTGTGTGTGTTTCAGTAAGGGGACAGATAGGCTGCAAGGCAGTGACCTGGTAATAGTGAATGTATCCACAGGCCATATTCCAAGATAGTTGCCATGGTCACAATAATTTGGAGGCAGGGAGAGAGAGGAGGAGCGAGTGTGTGTGTGTGTGTGTGTGTGTGTGTGTGTGTGTGATGGTGTCTCAAGTCTACAGACAGAGAGAGAGAGAGAGAGAGACAAAGAAAGAAAGAAGGAGAGAGAGACAGAATGATTGACTTTAAGAAAAGGAGGCTCGGGGCAACACTGCAGACTAGCAGCAGGAAACGGTACTACATCACCAGCTGCTGACAAATACTCACACATTATTCAAGGGGTGGACAAAATAATGGAAACACCTTACTCTATTGTGATGGAGTACAGGACAACAGCAACATAAATTACAGTCTCAAAATGAATCCAAAAAGTTGAATCAATGAAATGATAACAGTCACAACATAAACAAAACATTACAAGTTTCTCAAACGTAGTATTTATTAAAGTATACTGTAGATATATTATATATTGTATTGTTATTATATTTGCCTTGTGCCCACGTTCCTTCCTATCCTACATGAAAGAGTCTCCACAGGCCTCCAGGCCTAAAGAGCATTTCGGTATGTTAAGGATGCTCAGAATCATTTATACACTGTCATATTTGTTGAGGACTGTTTTTCAGCCAGAGATTAATACACTTTAGTGGGCTAGCAGGCTCAATGATGTGTTTCAATCATTTTTGGACAACAATGTAGATCCGTGGCACAAAGGAATAAGATCAGGCTTTGGCTACAAAGACGATGGTCTTTCCATCAAATTTGTCTTAAAATGCATTTTAAAAATACTGAAAGAATTAGAGGATACATGTCCAAACAAGACCTTGAAAAAATCATTCTCAGGCCTTCCCAAAAAAAAACGTACATGGGAGGATACAGCTCTTCCTGAATGCTACTCTAACAAAAAATAAGAAAGCTGAACATATTACACCAGTTCTTCAGTTGCTGTGTCAGCTACCAGTGTGTCATAAAATAGTACTCAAAATAATGTTACTTCGATACATCTATAAATCACTTAATGGTTTATGGCCAATAGACGTCTTAGATCATCAGTGACCAGGCTGCTATATGTTCTCAAGATTAACACAAAATATGGTGAAGCTACATTCAGCTGTTATGCTGCACATTAGCTGAAATAAACCTCTAGAAGATCTCAGATTTGCCTCGACTCTACTTTTAAAAACAGGCTAAATTTGTTCACCTTTACCTTTAATAGTTGCTCATAATAATCTTTTTATGCTATCTCATTTTTACCTTATTTATGTAAATCACTTTGAATTGCCGCAGTGTATGAAACTAAAATTGCCTTGTTGACAAAAAGAAAAAATATTACCAGACTTATCCTGTAAGTTTCAGCCTCTACTTTTGTTTTGTTTTGTTTTTTTGTATTTTTAAAAATGAAATAATGTAGCTGAGTGTGTTTTCACTGCTCAGCATCTCTCTCTGTACGTCTACTATCGTCCCAGTCTGTCTGAGGCTGAATGAGGCGCTCTGTCTCTCTGTCACAACAGAGCAGCAGCATCATCATCCTCTGACACACTGAGATCACAGGGGTGTCCCCCACCCTCACTGACACACACACTGGTGACTGGCTTCCTAACCTCCGGCATCCCACTGTCCACCCACATCCCCTCCTCTCTCTCTCTCTCTCTCTTTCTCCTTCTCTCCTCCACCCTCTCCTCCGTGGTCAGGAAGGAAAAGCCCCCTGGAGGGAGTGGTGGTGCAGCGTGGGTGTTTCTCCACCACAACTACGCATGCCAGAAAGTAAAGCAACCTCCGGGACAATGCGGTGATGACGTGTCGGGGTGGGTTTGTGGGTGGGTTTGCTGCCTGTGGCTCTGCATTGGATGTTGGATCTTGTGCGTGTGCATGGTCACGATTCTGCATGGTGCAAAGGAGATGTTAGATGTCTGAGGGCACATCTGAAGGACAGAGCTGCACGTACAAGGCGGCTATTCTCCTCCTCTCTCATTTCCCTCTCTTCTCTTCTCTTCTCTTCTCTTCTCTTCTATCTTCAACTGGTTTTCTTTCCTCTCATCTCTCTCCATCTTTTCTATTTCTATATCTTTCATATTGTTTTTCCTTCTTCTTTCTTCTCCTCCTCTCCTCTTTTTTCCTCCTCTCACATCTTCTTCTCTTCTCACTTCTTCCTCTCTGTCCCATCGTTGTTCCTCTCTTCTGCTCATTTTCTTTACTTTCCTCCCATCTCTCTCCACGCTTTCTTTCCCTGTTCCCTTATTACCTCTTCTTTTCCTCTCCTTTTTTCCTATTGTCTCTTCTCTTCTCCTTTCTTCCTCTCCATCCCATCATTTTTAACCTCCTCTTCTCAGTTCTTCTCCTTTCCTTTAATTTCATTTCTCCTCATGCTCTCCTTTCCTCCTCTTTTTCCTTCCTTCTTTATTCTCCTCGCTTCTCATTTCTTCCTCTCTGTGCTGTTGTTTTTCAATTTCTCCTCTCTTCTGCTCCTTTCCCCTCTCGATGCGTTCTTTTCCCTCCTGTCTTCTCATTTTCCTTCTTTCTTCTCCTCTCCCGCCCTCTCTTTTCTTCCTCACCTTCGTTCCTCTTCTCTCCTTTGTTCCTCTTCGTCCTTTCCTCTCACCTTGTTTTAAATTTTATTTATTTATTTGACAGGGACAATGCTCATTAATCAAGAGGGGGAGAAAAGAACTGTAAATGAGCCAGATTTAGCCTAAAACACTATTTTTTCTTCTGCTGTCCTTTGCCAGATGTTAAAGACGCAACCTAAAATTGGAAAAATGACAGTGCACAATATAATTTATATAATTTATACACATCCACCAATCAAACAATGTCACAACACAATAGAGAATACATATCAAGTCATTTAAATTTAAAAAAGAGGGAAAAAATGAAGACATAAAGACACAGTAGAAGCCAAAAATTCAAAGAAAACAAATGCCAGCTTATATAATATTACAGTGTATATATGTGGGGCAAGCGTGAGTGTTTGATTTGAGACAGTGTGTAATGGTGTTAGGGGGTTGATGGAGGTCTGGATGGCAGTAGTGCAGAGGGGGGAGATGGGAGTCATGAGTCATGTTAAGGAAGGGAAGCACAGCACTCCTCCCTCCTTCCCTCCTTTCCTCAGTGGGGTTTTCAAAATGAAGAACATCACAACAACATAACGCTGCAGGCAAAAAGCTCTCCGTTGTCACTGTGTTGTAGCGATAAGGTTCGTATGCTGCTCAGTAACTGCTGTCAGTACACACACAGACACACACACACACACCTCCTTGGAATATGAAAGCATCAGTTTGTGCGTATGCAGACATGTAACAGCCAGATTTGTTCAGTGTGCGACATGCTGTCAGTCTGAAGTGTCACTGTTTGTCTGTGTGTGTGTGTGTGTGGTAACCCAGGAGATGGAGCAGTGCTGCCAGTGGTGTGTGTGTGTGTGTGTGTGTGTTTGTTTGTGTGTGTGTGACAAACATCAGCAGCTGTCTGATTCCTGCCACAAACACAAAAGCCACTACAGTGACAAACCAGCAGCATTTTCTGCCACAAAAGGCTGTAAAGGGTTGTCAGAGCAATCAAACACACAGCTGAATACACCAATAAATAATACAATATAATCATTATTATATAAGTGTCAGAATAAATGTGAAGAGTCGTGCTTTTCCTTTACTTCCAATCACATATTATATTTGGTGTTTTTGGTCTATTTGGTGCACATTTAATATTGATTTTCCTCATCCACATTTCCTTATTCCTGAGTTAATAACATCAGTGAACACAGACAGTGTCGACTGACTGCAAGACGAGGGTCACGTGACTGATGAGGGGAGTCGAGCTGGAAGCTATTGCAGTCTTATCTCTGCACTGAATGTGGCTTTTATAATGTTTTTATTCTAAAAGAAAAATGTTGGAATGGACATATTTCAGTATGAATTGATAAAAATAATGTTTGTTTGTCTTTTTATGACTGCAGCACAGAGCTGCTCCTCTTCATTATCAGACATTTATCCAATTTGTGAACAAGCTGGTGTAAATCTCTTACTGGGCAGAAAACTCGCATATTAAATAATTTGAGGGAAAATTTTGTGGAAATTAAAGTTTAGAAATTGGAAAATAATTTATATTGAAATCTAAATAAACTACAAATTAGAGCTGTGTTGGTTAGTCAATTAATCGATTAGTTGTCAACTATTTAATTAATCACCAACTATTTTGATAATTGATTAATGGTTTGGAGTCTTTTTTCATGTCCAAATTCTCTGGTTCCAGCATCTGAGAGTATTTTCTGCTTTCTTTAGTTCTCTGTGAAACTGAATATCTTAAGGTTGTTGAAATTTGAGAGAACAAACATCTGATAGATTAATCGATAATGAAAATAACCGTAACAAATTATATTTGCTTGAATATTCATTATAGTTATTATGTTATTTTTGATAAGCTTGCTTCACTTCTCTCTCTTTTTTTAACCAAATAATTGGAAGTTGATGAAAATTGTAAAGCTTTATATTTAATTTTGCCCTCAATTTTTATTATTTAACTAACTGTACTATTTACTGATGTAGTTATATTTTTACTCCATAACTGTCTCTCCTCCTCATCACAATATTAATTTTGTAGATTAGTAAATAATTGAATATATTTCAAATAGAGTAAAACATTGTGAATAGCTGAAATAAGCTCAGATCAGTAGGGTTATCTGCACTGGAAGCAGCCTCCTTTAAGCATATTTGTACTGATGGATATTGAAAGATAAAGATGGTCTTTTCCATGCAATCATTTTATCTTTAATTATGTGTTTTACTAATAGCACTTTTTATATGCAAATGTGATTATATTAACACCACATACATATTGTAGGTTTATTTAAAGCCGCTCTGCTTTTAATTTGGCCCTTTTCCTTATAAAAAAAGGAGGCTATTTGAATATCTTTGATGTTCCTTTCAGTGTGTCTTCCTGATGCAGATTCACAATCAGCTCTCCGCCTGTCTGTCAGCTTTCTGCAGGAGAGATAGCGCTCTCTTCATTACGCGCTTCATTAATTTAAATGCTAATTGATTCTGCGAGGGCCTTTCAGACCACGGGCCAAGTCCTGTCTTCCCCCATTGATTGTGGTGGTGTGTGTGTGTGTGTGTGTGCGTGTTGTGGGGACTTGCGTACCTTATGGGGACAAAAAGCAAGTCCCCTTAACATGATTGTTATATTAAAGTTAGGATAAGTCTCCAGGAAATTAATGTAAGTCAATGTAATGTCCTCTGAAGTGGTGCAGACACAACCGTGTGTGTGTGTGTGTGTGTGTGTGTGTGTGTGTGTGTGTGTGTGTGTGTGTGTGCACTTGCTGGATCCTGGAGTAACACATCCTGACAGAACAGCCTCTCCTGCCTGTCTGTCTGCCTCAAGTGTGTGGCACTGATATGGTTTGAGTGCTCCAAGCCAGGGAGACAAGTGCTACAAACACACACACACACACACACACACACACACACACACACACATACAACCAACCAGACTCTTGGAAGTTTCAGGCCTGAGAGGTGAAAATAAAAGCACAGAAATGCGAATAAAGTTGGCCCCGCTGTATGTAACGACCACATGGATAAAACAGAGGATGCAAGGGGCAGTTAAATGATCCGTGCTCTGTTGCTAGGAGACACTGGGGCTGGATGGTAGAGATAAACGCTGGGATCCACCCCTGGCAGTGAGCAGAGGGTGGGAAAGAGTTTCAGACAGGAGGGAGGGGGGGAGGCAGAGGGTAAAAAAGGGAGAGGGGAGATAGGAGGGGAGGGGAGGGGGATGAATCATGTGACACAGACAGAGGCATCTTCGTTCATGACAGATAAGCTTCCTCTCTCCCACTATTCCCCCTTTTCCTTCTCGTCACAAGAGTTGATCAGAGTTTGGGCCTCTAAGCCTCACGTGTCCGCTCTTACACATCACTCAGCTACTTAAAGCAATAATTTAACATTTTGGGTAATATGTTCATTCACTTTCTGGCAGAGAGTTAGATTATTTTTTGATTAAAAATTGCCAAATTAACAGCAGAGCAGCTTTAAATAAACCTACGATAATATTTATGTGGTGTTGATATAATCATTTCCATATAAAAAAACACTATTAGTAAAACACATCATTAAAGATACTCTCTCATATCAGTGTGGTAAATATGTATCCAGAAGCTGGTTAGCTTAGCTTAGCCAGAAGACTCGAAACTCTCAAAATGATTATTTTCATTACTGATTCATTTGCTGATTATTTTTTCAATGAATCAATTAGGTGTTTGATCTATGAAATGTCAGAAAATGGTGAAAAATGACTAGAGGACTAAAGAAACAAGATAATATTCACATTTGAGAGGCTGGAATCAAATGTTCTTCTTTAAAAAATGACTCAAAACAATTAATCAATTATCAAAATAGTTGGCAATTCATTTAATTGTTGGCCGTGATTGATCGATTAATCTTGTAGTCGAAAGGTGACAAAACCTGCCCTCCAGCACATCTAAAGCTCACTAATTAACACTTTATTTCTTGAATCTGTACAAAACTAGAACGCTATAGATTATAGAATAGAAAATACTTTATTTTCATACTTTTTGCATGCAGGAGGCAGGAGGCAGACGTTTCGTTGGCTTGCATGTGCAAAAAAGAGTTCAGATTCTGTTCTGTTTGGCTGAGCAAAGAAACTTCCTGGAGACTCCAGAAATATTGACCAGGTTAAGAATTGATTACAAAAAATGTGTTTGCTTAAACTTTTAGGTTTGTGTTTTCATGTGTGGAAAGCCTGGAGGGGAGACAAATGTGGGCTATTATTGTAGGAGTAAGGGATGGACTGGGGTTATGTTTTGTTTTTTTGCTTTTTTTTTTTTTTTTTTACTTTTGTGCTGTTGTGTTGGGGTTCAAAATGTTCTTATCAAGTCAGTTGCTCTGTTTTTTTACACTGTCTTTCTACCAATAACCTTGTTAAAATTACAAAATAAGTCAAAATTAGGCAACATTTAGCCTATAAAACTCAATTAAAAACCCACCACTTGTACTTTGTAGCCTAAATAAAGCTGCCACATTCCCAGAAATAACACAGAGCACATGCAGCTAACACAGACTGATAATCAAGCCTTTGAGCTTTGACTTTTAGCACAAACTCACTCAAATTATTTCCATCAGTGCTCACTTAAGTGCGGTCCTGTAAAAAGCTCTCAAACTGTTAACCGAACATGCTCTCTCCATCCGTTTCCTGCCTCACTCGAACACACCATCATGGGCAGAGATTAGAGTCTAAATTTGAATGTGAAACTTTTTACTTTTGTGTAAACTGTCTCATCAGCGGTCGAGCCTTTAGCTGGTGCCAGGAGGGAACCGCGGCTGCCACCATGTAAGCACAAGGGGAAAAAAAAGCTTCATGGAACACTGTCATCCCTCATCAATCTGCTCGACCCTGGTCAACCCGGCACAAAAGACAAAAGAGGCAGAAGAGTGCTTCCTCCTTCAAATGTGAGGGAAGTGCTGTGCTCGCCGTGATTAGTCGTGAATGGGAGGCAGCAGTGTGATTGGTGGAGAGAGCCGAGGGTCAGGCGTTCTGCCAGGAGCTCATACAAGGCTGCTGATTGCTATTCATCCACTGATTACAGTAATTTAGATCTGCAGTGGGCCAAAGGGGGCCTGCGTCTGGCAGGCTGGCTGCTGCTGCTGCTGCTCTGTCTGGGGGGTGCAGTTTGGTTTGCTTAGTGATATTCTTTGTTGTTGTTGGTGTTGTCAGAAATGAGCGAATGAGGCTGGGAAGAGAAGAACCAAACAGAATAACATAAAGGCCCCACTGAAGAAAAAAAAGGTGTGATTTATGTTCTCTGATCTGAAAGTCTTGGAGGTTCATAAATATCCTTATTTTTATTGAGGGAGGATGTGTAATTAGTTATCAAAATATATGAATTATATGAAGGGTTTTATATCATAAGGCTGTATATTAATTTTAGAAAATGATGCTGAACATCATCAATCAATATTTCACAGATGTAGAAAAAATAACCATCATGAGAGAAATCATTTTGTAAGAATCCCATTTGGGATTTAAACATTTTATTCACAACTATAATTAATTCCCCACATGCTGCACGTCTCAAACATCTATAAAATGCTCTAAACTCTAATTTTGTCATATATATATATATGAAAATAATGAATGCTATATGATTCATCAGTTTTGTTCCTTTTGTCTTTCAGATGCTTGTTCACCTTGAATAATCAAAGTTGATGAGGCAGTTAGCTGCAAATGTTTTTTCCAGGAACTGTGGCGATGATTAATCAAGGAACGGAGCGGCACTGGCCTCTCCACCCGCACACATTACCAGGTTAATCTCTCTATTGATTATAGCGACAGAATGAACCAATACTTCACTACACATTTTCTCTGTTCCTGTGTGTGTGTGTGTGTGTTTGCTTCTTTCCATGAATACGGAGCTGATGCAACTGTAGATTTATATGAATGATGAATGTTTGTTGATACCATCTTTTCTACCACACCCATTCCCCATATTGAAAAAATAAATCATGTTAAACACAATATTAGATTCACATTTATTGACAAAAAAAAAAAATTAAAAAGTTGTTCTTTCTACAGCAAAACCTAAGGTATTTTCACAGGAGTATTAAAAACAATGACTTGTGTAAAGGGCATAAATATACATTCTGACGTCTGCGGACAGATGTCTAAAAAAAAAAAAAAAAAATCTTCACCATGATAAAAGCTGGACGTTATTTCAGTGATGAAGACAATAAAAAGGTCCACAACCACACTTTGATCACAGCAGGAAACAAATGTCCCTGTAACTGGGGATCAGGACTCCCGGGTAATTATAAAGATAACACTGTTTCAGAGATATCTTCTATATCTTTACCCCACATACACAAACACATTCACATATATACAAACACAAACAGAGTCTGTAGAGATCATGTATAGTGTGAACTGTAGTGTGGAGTTTTGGTGACTCCACGTCATAGTCCGCGTGTGTCATGTGTGTTTAGACAATACGTGTCCATGTGCGCTGCTCCCCGGGTGTTTGGACTCACACTGCTTGCCCTCTGGGATGCTGCTTCAGAGGTGACCTAGTTCTCCTGATTGTCAGCAGAAGGCAGTTTCATCAGCTCGCTTTGTGCCGAGGCACTGAACTGTGCCTTGGACCCTGGGACAGGCCAATTGGACTTGTGTAATGAAGCTCATCACACACATGCACGCACACACACACACACACACATATACACATACATTCACACACGCATGCATGCACGCTCCCGCTGCTGTCATCGTGTTCAGGGCAGCAGAAATTATAACAGCCATTTATTACCTTCTCCTTTATCATAGAAATGTGATTCCTCGGTGCCGTTTCTGATGCGTTCGCCGCAGTGCCGTTATGGTCCATTATGGGGAGGTGACAGAGATGGAGCGGAGGGTGTTGATAGATGTTGGCCGGCTGTCATTACTCCGTCTATCGAGTGGAGTGTGCGAGACACTTCCCCACAAAATGGCCGCGCAGCACCAACATGGCTCCCGATGGCGAGGAGAGTAAATGATTCACATCTGACGATCGCTACGAAACGTTAAACACATTCATTTGCTGCTCGTGTGCGTTTTTCAGCAGCTTTAAGTAGCGATACGATCACAACAAACTGGACTACTGCAGTGATGTCACTGCGTCTTCACAGCAGAGTGTGTATGAATGAGCAATATTTACACGTGACATTTATCTTACGTATTGTTTAGGAGGAACAGACGTAAAGAGATCCATCAAAAAAAAAACACAAAAAAAAACAGCTGAGCATGAAGAAGAAATATGTACAACACAGCAAATTCCCACACTGAGTATGGGCGACTTAACACGAGACACTGTTACACCGAGCGCAACAAATCCACATTATCCTAAAGTCTCTCTAGCCTACAGAATACTCATCAAACACAGAAGCAACAACGGTGTCACATTCATATAAATAAGAGTCCCAGTTTACCCCAAGAGTCACTTCAGCACTTTCGGTTCCATTCTGAAGACCAGCTTCACTGTCTGTCCTTAACAACTCCCTTTAGAGGTACGACAACTGTCCTTTTGAGCTTGTGACACCAAATCCCCCTGGTGTCCAATAAAAAAAAAAAAAAAAAAGAAGTCTCTTTGTGTGCACGGTCCTGTACAGGTTCAGGGTCCTTGGAAGTTCATGGATTTTTATAAGGCCCAGGAGATCGCAGGGTTTCACAGATAAGGTGATAATCAGTTGATCAGGGTCACTTTCCCTCTTTGAGTGGTACAGATGAAGAAAGGAGCAGGAGAGAGAAAGAGCAACTGAGAAGGATCAGTTAGTTGATGAATTGATTGATCAGTCAGTAATTGTATGTTTAAAGAGAGTCTCCAGGTGAGCTTCTGTTCCACTAGCTTTGGACTTTCAATGTATTTTCTCCTGTTGCTGTTTTTCTATCAGTTATTCTTTAAAGAAAACAACATGATACGAGGGTTTTCTGTCCATATTCTCAATGCTAAATGAGTATCTACTACAGCTAATACTTTAACAGCCACTTAAATAACCTAGTGACAGTCGACTTTCTCCTGTAAATTGATTTCTTAAACCTCATGTAAACAAGAAACCTGGCTCCCATACTTGGGATAGTGGATTACATTTTTTGATTTCTCCAGGAGAACGCCTGATTTCTCTGCTATATATTCTGCTAACTGTCCTTTTACATGCACATAACAAAAGGCTTCAGAGAGGGAAAGTTACAGCTGAGTGGGCGGATGAAAGCAGAGATAATTACACAGAGGGATGCGTTCTACTATTTACAATTATTCCATCTAAAGTCTGACTGATTTGCGTTCAGCAGCTACAAATCGAAACCTGAATGTTAAAATAGTTGTTGGAAAAACATTTTCTGGAGATTTAAATCGAAAATAAATGGACCTTCTAGTGACTGTTGCTGTTTTCAAATTCAAAATAACTGTTTTCTTGTATAAAATAAGAAAGTGTTACCGATTTAGCTTTTAGATTATGGACAGAAAGCCCCTGTGTCATATTTCAGCTTTTAGGGGAAAATACATCCTAGCCTGGCTGAGTTATGTGGAGCAGGGGCCAGCCGGGGAAGGGGGACGGCTCTCCATAGCCAGAGGTGCTCTGCATCCCCATCTGCTCGCTCATGGTCGGAGATGATCGCTCAAGAGAAACTATGGCTAAACAAACTGCCCAGCCGCTCGCTCTCGCCTCTCTTTTCTATGCGGCGGGCTCTCTGTCGGAAGTAATGAGTCACGTCAGCAGCTTTGCTTGCAGCATCGCCGCCCTGCACTAACGCAGGAGAGAAATGATGGAGAAAAAGTAGGAAAAAAAAGAAGAGAAAGAGATGGACAGAGACAGAAAGATAAAGGTAGAGGGGAACAGGATGAGGGGCAACGTGTGTTCATCTGATCATAGACTGTTTTTTTGATTCTGCTCCTGGCAGATCTGTTTCTGCTTCCTCCATCTGTCCATCTGTCTCCTTCTCCCTTGTTGCTCTGAGGATGAAAAAGACAAGGAAGACAGCGCTGTGTGGATTTTTTTTCTTTTAGGCTCTGCCTTTGTCCTTCCTCAACAACCTGTGTCCAGATCTGTCCGTCCATCCATCTTTCTGCACCGTTCATGTCACAGCCCTCTGCCGCCGTTGGGTTTCAGCTTGATGACCCACTCTCCTCCAGAGTTGCTGTTGTACAAATCCAGAAGGTGTGTGTCTGGATCCAGGCAGTGCTCACCTGCAGAAAACACACACAGACACACTTAGTTGTTGAGATTTTAGATTTTTAGGGTTCATTTTATGGATAAATTAGGACCGCTACTAACATTTACTTTCATTATCGATTCGTCTGCAGTTTATTGTCACAATTTATCAATCTGGCCTATTAAATGTCAGGAAATAGTGAAACGTCCATCTCAGTTTCCCTGAGTTCAAACTGATGTTTTGTGTGACCAACAGTCCAAATCACAGATATTCATGTTATAAATAAATCAGAGAAAATCAGCAAACATTCACTACTCACTATTGGGAGTTTTGGGGCATTTTTGCTTGAAAAATGACTTCATTAATTAACTATCAAAATAGTTGCCTGTTATTTTTCTGTTGATCAACTGTTTGATTAATCGATTAATTGTTTAAGCTCTCAAGTCAATTCAGGACTTTTGTTTATATTGTGAAATCGCAGGTAGTATCGCACAAGTCAGTAGTAACATGCAGGTTCAGAAGTTTTCTATCACAAAGTTGAACTGGCTGAACAAGTTTTTATTCGACTCTTACTGCTCAGCTTGTCAGCTCTCCTGTGAGAGCACAGACATGTGTGTAATAAGCATTTGTCTGCTCTGATAACTGCAGATGCACTGCTCGTGTCTCTTTCGTTGCTTGCATACTTCATTACATAAGACCTTGCTCCCCTCATCAGTTCAGTGAGCATAAAGACATGCAAATGTAAGCGCTGCTCTGATCAGAGAAAATGGTGCAGCTACTTTCACTTACCGATATTCCCTCCCACCTCGTAGAGGGCACATTCTGGGAAGGCCACAGAGCCATTTCTGTCAAAAGACATATAACATTAATGCATTAGATTCTGTTTTCAGTAAAGGTCAATCAAGCACCTAAAGTCTCATCCTTAAAGGAAATGTTGTGACAATAATAACACCATTGCTTGAAAAGAAGTTTGGTAACAAAACTTAAATTATCATTATATTGTATTTTTTGGAAATCTAAGCTGGTGTGAGTAACAACAGATAAATGCTTTGTTAAATATTGTTACTGTGAGCAAAATCTACCAGAAGCCAGATTCAAACCAGTCCTGATCTGATTTATATTTCAGTTATAGAAACAGTGCAATGAATTTAATTCCAGGCTAAATACAAAAAGTTCACGCAGCATTAAAATGAGTAGAAGTCTGTTAGTTAGCATGCGGTCGCTCTGCGCAGTGCTGTACCTTCGCATTTTGCCCTTTCCGTTGTCTGGGCTGCGGATGAATTGGCGGTGAAACTGGGCGAGCAGGTCTGAGGCTCGGGAGTTTACGTTGAGCTGGAACTCCATGGTGCTGCTCATCAGATCCCCGACGTGGATCTTGACAGTACGGCACGGCTGCAGTGCACAAAAAGAGTTAAAGAAGATTCATCATCATGAAAACTTTGGATATGACAGCAGTGAAATAATAAAGTTTCCCCTCAATAGACCCTGTTAAATCTGATGGATGTAAGAGTGCAGCTTAAACTGCTAAAGTTACTGTTTTAGTTTTTATAGCAGTGAACCTGTCTAGTGTGGAAGTACTAACACTGATATACAAACATTAGGATTTGTTCAACAGAAAAAAAAGTTAGAAGAAATTGCATTTGGTGTATTAAAAGATGGCTGTAATTATCAATCCTGTATAATTTAATGGTTCAGACATTTGTTTTTTTTTTCGCTGGTGGACAGAAAACAGAGTGTATGAAGCAGAGCAGTGCTGCTACACCAGCTGACCTCTGAGGTGTTTTTATCAGGTTTTTCCCGGCTGTCTGTGTGGATCTTCCTCAGCAGGTTCTTGATACGGCGATCGTAGAACTGGTAACGACGGTTACTGTTCTCGTTCAGCTTACGAACCTGACTCATGAGGAAATTAGGGATCTGAAGAGAAAAGGAAAATGAGGCAACATTTTAAATGTTTTCATGCAAAGAAATATGATGAATGAAATAGTTGTGACTGACATCTCATTTCAAAGTCAGTTTTTGGGTGAGTAATGCACATTTAGTGTACTAAGAAAACCACTTTAAGACTTAAAATCAGAACATGTAGAAAACATATAGTAAAATGGCTCTTAAATAATTGATCTATTGGATTTCAAGTTTTGTTAAACCAACAATCCTCTCCATCACATACCGTCCAGAGCAGGTCCTGGTAGCGGATGAGGAGTCTCATAACATCAGCTGCCTTCTCCGCCTGTCCTTTCTCTGCCCCCTCAGTCAGTCTGCTGGGGACGGCCTTGTGGAGGAAGAGGTTGGGAGCCATGATGGTTGCTACGGCCCACAGGTTCATCCTGTTCCTCTTCTCTCTGGAAACCACCTTACTGAGGAACTCAAGGAGGGCCTGAAGGACACACAAGTGGAGACACACATATAGATACATGAAATCAAATGCATTTCGACCACTTTTGGAATTATTTTTTTTATCAAATTGGATGCGGAACAGAGGTTGAGCTTTCACAGTTGTACAGAGTTGAACGACTTTTACTTTCAGCTGTACAACGTGCAAATGTCTGTGCACAGTTTGCTTGAGAGGCCACTTATACTGAAGCACAAAATGGAGTAAAGTGAATTATCACAGTGACTGAATCATCCGTAACACACCTCCACTGAGAAGCATGTTAATGCACAGTAAGTTTCAGCTGCCTCCACTGGAGTCAAAGTAATTAGTTCAGGTGGGTTTTATGCTTCTGGATGCTGCAAGCAGAGCTGAGCTGACTGCACACTTGTGTCCTTCAAAGTGATTCATGGTTAATGCAAGTCGTTATATAACAGAGCAGAGTGTTTAAAATGTGGATTAAGAGCAGAACAATATAGTAATGCATTATGAAACAGGCGCTTTGGTCCGTCCCGTTTCATGGGGGTGTAAAATGGGATGAATTTTAAACAACCACAAGAAGAGCATGTAGGACTGAGGTGAAACATTCTTATCATAGCTCTACCTCAGAGGTTGTCTCACAAAGCTCAATTTTACACCTCTGCCATCAATCATGACTCATGTGAAAATCGTGTACAGTGTTTTTACACTTGTTTTAAAAGTAACTACTTTCCAATTTTTCAAAAATGTTCTGCAATTTCACCAAGTCCTCAGCTATAAAGATAACACAAGAACTATAATAGGATTTACAAAATAAAATGGATTACTGCCAATAAAACAAAGGTTTATATGACTAAAGCTGGTTTCGCCAGTAGAAACCTGGCTGTGTTAAAAAAAAAAAAGAATTTGATACTTTGGAAAACATGCTTTTTCGTTTTCTGACGATTAGATGAGAAGATTGATACCACTCTCATATCTGTACGAAGCTGAAGTCAGCAGCCAGTTAGCTTAGCTTAGCATAAAGACTAGAAAATCTGCCTACGAGCGCCTCTAACACTCACTAATTAACATATTATATCTTTTTTTAATTTAATCACTTAGTCTGTACACAAACTGAAGCGTAAAATGTGCTGTTTTACAGGAGGTGGGTGGATATGTGGGGCACTATTTCTTGGCTGGGAGCAGTTGCCTGGCAACCACTGGATCCTCTAAGAAGTTAGTGGAAGTGGGGATAGCCTTATGTTTACTGTACATGTATGAGAGCGCTATCAATATTCTCATCCAACTCTTTCCACCAGAAAGCAAATAAGTGTATTTTCCAAAATGTTGAGCTGTTCCTTTAATTGGTTTTAATGTGAACATGATTTTCAAAAATTAAGCTACAAAACAAAAACATCTGATTACTTAAGTGTATAAAACATCAGTATCGGTCTATTCAAAATCTGCTTAACTGAAACCTAAATGTCTGTCTCAGAGCATGACGGACTATTTCTGTCTCCACTTAATGACCTGCATTATTCAAGTGTTGTGGAATGTGTGTGTGTGTGCGTGCGTGTGTGTGTGTGTGTGGTCTCTACCTTCAGTGTACTCCTGTTTGGCTCAGGCAGCAGCAGGATGAGCAGGTTCAACATGTGGAGTTTCTGTTTCAGCTCTGTGATGTCTAGAGGAGGGAGGGAGCAAAGGTAAGACAGGTTGAACACACAAGCACACACACACACACACACACATGCACACACTCTTCATTTCCTCTATGTTTGGCTAAGAATGATGGGATGTCTAAAGATTAATGGCATTGTGACAGGTGGCCATTAGGTTTGTTAGCTTATGTCTCTGTGGTCATACGTCGTTCATCACTTTGCTGATTCTCCTCACCAACTACGGATCAGTGAGTCATCAATCAGATTATATTAATATCAATACATTTTTTATTAAGGTGAAACGAGTATGAAAAAACAGCTGATCTTTCACACTTCTCTGTCACTGAGCATATATTTGTGGAACAGCAGCGACGCCTCTTTAAAGACTATCAGCTTGTTCATCTTAATGTTGATTTCTCAGTCGGAGCAGAAAAGATAAGCGTCACACAGCGCTGTCATCAGGGTAAAGAGACTTAAGGTAATTATGATGTGAACCCTGCTGAGCTGTCGGGAAAAGTGGGCAGTAGATTGTTGAAGATGTGTAGAGAAAGAAAAGAGGAATTCTTGTGTGCCTGTTTTATACAGTAATTATCTTAAACTTGACCAGATAGAAGACACTTTGAGATGATCTAATACATCATAAAAACATCACAATCACTCACTTCAACAGCACTAACTACAGAGAATCAGTGTAACTCAGCAGTTTAACACTTTCCTGAAACAGACGTGTATCATGTCTCTATAGAGATCCGCCTCACTCAAAATAATTAACCTATAATGTGTTTGTAAATGTGACGTAACCCTGTTTGCACATTCTGTTCATACTTACTCAATATTCATCTAATAATAGGATTGAAAAGTGTGCGTACTTTGCATAGTAACAACACAACAATCCTGATATAAATATTTCGTTGGGAAATTGGGATCTTTAATTTTGCTACAGCTGCTGGTGTCCTCATCATCACATGTTAAAAGCTGAACGTAAAAGCAATAACAGTCGTTAAGTAGCGTATTCACATCAGGTCTATGTCTACTGACCTCTGACGGCGCTGAAGGTGTTGAGGTACTCGGCGGTGAGCAGAGGGGAAGGAAGCTCCCGGATGAACTTCTTGAGCAGTGCGGCAGCGTCGTTCGGACTCACCTCGTCCCAGCTGATCTGCCCTGAGTAGAAGTTGGTCTCTAAGTACTGCTGTAACATCTGAGGAAAGAGATCAAAGAGAGACGTTCAGGACAGTTAATTTAACACTTTTCAATTATTTTATGACAGTATCATTAATACTCTAAAGGTCTGTTCTTATGAACACAAACACGGTTGTTTGGGTGGACTCTGTCTGATCATGAAGATCAGTCAGGAATAATAAATGATGGCTTTAGTGAGTTTGGATGTTACATACAAATGAGTTTTCAGTGCTCATTTTATTTAA
Source organism: Euthynnus affinis (assembly GCA_029490765.1). Lineage (NCBI taxonomy): Eukaryota > Metazoa > Chordata > Actinopteri > Scombriformes > Scombridae > Euthynnus > Euthynnus affinis. The sequence continues at coordinate 22,533,615 of CM055840.1, read as the reverse complement.
TATTTTCTGTGTATTCACAAGTCTTTATGAGGATGTCTCTGGAGCTGCTATTTAAAACTCATTATTACTAAATTAAGTCTTTATAACTGTGGACCTTCAAACACAGCTACTGTAAAAGGGCTGATTTCAGATACTTCAGATACATCAGAGCTTTTTTTGCACACACACTGGATACTTGAAGCTCAGAGCTAATTACTTGACAAAAAATCAACCTCTGTGTCTTACAGTAGGAGTATATAAGCACTTTTAGTATTATTTTGTGTTACCGATTCCTTGACTAATCATTTAACAGCTTGTCGCTGACAGAGACATCCAAACATTTCTTATGTCTAATTAAAGGCAGGAATTTGAGTTTTGGATTAAGTACATTGACTTCTATTGATTACTATTTGTGTATCTAAAGGAAGACAGTATATTGGACTCTGCTAACAAGCTAAAATGGCAGAAAATGCTGATGGTACAACCGTAGTACACTGATTGTTGAACTTGTATTCAATTCATTTTAATGATATTTATTTTTTAATTTAGTAAAAAAAATAGTTTGGGGAGCTAGAAATACTATTATAGTAGTATATCACCATAAAGTAAAAAATGAAAAAATTAGTGAGAAAATATGAAGCTTGATTAATTTTATCTGAACGATCAATGTTCCATTAATAATCCATTAGCAAGTATTTGATTGATATTTCCTAGTAAGTCCTATCAGTTTTTCTCCCTCATCAGTGATGAATGGTGCCCTCTTCTGGTGGCTTTGATTTAATTGATTCACCAGCTACAGTACATGTAAGGAATTAAATATAGTATTATAAGAGGTGTCTGGCGACAGCAGCTGAAAAAGCATTATTGATTTAGTCTCATGGGACCTTGTTTTTCTAAATGTCAGCTGTAGTTAAACTCAGTAAAGCTGGTTGAGTTTCATCACAGTTCAAGCATTTCTGACATTTTGTATTGCGAATATTTTGGCTGCACTTTTGGTCATGACACTTTTTTTTCTCTCTCTTGCAACAGCAGACACACAGGATAAAGAAAAAAGTGGAAAATGCAACACAGTAATTTGGTGCCATGTCAGCATTGTGTCACTGAAAAAGTTGTGGATGTAGATGCTGTACCTTGATTCTAGACTGAGACCCTGGAACCCGTAGGATCCCCTCCGAATCGACACCTTTCTTCTCCAAAAATGTCAACAGCTGCAGAGACAGAGAGAGAGAAAGGAGAGAGAGAGACATTAGCGAAGAGTCAGGCCTCAGTAGATAAGCATCTCTTGCTCACCTCTGCTGGTTATTCTCAGTAACTGCTGCGACATACAGGGTGTGGTCAAAGCATTACACACACACAGAGGACATCAAGGTTGTTTTATGAGCTCTATCTGAAGATGTGGTTTGTAAGCTCATAATGCATAAAATGTGCTGAACACATGTTAAGCAAAATATGGTGAAAAAGATGCTAAATGTCATCTTGTGACAGACCTGCGATGAATAGCAGCTAGAACATATTTTAGGTACTTTCAAAAACTCAAATGACCCGGTGAGGCTGTTTAGGTGTTAGTGTTAGTTTTCCATTATCTTCCTCACACACTTCGTTTATCATATCAGTAATGTCTGTTAATGTCATTTTTACACAGAAAAATGAGAGTTCTCACCGCCTGCAGGAAGAGAGGAGTCATGGTGTTGGGCCTCACTTTCTGGTCGGTCTCCAGCAGTGCAGCCAGCGGCACCCCGAAGAGCGTGCTCTCTGTGAAAGACCGACGTGTTGTTTAGTCGTGCACCTTTCTCTGATTCACATTAACATTTAGCTAAAACAGGATGAGGAAGACATTCTCATATATTGTGTGTGTGTGTGTGTTTGTGCCTGCACGCATATTTCCATGTCATTGTTAGTGTATCTGTGTGTTTATGAGCATGCTGAGATACAGTAATTGCAGTGTGTCAAATTATGGCTGTTAACCAAAAATGCAAGGATAAATTATGACTGATTCATTTAGAGCTTTAAGAACATCACACTTGTTTGTTCTAGTTTTCAGTTTAAGGTAAAATGTTGTGACTGCTTTTAGCAAAACATACATGAGATTATTAAAAATGTAACATAAATGTAATTTTAAACCCCTCAGATTGTATATTAATCTCACAAATTATATCTAAATTGTGTATTTTAAGTCTATAAAGGCCTCGAGTTAAACAGAGACCTTTAAAATTCTCACCCTGTCAATTACTAAACTATTAATAGGTGTGCTTGTTAATCATGTATATTGGTATCTTGACTTTCCACAAAACTGTGTGATTATTTTTAAATCTACAAAGGAATGTACATTCACAGCCAAAAGAAATGAATGAGAGTGACATGTCAGTATTTCCTTTTTTCATGACCTCACTGGAACATTAACAAAAATTCCCCCTAAAATTAGGAATAAGGAAAAAACTAAATTTGGACCTGTTAACTGTTCACGTGGGAAAGAAACAGTTTGTGTTTAGTCAACCGGTCAGGTACCAGTTTGAGCCATTGTTTTGCTCTGATTTCTCACAGTCAGAGGCAAAGTATGAGAACAGACAAAAAGTAAACAATACTAACAGTTAAAAATGTCTTTGTCTAAAAAAAAAACTAGCCATCTTGAGTGGTTGTTTGTCTTTCCTCACAGTGCATGACGCTAACAGTGACGCGTAGATGCTGCCATACCTGGGATTTTCCTCTTGCCAGTCTTGTGTCTTTTGACCTCCAGCTCTAAGAGGTCGCACAGCGCCGTCATGTCGATGAGAGCCAGCTGACGCACCTTCTTCATGTCAGTGTGGGAGAGATCTTGGATACGAGTCACTCCTAGACGGCACTTGGGGCAGATCACCCGCTGAGAAGGTGAGAGTTGGAGAGAAGGAAAAGAGAAGAGGAGGGATTAGAGTTGAGAGTTAGACAGTAGAGGTGAAGAGGGAGAGAAAGAGAAACATTGTAAGTAAAAAAAAAAAAAAAAAATAGAAGAGCAAGAAAAATACTGTTGTGTCTTTAAGTAAACGTAAATATTTCAAACCCACTAATTCTTCTCTTGGCCTGAAGTAATTCATTTAGACTCAAATAGAAAAATAAATCTGCTGGACTCTGTGACACAACAGTTCTCCTTTTGTTCTCCTTCCTTTATTCTGCTTAATCTTGTTACGTATTTAACCAACAGTGAAGAATTGATTAAGAATTGCCTTATAATAACATTTATGTGTGTGAAAGTGTGTAAAACACAAAATATTTAGGTCCAAACAGAGACAGAAATGTACAAAAATTTCTGGGAAAATTTTGGTGAAGGTGCCAATTTAATTTTTGCCTGATCTGTTGCCACTCATTGTATTTTTCAATTGGTTTCAATACTTAAATTGAACACCATCCAAATCACAATCAAGAAGAGATGCACTTCTAACTTCCTGCAGACAAAGTTTAAGGTAAAGTGTTGTGACTACTTTTAGAAAAACATACATGAGAGGGTTAAACATGTAACATAAATGTAATTTTAAACCCCTCAGATTGTATATTAGTCTCACAAATTATATCTAAATTGTGTATTTTAAGTCTATAAAGGCCTCGAGTTGAACAGAGACCTTTTAAAATTCTCACCCTGTCAATTACTAAACTATTAATAGGTGTGCTTGTTAATCATGTATGTTGGTATCTTGACTTTCCACAAAACTATGTGATTATTTTTGATTCTACAAATAGATTTTGGATGTTTTATATGAAGGAATGTACTTTCACAACAAAAAGAAATGAATGAGAGCGACATGTTCACTGGAACATTAACAAAAAAATTCCCTCTAAAATTGCTCATTTGAAATAGTGTTTTAAAACTTCCTCAGTTTTCCTGAAGGTGCTTACTGGCAAGGTGCCGTCCTCTTTCCTGCGTTGACTGTTGATCTGTGGTAGTTTGGCCTGTTTGAGAAATATGACAGCTTGTTCACAGTAAGCCACGTCGGTGATGAAGAACTCCTCTTTGGGAGCGCCTCGGTGATGCTCTGGGGTTACAGCTGATCGGAAAATAGATAAACACACAAACACACATACACCAAGCTGTTAGTTCACTTAAGGAAGTTCACTGGAAAAATGCACCTGATAAAATAAATTTGAATCTGCATGCCATGAGGAACAGGAGGAATAACAAGCAAAGAATCTTCACAAATATGAGGAAATTCTCATGAACACACAAATTTCCCTTCACTTATTTCCTAACTCTTCCTGCTTGGGCACTTGTAACTGTGTCAATCAGCAGAACTATGTGCCAAATGTTCTAACAGTGTCTGAGTTAATGTCTGTAACAGTATTGAACCCAGTTTTTTGTATTAGCCGTGTATCTAAGATGTGCATATGGTTCACTGTTGTTTGTGAACAGTCAGATAACAACTTTATTTTCATTCTCACATCCACAAGTGAATTACAAATGATTTAACAGTTAGTAAACTGTAGAGTGAACTCTGTGCTGTGAGGACATGGCCCTTCTCCAGCAACAGCAAGCAGAGATGAGGAGTTGCCTGGGGATTTATCTGAACCAATTAGAAGATAGATTACAGAGCTGTGACCTGATCCAGACAGACAATCCCTCATCAGGTCCTCACAAATCTGCTGCTCACCTGACTTCTGCAGGGATTTTTTTAAAGATATTTAAGACAGTTAATTTGTAGTTAAACCTGCGTCTAATCTGTGAGATGATACAGACCAGGAAGTTCACCAGTTACTTTTTTTCAAATCTAACAGTGGGCTGGTTATAGATTGAAGTCTCGTTCTGACTCAAAAGATTATCAAAACGAGTGCACTTTTACTTGTTTGTTATTCTCTTTAGTTACTTATTTACTTGTAGTAAAGTCACTTTATTATAAAAATCTTACCTGATAGTGGTGTTTTGGCAACCGATGCCATACTGCTTTGTGCAAGGTCTTCACTATGCTGAGACTCAGGCAGAAGGGTCTGGTGAAGGAGAACATTTTTTGACACGTCACAAACACATGTACAATACCTTCTGTAAAGAGCAACAGTCCTGTAACATTTTCTGCACCACTGGGAATAGAAAGTGTGTTTTTTTGTGTGTGTCTGCTGAGCAGATGGACATGGGTACAGAGAATGTTTCCATTAATAACAGACTGATAAAGATCTGAGGAACAGTGTCTCTGTTCCTCTCTCAGGGCTGCTCAGACAGTGAGGACAAAGCCTGGCCTTTACATGTGATTTGCTTTTATTGTCACAGGTCAGCCCCTCTGCATGGAACAAGACAGCAGAATACAGTCCTAACAGTCACCAGGGATGTTGGTATTTTTCTAATTTTCTACATACAACTGTAAAACAGGCAGGCTCTGCTTGTTGGAAACTTGCGTAATAACAAAATAGTAATCCCTAAATCCTTCTATTTTTTTTTTTACTCTATTGTGAACAATTTCCTTGCATCTCTTCACCACTATGTCAGTTAGTCAGTCACAGAGCAGCCTCTCATAGACTGGTCGGAATTCAATAATTACTTTAAAAAGTTTGTGAAGTATTTCAAAGTCCTGACCTGAGAGATGGGGGAGGTGAAGATGTCGCGAACGTCACGTGGTGCCGTTTTGTTCCTCTTGCGGAGGGACAAAGTGTAAGAATCCAGGCGACGCTGGACGGCCTCAGCCTGAGTCCGTGTCAGAGTAGACAGCAGCACCGCGTTGTCTACATCCTCGCTGTCCTCACTGATGAGGTTCGATAAACCAGCATCGGCCAACCACTGTTCCTCCTGTTCACCCTCTGAAACACACACATATGTAAAAACATTTAAGATCCAAACAGCCTACATATAAACACATAATGACAACAGCAGTCAGATGTGGGTAAAATGCAATTTAAAATGCAGAATGTTACAATACTAAAGTATAACTTTGATGTAATTTAATCTATAAAACTTCCTTTCATTCATTTTTTCTTTTTTTTTTCCGTTTCATAACAAGTCCTTGTTGTTATTAGCTAGATTCAAACTAGTGATTTACTGTATTGCTGTATTGTTCCATTAAAGTTTAAGAAATGTCTTAGCTGGTAAAGAATGTAGTCATGTATAAATTGCTGGGAAACATCTGTAGTGTTTGTTGTCTTATCAAAAGCAATCGCCATGTAAACAGGAAGTCACAATAACATCACAAGCTAACTTAAAAAAATATCAGTTTTAGGGAGACGATATATTAACCTTAACTGCAAGTCTTTTGTAAATACAGGAATTACTTTGTTTTATTTATATATGTATACATGAAGAAATATGTGTTTCAGAGAAATATATGTTTTAGTAAGTTTAGAGTGAGTGCGTATGCTAATCTGGTTGATGTAATTACGTAATTTAGTAAAAAGTTAGTGGCATTAACGATTTGTAACTCTAAGTATTTTGTGTTATTTTTGTGAAATGTAATTTAAAATCTTCCTAGTTTACATAACTATGAAACAGTATTTGATCAAATGATAGGTCAGAAGTGTCAACAACATTTCATATTGTCTCTTATATGCGTCACTTTAAATGACTCATGTATTAGCAAGCTAATGTTAGCTTTGTCAGCTAGCTCAGTTAGCTAATCAACAGTCACACCTGGCAGTTACTGGCTGTAAATACTTTAGCAACAGCTAATCTCTATGTAAGAGCTACTTTGTGCAGCGTAATTAAGTGAGGTGTAAATCTCCTCTTAGTTAACAATTACATTACAACCAGGCTACATTTTAGCTTAGTATGAGCTGGTGCAACTAGCTCTTGGACACTAGATACAATAATTAGTGATATTTTTTTTTTTTTTAATTTAACAAGGTAGACAATGAACATAAAATTGTTTACCCTCTAAAAAATAATGAGGCTTGATTACACACAGGCACCCACAGTTATGCACCAAAATACAGACTTCAGAGGGTTTGCTTATAAACAAATGAAAACAGTGCCTCTGTTTAACATAACATCAAAAGCTTATATTAAAGGGGAGAATTAGCACAATCACATCATTTGAATGTACATAATAAAAGGGCATTCCCATCAAGTCAGCCTTCATGAATGGGTATTTGGCTGGTGCATATGAAACACTCCCTGCTACAGAGTGTTTGATAGTGTTGTCATGGTGATGAGCGCTACTTTGCTGCATGAGAGAAACCTGACATGTTGCCATGGCAAACGCATCATTTCACGGAGGATCTAAGTAGTGGCTGTGTTAAAAAATCAATGGTTTGTAATGCAATCACATAAACTCATGATGACTTCTGTTTAAGTTGTGTTTTTTTTAATCTATTCTGAATCTATCAGCACTGGATTTGCAGTATTTACCTTCTGACTGTCTGGAATCTCTCCTGCTGCAGTCAAGGTCTGCGTAGCCACTCCCCTGTCGGATGGTCTCCACCTCACTCCAGAACGAGTCCAGGCAGAGTTTGTCGGGGTGCTGCTCCTGATCCTGGGAGGACGCTGTGTGCGTGCTGTGTGCGTGTTCAGCGGCTGCCTGGTCCTGCGGGCTGGCCCAGGGCTCCACGCTCATCTCGGTGGGGCTGGGATCTCTGGCACAAACATACACACACGTAAAGAAATCACACGCATGCATGCAATCAAACCAGCAGAAACACAAAGACACATACGAACACGGGAGGAATGGTGAAGACTGAAGCAGCGCGGGGAGGATGAATCAGCCAGGAGAGCCCGGAGAGATGGAGAGACAAAAGGAGTGGGATGGAGGGAGGGCCGGAGTGAGGAGAGGAGATGGCGAGAGCGGACACAAAGGGGGGTCTCTATTGTTCTTGTGAAATGTGGCCCGGAGGCATAGTACCCTGCAGATCCACTAGATGTCAGTGTAACAATGTGAAATCTGTTTTTTTTTTTTCCTGAGGGTTACGCCCCTCCACATCTACTGCAACAGATCTGTGAGTTACAACCCAGTAACAATAGAAGCTGACACATGCAATGTGCAACTAAATAAAAAAATAATCATAAGTCATCTACATATGCTCTCAGTTTCCTTTTATAAAACAATTAGGGAAAATACAGCCTGCTTTTTCCTGTGTGGGACATACTCAAGACAAGGGAGGGCACTGTTCTTTAACAACAATGGGATACACTCAGCTGGCAGACACACTCGCAGCCTCAAGCACTAAAATGTGACCTGCGGTTTACAGACACAGGAAGTGGTCAGCTGACTCACTCCATCGGTGTGCACTGCAGTTCAGTCACATTCCTCAAGTATGCAAATCTCACGAGACATCCATCTCTGGAGAATGCCAGATGGCTTATCGAGCCAACATGAATGCAGAGAGACAATGAAATGATAGTTCCGCCATGTATCGAAGCCAAAAATACCCATCATACTTTCAGTTATGCGATGAGCTTATCAAGATGTTTGTCATAAGAATCCTGCTGTGAGCCAGACATTTGAGTTTCAATAGATACTTAATTAGTTTCTTTTCTAATAACAATAGAGAAATGGAAAATTGTATTTCTGTTGAAGGACACATTACTGCACTAGACAAGGTTATATTAATGTCTCCAGCGTTATACTGCACCACACACTGAAAAACATAAAGCAAGAAATAATGTGACTGAAACAACACTTAAGTGAAAAGTATCAGACTGTATTCTAGGTGTGGTGCTGTTACATAATAATACTATAGTACAACTATTGTTTTACTGATTTAAAGTCTTTACATTTGTCAAAACTGTCAATTGTTATGAAGTAAAATAGGTCATTGATTGGCTGCTCTCTAAACCAGTGTGGTTACATTCCAACATACAGCGGAGTAGTATGTGATGTGATGTGACAGTGACAGTCAGTCCGATCTCTTTCAGATGTTTTCAGAGCTTTTCCCAAAATTGATTCCTCACAACCGTGAAATAACTAAACTAAAGCAAACATTAAATGCACTGCAAGGAATGATGCACAGATCCAGTGTAGTGGATTAGTATCAGCAATGATACTAAACACATCAGGTATATATGTCAGACAAACCAGATCTAGGCTGACAACTAACAATTACGTCTCAATGAATTAATTAAGTGATTAATTCATCTGTCAATACTTGTTTTTTCCAATTATTATGACTATTTGTCATAATAATTGCAGAGAAAGCAGCAAATCCTCTTATCTGGGAAACCAGGACTGATAAATGTCTTAGAAAATTAATCAATTATCAAAACTGTTGTTAACTAATTTTCTGTCATTGATTAATCAACTAATTGTTTCAGCTCTAGATGAATCCAGTTTAAATAGTGATACAGTCACTGTAAGATTGCAACAACATATCTTTTATTAACCTTTGAACAGTGTCATTAAAATTTGCACACACTTAAACGAATGCGGCTGTATGAACATCTTATAGTTAAGAAGTGATGCTGAGTTCTGCTTCAAATAGAAATTATCTGATCAGTTTCATGCAGATTTTATGTTAAAGAAGAAAAATGTGCTCTAATATTACATCAGTCAGTATCAGTCATGTTTCAGTACTGGTGTATTCTTAGTACGCAGATGTACTGTATATTGTCCATGCACACAAAAAGGCTTTTATTCTCTCACAACATCTGGCTCACATCCCACCCTCACACACAGAGATGTTCAAAGCCACGACATGTGCTCACAGCCTGTTACTCATATGGATAAAATACATGAAGCTCGAGGGATGAAAGTTCTGCAGACATCTGAATCATCAGCAGTGCAGATTTCTTTCCAACAAAAGACGGTGTTTGTGCCAACTGCCACACAATTTTAGGAATCAAATCGGGTTTTTAGATATTAACTCAACAGAAAAAATGCCAAAACAGAGTCACCACATAATCTACACCATCCACGACTGCAGGATTTTGAATGACATGTTTATGTTATGATGTCGTTTTTCCACTTTTTTGTCACAAACAACTCTACTGTGAGTTTCACCAGAACATTTATGAATCTGGTCCTGCTTATCCAGCTGCAACTCCAAGCTCTTTCTCATAACACCTACCTGGCTTTTTTCTTGTGGGAGGGCGGCTTCAGGTGCCTGTTTCTCGCCGGGCTTTGCGCTGGCCGCAGCCTGAAACGGTTCAACCTGGTGCGGGGAAACTGCATGTTGGTCCCGAGCCTGCTCACCACTACCTCCTCTCTGCCTCCCATATCCACAAAGCTAAAGGAATCCAGGAATTACAGTCCAGCACAAAACCTAGCTTTATCCAGTCCCGGTGGTTGAACAGCATGTGAGTGTGTTGTAAATCTATCCGCTGCTCCAGTTTCTCTGTGTGGTGACAGGAAGTGATGTTCTAAGTCTTTACTGGGGCTTGGAGCATGAGTGGCGTGTTTGTGAGCTGAGTGGAGCTGGAGCTGGAATGTGGGAGGGACCGACCGCTACGTGAACATCAACACATCATTCGCACCTGTCTCCTCCCTCCCCACCCTGAAGTGACACACCCTGCCTTACATGCCTGATGGCCATCAACTTCCTCTCGGTTTCAAACAGGAATCTAATACCTGCTACACTTTAAAACACCACTTAAAAACACATCGGGTGAAACACTTCAATGACTTGCTTTGTGCAGAATGGATGCAAACGATACACCCTCTAACCAAACAAGTGAAAGTAAATTTATCTAACTATATCTCAGGCCTTTTAGGGTAAGCTACTTGAGCTAATTAATCAATGATTCTTTGTTGAAAAGATGAGGCATGTTATCACCTCTTTGCTTTCGCTGTTACTGTTTGAGTCCTGAATTAAGTTAATCAAGTAGACCAAAGGATGAAAATTTTCTTCTTTTTCAAACTCCGTGCCCAAATAGCATACAGAAGTGGGCCACTTCAGGCAATGATGCAGCGCTGCTGGCCAAAATGAATGTGAGCCTGAAATGGCCCTCATGTAAAATAGCTAATACGGTTCAAATATCCAAAATCAAATGTGGGCCTTTTTTTGGTAAAGATGCGGCACTCTCAGGTAAGTGTATTCTGGATGTGGGCTAATTCTGGTTTATCTGGTTTGGTCTTTGTTGACATTCGGCTTGCTTGTGGCCTAGATCTGGGTAACAGGAGTAGACCACCCAAGCGCCATCACTCTGAGCGGCATGTCGGTTGGATGAAAGCGCCAGATCTGGGCCACAGCAATTTAGCTATCTGGATGGACTGCATCCAGCGCATACCTGTGGTGTGACACCTGGTGACGTGCCACCTTTTATCAACTCATGCCTTATATGCAGAAGACAGCTAAACTATTTCACCATTCTCAACAGTAGATAGTAACTAAAGATCCTAGTTTATCTTCATACCAGAGCGTGACTAAATAGTTGATATAAATAATTGTCAGGTGACTGTGTGGATGTGATGTATAAGCTTGAAGCAGAGTGAGAGAAACATCAATGACAGAAAGTTTCTCAAGTTCCTCAAGTGCAACAGGTCTGTCAACATTACCTGGAAGCAGCACTATAACCCCCCTCCTCCCCCTTCCCCCTACAACCCCTCACCAAATCACTGACTCATCATCGCTGTTGTCATGCTGATGACAGCCTATATATCAGCTGAGGATGCAAACAGACAGAAAACACCTGGTAAGTTAAGGCGAAAAGTGAGAAAGGCATTCCAGTGATTTTGACACGTGGGTAACGTTAGTGAAATATTTTCACTCATTTAACACAAACACAGATGTGTGCATTTTAAGTCCGATAAAGCACAACTTAGGTTTAACTGGTTCGATAAAAGCTCAATGAACAATTTAGGGAATGTAATGTATTTCCATGAAAATCCAACTGAAACCTGCTGTGCAGCTTACAAGGAAGAACCTCAGCAGTAACTTCACCCTCTACAGTTTGTCATTTGACTACATTCAATCTAAAATGTGGCTGCTCTAATGATTTTAATCTTCAGCATTATAGAGATTTAAAAAACTGTCTTGAGCCAGACTCAAAATAACTCTCAGGGCTCTATTTTAAACGTTCAAGTGCAACGACAAGCGCAACGTGATAGGTCTTAGGTGCATGGACTGTGTGGGCGTCTCCATGGTATTTTGGTTCATGTATGAGCAACAGCGCAAACTGAAAAAGTTCTGAGGTGAATATTAAATACTCATCTTGGGCAGTCACATCACTGCTCATGTAGCCCTGAGACAGCTGTGCCGATCACAGTTAAACGTGATAATGACAGCTCAACAAACTTTTCTTCAGGAAATCTGCACCCAAAGAGAGCTGGAGTAGTTGTTTTCAACAGTTAGTTACTATAATAACGATATAAATAAAAAAATGAAGAAATTGATTTGGTAAAGCAGTTTATCTGATTATATCAGACACATAGTTTAGTAATGTCACACAACAGCGATTCAAATGAGACATGAGACAAAGACGTAAAGGCTGACGCTGCTAACCCGACATCTCCTTCATAGAAAAGCAGAATATTGTGTTATAATGTATAATGTTATCATGTAGCAGCCTGGTGTCGTCAGGTGATTCAGTGAAGGTAAACACAGTGACCAGCCATGAGTAACAGCACTGTGCTCTAACACGGTCCTTCTCAAAGGCTGCGGCTTGATCAACATATCAGTCCTGCTGCCTTCAGATGCTGCAGGGATTTAATGAACTGAAGGAGAAGCTTTGCATACTTACAGTTTAAAGCAGCTGTGGACAGCAGATACTATAAGAATCACCCACATTCATTTACAGATCAATGCAGACTGATTTAATGACTTTCCTGCTTTCACCACATTAAACATTATTTTCTGTGCCGATTTTGGTTGGAGAGAGTTTAATTGAAATAAATTATTTATATTTTAAGCATTTTCAGTTTTTACAGCATGTTTGCAGCATTTATTTACTTTGATCCTGTTGATAAAATCACCAAAGCGGCAGAGGATTGACGCGGATGTTTTCAGGGAAACGTCTAGGACCAAATTTCAACCAAAATACAACAACTGTCTTTGTGCTGCTTCATTTGAATGAACCTCCCACCTGTCTGCACCTCTCCTCCCACCTGTGATCCGTGCGCTCTGCGCTGGTCACCAAAATACCACACAGGCGCTCAAAGGGAGTTTCAAGGTCAGGAAAATACCCAACAGTTGAAGGGCTGCTTGCACTGGTCACTGCACCTCCATGAAAATACAGCTCAGAAACTCATAAAATTACCACAAACTAGCCAGAAAACATGCTATGAAAATATCCCCAGAGGACAGAAAAGAGGAATAAAGAAAGCTCAGAAAACTTTCCAAGTTGTTTTGCCTCCAAGAGGAAAAGCAGCACTGATTTATTTTTAAACCTGCTAATAATAGTCTTCACCTTCAACAAGTTATAATGCTCAGTAACAAAACACAAGCACATGCTTTATGCTACTTTTGTATATAGACAATTGAACACGGGGACTACTGAAAATGTCAAGGCACTGGGATTGTTTCTTGTTGAATGGGCCTTGCATTAACAAAGAAAATCAACAGGAAACAATCCACTCAGAGAGAAGAATGGACTAAATGTCAAAGTTGTTGTCTACTCTTAATAGTCAGCAGCGCGGTAGGAAATAACACAAAGTAACCCCAACCATCAACTCCAGTCAAGGAATACAGTAATCCACTTGAAAAAGCAGCTCCTGTTAAAAGCAACAGTGTTTAATCCTTGTGGCTGAATTCCACAGCAAGCCTCTTAGCGTCCAGGGAATGCAACAGTTGGCGCATACGGCCTTGAGAAAGTGTTACTTCTCAGAGCCTGTCACAACATGTAGGATCTGTCCTATGTTATGGAGAAGTTTGGAAAATACTAAAAATAGATTGATGGTTTTCAATCACCATATTAAGTCTTCAAATCCTCCTCCCCTAAAAAAAACACAGTACCAAACAGCAAATGAATATATTAGAAATGACAATCAGAGCATAAAGTGACTGACCAGTAAGAACAACTTCCTATCAAAGACTTAAAACACCTCAAACTGTCAACTTGGACTATGGGATCACACAGGAACAGTGTTTTAACCTTGCCCAACACTCAAACCAAATGTAGCCTCATGGAAGTATAGTAGCTTAATCTAGAGACAAACCTCAAGCCCCAACAGCCCATGACTCCACAGGAGCAGCAAAGGCCTAATCCTACCTGGCCTTGGCCCGCCCGATGACTCGGCCCGAGAGCAGCAGCAGGACCGCCGCGCCGCTTCTCCCCCACGGCATCCTGCTGTTATCCCCCCAAAACCGCTGCGAGCTGTAGGAAACAGCAGCTGCCTGCCCCTGGCAAGCTGCTTCCTTGTAATTTCTTCAGTGCACAAACACATCAGAACAAGGACAGTCTCACTGCGTTGGCAGGAACGTCACTACATTGCATCCTGGGGCAGGAAAAGGAGGTCTGCATGGGGGGGCTGAGGAGGGCGAGCAGCTGAGTGGTTGAATGGCTGACTGGGGTTGGGACACAGACAGCGGGTGTCTGAATGGCTGGTTGGATGGACGGGGCTGGAGCAGTGAGTCTGAGTGGATGGAGTAGAGGATACAACAGCTGCTCGCCTGACTGGTCGGCTGACTTAACATACAGTTCGGATAAAGTTACGCTTGGGGATGCATCATTTCCACCAGTGTAACAAAGAAAAGGGGCAAACATCCTTTGTGTTGATAACAACCATGCTCACTTTATTCATTTACTGATTTACTCAAACCCAAGCACAGGAATCTGTAATCTCTTTAACGTGACCTCTGTCCTGTTGTCTTCATGGTTTTCATCAGTAACTGGAGGGCATGATTCAGTTTACTACTTATTTACAACAGGGTTACAATGAGTAGCAGCCAGGTTCCAGCTTTACTGAGAGGCAATTGGCCCAATGTTGTCCAAAATTTTAGGGACCAGGCCTACGTGAAGAGGAACACAGGGGCAGACTCAGATGTTTTGGTTGATGGGATATAGGACGAGCACAAACGACACATAGTCATTTGAAACATGGTGTAAAACCAATATTTAAATTTATCTTTCTTCAAAATCATGAAGCCTCTAGGTGTCAGGCGTCAGTTGAGACCATGTATGTAAACTGAAGAGCAAAAACATGGTAAAACACAATGTTTAGTCAACATGCCATGCTTAGTTGGAACAAACTTCAGCAAATATAGCTACAGGCTAAATGTTTTCTGCCGCCTGTTATTAAAATCGAATGATTATCATTCATTAAAATTCTGACCTACTTAAAAACGGAATTTTGAACTTTACTCTTGGAACTTTATATATTTCCTTATTCCTTGTACTCTTGAATTCTCAGTAAATGCCTCCATGTGTCCTCAGTAAAACGTGCCGCCTTTGTGCATGAAATCTGATATACAGGAAATGCATCGTGTTGCATTATCTTGCCTCTTTATTTAACAAAATGTTCTTCTTAAATTGGTCAGATGACAGATACAAGGAATGTTTGAAGAAAACTACCATTTGAAAAGGCAGAGCTGCTCACTCCCTCTTGTAACCCTTTTGGTGCATATGTGGCTCTGACTGTCCTCTGTCTTGTCCTTAAGCTGGATTTCTACACAGGTTTGCTGAAATGAGCAAAAACAGATGTTGGGTTCATTATGACGCTGTAATTGACCACAAATTTCAATAAGATTTACTCAGTTTGTCTCATTAGGAGAGAGAGAGCTTTGAGAACTCATTACTAAGTATTGGACTTTGTAACACAGCAATGCTGGGTAAAGCTTCCAAGAAATCTTTACAGTGTTTCTAGGAACATGCATGAGATCAATATGATAAAAAATTATGTAAGAAACTTTGCTACTCTTACACACTAAATGTGTCTTCAGTATGTAAAGAGAAAAGAAACATGTATTTAATATGTGAACTGTATGACAGGTTTCTTCTGGCCCCTGTTGAATTCCCACTGTCATGGATGACCTATTGTTTTGGTGTATGTACTCATCACACCAATGAAACAATTACAATAGAGTTTCATTTAAAAAAAAATAGATCCACATTTGAAAAAAAAGCAGACAAATAATTGAAACTGCAGGTGAGTACAGGCCACTAGTGGTATAATGGTAAAGAGAAAAGGGTATCTAAAATAACTACTTGCAGTTTTTGGATGATACAGAATGATATATTTTAGCTAATATACTATTCAAACATATCCACTGTCCTTTGGGAGCAAACTCTTTATCAGCATTCCTCAGAGCCAGTTCAGAGTGCCTGATGTTGTGCCCTGGTGCACTTTATATTGTCTCCTGACTACAGCTCACATTAGTCAAAAACAAACATACCCACTCCATTTCATTTTTAACAAACAAATGTTATTTGTTACACTGTTAAAGTCAATCTAATAAGATTTTTGAGTTTCTGCATTGAATATGTTGTTTATTTGCCATAAAAATGCTCCCATATCAAATCAATGGTGAGATAACTGAGATCGAGTGGTATATAACTGTTAAAGTGAATTCAATATCTATTAACATTTTAATTTGGTGTGGCTGAAATCACATTAGGCTCCTCTCTGTAGTCGACTATAAGATATCTGGTGGGATCAGTAAAATCTATCCTCTACGCTGCTGGCTCCTTTACTCTTTGGCAGTTTGCCCAGTCACTTCTTAGACTTGGTTTGTCTCTAACCAGATCAACACAGATTAGAAAGACCACAGGGATCCATCTAAGGATTTTGCCTTCCACACCACCATTTATTTCTTTCTCCTCTCTTCTCCATTGTTTCTGACAAGTGTGTCAACCGGAGCTCTCTGATGTCTCCCCAGTGCTGTGTCTCACTCATCTTGATTTCCTTCCTGGTTAAATCTAATAGAGCCACCCTTTTCTCTTTCTCTTTCTCTCTTGTAACTTCAGCTGTAAAACCATGCCCTTTTTTTCCCCTACACTACAGAACCCAACACCGTCCTTGCCCCATCCTTCCAAAACTGTCTCTTTCCTTTCGCTCCAATCATCTCTGACTGTCATTCCTGATAAGTCTAGACCTTTCTCACCTTCTCTGGCAATCCCGCTAAGCTCACAGATACGCCTGGAGGAAAAGGAGATTGGAGAACGTGATGGCATGTCTCGGTGTGACTCTGCAGATGGCATGTGACAGCCAGCTCAGCCTCGTGCCCTAGCTCATCCACCTCTTGGCAAGCAGGGCACAGAGCCTCTACGGAGTGAAGGGGAAGGGAGGTGAGGACAGGAAAGTGGAGCAGAGGAGAACGCAGGAGAGGAAAAAATGAGGAAAAGAGAAAAAGAGGGCAAATGATGACAGAGGAGGTCAAAGGAGAGGTGGGAGGATGTGAGAGGAGTTGGAGGAAAAGTGATAGGAAACCCCTGTGATGTTTCTTTTGTCAGCTAATTCTTATCCGACAACTGAGTTCCTCTTAATAAGAGAATCTGATACACGTCCCAATGTGAATTAGAAATGAAGAGAAAAAGGAGAAAATGTGGCTCAGACGAAGGCCAGGCGGATCAACGCTGCCAGATGGATTGACTTTACAAGCAAATGGTAACACACAGTCAGAATGATGCAGCATGTCAGTCATACCAGGAACTCCGCACACACCATTAAAGACTTGGTTACATGCCAGTGCACGTGTACAGACACAAAAGCACATAGAAATAATGCAGGTGAATGTATTGCGAGGCAAAACGATGCCATCAAATGCTTGAAATTCATTTGATGCAACACAACCCCACACACACACACACACACACGCACACACACAAAAAAACTATAGTAAAGCGTGAATCTGTAGTGAACAGTTTAGTACAAAAGATTTTGATGAGGTGAAAACAACGAGCCATGCACGTGCGTTTTTTTTTTTTTTTTATACATACACAGATACAGGACTGTGCTGCTGCAGCGATCGAATTCCTGCATTGCACCCAAAGTGATGTGGGTGTTTCCGCTCATCATTATTTATGGCTGCAAACTTTGGCACATTAATACATCTGGGCGGTGTAGCTCGTCTTGTTCTGAAAGCACAGATAGGAAGTTGAGTTTGAAAAAAAGCTTCAAGTCATCTGGGCTCATAAACATATTGATGCATCGACTGGAAATACATCTGCGTGCAAGGCTGTGAAAGGACAGAAGCAAAAAAATTCAAAATTTTGTTTGTCTAACTAAAGCTGAACAGAAGCCATGTCAACACGGAGCATCAGTTTCTGTCTCTTATGGGATGATTTCACCCCGGGCAGGGGTGTTTAAATTCTGTTCAGCTCGCCCAATCGATCAGTTATTACCAAATTAGCTCCTCAAGGAAAAAAGATTTATTTGAATCATGTGAAAACAAAAATAAGTGCTCACTGCTCAGCATGCAGAAGTAACACCAGCTGTTTACCCCGACCTCCACTTCTGCATTTCTTGTTTGTTAATGTTTAGTATGAAACACAACCAGGCCTGCTTAGTTGATAGAGACACTTTTGTCCTGATGGCGACGGTTCATATTCCCTAAAAAGACGATGTAACGCATGACAAAGAATTTCCTTTCCCATCATCCAGCACTCATTTAGTACATTAGCATCATATTGCTACTATTACTGCACTGCAATGTTACTTGACATATTAAGTATCCTCTAACTTTGTTACTTACATTGAAAAGAAGGAAATAAAGCAGGCGGTGAGCGTGTTCCCCCACAGAATCACTATAAATAAACGTTTGACTTGTTGTTGAAACCCTACACTTGGCATGATCATAACAGCTGTGATAAATGATTGAAACACTATCTACAATGTGTAACCCTATCTCTCTTAATGATCAGGTTGAACTAACTTCCTCGGCCAAATTTCTTTCACTGAGCCATTTCGCAAACACTGACGTCTTTTTACTCAACTAATTGCAGCGACTGCATCAATCAAGAGGCACAGAATGAGTCAGTGTTTACTTCCTTAATCTATTTCTGTCATAATTATATGTATTGTATTCTCTGGTTTTGGAAACAGATCCTGTAGCGTGTCAAAACAAAACAAACAAGTGTCGTCATGTAAAGTCACTCGTAGCAGCTGCCTATCTGAGCTGTGCGGGGATTACACCAGGAGCGATGAAAGCTGGAATACCCTCTCTTCTCTCGCCATATGGAGCAAAAGTGGATTACAAGGGCAGTAGTACTTTGCACTAACTCTTACTGTTTTGACTTGGAAACAGACACACATTAGCCTGGATAGTAGAAGTCTTCAGATCCTTTACTTGAAGTACCGTTTATATGTGTAAAAATGCTCAAATACAAGCAGAAGTTCTGCATTCAAAACCCTACATGTGTACACACACAAGTATTATCAGCAAAATGTGGGCCACTAATGATGATTAATGGGATAGGAAAGGAGAAAACAAAGCTCTGCTATAAACATTTGTACTCTTTTCTCTCATAAAGGATGAAAATAATGAAACAATGGATCATTGACATCTTTGGGCCTTGAGCTATTACTCGAATGAAACCATATGAGGAATTTAGAGTGGAAATTACTGAAATTACTCTTTGGTGGAGCTGCTAGCAAGTCACAAACAAGGGGCCCCAACTAGATGCTAGATGCTTCTTTTTTTTTTGCAAAGGGTCACAAGCCAAAAAGGTTGGTTTAATCTTGAACTATACATTGTTTTATCCAGAGTTTATCTCAAGTCAGAGTCAGAGGTTTCAGTAGTATTTTCCAAAGCTGTAGTACATCATTTCTCTGTATGTGTTTCCCTGGACTGTGTTTCAGTGATTTGCGGTGGATGCACAAAAAGGGATTTTGCACTAAAAAATACTGTTACTTTGGAACTTGATTTGCCTAACTCAGACTGCTGAAGCCTAATATTAACGTAACATAAACTGTATTTTTCCATGGAAGGACTGTGGTTTTAGTTCCTCGTCACTTACACTGGAAGAGCAGAAAGGGATCTCTTCCTGGACAGTATGAACAGAGGTGGGGTGTTGTTGAGGAAGGGGGGGGGGGGGGGGGGGGGGGGGGGGGGGGGGGTGCTTCCAGCAAGCAAAACTGGCCATCTGACTATTGTTTTAAGACAGACTTGAAAAATTGTCCACCTAATCTGAAAAGTAACCACAGCTGTCAAATAAAGGTGATGCAGCAACAAATATTTACATCTGAAAAAAAAGTATAAAACAGCACAAAAATAAAGTGAAAGTACCTCACAACGTACATAATTTCCATCTCTGCATGCAAATACATCAGACATCACTGTGTGGAGCAAAGCTGCACATGCAGGCAGGAAAAAAAAACGCCCATAGCAACAAGCCCAGATACCCTAGCAACCAGAAACGCTTCCTAACGGCAGAAGCACAAAGCCAAACGGAAAAATTACACACAAAACACAAAACTGCACAAAACTCTTATTATTTCGCCTCTATTTCTATTACACGAGACCTGCGGTGTAATATAACACCAGTGTTTTACCGGAAAATTTGGCGGTTTTTAAACAAATTGTAAAGGGCAGCTAGCCAACTGGAAACAAAGACATCCACTAACGGGGAACCAGCGTACACTCACCTGGGGAAACACCGTCGATACCTCCGGCGTGCGAAGGCTCGACCCAGCGTGGAAATGGGTGGATATTTCCATGTGGTCTGCAACAGCAGTGGTGATGAGTCTTGATGTGAGCACAGCAGCAGTGACAACAAAACAGATGGCAAGAGTGAGTCTCGCCTCGCCTGGTTAGATGGGATAAGATGAGAGAGGCTGCTGCTCTCCTCCGCTGACCGTCCACGTTATCCTTCTCACCTTGCGGCTGACGTCAGCACGCCAGGCCTCAACAGCAGCACCGGCAGATGACATGTTGCTCTGCTTAGGTGTTTACTGTTCACACCATTCAACTATACTGACACTTAAAAAAAAAGAAGTAAAATATCATTGTATTTGCCATATTGAAATGAAATAAATATAACTTCTTATTGAATATGAGATATATGGGAGATTCTTTAGTTCTAAAACCTTTAGGCTTCTGTTAAAGGATGGGTTCACAATTTTTCCAAATCTGTATTAAAGCAGTAGTCAGGTGCCCAAATGAACACTGAAATAGGGTTTACTTGCCATAATCATTCATCCTGTTCATAGTGACTATCAGAAGACTCCTTCATAATGCACAATGTAGGTGATGGCTGTCCAAATGAGTGAAATCAAGTAGATTTCTTTCAATGTTACGTTCTTTTTCGTACCAAAGTCCTTCTTTTTGTTACTATACCATACTTCCAGCATCTCAAACGCTGTCTGAGGAAACACAAAGATGGTGCTAAAAAGACTGCAAATATCCACTTGATATGACTATCTCAGACCGCTGAAGCCTCATATAAGCTTCAAATAAACTTTTAAACACAATATGACTGTGTGAAAACACTGTGGTTTTTGGCCCCTATCATTTACACTGAAAGTACATTTGAAGGAGATCTTCTATGAACAGGAGCAATGATTACAGTGAGGAAAACCTTTTTCACTGTTTATATGGACACTTGACTGTTGTTTCATGACAGACTTGAATAACTGTGAACCTATCCTTTAAGTCAAGTCAATTTTATTTGTATAGCCCAATATCACAAATCACAAAAAAATGTAACAACAGTATATTATATCATGATTGCTCATACATAATAATATTTTGGAGGAAACTGGAGGATTATATTGCTCATAAGCAAATGAAATGCTGCAAGACAAGAATGTTATTCAATATTATGACAATAGGAAACAAAAATGCAAAAATATATTCATATTTCTTTTAGACATATCAATACATTCAAGGCCAAATTTAAAAAAAATCAACCAGCTGTGTGACCATTGGGTCCAAACTCCATCTGTGGTCTTCTCATTAGTGCACATAGCCTTGCTTTTAATTTGACAAGTTCTAATTGACAATGTGGGTGTATATATTTGCTTGTTTTTTTTTTGCTTTGTATTGTTTGTTGTTGTGTTATATGTTTTTTGTTGCAAACTAACTCTGGTGCAGTGCATCTTTAATACACTGTCCCAGTCAATAAATAAATCAATCAATTTCTAAATCTCTCACATCTTTTGATTTATTCATCACAAAATTTAGAAATGATACTCACATCTACTTGGTTTGACAGATGTAAGTGGGATAACTTCAACTTTTTATTTATTTTTTTCTCCTTTTTTGGTATCTAGATTTACTGAATATGTAGTAATAAGTAATTATCTCATGAATAAAACACACCACTCCACTGTGTTTAAGATTTTAAGTGCCTTTAGTCAGTGTGTATATTATTATTACACACGTAATAAACCCATCATGTTCATTTCTCACAGCTCTCATGTCACTCACTAAATAAATCACTCACACTGTAGACACAGTAATGCTGCAGGACTGATTTATTTGTAGATATCACATTCCTAACAAACTGTAAACGCAGCGTGACCCATTCACTCCGTCCCCTGCATTGTGTCTAGTTGCAGCTTTTAGGTGGAAAGATCATTCCTCCTGGACAGATAAATTCTTTCTGGCGTCCTGTTTTTGTTTTCATTGTCCTCTCAGCTTTCTTGCAGACAGCCCAGTTCATTCCAGAGCTGTGGATATATGTGTGTGTGTGTGTGTGTGAGAAAGAGAGAAGAAGGGCAGGGAATGCGTGTGTGGGGGAAAGACACACACAGATAAACAGAAAGAGTCAGAAAAAAAAATCAAAAGACATAGAATCACAGTGATAGAGAGTGCAGAGGGTCAGCAAAGCAGCCCACTCTCTTCCTGCTATTGTTTCATCTCAGGGACCCACATGAGGCTCGGCTAGGCGGCAACGCCTCCTGGACATCAGCTTTCTCCCCCTCCCGTTGGCCCACTCCTCTTACAGCTGCTCCACGTTGCCATGGAGACAGAGAATATGCCTGCAGATGATTGCATTTGCTCCTGAAAGGCCTTCATGGAGACAATATGGCACAACCTGAAATCCTGACTGTTAAAAGAGCAATGTGGAAACAATTCACGTGTTGTCACAGCAACATTGTTTTTGTTTATTCACAGATTGTTGATGTCCAATAAAAACCCTGTATCTCTCAAATTGTCAACTTTTCATAAGCTAAGAAAAACATGTATGTATTTTCAGCTTTGCAATACTGTGTTTTTCAGGTAAATCAGTGTGTTGTTAAATTGTCTATTCAGCTTACAGTTTTTCTCCAATAGGTTTGAAACAGTTTTAATGTTCTCAAAGCTCCAGGTGCATTTGTCAAAGCAGCTTATATGATAAAGCACAACACCATAGTTCACCAGCAAAAGGTCATGACTCACTCAAAACATTTAATTCATTCTTCAAAATGTGTCAGTAAATAAGTTTATGCCACCAAAATGAAAAGTTCCTTTGACATTGTGTAAACAGTGGTGGTCAAAATGTTTAGATGTTTTGTCCTTACATCCAAAGCTTAGTTTTGTACCACCTTTTCATTGACACTGAATGCTTACTGGACTACAATGTTATTTTTCTCTAATAAACTGATTGCT
Source organism: Euthynnus affinis (assembly GCA_029490765.1). NCBI lineage: Eukaryota > Metazoa > Chordata > Actinopteri > Scombriformes > Scombridae > Euthynnus > Euthynnus affinis. The sequence goes on along the minus strand of CM055840.1, from coordinate 22,510,359 downwards.
ATTGCTATTGTGTGTCAATATCATTGAGACGCCAATTTCAACACTACAAGGTTTTGCATTACACTTTGTATAGCAAAAGGGCTCTCACATTTACATGTGGCTTATTTTTCTTTACAGTAACTGTAATAGTCTTACATCACAGTACAACAAAGTAAACAGAAAACTTACACAGTACAATACAAAAACACTCATCGCTGTGGAAACCAAAAATACTACAAAGCATTGTACAGTAACACAGTAAAGCTGCAGTGCTACACTAAAGACTCCATCCAGGAATGGCAATATGGTGGAAAGAAGTCCATCAGCATCTGTTGGTAGACAGTAAACTATTCTCTGTTGACATTTTCATGGTGGAAGTTTACATTATCTCATACATACATCTTATCAAACCTCTCTTATTCTCAAGGGTAAGGTCTACGTAGAGGATGTCTAAGAACGTCAGGAGACGCCGGGCATTGTATGGGCCATTTATAGGAATATGTGTACTTACACTATTCTCAGATATTGCAGCACACATTATTATATTGCCCTCACGTAGGCCTCACACTTCCACTGTGGCTCAGTGGCCTATAATGTTTTAGCCACATCTTTTGCCTTTCGCCAGATTGAAATCACCCTCATTCACAAACACAAGGGCGTGAGGGATTTCACTTCCTTCCAGTTCCGTTATTCTCTACATTACTATAAACAAAATATCAAATCAATTTTACTGTATAATCATACAGTTACATCAAGGTATAGAGTAAATGTTCTGTGTTCTTCTATGCAACTTCAATATATACAATAACTATCGACATAGTGAAGGAAAATCCATAACACTGTACGATATACTTCTGTGTAGGGCACACCACTATTTTACCTGTACATGTTGGTACCGCAGCTCCTTCACTCCACCACAGTTTCTCTCAAATGGTAGCTTGTAAATTTGTTTCATGGTCATCTGATGTCTCTTCAACAATATCTCTATTGTAGAGATGCTGACAGAGTGGATATTTTGAAAGATGCCATTGTCCTCTAAAATTGTACTCTGTATCTCTTTCAATCTAATAGCAAAGCTTCTGTCACCATGTTTGCTCTTGCTGAAGTGTAACAACTGCTCCTCTGCCACTAGCACAAAGGTAGTCATCCAGTCCTACACACTGGAATTCAAAAACAGATCATATTACTGTAATGCACTTTACTGTGCTGTACTGTAAGCCTTATGTATTACTTACAGCATGAATTTCAGACATGCATTGACTTTCAGTTACTGTATTGTTGTAACTGAAGTGTTGTAACATGAATAATTATAGTATTGAGTGAGTACATACCTGTTTTCCCTGCTGAATGTTTGGATAATTGAAGACACTTTAGACAGGTTTACATTAGGCTGCACACGGCGACCAGCCTCTGCCATTGTAAGGCCACGGCTAATTACATGCTCCATAATTGTGGCCCGTATTTCACCTGGGACAGCTTTATGTCTCTGTATAACAACACATACTGGTTGATGGTTAGTTTATATAAGATTTGAGAAACTCCCCTTCATTAGTGATGTTCAAGTTTCACCTGACTTTTGAATTTACCAATTCAGCAGATGTTACAAAACTTCCATATCAATTCTAGTTATGTAATATTAGGAATATGCCAGAGAGATTTTGAATGGAATGGACTTTTGTGCATGTGATTTCTTACACATTGATAGAACTCCTGCATGTTTTGGAAAGCACAACTATTCAACTGAGAAGCAACATAATTAGTTATTTGGTAATTGTGCAAATGGCAGACAATTATACTTATTAATTTGGATAGATGTGCTAAAACATTTGTAATTTGTAGAAAAGAATGATAAATTCAAATCTGCTGTGAACAAGTGACCAGCAGTGTTTCATCTGGAGCTTTTCACACTTTTTGAAAATATTCATTATCATTTGAGAAATGGGCCAAAACAACTGAGAAAAACTGTAAGAGGCAGAAGATTTTTTATCAACCCATAAATTTGTCTATTTAAAGCCATATATAAAAACCATACTTGTTTTTTCACTGGACTGCAACAATACTTTAAGGAAAGTGCAAACATCCAACAATTTTGTGAGCTGCTTATTCTGCTAAGTTTAAAACATGCATGGCATATTGATTATCTGTGTATGACTATAAAAGCTGCACAAGCACTACGATATTATAAAGCTATGTGTGTGTGTGTGTGTGTGTGTGTGTGTGTGTGTGTGTGTGTGTGTGTGTGTGTGTGTGTGTATGTGTGTGGGAGTGTGTGTGAGCTCATTTGCATATCAGAACCGAGAGTGTGCATTGTTTGTGTATTTTTATATGAGTTTGTGTGTTTGAATGGCGCCTACATGCATATTTGCACATACACCTGGGAGTGTCTGTGCGCATGCATGCTCGACCTCATAACAAGCCTGACAGTGATTGATTAAAACTACCTGCAGCGAGGAACCCTATCTGTGCTAATGATCTGCTTAGCTTCCTTTAACACAGCCACATTTCCTCCACTGCGCCATTTCACACGCACAAACTCTTGTTATTGTGATCTGGTTGCACTTGGACAGAAAGAATGGATTATTCGCACTCATCAGAAAAAAAACATGTTGATGCCCAGGTTTTACATTGGCTTACATTCTGACGTGTGCATAAAGCTGGTTTGCTAAGTTCCTTAAGGTCTTCAGCTGCTTTACTAGACCTGGGAAAAGGGCCAGACATCTGCTGTCTTGCTCACTGTCTCATGCCACAACAGCACGTGGAACCTGCTCTCCTTATGTGGTCTAGTGTTGTGAATAAAAGCTTGTGTTTGTTTCTGAGAAAGGACTGAGTCAACAGTTTGCAGATTTTTATCACAAGTCCATCCAGTCATTATGACGACGAGCTGTACGTGTCACATATGGTGCATTTATACTGCACATAACAATGAAGAAAAGGCAATGTGTGTCTTTTCTGCATGACGTTAATACATCTGGATGCAATATCTCATACCATGTGCTGCAGACTACAGAGTAATATTGGCAGCTTTTGTAAAACTGTCACTCAGCAGCGATAATTTCTAGACTCAAGACACTTTCATTATCTAATATAGCTGATTCATCGTGGCCTTCGTACATTAACATTTGTATGCAATTACTTCATCAACACAGCTTTTAGTTTCTTGAAACTGTGGACTTTTCCTTGCTATGTTAGTTTACAAAGAAGAGGTTTAACATGAGTGGGGTGATTACATAAATTCGCAGACAATGGATTCTATTCAAGCAGAGCTGAAATCTCTTGCTATATTTAACCACCTCTCCTTTCATTCATGATAATATCCTGCTTTGGGATTAACCCTGATTTGAACTGCGCAACAAAATATCAGTGGTGGGATGTGAGCTCAGCAACACGAGTTGTGATGACGTTTAACGGGGGAGGTAAATGACACATGATTTGAAACAAAAATTGTTTTAAATGTTAAACTGTGATCAGCATGATAATTTATTTCTCAGAAAATACTGTATATTATTTCTTGCCAAATATATCTTCAATCATATTAAAGGATAAAATAGTCATGAAACCTGAAGACAGTTGCAAAATGGGATTTCATTTCCATATATCCTCTATTGGATTGGACTTTCCCATAGATAAATCTTTTTGGTAAATGTATCACTAATATATTAACTAAGGAGTATAATGTAACCAAATACAAGGAACCATACCAATGGTTTTGCTTCATACCAGTGGTTTTGCATGTCTTAGTCCATTTAATCTGTATGCAAATCCTACCATTCAAATTAGCAATTGTTCACCTTGGTCATTGCATGTAAAAATAACAAATGCACGAAATGAAGACATCATTTTAAATTTTAGCTGTCTGTCGCAATTTGTGTATTAAAAAGCTGGGTTTTATTTTTAAGGCAATGCTGGTAAGACAAGAAAAACAGGAGCACATATACAGTTTATGACATGTCTGCTTGTATCTACATGTCTTTCTTTAGGGAATAGTACACACTGGATTTAATAAGGGTGATCAATGAGTGTTAATATTTTCTACCTCGATTCACTTCATGAGTGTAATCTTAATGTAATGCAATGAGTAAGTTGCCCATGATGTTTTGTGTGCTCAGTTTATGTCCAGCATTCAGCTAGTACTGCATGTGTGTGGAATTAGCACAGTGCAGTGAAAAGCACTGCTGCATTGCCACGTAATTCCCAGAGCACGTCTTCTCTCTTATTCAGCAGCCTATAATAGCTGTTGCTCAGTTGTTGCTGATGTAAGTAGAAACTGTATGAGAGGGCATTACTAGCCTCAGGGGGCAGTGCCACTTATTGTTCAGGTGTAAAGGGCCTGCAAATACTGTGTATAACACCACACCAGTGCCCCTTAGTGTCATAATGTGGATACTACAGAGGGGTCTGCACATAAACACTAATTTGTGCTCTTTAAGATGATCAAAAATGTCCCTCAAGACATACAGACACACGGTGATGGTAAATGGACATAATTACAATAGAAGTATTAGCAACATAAATATTTGTGCTGTTCAGCTATCTGTAGCTTGATTATAGTTGTTCCAAATATTTGTATATGCAATTTTATAATTTAGCCACTAGAGAGAGCTCTTACCTTTCTGTATGCAAAGCTGCAGCAGGTCATTAGAGGGGAAATGAGGGGGAATTCCTTTTCCTGTTAGAATTTACTAATGAGGGAGCCCATTCCCTGAATATTTTTGTAATAAAATGCTTCTGCATGAACCCTCAACACTTAATCTAAATAGATGTAGTGATTTTCAGTACATCTATATTAAAAAGTGGTTTCTCTTGACCTATTCCTTAGATATTTAAATTTCATGCTCATTTCATGCAGCTCTTCACACCCCTGAATCTCAGGTATAGATTAAAAAGAACAAATCCAGCTGTAATATGGTAGATTTTGAATTTTATACAAGGCACTTGACTATAAACACATTTTAGGGTGCAGCTATGACCAGCTGTAATGGCTCTGGAGGTAATGAACATTACACCAGATGTAGCTTTTTTCAGGACTGAGAGTAAACTGCTTTGCTTGAAGGAACTTAAAGAGTTGGTTGGTAAGGGTGGGGAAAACACAGGGACCCTTACTTTCATCTCACTCATCCTTATTTTTTGGCTGTAGTACATGGTCCGATGATCTGTGGTCACAAGTATGTTTCATTCACATTTCAGTGATTCTATCTGAATTAACATTTTCAAAGCTTGACTAAAACTGCACTGTCGGTCTGCACTCCACCCTAAGCCTTTGAGGAACCCCCCGCAGAGGCTTTGCTGCAGAGTCAGACCGCAGCGTGCCTCCAGCAGAGAGCGAATTACCCCTCTGCTGTTATTATAGGTGGGTGTTTTTAAGATTTGGAAAGCTGCTGTGTCATTTTTGCTGAAACTGAAATAGTAACAGAAACTTTTTCACAGTGACTGAGAGAATTGTAAAAAGTTCTTGGCAAAGATCTATACATAGATTTACGTTTCAGGCATTTATGGTCACTGGCACACTGTGCAACTAACATTGACACAATGCCAAGGAGAAAGAAAGCCTAGAGGAGAAATTTTTATTTTTACCAATGCAGATGAACAAGAATGACACTATTATGCCAAAGAGGAGTCATAGTATAATCTGGTTTACTGTCAAATCCACCGAATGCTCAGACCTTCAGGTCTTACTTCAGAACTGCATTATTGTTCCTCTCAGCATGACGTGTGTGTGGTAATCATTGGCTGCTGTGAGAGGATGAAGAGGAGCTCAATGCTGCTTTTGAGTGGCAGAATTTGACTGATGCAGGCTGAATATCTTGCCTGTGGCTTGGTCCTTTTCCTTTCAGAAAAAACCTTCAACTGTGGATTTACAGAGAACTATTATTATAAATCTGTGGATGACAACAAATCAAATTGAGTGTTGAGCATTTAGAACAGAATACAAGAAAAAGTCAAACTGTTGAAAACCAGTCAGCCCTCCTTTTTTTTGTACTGACATGCCTTTGTTCAAGTTGCTAAATTTGTGATTCCTCCCTCTAACTGAGACATCAGCAATATGCAAATAACCTCAGAGTAAGTGCACTCAGGAAACACACTTATTTGTGAATTCTCTTTACTCGGGCCATAATGATGACACCATCTTTTCAGTGCTCAGAAGAATTGCTTGCACAGCAGAACTTTTGCACACAAAAAATTCTGCCACATTTGGATTTTCGAGACTGTAAAAATGTCGTAGGGGGTTCTGGCTGATGTAATTTTTCTTTCAGAGCGTAGTAGTAGAAAAAGAGCTAAAGGAGCTTGAACAGTCTCGGGTAAAGTGAATGTGGAGATGTATTTTCACTCCCAAATATATAGAAATTCTTTACATACTGCAAAGCTATTTTGACTACCAGTGTGTCTGAACTTGAGAAGTAATAATAAACATATTTTCTACCATTGGGCATTGCAGAAGTCTGTAAAAACAAGATGAGAGTTCAGTCATATACAATCATGTCCTCTTTCATTCATATCCCTCCATACTCAGGTTGTTGCTTTCATACTTCATTTCAATCTGTGAGTCCGTCTGCTATCTGCCCCCAGGAGATACCCCCCTTCTGGACCCCTTGGAGCAGCAGTTCAACAGCAGACACTCTTTAAATTTTCCATGCCAGTAAAGTGGTCTTATTTTCCAGATGAATGAAGTAAGAGACAACATGTGTCATTCGCAACTGTCAGATTTGCATCTCTATGACACATATGTTCTCCTCCAAGTACATTGCTTTGAGGGTCAGAGCACATTTTATAGACCCTCTTCACTCAGCTTATTGTTACTTCAGCTGGATGTTTGGCCTTCACTGTACAGAACGATGTGTGTGCAAAGATTGACACTAGAAGGTTGTTTTCTTATTCATCTGCTGGGGGGAGAATGTTTCTGTGTGCATTGTCAGCATTTTGATGTAGATTTTGTGACATTGTTTGGATGCCACTCATTGTCCAACATGCAGCTTACACAAGTGTGATGTGGAAACTTGAAGCCTCCAGTGCATATACACTGAAAATGGATTTTTCAGTGAGGCAGGAGATGTCTTGCATCCGCCAGTTAAACGTTTGAAATTTAAAATATCAGGTTGAAGGGGTATGTGTAATTTTTCAACTTGGTAATTGAACTTTTTAATGGATAATTCATATCAGAAATTCAAAGCAGTGTATGTTTATATGTCTTAAAACATTCCAGGCACCCTTTATATTCTTTAGTTAAATTAGAAATTATTACTTCAGGATCATGGACTGCTTCTGCCTGTCTTGACAGATTTCGCCTCTGAAATACAAGCCACAAAAGAATTGTTATCATTCAGAAAAAAAAACACATTAGCATAGTACCAGCAGGGGTCAAAGGAAGCAGACTTTTTTTTCTTGCTATAAAATGAGATCTAGCTATTTTGAAGATTACTCTGCTTGGAGTAATAATTTGTGCCTGAATGTACTTTTTCCACAAAAATAGTTATTAGCAGACAGGTAGAACTCTGTGTAAAATGTACAAAGACCGCAGGGCAACCAGACTTAATGTCAAACCAAGACCTGGATCTGCTTGAGATTTTTACTGTAAAAATGAGCATTTATACACATATGGTCTGGGTTAATATCTAATTCACACAGAAATAGGGTTGTGCCTAAATAAAAATACGTTATTTGGCAAAGCATAAATAGTGGGTTTTTACAAATATTTGTTTCATACAAAATTTTAAAAATTATTTGTTTTTGGGAAGAAAAAAAAACCCAATGTCAAATACCATTGTGCAGGTCTCTATCTCAGTCTCTGTCCTCTGCTCCGCTGTTCCGTCTATCAGCAGGTCTCAATGAGGGAAGTCACATCCACCTGCTACATGATGCACATTTCCTTATTTGGACATTACTCCTGAAGTTGAAGGTGTTTGCCAGAGATAAAACTAAGCTATTGACACACACAAAGTGCTCCCAAGGGACTCTCTATAACCGGTTGTTCCCTTTCTCCTTTCCACAAACTTAGGTTGTAAAATATAGGTGATAAATGAAAAGTGCAAAGCAAGATTCCCCTTTAAAGTTCTTCCCTACACCTTACACAGTGTGCTGTCTCCGTATTATGGGTATATAAATAGGTAAAGGTCTGTCTGCTATGAAGTGATGAGTGAAGTTTTAGGTCAGTAGTCAGTGCAGTTGTCTATGATCTTGGAGACTCCAGTTCGAGACCTGGAGTGGGGATCTCCTTCATAAGGTAGTTTATTCATAGACACTTTGATTTTCTAAAATTAAAAGTGTAATAAAAACAAAAACAGGATAGTTTTTTCTCTTTCCACTTTTATTCAAATACAAATACAAATAATTTTGCTGCCTCTACAAATATAGATACAAATACAAATACTGGGCCCTGCACATCCCCACACAGAAAGCATGTTGAATGGTCTTGATGTGGAGAAACCATAGAAACCACAGAAAAATTAAATCCACTCCAATATTCAAGGATCCTCAGCATAAAGTCCATTATGGTATTGACAACCTCGTCTATTCACTCAATGCTGTTAACCACAGGAGGCAGGTCAATACTATAAGCTGCTCTGCTCTACAAAAAAGGGGCAATGCATGAATACTTAAATGACATTATGATAAATGAGTCTGATTGACTTGCAATTGATTGCAAAAAAAAAGTTTAAAGTGGTTGATAACAAAGAGAACATTCCATCTTCGTTGATGTGCTAACATCTTAATGGGGGGATCTGACAACATGGACTCATCTCTCACGGCAGCTACTTGGCACTGATCCAGACTTCACCACAGAGAGAAGAGAGAGACAAAGAATCAGTAGATTCATAAAGGAGAGGGCGGATCAATGCAGGGCAGAAAGACATGCTGTGTATTGTGGAGCAGATTTATAATACAGTTTTTAATAGCATCACACAAAGAAAGATTGTTTTTCCCAAAACGCTCCTTCAGGAAGATGGCTGCAGCAGCACTGGACATTTTCTGTCTGTACTTTTGTCTCATTTGTCACTAACAGTGTGTCTTTGTCTGGCTTTCATATTCAAACTATAAAAACTGATGATGGAAATCTTCTAACTTAAAAACTCACTTTCAAATCTTCTCGTACCATCAGTCAGTTACTAATTTTTAAGCATATCACAGTGTTTCCAGCCTCTCCTGGACAAAATCAAATGGCTCCAGAATAAACCTGAGTGCCAAATTGAGAGACACAGCAAAGATCTATACTAATCTTCATTCTTAACTGTTACTTGTGGGCTTTGTTTAGTCATGCCGCTCCCAAACACACAAAACAACCACCCCTTTCTGCTCCTTGGGAGAAGTGGGGCAAGTGCAGCCGCAAGTCTATGAAATATGTAAAGAGTAAAATCTTAAGCCTGCCCACCATTCCAGCTGCCATGGGACCAGGAAGATTGGGGTTAGGAGGAGGGAGGGGGGGTTATGAACAAGTACTTTACTCCATCAACCATTACTGCTGACCCAGATTCGCACAGTGCATGTTAGGACATCATAGTTTTATTCACCCATTTTCTCAGCATGTGCATACCTATAGGTTTGGATATCATCATATTTTAGTACATACTGTACCTCTTGAACCACAGATGCAATAAAATGATAATTATGTTTCCCATGAGGCACATTTACAAGTATTGCAGTTTGTGTCCTTCTTACTTGCCATGTTTCAAAAGCTTGTTGACGTCCTCATATTTAGATCACTTTGCTCCGAATCTAAGTGTCACGAAGCATTCAATAATGCTTCAAGACCTTGTAATGAAACACAAGGCTAAATAGGAGAAAGCATTTCTTCTTCATTGGACAATAATAATAATCTAATTATTTAAAAGATAGGTTCACAATTTTTCAAGTCTGTCTTAAAACAACAGTCATGTACCCATATAAACATTGAAATAGGTTTTGATCACTGTAATCATTCCCCTTGCTCATACTGACCATTAGAAGATCTGGTACAAATGTGCTTACAGAGGAAGTGATGGGTGGCAAAAATCCACAGTCCTAATTTAGAGCAAAAAGGCATTTAAAAGTTTAACTGAAGATAAAATGTAATATGAGGCCTCTGCTGTCTTAGTTAGTCAAATAAAGTGGAAATCTTCTACAGTTACAGTCCTTTTAGTTAAAAATTCCCTCTTTGTGTCTCAATGGGCAGCGTTTTCCTGTCCAGCTGCAGTGGAAGCATAGTAATAAAAGGAGAGAATTTGGCACTGAGAATACAGTAACTTTGAAAGATATCTACTTGGTTTGACTAATTTGGATGCCTGAAGCCTCATATTATCTTCAAATAAAGTTTTAAATACATTTTTGTATGGGGGGAGGACTGGGGATTTTGTGCCCCTTCACTAACATTGAAAGTGCATCATGAAGGGAACTCTTAATGGCTGTTATGAAAAGGAGGAATGATTACAGCAAGAAAAACAGAGGACAAACTTAAAAAATTGCAAACCTAACCTTTAATTATTAATAATAATTTTACTCTAGTGCTTTGGAAATCATCCTAAAAAAGCCCTAAAGAGATCAGATCTGCTCTCCCTACTCTGCATAACTTAATGAAGGTTCCTGAAGGGATGAAATGATCCCTGCTTTTTGCCTATGCAGCTCCCTGCATTTCAGGAATTTTCTAGAAAAGAGTGCCACTATCTTGAAACAAGAGGCACATCAAGAAAATGATATTTTATTCACTTAATGCTGCAGGTGGGGGATGGCTCCAGATATATAACCACTGTGAGACAGTGGGAGACGATGCAGTGAAGACAAGAAGGGAAAGAAAACGGGGAAGAAAGGAGAGATTCAAGTAGTCAGACACAAAAGATATGAAAAAGGGAGGAAATCCCAAAGAGTGGGAGAGAATTCTCAGACTGCATTAATTTTTCATGTGCATTACACGTTCCTCCAAGAACTACCGTCTCACCGGAGGAAGCGACACAGACAATGTGCTAATTTTATTTTCAGCTTCGGTGTATTTTTGACATCTCATGAGCATTAAAATGAGTAAAAATAAATTAAATGCAAAGTTTGTGGACAAGTAATTTTTAATCAGAATGAGTGGTTAGATTATACATCATGCTTATCATGTTTTCTGCTGGGTCTGAATGATACAGTAATCAATTTATTCAAATCTGGGTAGATCACCGTTCTTTTGCTGTGGGTTTTATATCCAAAACCTGAAGAGATCGAAGCAGACTCACTATCAGCTCTGATCATGGCCATTGCAAGAGCAAAATGTGCTATTCAGACCAGATGAAGAGTGTAAATTGTAATGTGCAGGAAAAATGACATGTATTACTTCTTTCTTTTACTGTTGCTGCTCATTATTTGGTGGTTTAATCATGCTTCTGCCAGGGTTGGTGTTCGTTCTCTATTTAATAAAAAAGTGCAAAATCAGAAGTCATTAGGCAAATCAGGCCCTCAGGCCCTTGAAGGTATAAATATGTGTAGCTTACTTGAATTGGAGAACACTTCTGAATAAAGGCTGGCTATTCTATATAGTCTGAAAGAGAACAGGTGGCCAGACAAAAATAGAAAAACAGGTACCTGCAGTTAGAACGGGAACTTGCACATTTGGACACTTTTCAGAACTGTACTTTTACTGTCAGCTGTTGTTTCTATAGGAGGTTTTTTTTTTGTTAAAAAAAAACTGAAGACCTGCTTTTGTGACATTGCGTTGAACTTCTAGCCTAATCTGACACCACTTGCTAGCTAACCAGGTCAACATGTGCACACGCATCAAAAGTTCTAAGAAATTGCTCTGTGTGTATATGTCAGACCACATATGTTGCACATCATGTTAGTATGTGCCAATTACTGACTCCAGACATTTTCACTCATTATTTTGTATTTTATGAATGCACATAGGTTACAGCATATGTTGTATCAAACTTAATAACATGGGTCAACAGTTTTTCTTGCCAGGTTGCTAAGGAGCCCTTCTTGGCTCAAGATGTCACGGTTCTGTCCCCGTCTGGCTCTATGTCCCTCTATCAGTCTACCAGATGCTCACAGTGTGTGTCTGCACAGTGTGACTTGTGTATTTAAGTTATACTCATGTGTTTGCTGGGTTTTTGGTTTTCAGTTTGCCTTGTGTTTTTCCTCCACTCTCCCCTCCTTGCCTGCCCTGCATCATCTTTGTTAGCCCTGCCTGTTCCCCAGTGTTTTCCCCAGCCTATCAGCTTGTTTTATGTTCTCCTGTTTCATCTCCTCATTCCCCTCACTTGAGTGTCTCCGCCCATCTCCCCACCTGCACTTCATCTCCTCATTAGTTCAGGCTGTATTTAAGTTCTGGTTTTCAGTTCAGTCTTGTTGGAGCCTTTGTTTTGTTCTGTCTGTTCTGTGTTGATCAGTTCAGTTTTTTTGTGCCTACATTTGAGCTAAAATAAAGAAGTTATTCTTCAGTTCCTCCTACTCCTGCATCCTGCTTCTTGACAAAACATGATGCAAACCATACTGGCCTGGCTATTTGTTCATGTAGTTAAAGTATGAAGCGCTTTGAGCAGGAGAAAGACTTATCATATCGCTAGGCTATGAAAGCATATATTCTTTATGTTGTAAGGAAATATGAAAGACAGAAATGAAAGTCAGATGAATTTAAGCACCAATTCTTTATTAAAAAATAAACCGCATCCCCACTTCCAACTTCTCTGATCAGTGTGAGTTAAATGAGGAATTTTTTGAGGTGTAAATAATGGTAAGATATTTCAGTAGATCCCCAGAACATAAATGTAGAAATGGTAATATACATATGTCCACTTAGATTGATTTTTTTTTTTTTTGCAGAAAAAAACATATCACATGCAAATTATTACTCAAAGCAGAATATATTTTATGTATTTTAAAACATGTCATGGAGGGAAGGGTCTTCAGAAGGACAGTGTGTAAAATTTAGTGGCATCTAGTGGTGAGGTTGCAGATTGCAACCAAGTGAATACCCCTCTCCATCTCCTTCCAGATGTGAAGGAGAAACTAAAGTGGCTGTGAAATTTGCAAAATACCTCTACAGCCAGCATTTGGTTTGTCCGTTCTGGGCTACTGTAGAAACATGGTGGTGCAACATGGTGGACTTCATGGAAGAGGACCTGCTCCCTATGTAGATATAAAGGGCTCATTCTAAAATAACAAACGCGCTTCTTATTTTCAAGTGATTATACACTAATTAAAACATACTTGTGCACATTATATTCAATTTCTGCCTAGTCTGCTGCGCTAAATACACTCAATTCCCCATGCTGCACCTTTAAATCCCATCTAATAAAAAAAAAACTTCCTTTAGCTGAGGTGGTGTGGTGGTGGTGGGGCTCCTGGGGACCTTAGGGCCCCACATTGTGCACCCCTGCCATTCACTGTGCCTGCATCCGCGCTTCAGTCTCCTCCTCCCTGCCAGCCCCGCCCTCAAGGAGTGACTTAGTGTTGGAGAGAGGAGAGAGAGAGGGACTCTGCAGGCAGTCACACACACACGCACACACACATACACACACACTAACAGAGTCACACACACTAAGGCTTTTCTTACCAGCTCTGCCGTGTCTTTACTAACAGGACAAGTTTAAACCTCCAGGATATCACTGTCGGCTCTGCGCTTTTCGCTCGCCTCCATGTGAACATCTCGACCTGGAGTGAGGTGAGTGCAGAAATTTAAACATGTTGCCAGTTAGTTTTTTTTGGTTGGGGGGGTGAAACGGTTGTAACTAAACGAGAGGGGGGAAAGAAGGGGATTTTTTCTCAGAGGAGGAAAAAGCGGCAGAGGAGGAGAGGCATGTCCGACTCCTGTTCTTCTTGGAGCAGTTTTAGCCAGCTCACTTTACCGCCTCTGAGGGTCACCAAACGCCTTGATAACCTGTAAATAAACCGGCGAAAAAGCGTCGTTTCCGCTGCTGGCGTCTGTAAATTTCTGCTTCACGGTTTGTGATTTGTAGAACCGCTTCAACATCCTCTCCGGGATGTTGCCATTACACCGCTGCGCTGCTACACATGGCTTTTCCTACGAGCGCTACAACGTTTCTCTTGCTACTTTCTTTGCTTGCTGGGACACTCGGGACGCAGTTTGAAACGGTTGAAAGCTGCAGGGATTTATTTTGCGTTTACTTTTAAAGTAGAAACGAGGAAGGCTGCGCGGAGCTCCTGCAGCTGGGTTTTGCAAAAAACTGAAGTCTGCAGGGGAGGAGCAGTGTCTTCTTCTAAAGTTTTGAATGGAAAATGTGTCCACACCTTCCATATCTACAGCATGTCGGATGCTTTTAAGTTTACTCATCCTTTCCTAGTCTTTGATTCAAAATATGTGAGGTTTGTGGCTTTTTTTTAGATGACTTATTCTCATTGCTGATGAAACAATTAGTCATTTAGTGTTGCAAATATCAGGAAATACTGAAAAATAAATCCAGAGCCCAAGATAGTGTCTTCAAATTGCTTTTTATATCTGACCAACAGTCCAAAAAAGATGAATTCACAGCACATGTAAACCAGAGAAAAGTAGCAAATCCTCTCAAATGAGAAGCTGGAACCAGCAATGGTTAATTGATTGGTAAAACTGTTGTTGATCAACTGTCTGGCAGTCAACTGTAATTGACCAGCAGTCCAAAACCCAATTTACAATTATATATTCAGCACTATCTATTTGAGAGGTTGGAACTACCAATTTGCTTGATGAATGACTTTGTTGATCTACTACTCGTTACAGCGAGGGCTGCAACTAACTATTATTTTGATTGTTGATTAACCTGATGATTTATTTTCTCCATTTATCGACTGGGCCATCAAAAGTCAGCAAATAGTGAAATATTACCATCACAAGTCCAATGCAATGGCTTCAAATGGCTTGTTTTGTCTGGCAACAATCCAATCCAAAGGTATTTAGTTCACTATCCAATAAAGCCAATGGAAACTAGAAAATGTGCCTATTTGAAAAACGTTCAATGGTTCCAACTGAATGTTTATTTTCACTTAAAAATACCTCGGACAGCTAATTGATTATCAAAACTGTTTGCTTTTGTCAATTGATGAATCACTTAAAGGCCTGACTGTTTTTGGTGCTAGATCCAGCTCTACAATGAGCGTTGGTTATACTTTATATTTCGTCTTTCACACAGTAAGAGGGATGCACCTCATGATTATTTCCATTATTGATCATCTTTCACTTTAATTGAGTAGCTGCTTAGTCTATAAAATGTCAGGAGCTGTTACTCATGCACATCAAATTTTCCCCAGAGCCCAAGGAGAAGTTTTCCAATGTCTGTTCCATTTGAGTAGCTTGAGCAGTGGATATCTGGCATTTTTTCCCTTTATTAAATAAATGACTTTAACCACTCAACTAACTGAGTGACAGTCCAAAACTTACAACGACATAAACACAGCAAATCTTCTCATTGTAGAAGCTGGAATCATCAATTTGTCTCGATAAATAAACAGTTTATTATCAAAATTGTTGGAGATACGTTTTCTGTTGAGCAGCCAATCATATCAGTATAATACAGACAGACAGACAGACAGACAGACTAGGCCGCATTAAAAATCTATGACATCCTCAGTACCATGTTGACATCAGAACTGTACCATTTACAGGCTCTTTCTCGTGCTGTCGCTGCTTTTGCTCTCACGCCCTAATGCACTCTCATGTTCAACGCACGCACACTCAAAAATGGAAAACATCTTTGCCTAGTGTTTGTCTCACTTTGTGCCAGATGTACACTTTGTCAAGGTAGATGGGTGGTATCCCTGCCTGGCTGTGTTGGCCTTTTTAAATGTTTGATGTGTGGAGATGTCCTGAGCAGTTTTCTCCTGCTGTTGCTCTCAGCATCCCCCTCCTCCCCGGCTGTCAGCTCATGTTAGAAATGGGCTGCTAGAGACAGTACAGTCTGCTTTCATGCATACACACCCACTGGACATGCAAACAAACTTGCATGCAGTTTCTCTTATATGAACATACAAGTGCTAGGCGTGCACGCAAACATACTAAGACATCGTTCCTTGAAATGACACACAGGTCACAAACATCAGCACCATGTATCGAGTTGTGATGTTTCATTACATACTGTTGTACATCGTATGCATAAAGCTCGAGGCGGATGTGGACAGTATATATTTTGTTTTGGCGTTGATGTGTGATGTTCACAAGTGGAGCTCTCACTCTGAAAATAGACACATAAAGCAAACTGGGTCCATCAGTCACCTCAGAATAAAGTCTCTTAAGCTCTCTGCTCATAATCAGAGCTGTGCTCACTGTAAGATGGGGATAAGAGCACAGTGCAGATGCAGAGTGCAGTGTAGGTTTTAGGGCAGAAACTAATGATTATTTTCATTATCGATTAGTTGTTTGGTCTAGAAAATGTTGAAAAATGTTGATCACTGGTTCCCAAAGTCCAAGCTGCAAACTAGCTGTTGTCACACCCTGTCCAGTTTACTGTTATAGAGGACTAAAGAAACTAGAAAATTTTCACGTTTAAGTAGCTGCAACCCTAGAATTTTTGCATTATTTCTTAAAAAATCACTCAAAGATTAATCGATATATGCAGAATTGTTGGCGATTAATTTTCTGTCGATAGACTGATCGATATAGCTCTAGTAGGTTTACGTCATCAGTGTGTGATGGATAGCTCTGCATTAAAATGTCACCAAAAAAGATGGTCAAAGTTAAAACTGATCAGAGTTTGAAAACAGCAACCAGTTCTGCGAGTCTTCTTTTCTTTCTTTTTTTTTTCTGCTCTCTTTTTTTTAAAACAGCAATACAATACATGTGATAATCTTTTACCTCACAACATATGTAATGTATCTGGCAAAGCTTGAGTTCAGAGCTGAAACAGTTAATCAATAATTAAAACTGACAGTTGACAAAAAAAAATTGATCAACAAATTTTTCAAGTGAAAATATTTGCTGCTTTTCTTGGTCTTCTGAAAAGCAGAAACTCAGTATCTTTAGGTTTTGGACTGTTGGTTGGACAAAACAAGCAATTGCATGACATGAACTTGGAAAAAACTGAGATGGGTATTTCTCTTTTTAATACAGACCAAGTTTCAAACAAGAAAATAATCAGTGGATGAATCAGTATTGAAAATAATCAGTATAGTCGCAGGCCTACATGTGTTTTAGTTCTTAAATATTGAGTGAACGTGTTACTTTAAATAGTTTAGAGCTCATTCTGAATAGATTTGAGACACATTTTAAAAGAATTCATCTTTAGTGTTTGATATAAATTTGATCAAATGTGATTGGACCTCCAAAAACGTAGATTTTTAAATGAAACATAAAACCCCTAAATTGGATCCATTGTAGACACCAACTTTGTTTCTGACATTCTTTGATGAAGCACCTGCTTGTATGGTAATAAAAGTTCATTAATGATGTGCTGCTCATGGATTTAAGCCTTGACTGATAAAGGAATGTTATCGGAAATGGTTTTGTGTTGAGTCAAGCAGAGAAATAAACAACTGGCTTATTTAACATCAACTTGACTGTTGCAAGAATGATACAGTCTCTCTAGATGAAGCTAAACCACACATTTGAACTTTTTTTTTTTTTTTTTACACTAACTGTTTTTTTCTTTTGCAAAAAAAAGTTAAAATATTTTAATATCTTCTTGCCTTTCTTTTTCCGGACCTAATCCACACACTGCACATTATCAGTGCACTCCTCCACATTACAACCAGTAATTCGTCTGCTATTTCAAACGATAAATCATTAGGCTGTATACAGTGTAATGGCAAAATTAGATTCCTCTGAGTGTCTGAGTGAGCCGTCTCTGATCTCCGAGGAGCCTCTCCTCCGCTGCTCCCTCTTCACTGATGAGCTGCCTCCATAATATATTCTCTGTAGTTTTGTACCCTAACTGATGTTTAATTATTCCGACACGGTGATTTGGCTGTTGCTCATAAAATATTGAAACAGAGGCGGCCCAGGAGGCACGCTGAAAGAGACGGGCTTTACTTCATCCTTAAATACGACTTGGAATGGAGCTGGGCACCGACGGCCACTGACATCAAAGCAAGTCAGCACAGACGCACAAGCACCGAATAAGTTGTTTAATGACATCTGTCCTTTTTTTTTTTTTTTTTTTTTTTTTTTTTTTTTTAAATACAATTTCCTTTTTGCTAACAGGAAGTCCTTTTTTTAATGTTTGGGAAATCTGTTCCTTGACCTCCTGCTGCTTAAGACGTCTTCCCTGAGCCGTGCCTGAAACCAGCGTGCTTGCTTAATATCGAAAAGCGATTATACTAGATCAGCGTTCTGATTACAGCTAGCAACCGGGCACTGCCTGCTAATCTGGGGTGTTAATACTGCGGCAAGCAAATCTCAAGGCAGCTATCAAGGCTACTTAAGAGGCCCTCAAACTCCACTGCCCCATTTCTAGGCTATTTCTGTGAAACAAGTACACACTTGTTCCCTTGATGTTGATTTTAATGTCTAGCTTTGGTCTTGAGAGTTAATACTTTTTCATAGTGGTTGAAGTGAAATTATGAAGGGAAGGAATGTTGGTTAGATACATTTCACTTCACACACATTTTCACAGAAGTCTGTCAAACAGGCAGAGGGCATTTTAAAAACTGGTAGCAACAAGAAGGATGTTACTCCCTCTCTTGTGTTACTCCTGTGTACGTTTTCAACCCTTCATAAATGTACTGCAGCGGCATGAAACAGAACTTGTATTCGGTTCTAATTCAACACAGAATGAGACCAAATTAAAACCGCTGGGCATGTAAATTATAGTGGAGTCCATATTGTGCCAGAGGCTGTGGTTTTTGGCTGCGTAGATGCTTAAAGTGATCAGTGGACACCATGATGGATCCCCTGCTGATGGGATATCTGAACTCCTCGTGCGACCGCTCGCTGAGTGGATAAAACCACAAACCTCGTTGTTTTGTAGAGAAGGGCTTTAGCACCCTGCTGTCTAAATTGATTGGCCCTGTGTGTGTGTTTATGCTCAGATTTGTTTGCTTGGGAGAGTTTATTTGCAAATGGTCGCTGTCCAGTTAAAACCATGCATCTCCAAATGCTTAAGATAAGTTAAGGGGCTCTTTATGACTTAAAGGGGCCATGTTATGCACATTTTCTATGTTTACAATCTCTTAGCTCATCTGGTCTCCCTTCAGACGAGCACGGGCGACTTCTGGCTGCTTGGGAAGCTACGTCAACAAATCATGAAACAAACTGTTAGTAGGATTTCATTTCTTTATCTCGTTCTTTCTTTTACTCAAAATGTCAACTTCTCAGATACATCTGTACATGTGTGAGCTGAAATCGGATCTGAAATATGAGAGTGGACAATGCAAACAACACATGGAAAAGCCTGAGCAACAGCCTTAGCAACCAAGGCTAAGGAACAGATGCCTGTTTATGGGGCACATGTGAAGGATCTGTGACGTCAGCTTGTCGGCAAGGTACAAAAAAAAGTGGCAAATGAAGCTTTTGAAGCCTGAGCTTTTGACTTGCAGGGAGCATTTCTACATATGTTACCCTAATATTTAGCATAGATATATATGACATCATAACAGTATATAAATAACAGACAATCATAAAAATAATATGTCCCCTTTTTATCTTTTAGGGCTCTAACTGAAATGTATAGATTATCTAATCTATAATTTCAAGATGAAATTTCAGTGGAATTGCTGCAATTAGCGGATTCGCTGGCGGAGGTGAAGTAACAGTGTGATGCATTTGCATACCAAGTGAAACTCTGGTGAACTTTAATATGCTAATTTGCACCACTGACCAAATGCAAAGTCACTTCCTCTGCTAGAGTGACTCCTGACGCGCAAACAAATCAAAGTTTTCTTGGATCATCAACTATGCAAATAAAATAACAGGCGACACCCAGTCCCCGCTATCAGAGCTCTATACTCAGTCCATTGATCTAAAACAACCTGTAACACACAGGAGCCTTCACACCTCCTCCTCCACAACTCATTCTGACCAGCAGGTTGCTGCTATAACTCTATCCAGGGATAATATATTTAAAATTGCTTTCATTCCAACAGCCATAAACATGATAAACAAGTTATGAATAACTTATACTAACACATGCACATATTTGTACTTTGGCATCTCCTGTATAGCTTTAATTGTTGTTCTCTCAGTGTGTATATATGTGCTCTTATATATTTTTTTATACATCTGGATTTATGAGACCGTTACAAGAAATGCTGCAAATCGATAATCATGACTGTTTAATGGCAATATCACATTTTTATAGGATTTTTGCATCAATGTAATGAAGTACATTCTTTTTGTTTGTTTCTATCAAACAATTCCTCTATTGATTTAGCATATCAGGATATTTATTCAATATCTTGATATGAAATTATATTTACAGTGATAGTTTTATTCACCCCTGCAGCCAACGCAAGCCACTGCATAACCTGCAAGTATTTCCAAGAACGCAAGAATAATGACACCTTCTAATGTGACCAAGCACTTAAATTCATACAATCCTTTTAAAAATCCATTGCATTTTCTCAAAAATCTATTGCCGACACTTAAAAGAAAGATGTTTTTCTTAGTTTACATTGTAGAGCTACTCGATTCTCTACTTTTTGTATAAATCTGCATTTCTGAATACTGACATCCATGAAGCGCAGCGTGTCGTTGACATTAAAACACATCTTTTATAGGCTTTCATGCATTCGCTATGACTCAGTGTTTTTACATCCCTTTCTGAGCCGATGCTGTATTTGTAACTTTTTGCACGTTTCTGTACAGAAAAAAAAGCCCATCAGACAAACACACCTACCAATCACAGTCAGGGAAGCATTGTGTACAGGAAGTGAACTCATAGCTTGTGGCCTGCACTCTGTGTTCAGGAAGGCGTTTGACCGAGGGGGGCATTGTAAAGGTTTTTTCCTCACATTGTTGTGGAAAACACAGCAAGCCTCTCTGCTCCAGTTTGAATCTTGCACATGGTTACTCATATGAACATGAAATTCTCTGGTTTTTCAGTGTCATATTTAAGATATGTTTTTCTAGATTTACAGTACATATCTAAAAAAAAAAAAAAAAAGCTTTCCAATAGTCTATAGCGAATAGATTGTGCATATGAAGCCTTATGAGTCCATTTCTTATGCTCTCATGATGAGCAAAATGTCTCTTAGATTATAGAAACACAGCTGTTGAACTTCAAAGGCAAAATTCTGCCAACATTGAAAGTGTTGTTGAAACAGTCCCTGTGTATGTGTGTATGTGTGTGTGTGTGTGTGTGTGTGTGTGTGTGCATGCATGCTTTTTTGAAGGCTGTTTTCATGAATTCTCTCTCTCTGCTGTTTGAGATGGGCTCTTTAATGTCTGGTTTGCTCTGTCTTCTGTCTGGGCTCTGCACCCATTGGTCTAAAATTGACCACACGCTCTTGGTGCTTGGTTGTGCCTGGTATCACCGAGGCTGTGGTTGGTGTGTGTGTGCGTGTGTGTCAGTGTTTTGTGGTCTGTGCCCTTGGTGTTGTTCCTTTTAGGTAGGCCTTCTGTGTGAGCGAGAGTGGTAGATAGATGTGTCTGCAAATGCCATTTTTTAGTTCAGTATGGCTCACTCTGCAAGAAAACCCTCAATATAAACACACACACATTCCTGCTCATTCACATACCACACTGTGAACCGCTAATGTTTTGCCCATTAGGTTTTTAAGGTTTTATAAACTAGGGATGACCAGTGCTGTTCCGCACAGATTTCTGAAGTACAGGATCCTTTTTTAATGTGTTAACAGCTGTATCTGTTTAAATATTGATTACTGGCATAAGTCTGCCTGAAAGCTTCCTTTTAGGAAACCTCAGAAGAGGCAACATGTTTTAAGTCTATTAGTGTCTAGACATGATGCTGGTGATCCCCCGCGTGTCTTAACTGATCAACCCCAGTTGCAGCATTAGTCTAAAGAAGTTGCAGGGACAGGCAATGGAGCTGTAGCACAGATATGGTAACAGTTTGTGGCCTTTATTGCAACAGCTCTGATCAGTTCTCTACTGCCTAAGCAGGGTTTTACCTTCCTGTTCATCAGTAAACAGGCTCCTAATAGATCAAGATAATGAGCCAATGGTCTGCAGCCTTTTAAAATGTTGTCTTTGTGATATTTCCACTTTAGATACTAACAAAACACCAGAAACTGGAGATAATTTGAAAATGTCACATAACAAAATCACATGTAAGGACGGTGTAGAATAATAATGTAAATTTTATAGTGGGTCGGTTTGTTTGAGTTCAGTAGCCCTCTCTTTAGCCCTGATAGTCTGCCTTTACATTTGTTTTCTGTTGTTTCAATCTGACAAACTAACTTATCAATTCACTCGAACGCTTCAGTTTTGGACAAATTTGTGCAGAGGTGTTCATCATACCAACCACGCATGATTTCTGTATTGATTTGGCCAGCTGTCTTCTCTGCGGGGAAAAGCCAACATCCATCCATATTCACCCTTCCTCTCCTCCTTCTTTGATTTTATTGGTGCACCACAAACCAACGTTATAGATTCATGCCACTATCTATCAGAGTGTGTAACATCATGCTATTCACAGACAGGTCTGTCATGTGTTTGCGAGAGAGAGAGTGAGGTGCGCAGCTTCAAATAGAAACTCAATATGTGGTGGCCAATGTTGATATGGTGGCGGGCCGCCACAAATAAATGAATATATGGGGAAACCTTGAGATGAGCTTTCATGTTATTTTAGGCTCATAGAGGCATTTTCTTGCTAACAGTGCTGTAACTAGAAATGCTACTATATCATTGTGATTGATGATGATTTTTATTTGACCTTCATTTTCTTTATTTGAACAAAACCTCAAGTGACACCTGAGCTCACTCGGCAGCAGTGTTTCGTTCACTGATGAGCATCAGACTGTCCAGCATGAAAAAAAAAACAGTTTGTGATGATCAATTGTACTTTCGTTCTTTTTTTCCTTTCTCTGCTTTTCTGAATCTAACAAATGCAGTGAGGCAGATCTTTTGTTTTTTCGCATAGTGAAATGAGAAATCAGTATGCACAGCTCTTACGCTGCCCATGCCCACAGTTACTGGGACAGTGCAGGCCCACTGCGCACCCATCTTGGTTTAGCATTAGATTAGAAGTGACACTTACTGCAGGCTGGCTGAGTCTAAGCCTTGTTTACTCTGGCTGGGTCTTAGCCGGGGACTCAAACCATCATTAGGCAGTGAAATGACTCAACAGTGGGATAGAGCTCCAGACAGGGAGAGAGAGAGAGAGAGGACACTAAAGAGGGGAAAAAGAGTAGGAGGAACAATTTAGAAAAGAAAGAGAAACATGAAAAGGATATTCCTGAATCTGCCTGGAGATAGAGTGAACCGGATGACCGTAGCAGGAGGGGCAGTTAGAACCTGGAGGCCAGGGCGTGCTGTGGTCAAACCCTTTTATAAATAAACAGACAGATTCGTCTAAAATAAACACAAATCACTCATGTCAGTGTGGAGCAGATGGACGAATAACCCCACCCAGGACCGGGACAACAGGCCCTAAACATGGACTGCTGCTGTCGTGCAGAAAGGCTGCAGGCCAGGTTCTCCCTGCTTTGAGGTTAAGGCCTTTTGTAAAGCCACCCACACAAGAAAATTGGGTCCTGCAGAAAACAGTCATCCAGAGACATTTATCCGTTTTTAAAATTGAGTTGGAGAACGAGGATCAGTGTGGAGTCCTCTCAGGAAAGGCCGGGAACTCTGGCCGGAGGCTCTGGATATCCCTTTTCAAAGCTGTAAACCTAGTTTGGTCACTGCTACCTCCAGACTGATGTAACAGAAAGAAATAGGCTCATGACGTGCAGTTGAAATAAAAGCCTGTGCATTCACAAAAAAGCATCTCAAGGAATAAATAGGAGCCGTCACACAATAACGAAGATGACAAGCTAATGGATACCCAAATAACAACAAAGCAGAGGAGGAAGAGTAAATAAAATATTATTTGGACATGGAAGGATGTGAATCTTTTATTTAAAAGTGTCTGCTGGAGAGAAGAGGTGAATTATATTTCTTCAAAGCTAACCCTAATGGACTGTAAGACAGTGAATGCAGATGGCTAGGTCTACATGACACTACTCAAGCCTCTTAAACACATAGAACCTGAAACAATTAAGGTTAAATTTTCTGGAAAAATTCACGATAGTTCAGCAGTTCACACACAGGGCTTCTGCTGAATATGGAAAAATGACTTATGACTTTGTTGAATGGATTATGCAGTGATTGCTCAAGACATGGCGTTTGGCGCATGAGACTTGGTAATTCATGATGTTAAAGGCAGCCTGTGGAGCCTTTGACCACTAGTGGTGCTATGGAGCAACTTTACATGAGTGGCTCTCGTGTTTGTTGTATCGCACAAACCTCAAATGGCAAATTCCTGCTGGTAGTTTCATGATATTGTGTTGATTGACTGTTTGTGTTGGTAACATAAGAAGAAGTGTAACAATTAACCCGCAAAGGTAGTGGAGACAAAGACAACAAGCTAGCAAACCTAGATGTAAACAATCAAAACAAGTAGAGTTGCCAAATAGTCTGTGGTTCCAGCTTCTCAAATGTGAAGTTTTTTTTGTCTGTTTTATATCATTATAGATTGAATATCTTTGGGTTTTGGGTTTGGTCAAACCAAACAAGCAGTTTTTCACTAGTTTTTAACATTTCATAGACCAAACCATTAATCAAGAAAGTTTGATCATCTGTAATGAAAAGAAATTTGTGCAAGTTGCAGTCAGACCTCATGGATACACACTCTATATTTTGGCAATTAAAAACTGAATGTAAACTCCACAGGGCACCTTTTTTTTAATCTTTTCATTGGCTTGCTTGCTTTTATGTAAAACCATCATGCAATAAAAATGACTTTTCACATGCTTTCTCATGGAAATCCAGGGCTTTTGTTCTCACTAGAGCTATTGAAGAAGATTTCTGTAATCTTTCTTTTAAAAAAATATCACAATTCCTGTTTCCTGCAGAAGCTTACATGGAAATAAAACATTCACAAGTTAAGGTACATGTGTATTTTAAAAAAAAAAGGGTTGCAAACACTCAAAAGGATTGCCTCTAAATGGTGAAGTAATAAGGATGAGGATTATCGGCAAGTCAGTTTTACTTGCTGTCTTGTTTCTGCCTTTCTCTGATAAGATTTAGTCCACTGAGTTAATAGACCTGATTGTGACCTCCATGACCTGTTTAAAGAATATTTCCTTTCGGTATGTTAGATGATGAAAGACAGATGCTGCTGAGAGTACAAGTACCTTATCATGGTTGATTTTAGTTTTTAGGCTTCCATAGCAGATCTGGCTTTCACTACAAGAAATCTCGAACACGAACAAAGATAAACAAGAAGCTTACAAGGTGAGCAGTAAGAGTGCTGTAAATCCTTCAGGTTGCACACTGTCTGCTGCTTAATCTGGCCTCCCTCTGACCTGCTGCTAGCTCTGTTGTGGCCCTGTGCACGGATGGAAAATCTGTCAATATCGTATAGATACAAACAGAAAATCTAGAGCTAATTGTTTTTCATTTAACAGAAGAGTTAAGATTTGCATGCTTGTCTTTGTTTAATATAAATAATATAAATATAAAATTATTTGTTTTGTTTTTTTTGGCTCTAATTTTATGAGACTTTACTCAAACAAAATAGGAGTTGGTTTGTGACTGCATTGGGCTTTGATTGCTGCAGTTTTGCAGGCCTGCTGTAGAAATTCATCAAAATGTTTGTCCTGCCTATTGCTGCACTTAACATGCAACTGCATGCTTTTAGTCTACCTGTTGTTTATTTACATCCTCCAAAATCTTATTTCCATCTTTGGCAGACAGACGATTGTGAGATGAAGATGAATCAGTTTGTGGTGGGGATTGGAGGAAAAAAAAATCATCCTCTGAGTCCAATCTATGAATGCTCAAGACCCTTTTCTGAGATCATTCAAAGTGTTTATTTTCTTCCTCCGTATTGTACAGCTTCATTTTCATTCACACTGCACCAAGAACATTGTAGCTGATTGACAGCATATCTCAGTCTGTCTAAGCATTTGAGACAGAACAAGTTGCTTGTTAGTTTGTTTGCCCAAGTAGATGTTATTGCACATGAAATATTTAATTTTTCATTTGATTCACATTTTGGAATATTCTCGTTCCAGTCCAATTTGCTCATTTAACTGCTTTTTGATTGAATATCCTTCTAAAACACAGTTTTCTTCCTCCATAATTCATCTGGCACTGACATATGACCACAAGGTCCATTAAGTGAAGTTGTCAGGTCATTTTTGCTGTTGTTTTAGTGCCAGTTTAGGTGCAGTAGTGGATGCTTTTCCAAGTAATGATTGGTGACACCTGCATGTGTCAAACACTCAGGCATTATTGGACTTGATGAAAGCGGAATGACAAAGCGCTTTGGCTCAGTCAGGCTTTTGTAGCTGCACGCCTGTATGAAATATATTTGGCATTATTTGTCTGTGGCCCTCCCGCCTCTCAACAAAACAACAAAAACAAGATGGAGAAGTGAAAAAGAGAAACTTTAGATAGAATAGATATTCTATTGAAATAGACAAGCGAAACTGTGAAATGTAAATATGTACAATTCTGTCAAACAAATAACAGAAACATTTGTTTTAAGGCCATAGCAGGTTCTTAAAATAATAATAAGGTGGTGGTATCTGAAAGTGAAAATGTAAAAACAATGTAAAAGACAACATGCTGCAACTTGGAGATCACAAACTGCCCTTTTAAAATATGAGAAAATTGAAATATATTTCAAATGACAAAAGTTAAGCTGTGTATTTTTCTGTGATACTAATAAATGATCATGATTGATTCTGTAGAAAATGTGTCTGAGCAATAGAATGACTTTGGTTTTTGCATCAAGACATGTTTTGCACATAAGACATATTTGGAACTGAAATGTTGTTTGGGTCGGGTCATTGGCCATCTTATACTTTTCCTTTTGGGTGATCTGAGGTCTTGGTCTGTACCTGACCTGTAGTAGATCCTTGATGCAGTGAATTCTGGTTTTGTCCGGATTGGCTAAATACTGGATTGAAGACAGCACAATGGTGGGACTGTTGGTGTAGTGTTGACCTAGCTGTGTCAGGCAGGCCGAAGTAAAGCTGTAAATTAGTTTAACGGGGATTATAATGTGGACTTTGCATGATTTTAAGTACGGAAGTGTTGTGTTTTTTCAAGATTCAAACATTTATTTGTCACTTGCTCCTATTTATATGCAATTTTCAGCATAGGGAAATGCAGAAGAGACACAAGTGTTTTGTCGATTCTCAGGGATGTGTAGCTTCTCCGCTGCTTCCTCCCGAAATCCACAACTTGCAGGTAGGGTCTCTTCTCTTCAACTGTGTGGTTAGCAGTTGTGATAGTGTTTAGTTTCAGAAGTTCATAGTGCGAATGTGTTGCAGTGATAAATATGTTGGTCAGTAGGCCCTGCAGGATAAGTCCTGCCCGAGAAACACAGATTTACTGCAAGATTGCTTGCTTGCTATTTACAAGCATCAAATGGCATGCAAATGGCTTATGTGGACATAAGCTAATGTAACTTGGGTGCTTATGAGTTCAGTGGAGTTCAGCATATTGCTTCATGTTTTACACCGTAGAATATTGAATTACATTTAGGCCACCAAATACGTGTTGATGTGGTTTGGCACAGCTCTGAACGCAGCTGGCCAGCTGTGGCATCCTTTAGCACCTCAACACCTTGTTTTTGTCGATACGCTGTCTGCTGTCTAACACTGCCCTGGTTCATTACGACTGGGGAGAGAATGACCCAGAATCAAGTTGACCTGAGTGCTTTAAATCAAGGCTCCACCGGAGGAAATAAATTCTCTCCCCACTAGCAAGCCCAGCGCCAACTAGGACAAGTAATCCAGACAGAATAAAAACGTCCTCTTAGAGGACACTGAGGGAGAGAAGGATGGAGGAGTGAAGACATTATAGGCTGAGACTGGAAGAAAGAAAGAAAGAGAGAGAAAATGAGAGGAGCTGATTGTTGACATTGCTGCAACAACCTACATTGCCTTCTTTTAGGGCTGGGCAATAAAACAATCTCTATGGTATCATAATAAAAGTTATGTCAATTATGATGATAAACTTGGGACATTTTTAACTCTATGGCTTGATGTAACAGCCCATCACACAGCAGAAATAAACATCACAACAGCCAGTCAGTCTGCAGTTTTTGTCTTGCACGTCAAAGTGAACGTCCATTTCCTACCGCAAAGCATTGTTTGAGCTAAATAAATAAAGTATAAAGTAAAAAGAACCAAGGGGAACGAAAGCGATATGATGATACAGCAGCACCCTCATATTAGCCTCTATGTTGGAGTCTGTCCCCAGGTAAAGGGTGACCCCAGGCTGACAATGAGGCTATGCTTGTGCTAACGTTAGCGGGGCTACAGCTGGAGTGACCGTCACGTCTAAAGTAACCATAGCTGAAGAAAGCTGCTCTAACTCACAGACACTTCTCTCTAGTAGAGACATTCTAACTGTGGATTCATAAAGCTAACTTGTAGTGTTTTGTTGGGCAGATACATTATGTTATTCTATTTTTATGTTAAACTATTCTTTAACTAATGAACCCTCTAGTTTCTTCAGACTTCAGTCATTATCAGGATACTTTCAAACTGGCAGCATTGTCAAATTATATACTGTGATAAATATCAGTATTCATCAATAAGGACAAAATGATCATGATTATATTTTTGCCATAAGACAAGTTATCTCATTGGACACAGATCTGAGCAGTCCCATGGAAAGTAACAACAAAAATTGTCAAGACAAGATACAACACATTGTTGCATTTTGGGTTTTTTCTTCCTGTTGATGAATCTGAGCATTGATATTCTTGCTGATGTGTCACTAGGTGAGTGGAAACATGCTAATATTTTCTTTGGTACTGACCTAAATGTGCCTGTGACACAGATTACTGAAAACTGTCAAGTATTGAATTAGTAGTGTTTACTTTTTCTTTCAGATTTATAGCTGCAACAATTATTTTTCCATTTGTGAATTCTGATTAATTGAATAGTTGTTTGGTCTATAAAATGTGAGAAAATTGTAAAAAATGTGAAATGCTGTTTCCCAAAACCCAAGGTGTCCTTTGTCCTGACCAACAGTCCACAACCCAGATATTCAGTTTACTGTCAAATAAGAATAAAGAAGCCAGAAAATCTACACATTTGAGAAGCTGGAACCAAAGAATAATTCATTTAGACTGTATTTTATGAAGGTAATCTTCCCTTTTCTTGAAGACTGTGATATTCTTGAAAGCTCCAAAACAAGTTAAGGAGACCTTAAAGGAAAAAGATTATTTTGCCAACTGCTGTAACAAAGGTCAAGAATGAACTGTCAAGCTCAAAATGGCACCAGTTTTCAAAGTTTGTGTCCAGCTGCTTTTAATCCAAAAGATTTAGCATTTGTTTTTTTTTTTGTTTTGAAGAAATTCATGTTTATACTTAAAGTGTATAAAGTGTCAAAAGGTATCATTTTGGTTTCATATTGTATGGGCAGTAGTATCCATATATGTATGAATGATACCCAGTCCTACTAATATGATGTGAAGTGTTTGTGCCTCTACACATCTGTCTGCTAAATTTCACTAAAGGCGTCAGAGCATAGTGTCGGCCATTTGTTTCGTTCCAGCTTCTGGATCAGTAGAGCTACTACAACCAAGAGGCCGCCTGTTGCCTCACTGGACTCTAGACATCCATTGAGGCTTCTTCTTTAAGGCTTAAGATTTGAGTCTTTCACCAAATGTGTGCTTGTGAGTGTGGAGCTCCATGGCTCAGTGAAGCCTGCTCTGTTTTCTGTTTATCTGTTTACATACAGCAGCTGCTGCTACTCTGCTTTTTCTTTCCACTCCTCTGCTCTTTTCTGTTACTGAGTAAGACGGTTTTTACCTTCTCTGTCAGGGAAAAAAAAAAGAAGCTGCTCCTGTCGCCGCTGAGGGAGCTGAGATGGACGTCCATAATAGAAGATAATAGATAAAACACTGACAGATTGGGTCATACAATCGGAGACAAAAATCTATGCAGAAAATTGGGTAAAAGCTACATCGTTATGAGATTTCAAAATTTCAGAAAAAGTAATGTAATTCCAGTTAAATGTGTACCCTGTTGTGTAAAACTGATGGAGTGGGGTGCATAATGATGGAGTTGGTGTTGTCTTGCATGTTTATTTCCACATATGTGAGAATAAACAAAAAAAAACATGCTTTTAAATCAGAACATGAAAGAAATGCAAATGAAGACGATGTGAGATTAAAAGATTAACACAAAGAATACATAATTAGCAAAGAGCGTGTGTATATATGGCCTTAAAACGTGATGCAAATCATTTTCTACATATATTAGAGTGCTGAGCACAGAGGACTGAAATTTATAATGTGTGGATCTGAATATGCAACGCAAAGAATATGAGATAAGGCTTAAGAACAGAATAAAAAAAAAAAAAGTTAGTTTTTAATTCACTAGAGAGAATTGAATGGATAATCAGTTGGTGAAGCTCTGTGTAGGGTGGGTGTATAGTCACTACCAGTGTGTTTACGGTGTAATGTGATGTGCGGGCGTGTGCGGCGTTGTGGCAGTTTTGCAACTCCACTCTGACAAAGAGGAACGAGACGCAAATCTCTTTACAATATTGTCACACTATCCTAAAGCTCAGAGCGTTACGCGTGCATGCGGATTTAGTGTCTGTGTTAGACGAAGAGCGAAAAAGCGAAGTCAAACACAATATATAGTCACTAAAGCTACAGAGCTTTCTGTCACTCTTACAAGCAATCGGTCGGTGCAACAGCCAGCTCTTTGTTACTTATCAGTGTTTCTTTCCTGGAGGCGCTTCTGCCTCCGCTCACCTGCTGAGAACTGCGAGCGAGTGAACACTCCTTCTCATACTTCCTTATCTGGTCTTGTTCTTTCTGTGACAATCTTGCTATCCTCTGACACGTCCCTTTTAGCCTTCGCCTTTCAAACTCCCTGCTCGCATTCCCAAAGACTAAAACATCTCTGTTTGCTCATGCTCCATGAACCCTTCTGTTACGCTTATAGTACTTTAATATATATTCGGACTAACGTTCTCTCATTAAACATAGTGGAAATTAAACACTATTACATGTGCAGTTAACTGTATTCAGATGTGAGATGTGTGCAGTAGTATTTGTGATTTTTTTCTTTTTCTTTCCTTCGCAGTGTCTTTCTGGCTCTCCAAACACAGACCTGCGTTCTGTCACTTTGACTCTAGAGACTTTAGTTTGACACGGCCGGGGGGGTCGTTTTCCGGCTAATGGCCTCAGTTGTCATGAAGGTCAGATGTCAAATCTCAGCATAACAGTCAAAACCAACTGCTTCCTTTTTTTTTTTTTTTTTTTTTTAATGGCCATGTGTCATGTCATTAGCCTTTTGAGCAGTGTTTCAGAAATACTGGCTCAGGGCCCAAAACAATCATTGGTGTATGATAATGAGGACTTTGAGGTTAAACTGAAGTTCTAAAATGAAAGGATAATTCATGTTTATTACAACTTGGGTCTTTTTTTTCTTCATGGTTTTGGCTCATTATTCCTATCTGTAATGATCACATTGCACCCACCAAGTTAATTGCTGAGATCTCTAAGCAGAAGTCTAACAGAGGAAGAAATGAGTAGTGAAATGATCATTCAAGTTTTAAATAAACTTCTAGGTTTATTTAAAGTAGTAGCCAAACTTGTGTGGAATCAATGAGGATAAGCAGCATTTTAGATGTGCTTACTCTGGGTTTTACCTCCCAAATAAAGTGGTTTAGATCAGCGAATCCTAGAGGTACCCCGATAGTCCTGTCAGATGAGCTCAAGTACCCCTTTATCAAGTTCAAATGTTCCAAAACTGGGTGCTATTTTATACTATTAATTATATAAAATAGGATATTTTTTACAATGTTTTATGAATGATTTGAAGTGAAATCAGCGAGAAGGGATCCTTGAATTGTCTATAATGAGCTTTGGTCTCCATTTTTCCACTTTTTTAAATTAGGTTTGAAGTTTGCGCACACACTTCATAACCATTTGGAAAGGCAGGATGTTTCAGCAGTGTTTCCACTACTTTTAGTGATTCATTTCACCCTCTCTGCCTGCATGCTAAATAATTTTAATGAATTCTCAATCCCAGCATGTCTTATTAGGATTGGAACCTGGTTGGTAATCACTGGTTTTGGATATGTTGCTGAACTGTTGGCTTGTTTACAACCTGTCTGAAATTCACTGGCTTGGAAATTGATGGAGTCCTAATGAGCCTTGTTTATGAGTATTTGAACATTTGAACAAGTTATTTCTCTCTGTGCAGCACGATTTAAGCACCAATTAGCATGTGATAAATGCCCCACATTGTCGAACCTTTTTCTGGTATGCAAAGAATGGACAATGCTTTAATTTTCAGTCTAATATGTTGGCCGAAGCTCTTCACCTGCACCAGTGACACCAGACAAAGTGTCATGACAGATACCCCACAGTCTCACGTTATGGAAGAGGTTTTAGTCCCTGAACACATCAGTAAGAGCAGAGCAGAGCAGACTTTCCAAAAGCTTTTATGGTTCAGTTGAATTATGAAATCGGAAGAAGTCATTTCATCCCACTCGAAGAGACTATATTGCTCATTTTAAACGTGAAATTGGATCGAGCTTTTCTTTTATTGCAAATGTCTTCTCAATAAAATGCTCCCTTTAATCCTTTTGTACTTTTCCAAATGCTGTAAAAAAGTTAATATAGATTGAATCAGAAGCTTTGCAAAGCTTCACAACATTCAATTCTCTATTTCACCGCCTTGAAGAAATCAGAGTAATTTTCCTCTTTTTTTTTTTTTTTTAACTGTAATTAACAGTGAAATTGTCTCCTATGCTTAGCAACCCTGAAACCAAGTCAGTCAGTTGATTAAGGACCTCTTAGTGATACAAGGTTTCTGCAGGAAATGAGGTGAATGATGGACTGCGTTACTTGTGCGACTTCTGCTACTGTCTGCCTGAATGGTTTTGGTGGGCTTTTTTTAATCAGCTCGCCCCACCGTTGGTATTAGTAAATGATTAAATGAATTAGTGGGACCTGGAGACATAAGCACCGGCCTGGAACATGAGGTCTCAGGGCCCTGGGGAGGGTGGAGGGGGGGCTGGAGGGACACAGCTCGCTTTTCTTCTGCTGAGGCCACAGTTTTCAAGCAGGCGTGCACACACAGTGTACATACAATGTCTGGTAACATAGAGGGGTTTGTATAACTCACATGAATACACAGACATGTAGATAAAATGCAGAGACACATACGGACAAACACGCACACACTCTGTCACACACACACTGGGCCATTGTGTGTGACACTGCTGCCACTGTGTCTCTCCGTGCAGAGTGTCCTGACACAGCACGCGCCTCCTCACTGCTAAATGTCATGCACTGTTACAGACATTATTAGTGGTGCAAAGATGTGCAGCAAGTGTGTACGTGTTTGTTTGTGTTTTTTTTTTCTGTCTCCGAAGTTGTGCGTTACTTGTTTATTCTAAAAATCTTAAATCATATAAACATTTGGTCTGTAAAATGTCAAAAAATAGAAAAACATGGCCATCACAATATCCCAAATCTCAAGATTCAGCCTTTAGGCGTCTTGTTTTCTCCAACCAGCGCTCCAAAACCCAAATATTTTCTATTAACGGTCACATAAAACAAAGAAAAGTGGCAGAATCTTCAAATTTGAGAAGCTGGATCCAGTGACATTTTGGAATATTTGCTTTAAAACAACAAATGATTAATGGACAGGTGCTGATTTAATTTTTTGTGGATTTGAATGGTTTCAGCTCTAAAATGACTAACTCCTTGTATCTTTTTGCTTGATAAATAACTGTAAACAGTTGTTAAAATTGTAGCTGAGTAACTTGATTGATCAGTTATGTTACAAATCACAACATCATGACTTTATACTAAAGATCTTTACAAATTTACAATTGTTGTGATGTGTAGCACGGCAAGCTAGTGAAGCTCTGTAAACAGAATTAGTAGCATCTGCTCTACAAGGAACTACTTGCTAGAGACTGAAAACATGATCGCTGTTATTAGTCTTCAGAGCCGTTTCTAAGCAAACTACCACTACTGTAATCTTTGTGGTGAAGGAACACATCAACCAGTGCAACTGCATGGCTCACTGATTTTATTTTCAATAATTATATAATATAATATATTAACAGCGGCAGTCTACAGCAGCTGCAAAAATATGGAAAATCCTTTAAGGGCTGCAATTTACGATTACTTTCATGACTGACTGATCTCATGATTGTTTTCTTAATTAATCAAAAAGTCTATTAAATCTCAGATAATAGACATAAGATACCAAGGTGACATCTTCAAAGTACTTGTTTTATACAACTGACTGTACTTTTGTATTTTTCTGTTGTTTGACTAATCAACTAATGCCTTCATAGTCTGTTTCCTCTTTTCTCAGATGCGTTTGTCTCTTGCTGCCTGATTGAGTGCGTGTCTTTGCCTGTCTACATTTTTGTCATTGTATCTGCTCGTGCCAGTCAGAGACTGATAACAGCCTTAGCTTGTCTCCTCATAAGAGGAGATGAAGTACTGTGTGGAGGAGGAGGAGGAGGAGGAGAAGGAGAAGGGACCACGAAAAGTGAAGCAGCTCATGAACAAAACATGTTCACTCTTCTGTGGTCCAGTGCACGGCCTCGCCTGTGGCCTTACTGGCTGGAGTTTTCTTATTTTGGCAACTTGCTCCTCGCCTACTGTCCATTCCAGCTGAGAGAGCAAGCGTGAACCTTTGCACTGCTTCGTCCATCTCTTTGTCACATTTAGTGAGTTAAAACAGGTGACGTCATTGGTTGTAAAACCTGTTATGAAAAGCATATCTATAATGTATTGTGGAGACATAAATATGTTATATAATCATAATGGGATGAGAGTGAGTGAAGGGGAAGTCTTTAAAAAGATATAGTCTTCATTTAAGTTATTAAAATCTTTTGTTACAGAATGAGATGTGCGTGTTTGGCATTTGAGCAAAATCTCAATAGTAAAACTTTTAACTGGAAACATTTTGACCTCTACACTGTTTTTCTCAGCCTTCCGTTCCTCTCAACATTTACTCTTTTAAAAGTCAGGCGGCTTCCATTCAATCTGAATTGCAACAACGGTTCTTCCTGCGATGTTCCTGTTTAGCGAGATGATTTGGATTAAAAAGAAATGAAGAGTAATGTTTGGCCTTCTCTTCTTCAAAATGTTTTGATGAGGTAAACATTGGTGAACATTTTCTTGTGAGACCTCCAGGCTTCATTTTGAGTGTCAAGTCTGTTAGTTTTAATATGTCCTGTCTCTAAAAGAATCTGTGTTATGTAGCTTATTCTGTCAGCGCTCAGACAGAAGTGTTCAACACAATCTATTCAAATAGATTCAAATGCATTTTTGACTCTAAGAAATGAATAGATAAGACCTCACCTTGCACTGCCTTCATGCAGAGGAAATTAACTTTCTGTTGACTTGTTCAACTCATCATGAACTCAGTGACTGTGCAGACTGTTTGTGAATGGTGGAGAGATTTACTTAAACTAATGAACATGCTGTCTTTGGATTACAGAAAAAACAGAAAAAGTTGGCTCCAGTCTAGGTTGTTTGCTATGTGGAGATTTCTGATATCTTTGCCACTTTTAAGTCAGACTAGTGGGGACTAGTCAGGCCGATGCGTTACGAACTGATGAAGCCGCTTGGATAAGAGGCGAAACGTCTTCATAAGACAAATCTAAGTCCAGTTGCTTCGGAATCATTGTTGCCTAGAGACCACTTTTAAATGGTTTCCCACTACTGATGCAGTATCAGTATCTTTACCTTTTTTTAATGCAGTATATGTGCAAAAGGTGAAGAAGCAGCTCATTCATTAAGTACATATCAAAGCCTCTTTGTTACATAGAACCTGGTAACACCGGCATGTTCAGTCGCTCTGAGGTTGTGTTTTTTGTCGTTCACACGTAGGTCAAAAGTATTCCTGTGAAGTTTGTTCTGTCGCGTGGCCTCCCCAGAGAACAGAGCTGATTTAGGACACCACAGAAGAAGAATGTTCAGAAATGTCACATCGGTTCCTCAAATGATGGATGCTGAAACTTGATCTTAAAATCTTAAAATTCACTTTTCAGATTGAAAACGGTCAATCCCAACAATCCCAATTCAAGTTCCATTCACTAGCTTTGTCTGTAGCTTTCAACTGTAGGACATGGGCTTCATCAGTGAATGGGATTTATCATAGAGATAGAGGTGTCAGTTTGTTGCGTTGTCAGGATGGGCGATGATGATTTAAAAAAAATAAAATAAATAAAAATCAAATCTGCAGCACCTGTCAGGCTATCACTGTGACATGTAAAATACAGGTTGTCCTATACAGACTGTCAGTACCAGATGCTTCAACTAAGTAGATCTCAGTCATCCAGTTTAATAATCAGTTTCAGCCAAGACAGAGCAGAGAGGTCAGCTCACTAATTGATCTGCTGCTGTTTGTGTTTCTTTACAGGGGAGTTTTTCCTCGCCGCTGTCGCCAAGTGTTTTGCTCACTGGGGGAATGTTGGATCTCTGTAAATTTAAAAAGTACGATCTTGACCTGCTCTATGTGAAAGTACCCTGAGATAACTTTCGTTATGATTTGGCGTTTATATGAATAAAATTGAAAGAATGATTTGACAATCTATGAGACGTCCGCCTCATATGTGCAGACTGCTTCTAGTTGGCGTTAGCTACCCGGCAGGTGGAGACAAACTGTGCGATGTACAATCCAGAAACCGTCAAGTCGACTTCCAGCGCTTCAACTCTCATAACCAGAGATGTTACCTCGTCAACAAACGCAAACCGAGAGCACAGATCAGCATGAAGAGTCATTTTGATTTTGCCCTAGAACAAATCGTATTTGCCGAAGAAGACCATGTGATACACTTGAAAGTAAAGGGAAAGTTGAGTTGGGATTGTCAAGTTGAATGACTGTTTATTTCTCCCCGCTGCTGACAAACATGTACATGTAGGTTGAGGTGCAAGTGGGAAATAAGCAAGAAAGATGTGAGTAAAAAAAATACTTCAAAGTTTTCACTGAAGCAGCGAAAAGGAAGCTGTTCCTGTTCCAGCAGGACAGTTTATAAAAACGGTTCAGATTAAATCCTGCCTGTGCTGCTATTATCTATACGTCTATAGTATATTGCCCTCTGTGCCAAATCACCTTCATAATGATGATGAAAGGTCCAGAATGACCTCAATCCAGCTGCCATGTGGAGATATTAGTGAATCAAAGCTGATGTCAGCACTGCTCAACACACACACACACCAACACTTTTCAGGCCTTCATTGGAACCATTCATTTCCTAACCTGAGCATTTTTAACACTATTTCACAACCAATTTTAAACATAGCTCTTCTCTGTTCGAACATCTCCTTTTTCTTATTTGAGTGAGGACTTGTTAAATGCCCTAGGTTTGAGTTTTCTTTTTGTTCTCTGTCCTTTTTTTTGAGGGCATTTGGTTGCTTATATGTGTGGAAACTGATGAACACACACCTCAGCATTTTTGTTGTCAGTTATGAAAAGGAGAATTGATCATAATGACCTGAATGCTCAGAGACAGGGCCTTTGTACAGAAGTATTGGGTGGCCATGACGGACAAAATGTCTTAAGTACCCTGTTTTCTCCTGTGTCTCAATGCAGTTAGCCAAGGGACCTTGACAATTATGTTTTGTATTGTACATGTTGTACAAAATAGTCAATTTTTATTATCCTAAATTCAAGAAGGATCAACTTAGTGTGTTGTCTACTCTTTTAGAACACTTTGGAACAAGTGTCTTCCTGTTTTGAGTTTGTAACTAAAACACAGTTCACCTCTAGCCAGATGTAGCCCATGCCCCCCAAAACACAGCGGGCCTAGTCCAGTTATAAAGAGAGAGAGAGAGACTGTCTCCTCAATGTTTTCCACCTCCAAACTCTACCATGCAAGAGCTCCTTACAGATCCTCGCAGTCTGTAGACAGTTCATGATAAAAACAGACTGTCAGGCTCATGTATGGTGCCATAGTTCAACTTGATCATAAATCTGCTGTGGCTTCAAAATGATGTCACGTACAGTATCACATTTCCGCCTTGACTGCTGCTTGACACCTAACGTTAGTCTCACTTTTTAAATCGATATCCTGTCCTCCTTTTTTTTCCCTGTGCACACTTTGTCACATGGAGTAATGCACACTTGATGCAACAGGGCTTTCCACAAGGAGAAAACAGCCAGTGGGAAAAAGTAGCAAGCTACAGGGGTCCCAGGGGCATTTCCCTCTTGAGAAAACTTGTCTGTAAAAGCCCAAATTTGGTGGCCTCTGGCACATTCAAATGCCACTATTCCATCATATATAAACTGATCTTGAATACTGCATATTTTAATGAGTTTGCCTGCCTGATTGTTATCATGTAGTGAATTCTTGTAAAGGAGAAATAGGTTTCTTGTGTGTTTTCTAGCCTACACAGTCTGTAAATAGCTATTAACATGTAAAACCGTGCTTATATCTGACTAATCAGAACTTTTGTAATTAAGAATCATTAGACTTTATTTATTGACACCTTCATTGTACGGTTTATCAAGACATGCCACAATAATGGTTGATGTAGTTTGTTACTAGAAATATGTCAGACAGTGAAGAAGACTCTCAGCTGAACGTACTCACACACATTCATATAGAACGTGTGGAGGTGGGACTGATACGGACAGATAGGCGAGTTTCTCTTATAATCATGCTTTCATTGTTTTGAGGCTAGTGGTCATAAATGTACACGCATAGCGTCAACCAAAACCATTTTATTTGAATCAAACATTAATGTAATGAAGTAGCCGGCTGGCTGTTTGGCCGGCAGCCGGATGGAAAAGCTCTGTGCGGATTAGGAAGAAGTGAGGAACGTTTGTTTTGATGCAACAGATCTCCCTGCTAATGCAAACACGTCAGAATTGTTACATCACATTGTCATATAAAAATGAGATTGTATAGAAGCCTGAAACTAGTCGTGGTTTTATTTTGATTGACTGTGCAGCCTTAATGGACTGTCTGCCTCAGAAAGATGCCATGTCTGATGTGTTTCTGAGAATTTTCCCGAAGTGTTACTTGTTTCAATTTTATCCAGGAGATAGAATAGCATGGTTTTGATTTTTTTTTTCTTTTTTTTGTGATCTTGTCATCACAACAAAGCATGGGTTTGTGATGTGTAGGCAACTGACAATTTGTGAAAACAACAACCTGAAAGCAGAGACAAAAAGAAAGATTGTTAGTAACTGTTACATTGTGTTGGTGGTTTACTTTGGGTATAAACACTGTTTACTGATAGCTGCTGCAGCTTGATGTGGGCAAGAATGTTTATATTGTCTGACCTGCTTTTTCAAAGGAGCAGCATAAAATTTAGGCAGCGCCTATTCCATAAAAATGTGAAATACAAAGTGTGAGTGCACTGTAACATTCTTATCTGCAGCCAGGGAACTGATTGAGGTCAATCTGTGATTTGCTGCCTTGGCCCTGGGCTGCCTGTGATATCACCAGAGGGCTTACCGTTACCCACAGCTCCCCGTGTTTTACATATCTTCAAACAGTTTGTCTTTGTCTCCTGTTAGGACATTGTAAGTACAATGAGTGTATGCATTGTCTGCTGTTTTTCATGCACTGCGGAAGCTCTTAATGTGCAAGACAATCTCCCCCGAGGCTAAAAAATGATCTATTCTCTTCTATCATCAACTGTTTAAAAAAAAAAAAAAAACAACAAAAAAAACTAAAAGCTGTGCTAACGTCTCTCACCTGTTGTTAATGTTACAGAAACAAGGCGACACATCAGCATGAGACCTGCCCTTTTGAATTTCATGACCTGCTTCATGTGCCAGAGAGCCCCTAGTTGATGTATCAGTTGAATCGTCAAATGGAAACTTACTTTTTACCTCCTGTGCCGTCGCCCACAGAACGGTGATAAAAGCTTAAGCTGCCAACACGAGATGAGCAGTGAAACTGCTGTGCGATTACAGGAGCTGGTTTCCTATAAAGAGAGCGAAGTCGCCCAGCAGCTCGTGGTCCTTTTCACTCATGTTGTTTTGATGTCTTTGGGTGCTTTTGGGAGGGTAGGAAAATGGTTATCAGTCTTAATATCTGTGGTATGCTTGGAAAAATTCATGCTAGCTTGGCAGAATCTCTTCCTCCCAGTGATTTCTTTTTTTATTTTTATTTTCCATGAATAGACGGTAATCAAGTAGTAAACTAGATTGTAAAAAAAATAAAGTTAGAAAGCTCAGCAAAAAGAGGGCCTGCACTGCTGTAGGTACATGACAATACTTATCAAAGGTTTGGTTTCAGAATCGAAGGGAAAACGGAACAATTAGAAATACAATGTGTATTTCTGGATTATGAATGAACCTAACCTACTTAAAATCAAATAGTTTCCTTGATGGAGACCTTATACTTTATGACAGATAATGTACACTGTATTTATATAGATCCTTCCAGGGACAATATTAACCCATAACACATTCAGACAAGGGGAGAAGATGTTTTTTCACTCCATAATATATAATTTCAGATCTTCTTCTAACAACATGATCCACCAAAGACAACCTGTAAATAGCCTGAGAGGCAAAACCCAGGTGAACAATCCACAAAGTCCACTCGCTACTACTAGAAGTTGAATATACATGATTATTTAATGACTATCAATTATTCTGATGATTTTGTTCATGGTCAAGTCTGTAGAATGTCTGAAAATAGTGAAAAATGCTATTTA
Source organism: Euthynnus affinis (assembly GCA_029490765.1). Classification (NCBI taxonomy): domain Eukaryota; kingdom Metazoa; phylum Chordata; class Actinopteri; order Scombriformes; family Scombridae; genus Euthynnus; species Euthynnus affinis. The sequence goes on along the minus strand of CM055840.1, from coordinate 22,469,710 downwards.
TTATCGTTATTTTCTATTTTACAGCCCAAGATGAGGTCTTCATATTTTGTGTTTTGTCTGACCAACAGTTAAAACCCAGTTTTACAACATAGGAAACATAGAAAACCTTAAAATCCTCATTTCAAAGTGGAACCAATGCATTTTTGGCATTTTTTTGCCAGAAAAAACTGACTTAATGATTAACGAATTGTCAACATAGTTACAGATCAATTTTTCTGTGTGTCGACTAATCCATTAAATGATTAACTGTTTCAGCTCTTAAGGCACAGTAATATCTGAGGGTGACCCAGATGAGTGTATTAACATTTTTATCAACTCTGTTCTGACAGCTGGACAGTCAGAGGACGCCATTATGAGAAATTTAATCAGTAAATCAAACAGGAACTGTAAAAGTAGTTGAGGGGCTTGGAGGACAACGGTGGCATTTTTGAAGAGTGACGGGGACATGTCCTAACATTCCCACAGGAAATTACACCCCTGCTCATTATCTAAGTGTAACAGAATGAAACACAGTTAGCGCTGGGCGATAAAAACGATTGCAGCTATCAGTCACTGATAAATGGAGAAGTTGTTTGTGTGTGTCATAGGTCTGATTTTGTCTCAGACGTACTTTTACTGTAGTGTGTGTGTGAGTGTGTGTACGTGAGTGTGTGTGTATGAGTAATATCATTACTTCTGCTCTGATTCTCCTGATTTGATCAACAGTAGCTCCTGGGTTTCATATTCTCAGCTCTAATGCCATTGACCATCAAAGACAGCTAAAGAAAACACTGGACGTCCCTTGTTTGTCACACATCCTGTCTGAAGTTAATTCACTTTGCCCGCTGCGCCCACGTCTCACAGAGAGAGAGAGAAAGAGAGAGGCAGGTTCGCTGTGCGTGGGCTCATTCACGGTGCATCGGAGGAAACCTTTAGCTTGTAAAACACAGCATAGTTGTAAAATAAAGCAGTTCATGTAAAATGATTTATAGATGTCAACGGTTCGGGGTCATAGTGGAACCTTTTTTCCTGGATCAGCCCCACTGTGTGTTGCACTTATTATTCTTACTGTGACGTCACTTTAAACTTTATTGATCCCAGTAGGAAAATCTGTCTTATTTATTTCCTAATGCTTTTCCCTCACGGTGTGCTGTTCAACATTTATTAATCTGTAATCATGTGATAACACACTCAGATATTTTTTAAAGCCCTTTATATTCTTATTTATATGGACAACTTTCACCTATTTAGGCCCTAGGTTGAAGTGTTGACCACATCTTTGTTTGGCTGGCATGTGTCTGTTAAAATAAATGAAAAAAACATATTTTTTTCCATGACCATATTTTGCAACTGTGAAATCTGTGAATGGTGTTGATCCTGGGAGTGTTTATTATTTCATCAGTTCCATTGCTAAAATTATCTCCTGCAGACCAGAGAAGGGCGGCTGACTTTCTGGCTGCAGCTCAGCTGAGCAAACCTTAATTTCACAGATGAAATAAGGCTATAAAAACCTTACAACTAAGCATATGTTACGCAAAGGATGTTGTAAAGAAAAATGACCAGAAAATGAGCTTTGCAGTTTCTTTAAAAAAAAAAAAAAAAAAAAAAAAAAAAAAAAAAAATCATGGATGGACACATGCACAGGAGCTACTTTTGACATTTTATTGATCACACCATCCAAGCAGTCTTCTTTTTATCCCGTCTGTTTTAACACTGCATTAAGATGAGCTGAGGCACTCTGTTTCATGTCATTACTTGAATGAATGTGCTGCCCTATCAGTAGGAACAGTATGTAGGTCGGTTGAAAAGGTGATCCTGACAGAATAAAATTTCAGTTTTAGAATAATTTATTAACTTGTGTATGGTGGCCAAACAGATAAATGCATTATTTATTTAACTCAGTGCACATTAAAAAACAAACAAAAAACAATTTACCTGTAATGTAGCCTTTGAAAACTGGAAAGACATTTGTGCTGCTTATCATAATCTCAGATATTTTATTAATAGAAAGTCATGTGGATTGTAAGTAAAAGGAAATCCTTCAATAATCACATCAAATGCACACAAAAAAGAAAAAGTATGAAAAAAAGAACACAATTTAAGGAAAAATGAATGTTGTGTAAAACACCGTCAGACCTCAGATGTCAAGCAATATAATAATATAATATTGAATATTCATATACTGACCAGAATCTGGGAAAGTTTTAAAAATCTTGGTTAGTAACTTTATAAAACTGTTAAACTGCTGATTACAGACTGGTACCTACCTAGTAAACCAGCTGCCATACTTGCACATTTTGTTTTTCTGAAACACAAAAATATGTAATTTGTAATGGCTGTCATACAAACCAACATATTAATGTAATTAATACTTCTGAATATTCTGTCTGCCCTCCTTGAGAGATTTTTGGGTGGTGGGGGAAAAAAAATTGCTGACAGCTTTAGTTTGTAATTCCTCCAGAATAATTTGAGACCCTGCTGCTAATCCTCTTGTGATCGACCTTTGGATTCTGACCCAGTCTTTAGAAATCATTTGCTGTAAACTAATTTGGCGTGCTAAAAGGCATTTTCAGCTCGTGCTCTTTTCACACAAGCTGTTGGACTCTTGATCTACTCTTGTCGTTTAGTTAAATAGCTTTTGTTGTAGAGGAAAAATCCAGAAGACAGGATGACCTGACCTCTTTGTGCTGGAAAGTTTTATCAGCATCTGAAAGGCTGAAGAGTCAAAACTGTGATATGGTTTTGGTTTTGAGTTCACTTGGCTGCCAGTTGAAAACGCAACGGACATTTTCGCTTACAAGCACACACACACACACACACACGCACACACACACACACACACACACACACACAGACACGCCATGCTGGTGAACGGGGGACTGAAAGTGATGCTGTAGGAAGTGATCACGCTGCTGTTTCCTGATGATGTTTTTAGCACAAAAGTACTTTATGTGTTGTACATCTGCAAAGGAAATATATGAGGTTGGTGGCAGACTGAGTAGATGTAGGAGCATATTGCATTATGGAGTGTTTCATCAGACAGTACTGCTGGACTGCAGGGTTTCTTTGGTGAAAGGCTGCAGGTATGAGTTAATATTTATCAACGTTTGAGAAATAGTAAGTAAGAACATGTTTCATATATAGAACATGCACATGTGTTTTTAAAGTTTAAACAAATCGTAAAAGTATTTGTTTTTGAAAAATACTTGATTTTGTATGTTTGTTTGCGTGCTAAGTGATTGGGAAGGGCTGAGCTTTTATCAGAAGGCTTTTTGGCTGCAGTTTATAAAAATGTCCGTACATTGTTGAGAGTGGTGTTCAGAGGAAGTGGTCTGATTACGCTCAGTCACTGTAGATTTGATAGTTACTCCACTTTATGTCAAGTTACTGCATGTAAGGTTTTTTTTTTTTTTAAATAGTGTTTTTTTAAAAAAAAATGCTATTGACCTGTTCTATTGATAAAAGTTATATATTCAACTTCTAGAAGATTATTTGTAGAGATTTTCATAGACTGGTTGTCATAAAATCATCCTGTACATACAGTACAGTGTGCTGCTTCCTTTGTTGATCCCTGAAAATCAATAAGAAGCTGAAATTGTTTTTTGTTGGTTCTCTGTTAGCGTAGCTCTCCATTATCACAAAGAAAAGAACAGGCTGATTTTTGTTCATGTTTTACAGCCATCCGGGGTACATCAAGGTAACAGTGACACGTAAAAACCACAGATTCAACTCACTGCCCCAGTATTTCATTTTTTCTTTCTTTTTTTTTTCCTTATCACTTTATCATCATACTGGCGTCTACTTGAAGTATTCAGGAAGCGGTTAACCTTGATGTAGGAGCGTAGACAGAAGTCTATAACGGCTCACGAAGCAAATGGAAAATTGAGTCTACAACCCATGCTCAGTCATTTAGATGAAGTGGAGAAATTGGTCTCTATAATTAGAAGTACATTTGTCCCCTTTCTTCTTAAAGGTGTCATCTCAATATGTGTATCATGCAAATAAATGGAAGGAAATGGAGCACTTATGAGAATAAAACATTGCTTTCAGTAGTTTGTTTCACTCCGATGTGAATCAGACAGTAGAGACAAGACAGTTGCAAGACATAGAAATATTATTGAGAAAGAAGCTATTCAGCTTTCAGTTCCATGCTCAAGGACACTTCAGCGGAGTGCTCGGTTGCTTGGTAGCTTGAACTTGTGTCTCTCTAACTAGGCCATCGATGTGCTTTTCTGTGCACTTTGCTCTGGTGCATCAGGCCAGTGCTCACTCTAAACTGTCAATGTTCCCCCGGTGCATCTGGGTACATTTTTATGAACAGTGCATCAACTTCTCTCTCTCTCGGTCTCTGTCTTCTCTCTCAGAAAGTTTACTGCTGCTGAAAGCATGATGATGACAATGATGGGAGGAGGCTACCGCCGAAGGTGCAGCCCTCGCTAGAAACCTACTTCTCCCCTCCAACTTCACCCCTCCACGCATCGCCCACTACTGCCACCCCTCCAATCCGGCGCCATGGCCAACCACCTGGAGCTGATCCAAGAGCTGCAGCAGCTGGATAAGGTGCCCAGTCTGGAGAGGCTGCGGGCAGCCCAGAAGCGCCGTACCCAGCAGCTGAAGAGATGGGCCGTATACGAGAAGGAGATGCAAAACAAGAAGCGTAAGGCGGACAAGAAGGGACGCAACGCCAACAACCTCCAGTCATCGGAGTCCAAGAGGCATGTGTCGTTTGCCGCCAGCGTGGCGCTTCTGGAGGCGTCTGCTAGGAATGACCCAGATGAAGGTAGGGGCAGTAAAGAATATTTATGATATGTGCAAATTAAAAAAAAAATACAAGTAGAGATTTATGAGAAATTTTGCTCCTGTAATAATGACACAAGCTACTTAACATACAAGACGAATGGATGCACAGAATACAGCCTCTGTAGATTTATTTTGGTTGTAACAAGGCAACACACTAAAATATGTCCTAAAGGTTCCCTACATAAGCTCAGAGTCAAAGTCAGCACAAAGCTCAGTGACGCCACATTTGAATAATTACTCTAATTTCAGCCTCCCCTCTCTACTTCAGCTGGATATCAAAATGCCAAGGTCAGGAAAACAATTAGCTGGGCCTGACCACTTAAACTGCCAGTGAAACTCACTCCATTCAAACTGAATTTATTCTGCCAGGAGACTGTTTTATCATTGGCAAATAATGGAGTTGTCACACTGAGATGAAACTCTGCCAGTCTTTTAATTAAAATTTCTATGGATGGTGCCCTCCTATTTGGAGATAATAATTGTTTTCCTCCAGTACAAACAGTCCCACGGTGCTGTTTCAGTGCTAACAGTGTGTCAGTGATGCAAGAGTATGAAAATGATAACAGGCTGCTATGTTTTAGATATGGCATCTAATTTAACTTCACTTTAACTCAAAACTAGACTGAACTCTTTTTAATCATAACAAATACTGCCTGTGGCAGTTCTACTGTAGATTCTTTGCTTCTGCAAGCTGTCTTTCAAGATAGAGAAACAGCCACAAGGCTGATGTGTTTTTTCGTGTAATTTGAAAAAGCAGCTCTGGACTGCACATACACACGTACCCATACGTACATGCACATGGACTGTTAACTGGCATGATTAAGCTTCAGCTGGAGTGAGAGTCATTGCAAGTATGGAATTGTGTTGGTTGGATGCCCTATTGGATTTTAAAATGATGTGATTTGATAACATCAGTAGAAGATAAAAGGAGCAAATGATCACATAATTGGATAAAAGGAATGGCTTTACCAAACAAAAATACCCCCTGAACACCTTTCATCAGTTATGTTGCTGTTGTTGCTGCTTCATTACACACAGATAGTGTGAATGTTTTTGAAAATGGTTTGAATGGCATTCAATTCTTTTTTGTTTTGTGCAAATTCCCAGAAAGTCTGTGGAGTCACTTAGACCTTGAACCACAATGTTTTGGCTGTTGGTGATCATGCATGTCATTTAAATTGCTTTTAAAAAAACAACAAAAAAACATAAGAGGTTGCCAGGAACAGGCAACATCTACTCATTTGATTTCAGTCTCAAGACATCTGCATTTATCAACATTGTGTGCTTTCATTCAAGGAAAAACGTTTCCAAGAACTATTAGCAAATACATTAGCAATACTCCATGTTTAAGGTCAGCGAAGTAGGAAATTAAAAGATTAGTTATCATGGCTTTTGTGTACTGTTAAGTTTTGATAGTGGAGTAAAAACACAGGCAGCAAAACAAAAATCTTCCATCTGAGCTTCTCTTTCATATTTTTAGCAACTTGTAAAATGAAAATCAATTTCATGAGGTAAACAATTACCTCAACTAGTGATACCGGCTACGTTGCATGGTGTGGAGGCGGTGGCACTGATGAAAAGACAGGAAACGGAGCTGGAGGTGCTAAGATTTTCGTTGGGAGTGAAGAGGACGGACAGGATTAGGAATAAGTATATGTTAATAGATATGTTGAGGGAAAATTTGCAGGCGGTTGGCTTGATAGAGGAATATGAGGAGGACAGGAAGAGATGGAAACGTGTGATCTGCTGTGTCGACCCCTAACAGGAACAGCCAAAAGAAGTAGAAGTAGCAGCAATCACCTCAACTGGTGTTTGCCCAGCGTGTAGCCTTGGTCGACAACAGATTATATTTAAGTACAAGGGCAGGATTTTGTGGGAGGTGATACAGCAGGCTGAATAAATATAATGACCTCTACCCTGTCTCTGTAGATGTGCAGTTATCATACATTTTATTGTAAACTAACATTTTTCATGTAGGCACATTTAATAAATGCTATATCATATAGTATATTTCAATATATATGTACTGTATGGTTTATGTTTCATATTTATAAAGCAATAAGTCTGACGTTAATGAAACCTGTCTTGGTTAAAATGTACATATATAAGAAACATATTGACTTGTTAGTATTTAGCATGATTGTGTTCACATTATGTCATTTTCACACACCTGAATAAATGCACCAGCCTTTGTGTCCTCATGTGCATGACTGGACACCTGAGAGGAGATATCCTGCTTTGGTTTTGGCATAACTGATGTGCAGGAGCTTTGTCAGTTCTCCTTACTGCTGACGGTGCCTGGGCACAGAACCGTTTGCTATCAGCGCTGTTTAATTAGGGTGACCATGAAAGAAGCAGAGAGATAAAGAGAAAGGGAGACAGGATGTAGTGTTGCCTGCACAGCTCCAGTGGCAGCTGGCTAGCTCAGGATCCTGATAATCTCCTCTCTCGTTCCCTCTGGTCCCCAAATGCTCGATCAGGCGTCATGACTCCACACGCTATGCTGCTCTGACACACTATTCACAGGCCCTGGGTTTCCTTTCTAAAAATATAGTTTGACAGACTCATAGATTGCCTTATACAGTCATTTTAAAAGGAGGTTATGTAAAAAAGAGAAACTCAAAATAAATGGAAATCATGATGAAAATTAGGACGAGCATCTTTGAAAATCCAAAACATCAATGCTGACTTTTTACATTAAGATTAATTTTTCATAAATCAAAACAAGGTTGTGCATAAAGATACAATATATTACTAATTAGACACACAATCTGCAAAAACAATGACAGCAGTAGTGGAAAGTTACTGATGAGGTCGGAAATGACAGAAGCCACCCATCACCTCTTTTTTTTATGAGGAGAGAGGAAGGGCGAGAGGTAAAAACAACAACAGTGAGATTTGGGATTGACTTTGACCTGGAGCTGACTCTGCCGGTCTCGAGGCCATAATAAGATGAGAGCTCGGATTGGCTGGACTAACTCCTGTTTTAATCCCTGATTGGTTGGAGCGGGCGAGACCCTTCCTGTCATTCTTTTCCTGCTCTCTGTTCTCTGCAGTTGCAGTCAGAGCTCCATCGGGTTGACTGGAGGGTGTGTGTTTGTGTGTGTGTCTGTGTGTGTGCACATGCTGACAAATGCGTGTGTTCATTCGTATGTATGTTTAATAGATGGACTAGTTGCTATTTTTTGTATGATGGTGTTAATATAGATGGTGTGAAGCTACGACATTCGCACTTGCATGTGTGCATGTTTATATGCTTTTGTTCTAGTGTGTGTGCACACGCATGTTTCCTCTGTGATCTACAGTGTCTCTGTCATTATAACTTCCTCCCTGGAAGCTCTGGGAACAGGCTCACTTGGCTGTGAGGAGATGCAGATGCATGAAAGCCGAAGAGGACACAATGTGTAGTCAAGCTCGAAGGTCGTGTGTGTGTGTGTGTGTGTGTGTGTGCGTGCGTGTGCGTGCGTGTGTGTGTGTTTATGTTTATGTGTTTGTGTGGTCTTGAGAGGGGGAGGTAGGTGAAGCATTCATAAGTGAGTTTACATGAACGTAAATAAACTTTCAAGTGTGTGTTTCCAGTTGTGTGCTCATTTGGCTATAGCCAGAGAAACACTGAATGGGCTGGAAAATAAAGGAGGGAGGGGGGAAAGATAGCAGAGAATAGGAGATAGGAAAGGATTGGATAGGAAGGGATGCATCCTGAATCTGAGCCCATCTCTTCACCCTCCGGCTGCCACCACCCCTGAACCCTCCGCCCTCACACAGTGATGAGGGCTGATGGCTGTGAAATTACTGTGAAGCACCTCAGTGTCTTTGTGTGCAGCTCTCTGGCTATTGAGCCTGATAGGTTTTCTCCTCTCCAGAGAGCCGCCATCGAGCAGACGAGCAACCAACAGGGTCAGAAAGGACAGTACACACACACACACACACACACACACACACACACACACACACACAAAGTATGTGGGCTGAGCTGACATTTCCTCTTAACACTGCTGCGTTACCTGATGAAGTTGTCAAACAGCTCAGATGTGATTAAAGGAATCTCGGTTGAAAAAAAGAAACTGAAGTGTATACTTGAAAGAAAAAGGTTACGAAATGAACATTTAAGTCACCTTGATAGAAAAAAAAAGTTTATGCAACTAGCACATATTTTCATCCAGGTTGACTTGGAAAGCTGTTCATTATTTAGAATTAAGTCATCACCAACAGGTTAAGTAAAAAGTAAGTTAAGGTAAATTATCCCACCGATTTCTTGACTAAGTGGGCCACAGACATGTTGGTAAAAGAGTCGTTCAGTAATCCTAAAGCGGGATCTATAGTTGTGAGTTTTGGCTCACAGTGATTGTCTGCTCTATCACAGTGGATGAAAGAACATGCACACCTCAGTTGCTTGGCGATAAGTTTCCTTTTCAGTAATGAGACAAGGCGAACCCCGTCATTGTCCCTCTATATCGCAAAGTGGATGAAAGAATGTGAGCACAGGGAATATAAGTAAACCAGTATCCAGATTGATCAATGCGTCCATCTAGTGAAGATATGATGATATCAGTGAGCGAAATCTGACCGGGACTGCTGTTAACCCCTTGCATGAAGTATAAACCCAGTTTAACTGCTCGTCAAAGTGATACTGAACCTTGAACTGCTCCAGATGAGCAGATCAGCATCTTGCATCTAATTTATTATTTGATTGTTATTAGATGAATCTGTTTTCTCAAGTAATTAAGTCTTTTGGTCTTTAAAATGTCAGAAGATGAAAAACTGTTTCCAAAAGCTCAAGATGACATCTATTACCATCATAGAAAACTAAATAAACTAGAAAATGGTCACATTTGAGAAGCTGGAACCAGAGAATGCTTTCTCATTGATTAATGACTTATCAAAATAGTTGGTGATTAACTTTCTATAGACTGATTAATCAGTTAATTGTTGCCGCTTTGAACACATTCTATGTTGATTCCTTTTTGCTGCAGTTGTTAGCTGCTATTTGTGTAAGTTATAAGTGTAGCATTTGGCTTTGTGAATCTAACATAAATGATTAGAAATACATTGTAAAATATCCGAAAGTCATTGCAGAAACTAAGTCAAGTCTTTTTCCCTAAAAGATTTGTTTAGATCTGCAGTGTCTTTAGAGACCTGTGAATGTTGTTGTCGTCATTAAAAAAAATGATGATTAAGATCTACAAGATTGTGTTCAAAGTCATCTATCCATTAATTACAAAATAATATAATTATATGAAAGGCAGTGATGACAAAGCAGGTTGTATTTTTTTCTCTTCCAGTTTGTGTTTTACAGCTCTGTGCTTTTCCCACCCCTGGGCTCTATTTATTCACCCACTCACGTGGCAACACCCAGCACACTAATTACCACTTATTCCCCACTGAAAATCATAACTTAACTTGATGTCGGAGAGGCCACACTTAAAATCCACGATCCATTTTTAGCCATGTGGCTTTTGCTTCTGGTTCACCACCTTTTTCTCCCACCATATCATCACCATTAAAATACAGAGGAGGAATAACTCCAGATTTCAGAATAGAAAAACACAACAGCAGCGAGTGATGGAAGGGGAATTTGCGTGTGGTTTTGTCTTCTTTTTCTCTTTCTAGTTATTTGTGTGCAAATTAGCTCTCAGAGGAGCTTTTGTCTTCTTCTGCTGTCTTATTAGAGTGGTAAGGCCTTCTCCTCTGAGGCCTTAGATAGGCTTAGCTGCTCCCAGGCATATGGCAGCAACAGCGTGGCATTAAAAAGCCACACAAGAGCAGAGTGAAAAGAATCAAGTGCAACACACACAAGAATACGTCATATCGGATGCAACTGGTGTCCAACAATACGCTGACCTTCAACAGTGATGCCTCCGTCTCTCGTTCTTGAACATTCCTCACTTCTTACTGACGCCAGCGTTCAGATTTTAATCTACAGGAAGAAACACATTAAGATACTGCATGTTGCTTACTTCTTACTCTTGGCCAATGCCAGTCGGGAGATTTCATCTCCTCTTATGGAGTTTGAAGGGAGATGAGAAGCCAAATCAGTCAGTAAGAGCCTTTGTGTTTAATTTTTACAGTTGTGACCTTCTCAGTGATTAGGAAGCCTTTTCTTGATGATTAAAGGTGGCTTGCTTGGAGGACTTTTAGAAACGTGCAGCTTTGGATGCAAAATACCAGTCGCTTACACCCACATCTGCAATGTCAGACTACACATGAGGTTTTAAGTATGTGCAAGATCTGTGGTAAACAAATGAAGTCTTCTGACGTTAGATCCGTGCTGGCTCTGTAAGATTCTGTGTATTGCTGCTTTGAGCTGATGTCAGCATATCAAGATGCTTACACTGACAAAGCTAACATCCTGATGATGTGCAGGTATAATGTTTACCATGTTCAGCCTAGTAACAGTAATAACTCCACATTTCATGTCAAACAATGCTTGTAATAGATATAAGCTTCTTCTAAGTGCAGTATTTTTCTTTTTTTTTTAACATAAAACAAGTAAAAATTCAAAACAGCCCGTTAATAGGCAATACACATCTACAAGGTCATACCTTGGAAAATCCTGGCCCGACTACAAAACCCCTGAGCTCTGAATGTGCCAATGTTTGCCACACTTATTTGTCTACAATCAATTATTTGGGAACTGTACCAACCTGGAAAAACAGCTATTACTATGACAGTATTCCAATTAGTATTCAGTTTAACTCTATATTTTGTTACTTATTGTTACTCAGTGTTTTTCACAGTATTCAGTTAAACTCAGTGTAACTCAGTTTTCAGTATGTTACTGTATTCAGTCTCAAATCAGTATTCAGTGTTGCTCAGTATTTCAGTTTTTAGTATTTCAGTGTTTAACATTTCAGTACTTTCTGGATTCAGTATAGCTCTGTTTTACTGAACTTGCAATGCATCAACAATGGACAATAACATTTCTGTGACAAAATATTTAAGGTTTAGAATGTGCTGTATGTTAAGAAAAACTCATGACAGTCATTTCTTTTCTTTTTTTAAAAAAAAGATGGCATTTATCATTTTTAGCAAATTAACTCAGTGAAAAGGGATCACCAAAGTGATTATAATTGAATGTCAGTACCAAATTTCACAACATTTCCAACAGTTGTGAAATTTGGCTCCTATGTTTTTAGCCACCTACAGTATTATGAAAAACAAGAACAACTGTATTGAAACTTGTGGTGGATTTTGACATTTGAAATGTTGTTTACTGCTTCACCATCTTTTTGATGTGACGAAATTATATCACAGATGTGTGGGCAAGTGCTGCCAGCATTTCATAATACCACAAACAACCTGTTTAATTAAAGCTGGATGTGAAGCAACCAAATAAACATCGATGTACCCTTTGATGTAAAAAAGCTGATATAAAGTAAATTTGTTACAATAATATGGCTCCTCTCTGTTCTGGACACATCTGGAAATTAAACTATGCCTCATTTCTTAATTAAAGATGCTCAAGTTTGATGAGGATGTCATTTTAAATGGCACCTATAGTAGCTCTTGTTTATGCAGATGTTGAATGCAATGTTCGGACAAAAGTGTCTAGAAAATGAATGTAATATAATGTGATGTGGTTTAAAAAATACCCCCCTTCACCCAACCAGTCAGACTGGCCTCATTGTGATGGAGGATCCCTCTCTGCAGCCATGCTCATCAGATGCCATCATTAACAAATTCATTTTCTTTTTATCATCGACCAGAAAGAGTAATGAGCTGAGCACATGAAATGAGACAATTAATCACAGGTCAAAATATTAGAAATAAACAGAGCTGCTCAGTGATGATTTACGTCGCTCTGCAACAAGATCAGTGCTGCTCTACATTGGAACGATAAAGTCGGGCCAAGACAAAAGAGATTTGGTAAACTTCAAACGATTCCCCCTGCAGACATAAAAGGACACACTTTTGAACCGGATTTACCAGCTAATAAAAGCTGCCTGAAGCTTGTTATCCATCCTTTCTTTCAAAATACTTTCATATACTGGAGCACACTGGATCTGATACTGAGAGAGTGATGTGAAGAGTGATTCAAGGGCAAATTTCAGGCATAAAACACTAGATGTGTTCTGGGTCCTTTTGTCCTTCTGTTTAATAATGATTATGAAACATAGTCACTAATGAAGCCTTCTGTCATAATGAAATCAGTTTTTAAAATTGAGCCTAAATGTTTTCAACATTTGTCATACCCAAAGGCTTTGAAAAAGTTAAAAGTTGTAAAAGTTATAGTTGTAAAGATATTGACTAAGAGATTCTTTTTTTGTTGAGCACGAACTAGTGATGTATGGCAGGATGTGGTCACATGTTTACCTAAGCTGAAGCAAACTCTCACCTTTGACAACTGTTGTGTTAACTGCCCAGACTCTCTGGTGCAAAACACTAAAGCTGTGAGCAGTTTGTTAGGACGTGTGAGTGTGTGTGCACAGACCCCTAGAATAGAAGAATTATGGCTCTGTCTGTCCATCTCTTATTTTACAGATATTGTAATATTATACATTTTAGATGTTTAATTATGTCTGTGCATTTATTCACTCTTAAAAGTTATACAGTTGCTTGCAAAATCCTGAATCATCCCAATTTTCAGTTCTATATAGTATCTTTGTGTGGATTCCTGTCACCTTATGCGTGAAAGATTAAAATAGAGCTGAAACAATCAGTACATTAATCAATTAGTTGATTAGTTGAAAATGAATCAGCTACAAGTTTGATTATCAATCATTTTTAAGTAATTTCTTAAGAAAAAATGCCAAATATTGATTTGCTGTAGCTGCTTATCTGGTTTTCTTTTTATGATGGTAAAGTGAGTATCTTTTTGAGAAAACATGCAATTTGAATATATCAACTTGGGCTCTGGGGATTTGCAATAGGCATTTTTCACCATGTTAATGATTAATAACGAGTTAATCAATGTACATGATATGCAGATTAATCAATAAAGAGGATAATATTTGGTTGCAGCCTTTTATTACACCGCCCACTACGACCACTGACCAAGGGATTTATTAAAAAACTGGACACCATAATACAAAAACGTGCTCTACTGAGAGCTCAGCTGTCTGCTAAGACTTTAAATACCTCAAATCTCAATTAAATCTATCAAGCAAAAAATCAGCATTTATTGCATCTATTACAGACTACCTACTGACATTGGATAATATCATATGGCTCTTTGTGACTGCATTATTCACTCAATCATTAGATGGAGGATGAGTGCGATCGTTGTTGGTATCCTTGCATCTATCCTGTCGGCAGAATCAAGCCACTTCACTTAAAGCCAAATCACGGCTCCTTCACTGCCAGCTCTTTGCTTTTTTTTTCTAGCGTGATAATCATTGATTTTTATCTGACATTTCTGAGCAGTTGATTACTTAAGTGGGATTTGCCATTTTATGCCCTAAGCAGTGCCGCAACAATGACAGGGTTGAGAGCTACAGATAAAACATATCCTTGCATGTGTGGCTTCTATTGAACAAGTCTGTGATTAGGAGTGCTAGTTTTTCTCTCCTGACATCAGTGGATTTGAAAAACTGTGTTTTTCTAACAGTCTGTCATTTTCCCAATCACACTACTGCTAGATTATGAGATTTTTGGACATATTTTCCTCTTTTTTTCATGTCTGCCCTCTGTGATTAGGGCTGTTTTTTTACGGATTCTCAGGCAGCCTCTAGGTCAACAAAACGATTTTCTTTTTGCTTTGTCTCTCTAAATTAACATTCCTCCGTAGGCTCATCAGACTTGCCTCCTCCCGGCGTCGCTGCTCTGCCTGGCACACACTGGCACTGCTGTCTCTTCCCTGCCATGCTCATTCACGTGCCTCAGCCTGGGTGAATGGGGCCTGACTCATCCTGGTCATGTAACATCATTTAGGATTAACGATGCAGGAGGGGAAAAAAAGTAAAAATACAAAAGTGGAGGCAGTCTGATTGGTTGAGCAAGTATCGATAATGTTGTGTGGAGTGTGAATGTTTATGGCACTGTATCAGGAGTTGGTGCTGTCAGTTGAAAGAACAGGAAGAAATGGACCGTAGAATTATTAGGATTTTGGCTTATTCAGTTTCATAATTGAACATGTTTCTTGGCCGTGTAACTGTCACACAACAACAATGGGTCATTTGTTGTACTTTAGCAGCTCACTGATTACAGTATATCTACTTCGCTATGTCCTCTACTTGCAGAACAACACTCATTTACCTCTTTTCATTGATGCTTTTGCTGTCATAAAAACCATATTATTATAATTACAATTATTCATTGCTGGTTTAGATTTGGTCTTTAGTAAACTGTGCTGCACTAAGCGGTAGTCTGCCAACAAGCTTGCTGAGATCTCCCTTCTCCCTCTCCTCCCTTCCACATCAGTCAAATCTCCTGGGAGAGCCCCGACTCTCAAGTTAACTCCTATTTCCATGGTAACTGAGGCAGACAGAGAGGTCCAGGCAGCCATGGCCCAGAGCTACTAAGCTGCAAAGGCACAAATTGTGCATCATCATTGCTGCTGCTGCATGGGATAGTATGTGGGTGACAGTAGGATGTGGTTGTGGCTGCTGGACTAAGTTGCCCTGTCATCAAGTAAAACTGTCATGGGTATAGTTAAATTTCCATGAATGTAACTGACATGCTTATAAGCATTTTACTGACTTTATATAATCAATCATTTTCAGCAGTCTTTTATTTGAGGAAGTTGATCTGGAGAAATAACCAAAACTGGTACAATTGTTCTATGTATCCAACTGGCAAACGCTCAGTTAGAACCGTCTTATTATGCAGACAAGGGAACATATTTGCTTACTGTGACAAAACATGCTGTCACTAATCAGATCCTTTGAAATTTGCGCTGCTTGCTTTGAAACAAGTCAACATCTCAAGCAGCCCCTCAGCCCTCCCACGTCCTTATCAGAGACTGTGATTGAAGCCCACCTCCCTGCTCACTGGCCTGCTGGAGGTGTTTAAATAGAGCGAGTCGGCCTTGATCCACAACTGCCAATCTCCCAAATGCATGTTCAGCACCCTGCCACTCCCATTCACCCCCACTCACGCCATCTCATAACATCTTCCAGCGTCTCTCCACCTGCCCACCTACCTCCCCCTAATAGTGAATGAACAGCCCTCCACCACAAATCCTGCAATAGGATTCTGGATTATCCAACAAGGATTAGGCCTCACCAAACCAAACAAGGGCAGCGTGTCTTATTAACAAATAATGTCAAACCATAGAAATACAGTGAGTGACCCCAGAAATACCTGTGGACTTAGATGATTTATTCAATGTAGAAAATGAAAATATAGTTTAAAGTGTTTTGATTAACCTGTAGAGACACAATTTCATGTTTGGAGTAAAACTGCTTGAAGGAAAGCCTCATATATACAGCATTCAGATCTTGAACTGAACTGTTGCATTCAGTTAATATCTGACAAACATCATGAAGATGAATGAGCATGTAAATGAAGAATTACTTTTGCTACTTGATAAGTAAATCTAAATATATTTCAGATTTACAAGAACTTGAAGTCAGAAGATCAGACACTAGATTCAGATTTGATAAAACACTCAAAATAACTCAACCGTACTCACTGCTACCCTTATCAGTTGTTACTGAAGCCAGAAAATCCAAATGTGGGCAACGGAGTGCAACTGAGCTGAGCTGGAATGAAAAAATGGGAGCTACTACAACTGTTTACAGCCTGCCTAAAATATAACCGTCTTTAACGACAGAATATATAATATACATTAGACAAAGGGAAATTGGCTTTTGATAATTGATTAATTTTGTTTTTCATAAACAACAGTTGGCAATTTTAAATTCAAAATGTTTTTTTGGTTTTTTTTACAAGTATCTAGTGGTCATTAAAGGAACTGCATCTTAACACACTTAAAGCCTTCCTCCGTTCAAAAATGTGTCTTTCTTCCTGTTCCTGAAGTTGTTATATGTGCAGAGTTTGACATTAATTTTCACGTCCATCTGCTGAAAGTTTCTTTGAAAATCTGACTAAAAAGGCTATATGAAGGAGCACAGTCTGTTACATCACAACTAGTTTGGAGCCAGTCGAAGGCCAGTATTCATTTTACAATAGTGTGATGTGGAAACTTGAAGTCTCCAGTGCTCATACACTGAGAACGAACTTTACGGTGAAGTTGAGAACATCTTGTACCCAACAACTGAACTTTTGAAATGAGCAATATTTGCATATTCATAGATTCAGAATTTTTTAATGAGGGAGAAGGAGTAGATGTCATTTTGATGATTATTAACAAGGTAACTGACAATTTTTATGTTTTTATGTTTAAAAAAAAAAAAAAGAAAGTCAGACACACATTACAATTCCAAGCAGAGGTCTTTCTGTATTAAAACATGTCTGGAGGGCATCTTTATCACTGAACGATGTTGGTTGCTGCTGGGCTCAGACATGTCAGGCCACATGTGACTCAGGTCTCACAGATGGATTTAAGCTCTTTGTTTGATTTGTCATTAACCATCACCACAGTTTGTCCTGCAGTTACTCCTTGACAGTCTCTTTTGCAATAATCAGTGGAAGCTGGTTATCTTGATGCCTTTGAGCAAGCATGCTGGAGCTAATTGGATGGGGCGCTGCTGCATCCGCTGTTATTACTATATTACTGAGCCAAAAAATACTGATGTTTGTCTCCATAACTTCACGTAGCTCTCTTTTTCTTCCTTTCTTTTTGCTTTTTTTTTTTACTTTTAGATCAAAAGCAAGCCCAGACTTGAACACTTCTGAAAATTTACAATTGTGGCACAAAGTTTCTTGATTATGTCCATATACCTCTATATATAATATGAAATAAATATTGCAAGAAGTAGCTAAAACTCAACTATAAGAGTCAGTGTGGTGGTTTAAGGTAGCTTGTCTTCCGGGTTGGAAGAGTGCTTGAGAGGAGAAGGGTATTGGTTAAAATGTTTTGTAAATGGGATGTTTTTTTTTCTTAATCAGTCACATCAGGTACAGAGATAGATGAAGTGTAAGTTTAAGTTCCTAATCTCAGTACATCATATAAGATCTCTCACAGTAAATGGTTGGGAAATTGTTTTACATTATATTTTATATTCTATTTTTACATGCAAGCAATTACTGTCTCAAGAAAAGCTTATTTTGTTACATTTATTGAAAAATGGAACATCTATTTGTGAATCCTATTAGTGTGATTCTAATTAGTTTAAATATACATTAGCATCTCCATCTCAAAGCTAACAATGTCTGTCTCAAGCCTCACTAGGTCAAAATTTATTTATTGAAACAACGGATACAGGAAGTGGCAAAATGTGGCAACCAAGCCCCCAGGAAGTGTGCGGTGCTTTGACTAAAGCCAATTGGTGGTGTTCGGAATCTCATACTATCATACTGTCTACTACATACTCAATCAGTATTTACCGCATACTGCCTACTAAATTCACAATTAAGTATGCCAACACCAGCAATCTGTTCACACTAAAGTGTACTCAGTCACGTGACTGCATCACATGACTGCATCACATGACTGTATTGATCACAACTGGGCTCACTTGGCCAGCAGCCCCTTCACATTTCTGAAAATGCCACAGCAAATTTCCAAACAGGCATTATTTGGATAAACTGACCACATATTAGGAATCTAAATAGTTACTTTCTTGCCTGGGAAAAGAATATTAAAACTTAATAAATTGACATTTTAACAGTCCTACAACACCCTGTTTACTAGTGACATATTAACTGATTAATCAACATCACTGCCAGTTGGTGCGAAATGCATTATAGGATACTTAGCTTCAGCCACCTTCAGGCAACCAATGATGTAACTTCATCATTCAGTTACTCACTCAGTTAGTCAGGGACACTGGCTGACCCTGCTGATATGGTCCAGCCAAAAAGGAACCCAGACACTGTTGGCAGTGTCATATGGAAATAATCTGTGAAAAGGCTCCATTATTTGAGATGGGTTTTAGGCATTTGGAGTTAATCTGTTAAAGTGTTTTCTTTTAAAGTGTATTTTCTCATAGTGCCAGCAAACATTTTTGAAGCACAAAAAAACTGGGAATGGTCAATGTGTGCACGAACATTAGAGGGCCACCTGAAGGATTCCTCTTGTGATCATTTGAGATATGTGATGTATTCTTTCGGTGTTAATTTGATGATGGTGAACCAAAGAACACCGGCTGCATCCCAATCCACAGTTTGTTGTGTCTTCCAATTGCCTTCGCTGCTGTGCTATTTAACTACATCTGTTAAAGCAGCGTAACATACAATTAAAGTCCCTTAAAAGCTCATCATGTGGAGGATAATTATAACACACAGTGGAATGCTAATTATATCAATGATCTTCTCTCCTAACGTCCTACTAAAACCAATGTCATTTAGCTGCTACTTATGGACCTGCCAACTGGCCTACTTTCTGCACAGCCGACAGGAAGGCAGAGAAGGCTACCTCGCCTGAAGAGTGTTTGGAACATATTCACGTTATTTTCTGAAAACTGCTGCACTGTCGAAATGTTTAGGGCTATTTTGTTGTGCTAAGGTTAAAGTAGTTCATTTGTGGGAACTAATGCATACTCATGAGTATGTGTGCTACATCAGCCTTTTTTCACTTGCAATAGGTTTGTGAGCAAGACTAGGTCAAAACCTGCTGTATGGCTGGACTGTGTCTGAAAGTGTTTTTTTGAGGGTTTTTAATTTGTATGTTGCTTGGTCACTGTCAGACATGGACATCACTTGTAAGGTGTTTGACTTTATGCATGTTTAAGCTTATTTTATTTGTACAGCAGTTTTCATACAGTAGTTGAACTTATTTTGGGACTACACTCAGTCCCGCTGGCTGAATTCCTGCAAACATGTCTGTGGAATAGCTGTGAACGACCACTGATGACGCAATAGAAACTGTTCACCCCAATTTATTTTGAAAGAGCAGTGGCCAGTGGGGAAACTCCATCAGTCGCCTGGCTGACCAATGGTGAAACTTAATCACTGTCAGTTAGTGATGGACAGACATTTAGGGTTATAAGACTGGTCCATGAAAACATGAATGAAATGGGGTCATGCCAAAGCTTAATGACAACTGAAATGAATCAGTCAGATACTTCAGTATTGTAAGCTAAATGATAAACATTCAGAGAGCAGAGTGGCCTCTAGTTTACTCCATCTACTGAAGTCATCTTGTTTGATACTGGTTTGATTTGTGTTTTTGATCAAATTGGTCAATTTTATGTTATTAATTTTTCAACAGAAGCAATTTTAATGTATGTTCTCCAGGGGTGCACTCTTTTGGTACTGACTGAATATGCTTATGAAAACATGCATGCACAGCAACACCAAATTGGTATCAGTGCTAACATTAGCAAGGTTGGCTAACTAGCCATCACTGTCCATGTGGAAAACAAACTGAACAGCAAAATGCTTTACAGTGCACTTAGGTCTGTGAAACATTGGCCTTATGTTATTTACTGTGTATTAGAATCTGCCCTCTCACCAGCAAATCACTGTTTCAGAGAGATTATAAACCGCTGTGACATTTTAGGTATATTACATAAATCATTCTCTCATAGGTATCAGCTAGTCTTGGTGATTTAAGGGATTCTGTGGCAGCCATTATTGCTATACAACAAATATTTACCTCTTCAATATAGCAAGGAAAGAAAATCAATTCTCCCCTTGGACTCTCCTGCCTCTGAACTCACACAGCCCCTCTCATATCACAATCCTTATTTGATCCTCACTTCACTGGAGATTCCACCCTTATCAGTGATCATTGCCTGTGAGATATGAGTCAGCATCCTGAGCTAAACCCTGACAGTAAGAACATCCATGCTATTAACTGTACTGTACACTCAGCTCTCAAACAAAATGTCCCTTTTTCATGACAAGGGACATGCAGGTGTTTATGTACCTTGTTTCTTTTGTCAGCTTGAGAGGTTAAAACCCTCAGCTGATCTCACAGATCAGAGCATTCGTGCATGCTATATGCTGTGATGTGTGAATATGCTGTCATCAATTATCTGATATCTTGGATTTCCTGAACAGGAATAGGTAGGCTCATAAAAATGAATCTTAAAATGAACTCTCTTAAAGATCCTAATCTGTATGACAGCAGAGTTAAAAGGTTATAGCACTTGTATAAGAGACTAAGTTTCACAATGTGACCCGATATGATCTATGAGAACTTTTCATATAAAGCTTGATGGTTGATGCACAAACCAGGCTTGTAAAAGGACAGGTATTTAAATTTCAATCTCAAGTTGTCACTGTGATTAAATGTTTTGTCCCCTGTTCAAACCAGACTTTGTAAGAAAGTTTGAAGACGTATGTTGGGACAATATAAATGTTGTGACCCTTCATTGTCAATAAGTGTATTAAATAAAACATAGGTCCATATTAACAACTAATAATCTGACTAATACTGCTCCTTAATCATAGATGATGTAGTGTGAAGTTGTCATGTTTTCCATGCATCATAAACACTCCAGGTGTAGTGGTGATTATTTGTAATTTTTAAACACAGAAAAAGCATGATATGAATTTCCTGTCCAGTTAAAGGCTCCTGATTACAAGGCAGTAATTGTCTAACAACAGGATATTGATCGTAAAAACAAAATCTCCATTTAGAAATTGTTATGGAGCAGATACTGGCATCCCCTTTGTAATGAGTGTTTTAATAATGAGTTGCAAAGTGGATGGGAGTTTTCGAACACCTCTGGCTCCAGAAGTAAAAGTCCCATTCATTTTCTCCCAAAGACAATGTTACATGACTGACAGTTGGAGTACTTCTATGACTTGATTGACATGAAACTCTTCTGGTTGAATCAACAGTACAAAAGATCCAAAATATCTGGTTGTTTTGAGTAAAAGGTACAAGCCTGTATTCATGAAAACACAAGTGAAGTGTGTCACATGCTCCGCTAATGGCAGGAAAAAATAAAAGACTAAATGGACTGTAATTATATTGTGCCTTTCTAACCTTTTGAACACACACACACACACACACCGATGGGAGCAATTTGGGGTTCAGTATGTTGCCCAAGGACACTTAGACATGAGGACTGGAGGAGCCGGTGATCGAATTGCCAATCTTTTGATAAGTGGAGAACCTGCTCTTACTCCTGAGCCACAGCCGCCCCTACAGTGTTGAGAAAACCGATTCTACACTCTGCAGCTAAAATCAGTTCACTCTCAGATTCTGGATCAATTTTTGGATGAGTTCAGAAACGTGGCTCTGTGTTTTACCCACAAAATGCAATAAGAGCATTTAAAATTCACTGAAGCTCTGTTTCACACTTCTGACTAGCTTCTTCTCCATAGCAATGCTGCAGAGGCTCATGGGTATTGTTGTGTTCAGAGCCATTTGCAATATCAAACTGACGAAAGAAACAGGAATTCTCAGAAACAAAGCTGAAATAATTCGAACTGGTGACATGATAAACCTCTAGGGTCATCATTTGGGAGCCTCACATTTATATGTTTAGTAATATTCAGTAAAAACTTAAAGAAATCTCTGAAAATGCTAATTCTAGGGAAAATACTTCCAGGACCAGTCACTCTTTATAATTCAAGACTATATTAGGGGGAAAAAAGTGTGAAGTTTGCCTCAAACAGAGGCTTCTGTAAACATGTGGTGCAGAACAGCACTTTAGCCTCAGCTGCATTTTTACCAGATCTTAACCTGAGGGCAGAGACACCATCACACCTGCCTTGTCTAATACATGTTACACGCACAGTTTCTCATGTAGAAAATTTCTTTTGCACACATACGTACAAGTATGTTAAGGCAATATAATGCATTGGAGATTAATGTGGTACTGCTGAACATTCAGGTATGACTGGCCACAAATATACTGTAAATGAAATGATCAGAAACACTTATTGGTTCCATCTCCAAATTTAACAGTCTGCTGAAAATCTCTGCTAGTGACCAAAAAAAACCAAAAAAACAAAACGGACTATAGTTATCAGGAAATCATGGTCCCAGCTGTAAAATACTTCCTCCAACTTTCACTTTTACTCCATAAAACTTTGTTCACATCTACATTACAGTTAAAAGGATTTATAGTTTTAATAAGAGCAGACTTGGGAAAACTATAAAAACCTCAGTAGTGTTCAGACTCCGGAGCCCACATCATTGGTTTTGATCAATAATCACCTTCATGAAAGTTATGACCTAAATAACTCCTGTGTAGTCCAAGTCATTCACTTGGGACTTTTTCCATCTACAACACTTGCACGCACGCACACACTCAATCACAATTACGCACAGTATTGTTGAGGCACAGTAAGATAACAGGAAGGAAGGGTGGATATCTCTTCCTGTGCTGTTTGTTGATGTATGTTTTATCATTTGGGAAGCATCTAGTCCAGCTCCCTCTCCTCCCTTGACGGGAATTTATGGGATCTGCCCAGGAAGACATGCATGAGATTTCTGCAGCGTCGTGCTGCTGGCTTGTGGAGCCGCAGATAATCACCATGGTGACCCTTCAATATAATGGATTGCTTTTTAAAGATTTTGGTGTTTGTGCGTGTGTGTTCTCAGTCCCATAGGGTGGTGGTACAGACAGATGGGAATCAGACTTGTGGTTTGTGTCGTCAACTCAATTTTACTTTCTCCCCTCTTTTTCTCTGCATTTCCTAGTGTGCCTGTCGAATGCAGAACAACATTTTATCTTCCTCTTTCCCCCTTTGGGGATTATATTATACATCTTCTAAAATTCTCATTTCTTTTTTTTTTTTTAAGCATAAACCTCATGCCATGGTTGAAATAAAAGTACAGTCGTTTCACATTTTTAGATGCTGTTGATCATCAGACCAGAATTTTAATTCGTCAAATAAGCTGATTTATGAGCAAAAACCTACAAAATTAATGACAGCTATTCTTTGTGTTTGGTACGAATGATCAAATATTAGCATGCTGATACACTACAAGTAATACAAGTTGAAATGGTAAACATGGTAAACAAACCTGCTAAACATCAGCATATTGACATGTTAGTATGCTGATGTTAGCATTTAGCTTAAAGGACTGTTGTGCCTAAGTACAGTACAGCCTCACATACTGTAGCTGCTAGCATGACTGTAGACTGATAGTCCTGTTTATCTTTCTTAATTGATTATCTTTTGGAATTTGGACCGCTGTCCGGACAAAACAATCAATTTGAAGATGTCAGCTTGAGCTCTTGGAGATTTTGATGGGCACATTTCACTATTTCTTTTAACTTAGCTTGGGGATTACTTGGTTAATTAAAAAACTAATTGAGTGGACATCGATAATGATAATAGTAATTGCAGCCTTCATGCAGTTTGGGCACAGATGGTTTCTGTGGAGCACTGTTAGGTGTTTCATATTGCTTTGTAAACTCACACATCAAAGTACTAATTGCCAGATTATTTTTCTACATTTATTTGACAAAAGCTACTAATTAGCATTCAGCTGTGTTTGCGATTGTGATTATGGAGATAAAGTCCTGCTTTATGAGGTTTTGACATTATTTTGTCCCATATGTAAGCTAAGGTTGTCCAGAAAGTTAACTGGTAATTGCAGTATGTTAATTAGTGAAAACCTCCAAAAGGGATTTGTTTGTTTGTTTGTTGTTGTGAATGCGTTATCCTCTTTTCATTTTTAAAAAAAACTGAATGTTTCTGCCATAGATCTTGCAGCAGAGAGGGAATGTTTATGAGCTTTCTTATTGTGTTTAAATCTTTATTTAATCAGGCAGTCTCATTCAGATTAAGATCTCTTTTCCAGGAGAGGCCTGAGAACAAAAACCATTCATAAGACAAGAACACAATCGGCCAACAGAACAACACAAATACACAGTAAACAAGAAATTAATAAAAACAGTTAAAAGAATTATAAAAGAACACCAACTCTACTAACATTAGTGCATACCCGAGGGATATATAAGGGTAAATAGGTACTGTAGGTACTTGATTTAACTGAGAGAAGAGATGTGAGTTAGTTAGAAGCTTCAACAGTAGAGCTTTATAGAGCTTTATACAAGAGATGGCTATTTCTTGTCTGTAAGACAAGAAGTCCAACCAACCTGGTGATACAGGGAACAATGATGACTGTGAAATATGTCATTCATGATAAACATAATGCACTGTGATACACAACTGCTGATGTGTTGATGGGTCAGCATGACAATACAGAATATCTCCATAGTCAAGGACAGACATGAAGGTTGACTCCACAATAGTTTTACAGCTGAAAGAAGACAGACAACCTTTAATTCTCTACAAAACACCTGGTTTGATTTTTAATTTTTGAGTCAAATGTTGAATATGAATCTTTAATGATAGGCTTCTGCCAAATCCCTAAGTATCTGTATGACTCAGCAAGAGCACTATGAGTGCCATTTAAAGTTTTAATGGCAGGATAGTCAGACTCAATGGTGGAGGTAGAGACTACCATCTACTTAGTCTTTTCTGCATTTAAAACTAGTCTGTGATTAAGGAGTGATAATTGGATAGCATCAAAGGCAGACTGAGGATGAGTCAGGGCCTGGGCTGGAGTGGAGCCTGGGGCATATAAAACTGTGTCATCTGCAAAAAAAATTAACATTGAAGTATTGATTAGCAACAGTTGAACAGTTAAATCTGCAGACATATTATTACATAAAAGACTAGAGTAGAGGAAATGGTGGTTAAAAGCTTCAACCATGGATGATCTATCGTAAATAGGAGCAGATACAGTACTAGTTTGATTTGTGGTGGGAGATGTGACAGTGACGAAATCTTGAGAGATTCTATAGCCTCCCAAGATTTAGTGGAACTATCACAGACAGAGAAGACTGATAATTTGATTTAGCCTTCCTAATCATGCTGGTGCAGATGTTTCTTTGTTCCTTAAAGGTTAACCAGTCCTCAGGGGTGCCACCGGATCGTGCTTTGGACCAGGCTTTGTCTCTGTTGTGGATGGCATTGTAGAGTTATGGGAGAGAACCAAGGACTGTATCTGCTTTTAATTCTATGTTGTTGTTGTTTTTTATATAAGGGGCATGTCTGTCAGCAATAACATTAAAAGACTGTGAAAAGGATTTGGGTTTGTACTGTATGTGTGTGACCAAATCACCTCATAGCGGTTTGCCCTTGGAGATACTTATGACAGGTTTTGATATGATAGAGAAGTTCTGTCAGCCCAGCACACATACTGCTCACATACATACATACATACAATACCTAAAAAAGGAATTAAAAATGCATTAAACATACTAACTAACATGACTAACACAATGAAATCACTGCATTTACTGAAAGATCATACACATCTGCAGAAACATCGGTGGTTAGATTTCTAAGAAAATGTGGTTTATCGCTTTGGTAGCAATGTTTTCTCTGTCTTTACAATTTTAGAATAATAATAAATAAAAAAGAATATTTCAGTTTTTGATTTATTATGAACTTGCTTCAGTATTGATTTATTTGTATGTTACTTAGTGTGTCTTTGCTCAAATCTCTTGATTTGTTTTGCACACACACTCACGCTGTCATACACACGCCTTACACCCAGGCTCATGTACACACACTAATTCAATATTTTAGGTGTGTTAGTTTGCATATAAGGTAGACAATTCAAATTTCATAAGCACTTCATTGAACGTTGTTTTTACAAATTGAGTCCGACAGACCACAGATTGAAAACAAATATTCCAGACAAGGGGGGGTGGGGGTCTAACAACAAAACTCAACATAAAATGTGCTTTAAAAAAGAATAGAAACAAAACAGAGCAACAAAACATTCATAAATATTAAATGAGAAAACAAGTTTGAAAGTGTGTTTTTCAAATTGAGCCATCTCTGTCTTTCTCCTCAAGCTGTTTACCCATCTCTCTCTCTCTCTCTCTTTCCCTCACATCACCCTCACCTTTAGATACATCACACATCATAACTCAAATCCATTTCATCTTGACTAATGCATCTGAAAGCAATTCAGCACCAATACATATATTTTGGCGCACGCCTAAAACCAATCAAATATCACAGCAGTTTGGTGGCGAGTGCATCTGTGCTGCATATGCTTTTTCAAGTCTCATTCTCTGTCCATGCCTCTGGTTCCTAGTTCATATTTCAAGATGTATAATTTCCAGCCTGGAGAGCAGGCAGAGCTATCTCACTTCTACCTCCATCTGACAACATTAGACAATTGTCACCTTCTGATTGCTGTGAGTCAAACAATTGTAAACAGAATGTGGGCATGAAGACATGCAGATGAAGATTTACACGCGAGTGGCCATCACATGAATGAGAAATAACGTAAAAACAACCATTTCTATGCACATACCTCCATTCAGATGTCATTGTGTCTTGACATACACACATATGCATGCCCATACTGCAGCAGAGCTCTGTGTATGTAAAACCAATCAGTATTTAATGGAGACAAATAGCAGGGTGTTGCAGCAGGGGAACTGGGCACTGACAGGGTACTGTTTATCTAGTGCTGGTGTTGACTCAGAGTCTGTCACTCATTTTTATTTTTTTATTATGGAACTGCCAGCCTCTGGATTGTTTTCAGACATGATAAAATATAGAGTTTTGTTCCAGCTGAATGCAACAGAAATTAGATCTGTTATCTGATCAGAGCAGCAGAGCTGCTGGAAAATTGAATTTCTGCTTTAGTTACATTCATTTTTTTCCAGACCAGAACTAGAGAATATTTGTGCATTTTGTATTTAGTTCTGTTTTGGAAAGTGTCAGATGTTTCGTTTTTTTTTGGCACAACAATGGGACAACAATGACAATAATACTGTAAGTACTTGTAGAGTTATTCTTAAAGGTGGCTGTGACTAGATGAGGTTGTTTAGTTTGCTTTATATTTTTAACATTTTATGTTTTGTAATTTCTTTCCCTAATGTGTTTGTCCACTGTTTTTGCATTATTTTCTTTTATACACACTTTTGTGCTGAAGGATTGTGGCTTATTTTGCCTCTTAAAAAGGTTGTCAATGATAGGAGTTTGTAAAGACAGATTTGATGACAAATCCAGGTCAAAACATTTGCTTGACATCATCATTGTCTTTAATGTTCATTTTCTTGCTATCCTGCTGTTGCATCCATTTCAGATTCTCAAAGACTCTGAGATTTCTGTATATCGTGATGTCCGTTTAAACTAAAGGAGTCCCTGTAATAACTTGTCAGAAGGAACAGTGTCAGGATATGATTTGTCATGTTGTTTTAGCATCCTATAGAAAGTACAACAGAGACAATCTGTTTAACTCTGTCTCTGTAAATGAGGGAGTTATGTCAAGATAAGCACTCGACAGTTGCAGTATTTAGGTAAAAGACAGTTTTGCCTTATTGTTTTATTTCATACCTAACTAACCTAACTAATATAGCCATTGATCCTCAGTAGAAGCGTTGGCACCTATGTGGACATTCGGCAGGTTCTGTGCACACTTAATGATGTGTCTTTTATTTGTGTGTGTGTGTGTGTGTGTGTGTGTGTGTCTGATTAGACATGAGGACATCTGTAGCATGTGTGTGCATATAATGTAGGTCCTTGAGCCTGTCTCTGCATCTTCTATTGAGGGTGAAGCTCTGGCAGCTGTAGTGCTCGTTGACAGACAGGTGGCTGATGACATGGCTGTAATAAATCATCTTGCTGGTGGAAAAAGCAGAAGCCTTCTTACGACACTTGATGTGGCCACATTTATTTATTTAGACCTTATTACATGTGATCAAAAATATAAAAAAGGTATTAAACTGAAAATATTCAGTATAACTCATAGACTATTTTCAAGTTTTTTTTCCCCTTTCAAAACTACTATAATTCCATTCTGTAAATACATTTTAAATTGATGTTTTTTTCATTTAATTTTAGTACTACTTTGTTTATTTCATCATGATTATTACCTAGCACTTGTTTTATTTCAATTCTTATATGTTATGTTTGTGAAAGCAAACGCCAAGACACATTCTTTGTATGTTTGCATACGCAGGAACAGATTCTGATTATTTATACAAGATTTTCACATTTTCTTTATTTAGCAGGTAACTGTATTCAACCAGAAGGAGTGATTCAAGCTCCTCTTATAGCCAGTGTCTGTCTTACTGAAGTATTTCTGTGCAAAACACAGAATCCCTGTCAGCTGTAGTGTTGCTCAACAGCTGCTGAACTTTGACATCCTTGTTTATTTGGGGGGGCGGGGGGGGTCTACTTTGAAAAATCTGTAAAATTCTATAATGTCCTTGTGAAATCTATGACTCAATGTAGTAACTAAATAATTAATTTCCTCCAGTAAATTAAGAAAAGGAAAGTGTAAATGAAAATAGTTCAATCTGTTTGTATTCTGTTGGTGCAACAGTGGATTGAATATATTAGAGGCTCATTGCATTTGCATTATTAATGGTGATAAATGCATCTTCTTCTTTTCGTCTTCATTGCATCCCTAAGTGCATTTACATCTGAATTATCAATTGTTCACTCTGTTCCAGGGTTTTTTCTTAATTAAAAAAAAGGAGGAGACGGTGCCTTCAGTACACAGCTGTTCTGCCTTTGTCATTGCAGTTGACATCAGTACTTAAACCTCCTTTATCCTTATCTAATTATTTCACAGACAAGTTTCAAGGTTCAAGAAAATCTTTATTATCCCCAAGGGGCAATTTGTTATCCAGCCAGCAGTACCACATAAACATCACACCAAACAATAAATACAACAAAACACGTTAAGTATGAAAGGCAATAAATACAACATAACATACAAGGTGATAATTACAGTGTGTTGTTTAAAAGGCCAATGGCAGCTCGAACAAAATAATTCCTAAGCCTATTGGTCCTGCAATGGCTTGTTTACTACGTCACTGTACATAAAACTGTGGTGTGAGAGAGGCATTCTTTGGCTTTAAATCTGGTTTTTCTCATTAGAGCAGACTGTCTGTTGTGTGGACCATAAGAGTGTGGACTGTGTGAGTGTGGATCTATCATCAGTTAGGTAAATAGGGCTGAAAAATACTGTTAACATTCCTTTTAGTACTGTTACTTATGGTTGTTAATTCAGGCATTTCATTTACTTGTATCAGAAATAAATACCATAGCCATTTATTGAGTGTTACGAAGTACAAATGCACTGGCTTCCTGCGGGCAAAAGGATATAAAAGTAATGCAATAAATTATTTCCAGGAAACCTTGTGCTTGTCACATCCTCCTAAATGGATTCTTGTTTAGTGCAGTTTCAAGCCATTTTAAATTCAGTTATAATCCACTTATATAGCTAAACATGACATTTAGATTCTGTAATACAGAAAAGCATTTGTGTGTAAATTAGGCCTTAGACAAAATCAAATATCACAATATTTTTTGACCAAATATATCAATATTGCAGTAATATTGTAGGGATGATTATTAGTGCTTTCACAAACCAGTTACCTACCTGAGATTGTTGATGATAATCATCAGTAATGTGGATATAATGACTAAATGGGTAATAGGCAAATAAATAGGCAAAAATTACATAATTTTACTGTAATGCAGTCTTTAAAAGACAACACGTATGTCATATTACAATATCCAAAATCTAAGATGATATCTAGTCTCATATCATGATATTAATATCTGTATCGATATATTGCCCAGCCCTAATGTAAATACAAGAAAATCAGGGAGGATGCAGCTTTTATGAGCTGCAAAAATGGTCTTAGTGGTTCCTTTGAGATGCATTGTTTAAAGTCCAGTTTATATGGTGTTCATGTATAACAGCAACCCGAATACACAGAGGAAAGCAGAGATTATGTGTGACATTTATAATATGCAGTGAGACTGAGCTTGCACTGTGTAACCTGGGTCCATTTCTCTCTGCACTCACTGTAATATTTCACTGCTTTCCTCGCTTACCTGTTACTGGACTGATGGTTTATTGCATAAAAGGTAAACCATCAGTTTGGGCTGCTCCAGGCGACTGCAGCAGCTCATTTTGTCTCATTTGCCAGCTTTAGATTTTTAAAGGCAGCTCATGTCTGTGATGTTACTGTCACTGATCTGCTGTGTTGTAGATGGTCGTGATAAGACTGAAAATGTTGAGGCAAAGTGAAATATCACAGATACATGTTGATTTTGATGACAGTGATGCATATCATAGGCCTAATAGAGATCTCATAGATGGAGGATTCAGGAAGTTGGATGATAGAATTAGGCTTGTGATGGCTCCTGCACTATTAAGAATCACTCCCTCGGCCACTTTTTGAGGATTGCAAAGTGCACAATGTGCTTCCATAATGACCAGCTATTATTGTCAAACCTCCATCTAACCTTCACTTGGACAAAACTCTTATGCTGTGCATAAATACTAACCTTCCTCTTGCTGTCATGACCTGCCTCTCTAGCATACTTGTCTTTATTAGCTGTCACATAAAAATGCAGTTCATATCACGTGCACTCCTCAAGGAGCTCGAACTGTTCTTAACTCGAGAAAGAGTGCTGAAGAAAGATGCCAGGTGCAGCCCCTGCTTTCCATACCTCATTTACCTTCTCATATGAGTGTTTGCATTTTGAACATGATGTGCCAGGGAGCCCAGAGCTGCATGTACTGGAAACAAATAGCCATATAGATGCACAATAAAGGTTTATGATGGCATAACGATATATGTGTGTTTATATGGACCAGCACCAATTTATGTATTTTATACAGAGTGTAATTTCGACTGAGGATGGAGGAAACATGCCCCACTCACTTATCCAAATTCTATTTTCACCCCCCTTTCTTTGATTTAATCACTAAATATCTCTAAACTGTTATCTTACTGTCCAGCCAACAAAATCCATATGCAGGAAAAGAGGTGTTGGTGAAAATGTTGATGCACTCATCTGGGTGGACCTCAGTTATTACCATGTGCTCACAGCATTTGAACTTTACTTGCTGTTCACCTCTCAGGCAAAGAGGCTGTCGTATCTTATTGATTGAGGTTGGTGTGGCCCTATGCAGCCTACACATACTACTCAGGGCTGAAATAAAAGTCCTGCCTAATATTCTCCTAAAAACATGCTAAATACAACATCAATCATAAAGTATCAGGTTGCTATAGAAGAACCTACACATGTTTTTACTATTATAAGCAAAATAACCAGTTTTATCATATCTGATTTGGATAAATGTATATAAACACAGAAAAAGCAGCGTTCACTGTTAATTTTATATATATATAGGTCAATGTCTGTGCTGTTTTTCCAGCTGTATGGACTTGCAGGTGTGTTTGTATCTGTGCACATACATGTTAGTGTATCTAGTTCATGTGTACATGATCGTTTTTCAGTCGGTGTGAGGGACAGATGCGATAATTATCATCCCAAATCTCGTCTCTTTCAGTCTTCAGCGCCATAACCTGATTTATCCGTTCATTCTGTGGGGCTTTTTTTGTCTCTGTGAAATAAAGGCAGATGGCGACACAGCCAAAAACAGGGGATAATAATGACTTGGAGAGGAGCCCTACGTGCCACCAGCACTTCCTGTTCAGGCCTGCAGGTTTAGCAGTTTTAGCGTTCGTGCAGCTGTCCTCAGTGCAGATTGCGATAGCTGATATTTAGTGAATCAGGGTTCAGGAGGAGTTTATCTGTTTTGGACTATGAGGCAGACACACAGTATAATCCAAAGCATCATTACATCATCCTCTATGAGCAATCCCCACCTCTCCTCCCCTCCCCTCCCCTCCCCTCCCCTCCCCCCATCTCCCTTACCGTCGCTCACCGTTCATCCATATTTTCCCAAGGTCAGTTGGGTAACATCCTGGCAGGGCTGATGTTTTGAGAGATTGAAGTTCCTGCAGGGGGATGCATCACGGTGATGCCGTTTGATTAATGGGTTGCAAATTGATTGGTGATGTCACAGAGTAACAAAAGGTTAAGTTGATGTGCACCTGCAGGCTGTGTGAGCAATTAAGAGGAATGGGATAGTTTGGAAGCTGCTCATGCTTTTATCCTGTGTCTGTTTTGTTTGCAGTAGGCAGAACATCCTATTCTTTCTGAAATATTGATTGTAACTGCAACATGTGTGTGCCTCTTAACCTGCAACTGGTGACAGCATTTTATTTGTGCAAGTGAAGCATGCACTTAAGTGAGACCTGTAAGTCTGGTTTCATTTGTAAAAGGAAATGCAGTCATTCAAGCCAGCTGAAAGAAAAACTGTATATGAGTGGAACAATTTCCCAGACTTTCACCTTCATTAAAGTGTTTCTCCATCTTTCTTTCCGCCAGTACGCTACCTGCTGAAGAACAACGTGGGTCCAGACCTCTGCAACGAAGATGGTCTCACCGCTCTGCATCAGGTGAGATTAACTGTCTGTGCTTGCATGTTTCCACCTTTTGTCTTTTACTCTGATCTGTCACTGTCACAGATAAAGAAAATGTATCTAAAATAATACAAATAATTCACAATCTGTAGTGTTTACGGGTCATTCAAAACACTCATGACAGTATTTTCATCTGAAACTTGGGCACTGACGAGCCTTTGTCTTTCCTGGAACTGATAATGACAAAATCTCAGTTGAGCTCATAGGACTAGATATTACAATCCCTTGGATTTATCAGCACTTGGAATCGAGTGGTGGTGGGGGGTAAACGCGTCACTGGGGTCATCAGGTGGGCACCCCCCTTCACTGGTGTTTCGTTGATAGGCCCACGACACCTCCAGAGGGCTCAACGGCGACACCTGGCGTCCCAGGTGTGCCCCCCTCTGCTTTTACCCCTAGGTGGGCAGCCCAGTTGGGGTCCTTTCTTTTAACCCATAGCCATCTGCTGCTTCGTTCGGCAGCCTCTGACAATGATTTGACAGCTCGTCGGAAGGCCTGTCCTCGTATTCCCATTCCCTTTAGAAGCCTGGTTGTGGACATGGCAACGAAGCCTCTGCACCCAACCTCAACCGGAAGCACCCGGGCACGCCAGCGACGTTTCTCCGCCTCAGCTGCTATGTCCGCGTACTTCAAATGTTTCCGCTCATAGGCTTCACCAACCGCTGCCTCCCATGGTACAGTTAACTCAACAATGAGCACAATCTTCTGGGAGCTTGACCACATGACCAGGTCCGGCCTGAGACTAGTTGTTAGAATCTCAGGCGGGAAGCGGAGCTTCTGGTCTAGGTCAACCTGCATCCTCCAGTCCCGGGCCGAGTTCAGAAGGCTTGCCTCCATTCTCGCAGATGGTTTTGCTGGGAGTTGTCCTGCTCTGATGAACACGGTGGTGTTTGGGTGTCCAGGCATTAGGGGAGGGAGGGCATTGTTGGTAGTTCTCCTTTCTTCCAGAGTGATCGCCAGTTGTCTTAAGACTTGGTTGTGTCTCCAGGTGTAGCGGCCTTGAGACAAACTGGTTTTGCAGCCGGTGAGGATGTGACTAAGTGTTGCAGGGGTTTGGCAGAGTGCACAAGAAGGATCTTCTCCAAACCATTGGTTTAGGTTCTTAGGCGTGGGAAGAACATCGTAGGTGGCTCTGATGATGAAGCTAATTTGGTTTCCTTCCATTTCCCAAAGATCCTTCCATGTGAGCTTACGATGCTCCAGGTTTTCCCAGGTGGTCCACTGTCCCTGTTTGGACTGTGCCACTGCTGTTGCGCACCTGTCTGCTTCCTCTTGTTGCCGAATCAGGGCAACCACCAGCTTTCTCCTCTGGGTCGGTGTAGCCTTGTGCCATGTGGGTCGACTTGTTCCCGGTCCAAACCCTCCTCTTCCGTGCTGCACCTGTCCCACAATGTCTCCATGCCTGAGAGCAGATTTAGCTTGCTGTATGGCCTCAGAGAGAATCCACTTCCTCCCAGTTGCTAGTCTGGGAGCGGCCGCTTGGATTAACTCATCTTGAGACTCAGTCAGGGTCATGTTCAGCCTCACCTTGGTGCACTTAAACTCCTCTGTGAGGCTAGAGATGGGAAGTTCCAGGGCACCATGTCCATACAAGCCGATGTTACTGAGGCACCGTGGGAGGCCAAGCCACTTCTTGATGTATGAACTGACGGTTCTCTCCAGCTTCTCGACTTTGGTCATGGGGATCTCATAAACTGTTAGAGGCCACATCAGGCGGGGGAGCAATCCAAACTGCAGGCACCACAGTTTCAACTTTCCGGGAAGCAATGTCTTGTCTATACTGACAAGGCCTTTGATGGTTTCTTCCCTCAGCTGATCACTCTGGTCTGAGTCCTTGAGACGTGCGTTGTACAAACGTCCTAGACTCTTGACTGGCAGTTCTGACACCAATGGAATGGGTGCATTGTTGATGTGGAACCTCTGGTCTGTGAGTTTCCCCTTGACGATGGATATGCTCCTGGATTTGCTTGGTTTGAACTTCATCCGTGCCCATGTAATGTTGGCATGAAGCTTTCCTAGCAGATGTTTGGTGCATGCAACGGTTGAGGTCAAGGTGGTCATGTCATCCATGTAGGCGCGAATGGGAGGTAGGCGCTGCCCACACTTCAGACGTTCTCCCCCCACAACCCATTTGGAAGCTCGAATTATCACTTCCATTGCCATGGTGAAGGCTAGTGGGGAGATGGTACATCCAGCCATTATTCCCACTTCCAAAGATTGCCATGATGTTGTGTAGTCTGTTGTTTTGACACAGAACTGCAGATCTTGGAAGTAGTTTTTCACCA
Organism: Euthynnus affinis; assembly: GCA_029490765.1. Lineage (NCBI taxonomy): Eukaryota > Metazoa > Chordata > Actinopteri > Scombriformes > Scombridae > Euthynnus > Euthynnus affinis. The sequence continues at coordinate 22,434,396 of CM055840.1, read as the reverse complement.
GGTTTGTGATGGTATTTGGGATGTGGAAGAAGTTGAAGGCTGTCCAGATGAGAGAATGAGGGATGGATCCAAAAGCGTTGGCTAGGTCCAGAAATAAGACGTGTAGGTCTCTTCCTTCCCTTTTGGCAGATTGGATTTGGTGCCATATCATGCTCGTATGTTCCAAGCATCCTGAGAAACCAGGTATTCCAGCTTTCTGCACAGATGTATCAATCAGGTTGTTTTGCTTCAGGTATTTTGTCATCCGTTTTGCAACAATGCTAAAGAAGACCTTCCCTTCAACGTTCAACAGGTTGATCTGCCGGAATTGATCGATGTTTGAGGCATCCTTCTCCTTGGGGATTACCACTCCCCCAGCTCTTCGCCACGCTTTTGGAATGGTTTGCTTCGTCCACATCACCTTCATTTGCCTCCACAGGAAGCGCAAGATGTTTGGGGAGTTTTTATACAGCCGGTATGGAACTCCATTTGGTCCTGGAGCTGAAGCTGCCCTTGCCTTCCTCACTACTTCCTCAACCTCGCTCCACCTTGGAGGACTGTCATCCAGCTGGTGTTCTGGTAGGGGAATTGGTGGCATATCTGATGGTATCTCCCTCTGTTCAAATCTTTGGCTGTCTGTGTGAGTGGTTTTCAGGTGGTCTTCCAACTCCCTCTTTGGCACCTTGAGTGACCCGCTCTTTTCCTTTGTGAAGAGTCCTTTTACAAATCTGAAGGGGTCCTTGTAGAAGGATGTTCTTGCCCTTTCCTTTCTCTTGCGTCGAATCCTGAGGTTTTCCGCTCTCCGCAGTCTTCCCAGGCGTCTCTTCAGGTCTGTTTGCAGGAGGTCAATGCCCGCTCTTTCCTCCGGTAAGGCTCTCTTCCATTGCTTCCTCAACTCCCTTCTCTCTTTGACCAGGCACTCGATTTCTTTCTGCCTTCTGGACTTGGGAGGCATTGTTGGTGACATAGCCTTCTTCCCTGTCTCTTTTGTTCCAAATCCTTCTACTCCATAGGCGTCCTTGTTTTGCCTTGATGGATCTTTGGTCAGGCAGTAAAACTTTACGACTCTATCCTTTTAAAACTTTTATTAATCAAATCCAGCCTTCCCACCACTGTCTCTGTCGTTGAACTATAATTAAATCATTTCCCTGTGTGCATGGGTTGGAATTAAAGGCCTTGTGCAGAATACAATCTTGACGTTTTGTGAGAATGAAAAAATTATTTTTAATAGGGAGGAAATGAGTTTGGTATTGGGGAAATTTGTCCATTTTGATGAAGGAAATTGATAGAGAATATCAGGCCTATTTTCACTTGCTAATTGGATACATTACTGGCATGATAATCAAAGCTTTCCACCTCATCCAAATAAATGCCTGGAGATGTTTTTGCTCTCAAAACTACTCAGTTGTCTGTGTAAATAATGGATCATTACATGTCTCATTTCATCACAAATCAACCAACCTTGATTTAATATGTTTTCCTTCAGTCTTTTGGATTACATCCAGTTCTTGTCACTATAGCCTAGCTCCATTTACACTTTCAGTCAGTCTGTCTCAAACAATATATGAATAAAATCCAGATCAGATTTATGACACTTTCATTCTCGCTGATGCTTCTCTGTCAGGCAGATCACAAATCTGATTGCAATATGTTTTGGTTTTCCTGGGCTACAAATGAAGGATGGCATCTCTCCGGTTCAGTGGAGTATTTTAATGCGCCTGAAACGGTTTTGTAACCACCAAAAATGCCAAAAGAATGACTTTAGCAGCTTAGTTGATACAATAAACAGTTAGTAATAACAGCTAACTTGCTAACTATCCATAAACTCACACAAATCATACTGATCATTCAGTGGTCAAAGTGATCAGGGATCAGATAAATGCTACAACTCACTACGCCTTCCGTAACAAGCTGTACGTATGTGTCTTGAGCAGACAGATGCATCTACATCTTTTCAACATCTGGCTTGAATGGGTTTGACCAATCAAATTTCACTTCATTTCAAATGCTTCTTGGATGCATTTACTGTACACTTAGCTTTTTTCAGATCGGATTGGACTTTCTCTCCCTGTGTTTATGTTCTTCCTTCTGCCCAAAACACATCTGACCAATAAGCAGAATAACTATTCTTGCATGGCTTGTAGTGACTAATCTTGGTTCGCTTGGATTTTTCTTTATGTGAAAAAGAAAGTTTACCAACTCATCCACTGATTGGACCAGAGAAAATAAACTATAGGTTTGGAAATGCCCATTTTTCAGTATATAAACATTTGTTTAGACTCCAGGTAGCCTAAACAGACAAAGTTTCTCAAGTATAACTATCAAATCAGCCTCAAAACTGATCTGATCTTTGAGCTGAACTAAGCACATTCCTCCAGGGATTCAGCAGTGACAGATTTTTATATTTCAAGTAACGGTTGACTACTCAAGCAGACCGCACAAAGCTGCTGCAGTCGCTGACAGTGCAGGTTCACCTGTTACAGGTGGGAGACTCTGAAGAAAACAACCATTAAACCATTTTGCTTGTCTCTACTACACTAAAATGTCAATTGCTGAAGTAGCTCAAAGAGTAAACTCAGAATTTTATTGCAGCTCATAAACCAACATTGAGATCTGGATGGCATCTTTATTGGCAGAGAAAGAGATGTTTACAGTGTAAAAGACACCGAGTTTGCATAACCCCTGAAGTGGAGCCGCATTTTAAAGTAAAATGAAAACAAATGCGACTTCACAAAGGATTGCACTCCATCTTAAAACATTTCAAATGGATTTGATGCTCATTTATTGTATTAGTTCCTGCTCTGCTTTTCGTCTCTCATCCTCCCCTCCGCCTCTCTTCTCATTTATCTCTCTCTGCAGTTGCACGATACCTCCAATACTTCATGTCCTCTCTCCTTCTTTGCCTGTGTGTCTCGCCTCTTTTCGCTCTGCCTCAGCTAACACGGCCGTCTCTCTTTTCCTCTCGGCTTCTCAAAGCCTAATATTCAGGCTCCTGCTGGGAGGCAGTGAAATGAACAGGGAAAGAGAAAATTGAAGTCTATCAGTCACCACCGGTGTGGCTGGTGTTTTAAAAGCTGCGGGCCGTCGGTCACCAAAGATCAGATTGACCTTTCGGCTTTCTCTCTCACTGTGTGTGTGTGTGTGTGTGTGTGTTTGTCTGTGTGTGTGTGTGTGTGTGTGCGCACCCACTAATCTGCTATTTGGATCGGTCAGCCTGCACAGTGTCTTCAAGACCTTTTCACTTGTGCTACGACTTGACAAATACCACCAGACACATACACAGGAAGATGGGGACACAGTATTGAGACACACATGAGGAATTCATACTTGTGTGTGCGCACACACACAAACACACACACACACACACACACACACACACACACACACACACACTTGTGCTCGTAGTGTATTATTTGTCCCGTTTGCCAGAAGCTAGATTAAGGACAGATATAGAAACTGAGAAGTGAACATAAATACAGAACACACACACACACACCATATAGCAGAGGCTGAGATAAATGAAAGAAAGCAGTGCTGATATTTCTCTAAATGAGATGTCATACCTATCTCAGGTTAGTCTCGCCTCACTGATATGAGCCATTCATCAATAGATGGCTTGAAGGGGCTCTGTGTATGTGCCAGAGCATGCACACACACTCACACACCTATACACACTTCAATATGTACTGTCAGTCGTTGAGAAGAAGTTAATGTGTCGTGAAAGCACCTTGATAGCTTCAGTTCTGATAGAGAATGGATAATTTTCTGTAGTTAGCTGGCTGGATCATATTGGGGTGATGTGATGGATTAATGGAGTCTTTTTGTTCAATAACAAGACTGTGTAATGATGTGTTTGAATGTGTGTAAGGTTGTGATCAGACTATTGTTAGCACTGCGTCAAATTATGCAACTGAGACCACTGTGTTGGAAAGGTTTGGGTCTCAACACAGAGGACAAAAAATACAAAGTTCTACAATAAAAAGGTAGAATCTAGTTCAACTTTCGCCACAGAGCAACCCAACGTCATCCGGCAAAATGCTGCACTGGCCAGTCAGATAGGTGCATTCAAAGTAAATTCCTTTGTAATCTAAACAGAGTAATTCTACTGTTTACCTCTCAGTTATAAAAATCCTCCCTCATAGTATTATGGCCTCAATATGCTTCTCTGATCATCAAACAGCTTGTGCAACCTTCTTCCCCCACACTTTTCCGATGCTTGAATTGTGGAAACACATTTGACACGTTTGACAATAATTTCAAACTTTATGTAGTTAGGTGTGAAACTTCTCTCTAAAGATCCCTTTTTTTTCATTCTTCACACAATTACTTCTGTCAATTTTCATGTGTACAAGTGAGTGCAACACCAGAAATGCCTTCCAGGAGAGACTGTCCCAAAGTGTTTTCTGTTAATCCCATTTGTGGCAATTTATCACGTCTTGTCCCTCTCTATGGCAGCAGGTTTTTGTCCAGTCTTTGAGTGTCCAGATCCAAATGGCTACGAGTATAAACAATTTTTTCTTTACACACAGTTGGGACAACACTTCCTGGTTGGAGTCAAGCATACAGAACTTACAGAACTCATTATTAACCACTTTTCAATGTTTTGAGCTGCTTAGCCTTCAAAATAGAGGTCTTCATGGGTCCAAAACCTCAAGCCGATCTCAATCTCGATCTTAAACAGACTTGTGGAAAACCGTGAAACGTGAAACACAGACATAGTTTTAGACTGAATGTCTTCTAACGTAGAGGAAAACAACGATTCCAAACACACCTGCCTCATGCTGTCCCATGTTTGGGGCTAGTTGCAGCTGTTCTCTTTCTCTCTCTCTCTCTGAGCTCTTGGGCTTTGCTTCAGGATCCCGCTGTGGCTGAGTGGACACAATGGCACCAGAACATCAACAAGACTGCTGGAGTCACATTTTAAAAACATTTACTTCAACGATTCAAACCACTCAAATATTTATGCAGAGATGACTGAGGCCGGCTTTTAACTTGCCGTGCTGTAATGATCATCTGCAGGAGTTGATCATGTCGAGCTGTGACGTTATGAGACGACATTCCTGCGTGAATCCAGGCTTTTTATCAGTCATTCAGTTCTTCATTACTTCAGCCTTTGAGGCCCTTAAACTCAGACCTGACAGCATCTCAGTGCTACCATGTTCTTACACTCGGCTCCCCAGATTTAGAAATAACCCTAGTATTACCATGCTAGTCTCGCATAGCACCTGTTTCTTATTAATGTGCTTTCATTTATTCTTCAGGGATATGATTTAGTACTGAGGCACAAGAGGAAAGGGGAGGAAATAACATGCAACAGTGGTTTAAAATTTTTACCTGAGCCCAGAAACCCTCAGTGCAGGGTACACACCGTTTTCCTCTGATGTCCCAGCTGCTTGTCACAGTCTCGATTCAATTCATTTAGCCTTTTAGGACTAATTCTCCACAGCTGAACTTGGCCTCTTGAGTTTCTTCACTCAGACACTGACATCTTTATGCCCAATCCAGTCTTGTCTAATTGATTTGCATTAGTCCTTTCAGCGCTGGTAAAATTTAAAGCTCTACTCTCCTGGTTCCGGTCTTGGTCACTTAACCTCTCAGTATTTCAGTTTCGTTGCCAGCGCTGTCACCAACAGCCCTCCTGGCACTTGCCCTGATCAAATTTCAGGCTGGCCATTCAGTCAAAGTCTCAGCCTTACTTCCTTGTCATTTTGCTCCTCAACCCTGAACCTCAGTCCTCTCAGCCCACTCACAGATCCCAGAAAGACTGTTGTTGTTGTTGTTTTCCAGCAACATGGGAATAATCTGGGCCTTTGTCAGAGCCATGCTGCTGTCCCTGTATGAATAGTTTTCATGAAAGACACATTATTTCCTTGCTTGCTTCATTGTCTCGTTGCCAGGACAAGAGGGGTGGAGGTGGTGTACAAGGGGGTCTATAGGGCAAGGCTAGGAGCTTAGTTTAGTGTCTAGCTAGGATGTGGGTGCAAATGTATATTTGTTTTTTCTGTTGTTTTTTTTTTTCCACAGAAAAAGAGATTAGCCTAGCAGTCAACTAGCAGGTGGGCTGAAGTGTGTGGGTTTATTCAGAAGGAGGTTAGGAGATTAGCCTAGTTGTTAGTGTGTAGGTTGCAGTCTCTCGGGTTTTTTCTGAAGACATCTGTCACGCCACTGCTGCAGGCTGGAGCTTTAGATGTGAGCTAATCCATCAGGGTATCAGATGTCTTTGACAAGCTGGTATGTCTCTTAAGAGCCTTGTTCTTGTCAGTTTTATGAGGCTGCTCATTTTTTATTAAATAATAACTTCAAGCATGCCAATTATCAGACTCAGAGAGGAAATGAAATCCATAACTTGCTCTCTGAATTACAATACCATATTCATGTAACAAGATGTTCAATTTGCCAATTTAATACCCTCACACACACACACACACACACACACACACACACACACACAGATAAACAAGGAAATGTGTGGCTCATTTGTCTTTTTCTTGCGAATTTATTTTCATTGCTCTTTTTGAAGACATTACTGAAACCGGACGTAGTTGACATGAACTACCAGCCTCCACAGAGCGCTACTTCTGCTTTTGGCATCCTGTAAAGAAAGCCGTCAGACACTTTGTTCTCTTTCTTGTTCATTATGTCTGTCTTGCCTTCCTCATTCGAGCATCATACGTAATCTTTTCACACCGTCTGTACAGAATTCTTCAGAAAAAGATTTGCATCAGAAAAAAAAACAAGAAACATCTAAGTGTACCTCCTTCTGTGCTTTGGAACTGGGACCAGGACCTCTGTAGCCTTCATGCTTCATGCATTTCTTTTTTTTTTCTTTTCATGCTGTGTGCCTGTTTTAAGTATCATGTAGCTCTCTTTCCTCCCATATACATATGAAAGAGATTTCTCCTCGATCTTTTAACCTCTGCCACTTAAAAAAAAAACAAAAAAAAACAAAGTCAGGACGAGGCATCCAGCAGCAGTGCGGTTAAGATGGATAGTGTCATACTCTTCTCTCTCTCCTAAACATGTATAACAATTCTCATGAGAGCCTTTTAAACATGGTGTATGAAGGCTCTTAAATCTATTGAGTGTACATACGTTCCACCACGACTGAGGTGGTGTGAATACCTCAGAGGATGTTTGTCAGCTGTTGGTGTTTCCAGTCTGACAACGTCAGTGTTTTTTTTTTTTTTTTTTTTCACAGCTTATCGGTCTTCCTGCTATCTGTCTTTTGCATCTATGCAGTAATTTCATTTCCTCTCTTGTGTTGTATATTAATTTTATGTACTCCCAACCACACTCCTCACTCAGAGCTTCTTTATCTGAGTTGCATTGGCAGTCAGAGCTATAAAATTCCAGAGAATGCACATCACTCATTCTTTCCTTACGTCAGTGTGGTCTAATAGTTCTTTTTTTATTATTATTATTGTTGTTGTTGTTAAAGCATTCAGGGTTTTTTTTCAGACTGCAGGAAGTCAGAGATGCAGAGTGCAGGTGACTGAGAAGAGAAATTGAGGTTTTCCTTTATGGCTGGCAGAGATATATGTGGCACCAAAGGTGACGTCTCAACCATTAAATCATTTTAGAGCCTTGTCATAGAACAACAGTGCCTGTGCTCAGGTCTTGCTACCTAGAATACTCTTGGCACTGGTAAAATGTCAAGTACTAATTACTATAAAGATATATGTTGAAAAATAACATTTATTTGCCCCTATGTTTAATTGTAATTCTGTTTTCGTGTTTAAAAATAGGGTTAGCTTATGTTCTTTGCAATCTGTTGTCCTCAATTGTTCTAAATTCACTTTAAAGTACAACCTATATCTAAAAGATGATAATAGGATGATGACAAGTCTGTAGTTCTTCATATTTTCCAACACAACTACCGTCTGTTGTCTAATATGCCTCCCTTCTTTTTCTTAGCATTTCCATCTGGGTTTATATTCATTCTGCCTCCCTCTGTATTAGCCTGCTTTACTCTCGCTCCTACTCACAGATGCTAGAAACCTCTAGAGAGTACATTTCAGAGCATTTCATCCTCTATGTAAATCCATGAAAAAAAGCCCCACTACTCTCTCAACTTCTCTAGGTTTATATGGTGAGCATCTGCCAAGTTGTTTTTAGGGGAAAGCAAATCTTTATCACCCAAGACAACAACAGCATCTCTAAATCAATGACTTTTAATCCTGATCCTTAAGACTCTCAGTCTTTAGTCATCTAGTTGGAGACTAAATTTGTACTCTTTCAAGATAACTACCTAACTACTATCTAACTACCTGGCATGAAAGAAATGCAGTCAGGAGCCCTTTTCAGATATGCACAATAATACATACTGTAATTGTGATGGCAATTTTCTTTTTGGTTGCATGTCTGAATAAGCAATTAAGTCACTTTTATGCAAAAAGCCATGACAGCAACCCTACTAGGTTGGATCTAGTGACATTTCTGTAACACTTTCCGCACAAGTCTTAATCTTATGTTGTCAGATTAACATAAAGGCAACGGCAGACGAATCCAGCAATGTCGTGTGTTCCACATTTGAAAAGGGCAAGACTTTTTCTGAGATTTACAGCTACAAGAGACACCCACAGTAGAGGAACTACGTAGGAAAATACTGCTCTGTACATTTCAGTGAATCTATGCATTCAATCCATTCATGTTATTTTTTTATTCATATCCTTCTTTATCATTGAAATTCCTTAATCATTCCATGTCACTTTCATTTTAAAATTCACATTAGACTTCAGGTCAAGGCTTAGGTATGTTGACAGTTTCTTTGCAAATAGTAACTGAATAATAACACATGTACAGAGTGTCCAGAAACTGTGTCCTTCCCCTCCTAATATTCAGCTATCAAATACGTTTGCTCTCACAAAAACGTCTATATTTTATCGCACAGACTTCATGATTCTTGCTGTGTATTGCCTGTATAAGTTTATACTGGAGCTGCAACAAACAATTAATTCCCTTATACTGTAGATTAATCTGCCAATCACAATTTCCCAAAGTGCAAGGTGACATCTTCAACTGTCTTGTTTTGTCCAACCATCAGACCAAAACCAAAAGATATTTAATTCAGAATGGCGTAAATCACGGGAACATTTTCACAACGATTGTTGTTTTTCAGCAAACACTTGTCAGAATAATTTGGAGATGTGTAGCACTTAATCATGCAGTCCAAAGACATGCAGAATAGGTGGATTAATGTGTATTAGCCCTGTAATAGACTGGTGATCTTTCCAGGGTGCACCTCACCTCTTGCACATTGCATGCTGGGAGAAAATCTCCAGTTCCTGCAACCCTGAACAAGATAAATGCTTTACAAAGTGAACTAATTTGTTTTTTTTTAATTCTTTGTATTTATTTACCATTAGTTACCAATCTTTCCATCTTTTTTCCCCTTCCCATTGTTTAATCTTCAATAGAGGACATTCAATCAGTGGACTTCATAATGAGATTAACAACAGTCATTTTGTCATCAGAGATTTTACATTTAATCATGACAGATGCCTCATTTTCATTTCAAAGCAGAGCAGAGAAGTGACAACACTCCAGTGGGTTCTCACCAAAGTGAAGGTGCTCTTTTGTGAAAACATGCAGCTCTTTCTGGGTACAAAAAAATGATTTTTTAAATGATATTTCTGATCTCAATATTTCTTTCTCTTTTATATGCTGTAAAATGGGAGGCTTGGTAACATGTGGCAGATACCATGAATTAGATTCAAAATTACAACTTCACCGGCATAAATAATAACAAAGTCTCTTGCAATGCTGGGATGCCCCTCTCATATTTAGCAACAATACCTACTGTGACAAAGTAATTTAATGTTTTGACTTCATGTCTGCTCGTTGCAGCATGTTGTTTTTCTCTTTTGTCTACTCCGTTGGGTTTGTCTTTATTCAGCACTGCATGGCACGACCACACTCACACCAATTAGCTCTGATGGAGAGAACTGCTGCTGCTGCTGACAGTTTGCAGCTAGATTGGAGGATGCTTTTTATGGAAAAGTCTCCTTCCTCCCCACCCTGTAATCACACCCAGTTTAACAAGGAAAACACTCTCCAGTCCCACTCAGTCTGTCTCTATCTGTCTCTGTTGATGGGTGTGAGTTATGGATGCATTTCCAGTGTTGTCTTGAATCCAAACAACAACCCACACAATGGCTGAGATGTCAGAATGACTTTGTCCAAAGTGGTTTCCTGTGTTCTCAGTTTTGCACTGTGCAATATGCTATTAAAGGACTTTTTGGAGAGATACAGTTTGACTTTTTTTTATGGACTTCATGTTCGTCTGTGCGGCTGGTGACAAATGAGTCTCTTTTCATCCTTTTTCTCGAAATGATTAAGGTGCTGAAGCGTGCAGCCTCCATGCAGCACAGCTGAGTACTCACTCTATGAATTATATGCTATGACAGACTGAAAATATTAAAATGTAGAACTCCTCTTCAGCTTTTTAGCATTTAATTTTTCTCCAAACAAGAGGAAACCATGCATCTCAGTTTGTCACTCTTTGTTTTCTGTCCCTTTTTTCTTTCCTTCTCTACCTCTTGCTATCCTTCCTTTTTCTTATTAATCCCTCTCTCTTACTTTTTCCTTTGCCTTCCTGCCTTCTTTTCACTCCCTATCACTTTCTCTCTTCCTTTTTTCCATCCCTTCTCTTCTTCCTTTTAGTCTAAGTCCTCCAGGTCTCTCTTTTTCTCTTTCTCTATTTCAGGTTTTTGAGATATCACAGCAGCAAGAATAGTATCAGAAGAACTGAAGCAAAGTTTATCTCTCCCCTCCTCTCATTATGCCTCTCCCCGTTTGTCTCCATACAGTGTTGCATAGATAACTATGAGGAGATGGTGAAGATCCTATTGGACCGAGGGGCCACCGTCAACGCTCAGGACAACGAGCTGTGGACGCCGCTGCACGCTGCTGCTACCTGTGGCCATGCAGGGCTTGTCAAGATCCTCATTGCACAGTAAGACATGCTGATATTCCAAACCAGGGTTACCCGGAAAGGTTTTATATGCTTCACATTTTTTGAAGTATTAGATTTTCTCAGGTAAAAACGAGCAGTGGCGCTCGTTCAGTGAATCATTCAGTGAATGTTGCAGCTGTTTAAAACCTCATCTAGTGTCTACATTAAGAGATGGGATGCATTAGGATTTGTCTGATTCAGCTCAGGAAGTGATTATTTCATCAATCACATCGTATGTTGGCTTTACAGAAGTGAGTCACAAAAGCACGTCACAATGTTGGATAAGAAAGAAAACCTTCAATTTTATAAAGGAGTGAAAAAAGTAGAGGCAAACATCCAGATCAGATGCTGATGTGTGAGGGGAAAAAAACTCACATGAGGCTCAAGTTAATTTCATAATAACCAGCTGGACACACTTTTGACCCCATAGAGTGTCCGTCAAATTGAGGTTAGTTTAAAGTTGGTATTGACCAGCTGGACCATTAATGGCTGTCATCATTTGAGGCCAGCAGTTATCGCATCCGCTAACCAATTTCCTGAGGGGAAACTCCGCACGCATACACTATTCTGAAATTAACCGGCATATAGACTATTTTGTTGTGCTGTCAAATATTCCATTATAAATGCAACCACTGTCCCCAGTGAGCCACGGTAGGCAATTTGTATGAACTCATGAATTGTTTGGTCTTTTTTCTCTTTTTTTTTTTTTTTTTTTAAATTGAGTTCTGCCGAGAAGAGAAATGAGGTCTCTCTGATCCAGAAATGACAGCATGCAACCTGGAGTAGCAGAAATTGATGGTTATATACCTAGCAGTAGAGGAAATGCCAAGCCCACACTAATAGCAGTAGGAAGAAAAACAAAGCAATATTGTGGTAAATAAAAAAATAAAAAAATTACAAACACCAAGGTTGGAAAATGGGTAACTGCCCTGGTGGGGAAATGGATTTTAACTCCAAATATTTCCAGCAGTGAGAAATAACCACATGAGGAAATGTTAGGTGTTGGAGATACAGTTGGAAATGATTATATCAATGATATTTAGGCATATTATTCTGATATACATAATGCAATTCATTATAGATTAATATGAATACAAAGCAATCAAATTTACTTTTATGTGTTTACTTTGACAAACTTCACTCATTTTGTTAATTACAATTTGCTCTGAGTGGTAGATTTGAACAGCAGAATTTGGTGAAACAATAATATAATAAGATCAAATCATCATTTTGCAATTCAATAAAGTCAATAAAGGATAATATTGATCGATCTCCCAGCCCCAGAGCATGTAATGATTTACAAACGGCAGAGATTGAGTTGTTATTAGCTGTTTCTGTTATGCAAATGTGTTCATTATTTAAAAAAAAAAAAAAGTCTTTTCTTTGCTTTATCACGTACAAACCTGCACATATAAAATAAGTCGAGAGTCATATGGAATCACATATCATGAGCGCGTTCCATTAGGATTTAATTAAACCGTTTCAATTAGTGTTTAATTTGATCCTCTGCATACACAAAGAGGCATTAACAGATGCAGACAAGTGAAAACACCGTATGTGTACACACTCATATTTCTGCTGCCTGTGGACATGCAGGACACAAACACACACAAACTCACACGCACACACACAGTATATCTACAGACACACTGCCACCATCTGTTGACATGCAGGACTTGTCGAGCCGCTCATGATATCACTTGGACTCATTATCCCCAGTGAAATTACTGATTAAAACCCGCTGAATAATGTAGGCCAGCTTTTTTTTTTCTTTTTTTTTTTAAATCTTAATTTATTCAGGGGGGAGTTTCGCTGAGAGCAATGCTTTCTTTGTTTTTCAGGAGCACCCTGATCACATTCACACACATTCACACCTGGAAGCTGTCCAGTACAACCACACCACAGTACACCACATCAGTTTGTGTTCTAATTCAGATTTATTTTGTCATTCTTGTCCAAGAGTTTGAGTTATAGATCAGCGCTCTTAAGCAGTTTTGGGGGGTTTCCCAACTGACCAGAGTTTAAAATACATCTACAAACATTCCTGATGTAAACAAACCTTTTACAGAACCGGAAAATCTTACAAAATTAGATTAACTGTTTTCTCATAAAAGCCAGTAAATCAGGTTGAGAAACTTTGTGCTGTGCTTTTTATTTTTGCAAACAGGAGGGTTACACTTTTGTGTATGTTTCGATCACAGATGGTGCCTTCTTAAATATATTAAACAATATACATACATTTTTCTGGCATAATCCACATATTGGCGAGGATACTTTACATTTACATAACGTTTATTAGTCTTTGAAAAACGTATATTCCAATCTTGTTAATCTCTAACTCATTCCCCACAGTGGCGCAGATCTTCTGGCGGTCAACTCTGATGGGAACATGCCTTATGACCTGTGTGAAGACGATCCAACACTGGACATCATTGAGACAGCTATGGCCAACAGAGGTAGTGTGTGTGTGTTAATGTTTCATTTTAATGCGTATATATTTTCAGGCTGCAGCTCTCAGTTGATGAGTGTATTTTTTTGTGTTTTGTTGAAGTTTGGAAACTCATTTTAAACAGTCACACAGTGCCTGCAGTGCCCTGACATAAATAAATAAGAAAGTGTTGATTCTCTGCACTGTGTCTGGTTACTTCATTATTATGTCAGTTCAGTCTAACTTGTATCACTACAATTTAACCATCACAGACTTTTAACCAACATGTTTCTGTGAAGCTGAGTCATGCAGGTTTAAGACAGATTCAGTGTTCGGGCCAATAAACTGATAGTTTACTTAACATTATGAATCTGTCACTGACCTGATTTAAGACTTGTTCAGAAAATTAATTCCTTCAGACTGGCTGCCATTTGGAGCGTACCACCTTCATAAAATGTAGCAAAAACTACAACAATGAATCTAACTTGAACTAACAACCAATCACTGCATCACTGCTCATTCCGGTTGGTGTTATTTCACCAAGCACTCTTAGGCAGTGTAATTAACCATGATAGAAAAAGATAGAAAAACACTTGAGTTATGTTTGACTTGAGTAAATGTGATACAGAACAAATATGAAGCTAAATGTAAGTTCTTTCACAAAATAATAGCAGCTACGAGAAGAAACATGAGCAGTTTTCTCAATCACCTGAAACACAACCTTGTTGTACAAAATGATGAGCATGTGGCCAAGAAGACTACTAATTTAAGAGGACATATGCACATTTCCAGGTTTATATTTATACTGGAATATCTCCTCATGATTTATAGTTCAAAAATCCTTCTTTATCATATACTGGTCCTTCAGTTCATCCTCTGTCTGAAACTGAAGCTGTTTTGGCTCCTGTCTCTTTAAAGCCCCCACTCTTTTCTGACTGACAAAAGCTGCCCCTCGGGAGACTTCTGGCGGCACCGGAGGCTACGTAAACAAACAGTAGTAGTCGGATTTTGCTTCTTTTTCTCGTTCTTTACTTGAAATGTCAGCATCTAAAATAGTTACATGTTCAAGCCTGAATCTGATCTGAAATATACAAGTGAGCGGCGCCAACAGCTGTTTGCAGTAATGCGTGAATGATCTGACGCCAGTTCAGTAGGGATGTAGCAGTAACGAAGTGTTGGGAGCAGAGCTTAAGCCTGCAATTTTTGAATTGAAGGCAGCATTTTTACATATGTTTATCTCATGTTTTGGGACTTTGGCTGTGTTTAACAGACATCTGACGTTATAACAGTATAAAAATAACAGAAAATCACAAAAAGCATGATATGTCATCTTTAATACCAGGCTCACTGCAAGAATTGAGAATCCTTGTGCACTGGTATATTTAAAAAAAAAAAAAAAACAACAAAAAACCCCAGATGCCTCCCTCTTCGATGGCCAATTAATGGGAATATTGCTTGCAGGTTACATCACTCAGCCCTACCTGATACAATGACATGCGCATCTATAACTACTTGCACACAATCCACTTAATTCAATAGTTCTCTTTCTAATGGGCAAACCCTTTTCTCACATGGAACATCCGAAGGTGACTCAACCTTTGCAGCGAGATAAGCGGGTGTTTGTAGCTTCTGGCAGTCTGAAAATATGCCACCCACGGGAACAGATTGCTGAGGAAGATGACAGTGAGGTCATGACCTCGGAAAGCACTTACTGTCCTGCACAGATTCAGGATTGATGCCTCAGGGAGCTCCGAGATATTCACAGTTCTATCACCCCCTGACGGGATGCAGATTAGAATACTGTATATTCATGCTGTGTCACTGTAAACTGCCACATTTGGCACAGTTTGTGTGTATGTGTTCGACATTACTGAGACAGTTCAAGGAGATCAGCACTGACATACAGATAAATGCACATCAAGGAAGGAAGCGAGGGAATCCGCACTGTGTTTTTTTTTTTTTAGATGTGTGTATGCGCCTATCTGTCTGTGTGTGTGATACAAAGAAAGACTGACACAAAAAGACTCGAGCTGACAGACTGCTTTACATAAGCTCTTGACAGTGTTTTGTTTTGTAGTAAACATCTACACACAGGCGTGTGTGCACACAGTTTGGCAATGAAGCAACACAATCTGTGGCCTCATTAGCTTTGAGTTTAGAGAAATACTGTGGTATAAATGCCCAGACTGGCTTGGAAATGAAGTTGGTTCAAGTACAGTAGTGAACAGTTGTCAAGGTGCCCTTCAGTATAACACTAAATCCCCAACGCTTCAGTGGAGCTGCTCTGTGGTAAACAGAAGTCGACTGTATGGAAGCAGGGTGGTGCTGGAGAGCGTCATGTGTGTCATATTTCCCAGGATAATTAAAGGTCAGAAAAACTCAGTTATGAGAAGTACTGTATTGTAAGCAAGTGCAGTGTTGGTGATTTTTAATAGCTTTAACAGTGCAAATAGGGAACATGGCAACAGTCATGTAGGTTGTATCCTGGATGTGAGACAGTATTAGAAACCCTCATAGACAGAAAAATGGGGAGGGGAGGTGTGGGGGGCTTAGAGAGGGAGGACAGAGACAGCAGACAGATGAAAATGAGGTTCTCGGCTTACAATAGGATCTCTTCAGCCGCAGAATGCAGATAGCGGTACAGTAGGTGAGAAGAATGATTATTAAGCCGATCAAAGGGAGCGCGGTGCTGCTAATTGCTCCGGTAATGTTCTCAGCACTATGCTGCTGGATAAGACTTCTCTCTCCAGAGACGCTGCAGGGATGGGTACATAACCACTCTCTCTCTCACTCTCTCTCCTCTCACCTCTCTCTCTCTCTCTCTCACATTCACTCCCTCACACACACACACGCACACACAGCACTTGATATGCAGCATCGATTGATCTGACTCTTCCTTGATCCCCCTCCCGTAGAGCCCAGTACATCTCTGATGAACTGCAGTGATAGGGAGGGAGGGAAACGGGTGGGGGGGGGGGGGTGATGATGGGGATGTCTACCTGGTGAAATAGTGTGGGGAATGCAAACTAGTCAAATGGCTGCACAGCTGACACAGCTAACGCCATTTTGCATCCCAGTCAAATCTGGCCCGGCACTGATGGAGTGATGAAGAACGACAGTTTAGCTCACGGTCTGCTGAACACGTTTATGCAGTCACTCTGATTTCTGAAGGATGTTTTTTGAAGATCTGATTTAGTGCTAGAACAATCAGCAAATTGACAGAATATTAATAATTAAAAAATAATACTGACAGCTGCAGCTCAATTAAATGATCATATGCAACTATTTTGATAAGCAAGTAATAATTTGTCATTTTTCAAGCAACAATACCAAAAATTTGACTGATATTACATGTTCGAGTGTGCAGAAACATGAGAGTGGACATCCCTAACATCCTGTTACCTTAGCAACAAAGGTTACAGAACAGATGGTGGATTGTGGGCATGTATGAATGATCTTATGTCACTTTGATGGGGAAGTAGAGGTAACTGAAGCCTGGGCTGAAGACGGTGTCTTTATATATGTTCACCTCAAGTTGTTTACTACTACTATTACTACTACTATCTTTTGTGGTATGACAGTACGAGAAATGCTGTTGTGGTTTGCATTTTTTAAAACTGTAGGTGCATTGTCAAGCTGCAGGGGATATGAAAGAAACAAGGCAAGTAAATGTTTGACATCAGTACCGCTGAGACTGTATCCAGTAAGAGAAACAACAGCGAACAGGAGAGATAGCAGCCTGAGGGTTGTACCGTATTTCATTTAAGTCGACAAAGGGGACTGTCATCGCCCTGATTCCTGCTCCTTTAAACACCCTCTGACTGATACTCCGATTTTGAGTTGAGTGAGAAAGTCAGTGTGGCCCACAGGTGAAACGAGAGTGTCACATCGAAACAGGAGTTTTAAATTTAAAATCGCAGGTCTCATGCTGGACGCTAGTGTGTTGGATAAGTGATAGATTTGCCTTAAGCCTCACCAGGTTCAATTTATAAGTCAGTGTCAGGAGAAAGATCGTAGGGCTGAAATACTGACAACAAAATACTGCACAGTCAGGTGATGCCTGTCGACCTTTTTATTTAATTTAAGGAATGCCAGTTTCCTCCAGATCCTCGATGCTCCATTAAGATGTTGCTGTGTGTGTCGTGTTTATCGTTAAATTCCTGTCTTTTTTTATTTTCAGTATTTTTATTTTTTTTTGGTGAAAAATGTGATCATATTTGTATCTGTAACACTTATTTGTTTTTGTTTGTTGTAGTTTTTAGATGTAAAACACTTCTTTCATCCTTAAAGTAACTCAAATATTCAGAAAGTCACACAGAATAAAAAATACACAATCACAGTTCTGACTGACAGGCTGTTTTCATTATTATTAATCTGACGTTTCTTCAATTTTGCCAGACATTACTGCTGAGCTGTGGGAGGATAAGTTCTTCACTGAAGTGTATCAGTCACCATATTGAGTCCGACCTGGTAGCAGGACTTCGGATTAAAGGTGGAATTTAGAGCAGCTGTGACAGACAGCTTCCACCTGAGCATCAACTGGGTGCCAAATATCACAAAACTCTTCTTCTGCCAAAATATGGTAGAGAAAATGAAGTGTGTTTTCCACCCATAGAAAATAGCCATTGAATTTCTGCTTTGAATTTGAAAAGTCCAAATATATGCATAGGCAGCTCTTTATTGATTTTGCAAATGTAGTTCTTTAATTTTCAGGGAATAATGTCCAGGATAAGTGAAACACAAATGAAAATAATTGTCTAGAGGTGAATTCATTTCCAATAATTAACATTATTCTTACTTTTATGTTAAGAACTAGTCATGTTCACATTTATTATGCCCATGAAAGATCGCTGTAACAGAGTCAAAATCTGAAAAAGCTGTCAATCAGGACAAAGACATCCTCTATCTGAAAAGTTAACTTTCAACTTTCAGTTTGTTTTATCTGCAGTCCTGCTCTATAAAGTCTGACCTTCCTCTCCGTCCCTCCATGTTAATCACATCATAAACTTGCCCCATCAGCGTGCTGCAGTTGTATATTAAAGCAGTCATGAAAAAACGGTCCCCCTTGTGATTAATGTTCTGGTTCTGCCCATGTGTTTGATTGACAGGCATCACCCAGGAGATGATCAACGAGACACGAGCGGCAACGGAGAGGAGGATGCTGGGAGATATTCAGGAACTGCTGAGACAGGGAGAGGAGGTCAACCATCAGGACTCTCAGGGAGCCACACTGGTAAGACACTGTGTGTTTTCTCCACCAATCTCAAAGGTTGACTTCAACAGCTGGTATTACATTTTAATTCCCTCGGGACCAAAGGGGGGGAAAAAAAGCAATCTCACAAACCTGAGATCTGAGTTTGTTCCAACAAAAAAAGGTGCACATGTAAAAGAAAAAAATATACAAAACTTACATAATTTTACATATGATGTAAAGCTATCTTTATATTATATATCAGTATGTGTTTAGGGATAACACACATCACAATGACAAAGTGCTGGTAATGAAGAAAGAAGCAAATATTTCTGTGGGATGTTGGTATGCAGTTAATAACGCTCATTCCTACAGCTGCAGACTGTGTCAGTAAATGAGCGCAAGCTGTTATGGGTGCGTTTTCCTTCACACAAGTGCAGCAGAGACTCAATCAAATCAGATTATCAGGCAACACAGGTCGACGGCAAAAAGAAATGGTGTGTAAATATTCACAAGGCCATCTTAGATTCACCTTTGAAAGATTACACACTCTGCAACACTAACTCATGAGGCTATAAAACCATCAGAGCTAATCAGGCATTTAATCAGCTGTATGATTTTAAAATGCTCTGCTGATACGAGTTCTCTGTTCACGAGCACTAAATACATCCATAATAGTAATTCAGCCTTGTAACAGTAGATCAGGGCAAACCTGTAATGAAGTATGATAATAAATTAAATATGTATGCATTAAGGAATAACAGTAATACATTCATAAACACATCATAAATGGCAAATTTCACCACTGAATGCATAAATAGATGCAAGGTTAGATCTGAAATGGACTCAGAATCCAAATGACTGGTGAGTGAGACAATCATAGCAATTTGCAATGAAACACAAATTCACCATGAGCCTAATGAATAAGCAAAAAGCTTGCCATTATAAAAGATGATTTGTATTAATGAGAAATGATGGATTTCAAAAACCCAAAAGATAAAAGCTTCAAACATGATGATTTACGAAATAACAAATATGGCACCAAATAAAAGAGAATCAAAGAATGTCTATGTTATAATGAGCAATAACTAAAGTCTAGCAAATGTGCAGTGAGCTGCATCTAGTCAAAATAAGTTCATGAGAAACATCGTAATGGCTTCGACATGGACACACACACACACACACACACACACACTTCAGTTATATCTGCATCGTTCAGCCTCTTCTGTACCACTGTAACAAATCACCGTTTGGACGTGATACATCACTCATGGGGCTTTTCCTTTGGCAGTCACCATTTGATACATCAGTTATTGACAAGCAGAGTTATTTATTATTAATGTGGCCATTGTGTCCTTTTGTTTTGAAATTGTGCTTCTTATTCTTCCATGTTGTGTCAAATGCTGTAGAGATCAGAAGCGAGCATGAGAATTTGGTCACTCAATTTGCTTTGTTTAGATGTTTAATTCACTGATTGCATTTAAGAAGTCAAGAGGGCTTGAAAAAAAATCGTTAGGGTATAATTTCCTGAATTCTAGCGTGTAATGTCAGATGTTTTAATGAAGTCTTTATTATGTATCAGGGATTAAGCTACACTGAGGAAACACAGTGGCAGATCAGCGGTTGAAAATAGCTAGGGGACATTACATGGTAGTAGCCCAAAATAACCCTGCTAAGCTTTAAAGTCTTACCACAAATTGTCTGATTGAGCTGCTTGTCCCCTTGTTTTATGCGCCCTGTTAATCTTCGTTTGAGCATGATGAAGCAAACTAGAGCGTGCTTTATTAAAAATGTCCGGCAAAGAAGAGAGGAAGGGACCAGGAACTGGTGGGAAGTTATGTAAGGTTAATCTTTTATACAATGTAATATATTTTATGTCCTTGTGTTGATGTGGAGGAACAATGATTTTCATCTCTTGTTGTTGACAATGGGTTGATCAAACTGTGAAAGGCAAAATAATGTATTCGCTAAATCTTATGAAATACTAGTTGAACTTAACTGATGCAAACAAATGATAAAAAAGGAGGAGAGGAAGTAGGAAAATACAACTTTCAGTATGTCAGTGTGACAGACACTTGCAGAGAAAAATCAAACCAAATCATCAAATGACATGAAAAACACAGTAAAAGTCAGAACTGTATAATAACAGATAACACAAATTAATCTCAGGGTGCCTATCCCAGCATTCATTAGAGTAAGGCTACATCTGGACACGTTGTCAGTGATATTGAGAGAGAAAATTGAACTGCATCAAGAAAAATGCTGCTTGATTTGACTGTTTTTTGTAGTCAACATCCTTCAAATTAAAGCTACTCCCTTATTAAACATTCCAGAATCTATTAATATGCAAATATATTTAATTTGAAAAATGTTACACTGAAGTATGAATGTCTCTACTTACTCTACTTCAGTGTAAAGTCCATTCCCAGTGTTATGTGCACTAGAGACTTCAAGTTTCCACATCACAATATTGAACCAAGATCGACTTCTAAACTAGTCACAAATCACACTCCATAAGAGGCCGCCTCTTAAAATCAGATTTCAAACAAGCACAGAGAAATTTTCCACTTTGAGCCGATGAATGTGAAAACATCCTTCCAACTCTGCATATGCATCACATATATTCTGTACAGTGAAGTTCAGTCATCCAATTGTAGGAAAAAGAAGAAAAGCATTTTTGAGCGGAGGGGAAACGATTCAAGTTGAATTTCATTGAATATGAATTGGTTATTGCACTTGAGTTCAACTCAATGTTTTCTTCTCCACTGGTCATCCACAGCTCTTCTGCAGTGGTTCTACAGCCCCCCACTGGTGTGAGGAAGCTTTGATTTTTTTTTTTTATTGCAGAATGATGTTAAGTAATGCAGAACCTTGAAACTATTTGGTTTTGAAAACAAAAATCCCATCAGAGAATCACATTCCAGTCATCCTCAGCAGCAGCCGAAAGGCATAAAACCAGACACATCTGATCACTGCAGGAACTATTAGACCTTAACATTCCTCATATGCTTCAAAGATGCTCTCTTATTGTGGCACCTCAGATAAACATCCACTTAAACACGTCGGGTACTGAAAGATCAGCGAGCCACAGACATAACTGATGTGCTTTGAAGGCTTAAATCAGCCTCCACACTTCAAACTCAAATATTTTGTATGTTCTGCTGTAGATGCATTTAGTGTGGCTTGTAAACATTGTAACTTATTGCAGAAACAGATGAAAACGGATAAAAGATGCTGAGACACATTCAAACTGTTGATTTCTTTTTTTGTGATTTTTCTTTACACACAGTACATGTAGCTCTCTTTCCTGCTTATGGGGAAACGCATACAGAATACATTTGTACTAAAAATACTGTATGTATAAATTATATGATGATGATGATGATGATGATGATGATGATAATAATAATAATAACTTTTAATTATATAGCACCTTTTAAAAACAGAGTTTACAAAGTGCTTTGACAGACAAAGCAAAAGCAGGATACTCAGAAGGCAATTGACAACAGAAAGCCAAACAAATTTTTAAAAAAATTAAGGTAATGTTAAGATAAATCCAAAACAAGAAGACGAAAGATGCAAAAACACAGTAGAGAGAAGAAAGAAGAATGAAGATAAAGACGGTAAAAGACAATAAAAAACATTAAAAACATAAATAAATACAAATTAAACGAATAAAAGCAATAAAAAGACGACATCACATGAAAGCAAGTCTATAAAAATGGGTTTTAAGAAATGATTTAAAAGAAGTCACAGATTCTACGAGCTTTATGTCCTCAGGCTGGTCGTTCCAAACTTGAGGGGCCTTGATGGCGATCGGCCAGTAGGGGCCCCACCTGAGGATCAAAGGCTGTGAACTGGCTCATATGAGGTCAACATGTCTCTTATGTAGCTTGGGGCCAGACCCATACCTGCCTTATAAATGATGGATATAAATCTTTAAATCAATTCTAAATCGATGAGGGAGCCAATATAGAGAAGCCAGGATTGAGGTGATGTGATGTCATCTGTTGAAACCATTAAGAAGCAGAGCTGCTGACTTCTGAACTAGTTGGACCAGAAAGGAGGACGTTACAGTAGTCAAGTCAATATGTGCCACTTTTGTTTTTTCTCTCTTATGTCTCAGTTCCTCTCAGCCTCGCGCATGACTCCTGCTGATGCAATACTTGATTTATTTCAGCGAATCGTTAGAAAATGATATACTTTATACAGTAAGAAGCGACACCATGTGTCTGTACCCCTGCAGAGCACCAGGATGTGATTTTCCTTTGCCAGTTATAGTAAGTTCTAATTTCCGCATGAGGATCAATAATGTTGGACCTTAGGCTGTGCACATTTCTCTCTCATCAGTAACTCTCCAGTGTGTCTAATCCTTCTTACCATCAGTAACATCCAATCATATCTAGAGATTAGCATCACCAGTCGCTCCACCTCGGTCTCCTCTGGTGATGGAAATATTAAACCTTGTTATTTCAGGCCAGTAATTTTAGCACCAAGATGTTATTCCTCCTCACTAGTCAGAGTTTGAGAGGGGTGTATGGTTGTTTACATGGCAGGCAACTAAATAACCTTGCCTGAGAAATCATCAGACTTCACCCTTGACACAGATAAAATGAAGGCCGGCAGTGACTTTTATATAATCAGCGTGTCTCAGACAAATTCACAGTGATTTGTAGGCTCGGAAAAACAAAGTCTAGAAAGAAAATACTCAGTCTTAGAATTAACCTTCCAAGTCTCCTCCATTTGGTTTCTCCTTTTTAAAGGTTGTTGAAATCATCTCATTCCACTTTCTCTGACAGGATCACATATACGCAGCTCTTCATCAAATCTATGATGCAGAGTCGAAACAATTAGTAAACAAATCCACTAGCTCTGATTGTTACGTCCAGTTTTTCAATCAAAAATGACAAAACTTCACGAGTTCCAGCTTCTTAAGTGTGAATATTTGGTGGGTTTCTCTTTCTTCTATGATAGTAAATGGAATAAATTTGGATTTTGGACTGCTGCTCAGTCAAAACAAGCAATTTGAAGACATAGCCTTGGAACTTGTGACTCATTATTTTCTAACATTTTATAGACCAAACAATGAAATAATTGGCAGATTAACAGATGATGAAAATTATATTTAATTGCAGCCACTATGTTGTTTACACTGAGCACCATCCATCAAATCATGATGTACAAGATAGTTCACTAGAATCCAGCCTGACATATTTGATACCTTTGGAAACTTAACTAGAATTTACCCTGATATTATACATATGAGGAAAATAATGTGCAGTAATTTAGTTTTCTGAGCTTTTGATGAGCAGAGGGAGTAGTCTCAAGCCAGCAGGGTCAGTTTTTAGCTTGAAGTGTACAAAACATCTATGATTGAAAGTAGACTGTAACATTACCTACATCCCAAACTCAGAAGCAAGTGAATATCAGATCCTGTAGAGTGACGTCTTTATAGGGTCAACGTTTGTACAGTACATTAGTGCTACATCATTGTTTGGCATTTAATTTCAGGGCTTTTTTTTTTTTGTGAAATCCCACTCTGGATTAAGGCAAAGAGCATTTCGACAGCAAATCCTGTGCACTGCAAAAATCTAATCATTGTTCCTCCTGTGCCCTTGCAGCTCCACATCACAGCAGCAAATGGCTACGTGCAGGCTGCAGAGCTGCTGCTGGAGGGGGGAGCTCGCATGGACCTGAGAGATTCAGATGGATGGCAGCCTCTTCATGCTGCAGCCTGCTGGGGTCAGGTAAGGTAAACACAACAGGAAACGGATAAGCGCACATAAAGATTTCTGACAGCATTAATGTAATTTTCTGCTGCTGCTGCTGTTGTTTCAGATGCATGTGGCAGAGCTGTTGGTTTCTCATGGAGCCAGTCTCAATGCCAAGACTTTCCTTGAGGAGACTCCCATCGGTATATTTACACCTCAACACTCTCTTATAAATATAAAGCACCCTATGAGGGGAGAGGGGGCTAAGAAAATAAATGTCTCATCTCAGCAGGGTCTCATTTCCAGCTTATTCATTTGTTTTACATTGTAGGTTTTTCCCCACTTAAAGCTCGTTTAATTAAAACCTCTTCTTCTAGCTATTTTTCACCAGTTGCATCAGCTTTGACATTTTGGTTTACAAATTAAGAAACGTCAACAAGTTTTAACATTTCAGTGTGAGAGATTAGTAGCATCACTAAAGATAGTAATCTAGACATATTCATTTTATAATCCTGGATTTGTATCTTTTTATTTGAAAGAGTAGCAAAGCACACTTTATTTGAAGGGCATCACTGATGCAAACTGTCCTTCATCCTTCTCATTTAAAGACCTGTGTGAGGATGAGGAGTTCAGAGCCATCCTGCTGGACCTGAAACACAAACATGACATTATCATGAAGTCACAGCTCAAGCACAAGACCTCACTGTGCAGGCGAACGTCCAGTGCAGGCAGTCGTGGGTAAGTGCTGACATCTGCTGGCGTTACTGCTGCTACCACAAATGATATTCGTTTGTTTATTTCTATATTCTTAAGAGACGTGAGAGTTGAGCACATCAGCCTCTCTTAATTTTCTGGAATGTGAAATTAAAAGAGCTGTTGTAGAGTTGTTGTCATTTAGCAATGAAAATACTTCATTTATATTCGCTTTATCTCACTGGGAACTCTGTGTCCACAGGAAAGTGGTGCGGCGGGCCAGCCTCTCAGACAGACACAACTTGTGTCGTAAAGAGTATGAGACAGAGGCCATCGTGTGGAGGGGAGGGAGGGAGGAGGAGGACGAGAAAGAGAAGGAGTCTGATCAGGAGAATAACCAGGTGGTTAATGTGAGTCTTCAGATTGTGGTGTTTTATTCATGTCTGTTGATTAGAATTAAGTATGACTTTTTTTTTTTGCCTTTCAGCACAGCTACAAATTATTAGCAGAAACATAATCCTCTCTCCCACACATCAGCAATCTAAACGTCAGATTTCGGTGTAGGTTTATCAAAATTAAATCGAATTAAGTGAGCGAAACTCACCTGATGTTTTAACAGCCACACATGAAGAAACTTATAATGGGGAAAAAAGCTGCAATACAATCCTCAACAAACAGAGTCAATACACAAGAATGCAACTTAGACACATAGCAGTAGAAAAAAGTGCTAAACTTGTTTTTTTCCCTACTGGAAAATGCTGACTGCAACATGTTGAGGCACCTTATCAGATTATCAAAAGGCATTTAGGGAAATGTAGGAAATCACTGAAATGGAGGTAATTTGAAGCAGGTTGTGAAAGTAAGTTAGGTTTAAGTAGCAAATAGATTGGCTTTACATCTCATTTTATTTGAGCTTAATAGTTTGGGCACCAGATCAAAGTTTTCTGATCCGCCATGTACAGAGTCTGGCCTTCATGTATTTAATCATCTAAAGGAGGGATTAATGTAATCCTTATTGATGTCTTGCAGGTCAAGCCAGTCGTAGCTGTGGAGCTGCCAGACAAGCCCAAGCTGCCCACCATCCTCAAAGATGGCAGCAACAAACAGAATGGCCTCATCTCCACGTCGACGTCCACGCCGTCGCAAATTCCCTCCAACGGCAACACACCATTGTCTGATAAGGGCGGCGTCATCAACACCCAGCCCACCCAGGACGAAGCTGGCTGGCCGAGAGAGCGCGCTCAGACACTGTCGGAGCTGAAGAAACAGAGGGCCGCTGCCAAATTGTTGAATCACCCCTTGTTCAACGGTCACCTAGGTAACGGGTCCACAGACTCCTTCACTGATGCCAAAAGCAACTCAGAAGACCCCCGAATGCCGCTGGTGTCCTCCAACGGCAGCGCAGTTTACTACACACCAGCCAGCGGCGACCCGCCCCTCCTCAAACTGAAACAGCCAATAGAGGAAGAGCAGCCTAAGGCGCGGACCTGCTGCTGCGTGTCTTAGCGCCGTAGTCATGTGACTGTTGATGGAACAGGAAGTGTTTGTGCATAGAAGAAGGAACAGTAGGAGGGAGGAAAGGAAGGAAGGAAGGAAAGAATTCCTCCCTGACTTTGAAACTTCTTCCACAGAAGCTGGCTGCCCTAAAGACAGCCTAGAAACTTTTCCTTGACTTCTGCTCAAAATGGAGACACTTTCCCCGAATGGAGGCATGTTTTCAGTGCAGCAAAGAAGAAGAAAGGAATTGAGCTGTGCCACTTTGTTCCCCCAGAGGTCACTCGGATTAAAATTCCTTTTCATATATGGAGTCTCTCTACAAGACATAACAAATGGCTAGAAATGAGAAGCAGTTTCTCCGGCTCTGTGCGCCTTTAAGAGTCAAAGTGCGGACAGTTTTTTTTTTTTTTTTTTCTAAGCTTTTCACCTGGAAAGGGTCAAAATTTTAAATCTGGAAAGTAGATAAGATCTCAAGGTACTGCATGTTCTGCCCTCGTAGACGGATATGGAAAAGAGCATTTTTATTTTACCCTACAAATGGATGGTTATCACGTAATCAAACATTTTCTTCAGGACAAAATCGCACTGTCAAAACACATTGTTCTGCTTTTCCGCCATGTCATTTATTTAAATGTGCAGGAAGGCCATCGTAGAGCAGTTGAGATGTATCATATTACATCATGTTTTACTGCAACATATCAGAAAACAGCAAAACGTAGCAAAAGAAAAAAAACAAAAGAGGTCTGTGAAATCTCTACAGAAGTATGCTTCATACGTTCATTGAAATGCTGCCTGCATACGTAAAGGGAAGGAATGCCATAAAACAGTGTTAAAATATTCAGGAAGTGTTCTTCTACAATGAAAGATAACAGGAGAGAGTATAGTGCTGCACTAGTGTCTGAAACTATATTCTGTCAACTATGCTCCACCTCACCGTCCTTTCATGTCAAACTTTAAACTGACAGGTCACGCTCTGTTTTATGCATAATCCACTTTGTGCTCACTCGTATAGATAATTTAAGCAAACATTGTTGAAAATTACTGTACATTTCTTTATTTATGAAATTAATGTAATATGTAAAAAAGAAAAAGGAAAAAAAAAAACATGGTTCCTAAAGTTGAGTGTATTTATTATTTGGATGGTGTGTGGAGAGTATGAATGCAATATAAGATGAGCTGGGGAATCCTCCAGCAAAGCACCTTCTGACATGGAAATTCAAATGTTCAGCTGATAAAGTGAAGCGAAGGGTTAAATGTCTGCTTTATGTACACATTATTAAAAACTCAAACAAGCTATCCTATCGGGATGGATTACAGATTTGATTGTGTCACTACAAATAACAGTGTTATTTGTTATCGTTTGGGTTTTTCTCTGGTGGCCATTGTGTGGCTTTATCTTCTTCCCCGTCACTGTATTTGTCTCATTAACAGAAATTGTAAATGTTATGTAATGAATTACTGTAAGTATAGTATGAGTTTTCTGAAGATACACGTGGACTTGATGCTTGTTTCTTTTAAAACATTAATCCACACATGGATTTGGTATGTAACGAGCTCACATGATTATGTCAGGTGTCTTTTAATGCATCGTGGGTTCAAAATATAAACTTGCCAGCCCTAAAACAAATACTAGAAGTTGGTGTTTTTTTTTAAAACTCAATAAAAGGAATAGTTGCAGTTGCAGTTGCAGTTATTTGTTGTTATGCTGAGTGTTGGACAAGAAGATCGATATCACTCGTGTCTACATGGTAAATATTAGTCTAACATAGCAGCCAGTTAGCTTAGCTTAGCATAAAAGCTAAGTCTTGCAAATTGTTTTGTTAAACTTTAATTAAACAACAGAGAAGTACAGTGATATATTACTATAAGTGAGCTTTAGAGTAGCTCATATGTGAATTTTGTTGCCTTTGGACAGAGCGAGAGTGATATCGATTGCCTCGTCTAACTCTTGGCAAGAAAGCGAATATTTCCCAAAATATTCCTTTAATCTAATTACTGTTCCTCTAATCTCCTCGTGAGTGCCAAAGAGTCTTCCATAATTTCAAAAAAGCTATGGAGAAAAAACAAAACCCATGCTCCTGATGGTCAACTCCTTTTAACGTGATTACCCACAATGCCACTACCACTTTATATTCCCCACAATATCAACTGTACAGTGTCAAATACGTGTACAGATGAGTTTTGTAAATATGTTTGCATTAGTAGTCTTTTATTTGCTCCCATGAACTGCATTTACTTGTTTGTGTTGTTACTTGTGACATAATGCTCATAAAGGAACACAACTGAGGAGCTTTTAGGAAAATACAATTACTCACATTGGTGAACAGTGTTTGCAGACCTTTGGTCATCGAGGGGGTCTATGTGACCCCCTCCTCAGTAGTCCAGTTCTATAATCTGTCTGGAAAGTCCAGTGCATCTGGGTGTCATTGTCACACTTAACTCCTCCACACTCCTCCCCGTTGTCTAGTGACATTAACTGCGGTTGGGTTTTTTTTTTCTTTTGTTTGTTTCTCTCTGCAAAGGTCCATTTTTAATGTTGTGCTCTGATAGGAAGCAGTTTGTTCTTTAACCCCATTTGAGGAAGTACAAATTAAGCCTGTCAAAGAAATTGCTATTTCCCCTATTTTTTGGTTCCTTTTTTTCCCTTCATAGATGGCAAAGGCAGTGACATCACATCTTATAGTGGGTCAGCTAAAATTAGCTGAAGTCACCCCTGCTCTGGTTGCTGCAATCAATTAAATTCAGATTTTTCAGTTCTGCTTCCTTATTAATGAAATGTAATCAAACTACAATTGTAATTTTGAACTATGACCTTGTCAGCCAGAAAGGGACCGTCACCTGTTGAAAAGTAACCTGTCTTCTCATGGTTTACAGATCAAGGCTCGTGTTTGACAGCCAGCCTTGTTGTCTAGAAGGATAAGATTATAAGGAAGAAAAACTACTGATTTTGTAATTACTGGAATATATTGATGGTTGCATTAACATGTTTTGAATAAATTGTATATTTTGAGAATTTTACATGTCTCCGCTCAATTAGTAATGCTCCTTTTGTGTCTGCAGTGGGAAAAAAGATAGTGGATTTCTTATTATTTTTCATTGAAACATGTCCTGTAGGCCTATGAAGGTGAAATTTATCTTCTTCTAATTATTATTTGAACGAAAAGTATGAGAAGTTTATTTTGGTCAAAACAGCCAATGCATCACTTGCATGTTGTGAAAAACTACTTTAATGTTTCAAACTCATTATATTTTGGTACATGTGCACCATTAGTTTTTTTTCTAAATGTATCCAGACTCTTTGCTGCTGAAGTCTGATAAATACACTGTATTTAGTTCACATTTGCATGCTGTATAAAAGGTTACGAGCCATTAATTTCACCCCGAGATGTCTGCTCTCTCTGTCCTTTCTGTACAGCTCTCTGTTCTGACACAGGCAGAAGCTGGACTGTCCTTCACTGCACAGCTGTCAGGGTCTTGGCCCGGTTTCAACATCTTCCTTCAATGATTTTCTGTTGTTTTCTCCCTCTTTCTGAACTTCCTCTTATTCACTGGCTCTGGGGTCACTGGGGTCAGTATTTCCACAGGCTGTACCCAGCAGCCATTGCTCAATCACATAGCAGTTGGGTTAGGAAGAAAACGTGATAGAATATGTCTGTTTTTAAATTTAATGCTTCTAAAAGTTTGTTGGAAGCCAGTTTGGGATTTTTCAACATGCCACATCAGTATTCCTGTCATGTAGCATACTAGACTTACTCTACTGCTTTTTTAACCAGTCTTTGTTTCATTGCTGTTCATTTTAAGGGAGTGACCTAATGGCTTAGATAAAGTAATCTAATCCATGGAGAAAGTTATCATTATTTACATAACATCAGCTCCTACTGGATAATATGTGAGCTTAAGGACTTGAA
The DNA here is from genome assembly GCA_029490765.1 of Euthynnus affinis. Classification (NCBI taxonomy): domain Eukaryota; kingdom Metazoa; phylum Chordata; class Actinopteri; order Scombriformes; family Scombridae; genus Euthynnus; species Euthynnus affinis. The sequence goes on along the minus strand of CM055840.1, from coordinate 22,404,035 downwards.
AGACAAACTAGCAGTACAAATACACACTAATTTGTCAAACATGTATGTCAGGTTACAGTGCTCCATGTGTCTTGAGCAAATATTAGGAAGAATCAGCCTTTCATCTTGAGCTCCCTCTGGGCACAGTCAGTATGTCCAAAACATATATACAGAGAGGAGGACAATGGCTTTACTATTGTGCCGGAGCGATACTGAGTCAAGGCCAGCTGGCTCCAATCCCAGTCCTTCAGTCCTCTTCAGTGAAGGGCGAAGTGGATCGGTGCCAGAGAAAGAATACAGACACTGACCACTCTGCTGGATGCATACATGGAGGGAGGCTGAAGCAAGGCGCGGAGGAATCGTCGTTAGTGCCGAGGATAAATTAAGAAAATGAGTCCATGCCAGGAGTTGCTTAGACACTGACCACCTAATGAACGGCTGGGTGGGAAAGAAAAAAGAAAAGGACAAGTCATTGATGGAGGATAAAAAGCATGCAAATGAAGGGCGAAGAGCAGGCCTGAAGGATTCACTGAGGAGGAAAGTGGGACTTCGCTTGGGAAGAGGCCACAGCGATTGCCCATCCTGCCAGTTTGTTAGAAGATGGATAGAAGAGTCGCACAAAAAAAAAAAAAAAGAAGGAACGGATGGAGGCATGGCTCAGTGGGTCAGAACATCTTTCCCGTTCCCAGGATCTGCTGGGTTTAACAGTGCTTCAGTGTCTCATTAGACCTGAATTTAAGATGTCTGAGTAGAGAGAGTCGATGTCTGTCCGTCTGACTGGTGATAAAAGCGTATCGACCGACGGATTTACACTCATGCTGTCTCACGTCTGAGATCGAAGCTAGTCACTCACTCTCAGACGTGAGACAGCATTTCAGTTCAACAAGCACTGCCACTTGACCCTTGACAGTAGGGCTGGGTGATACTGTTAATCATCAGTGAGATATTAATAGTTTCTTTACATTGATATACTGTATATTAAAAGATGAAATGAAACTGTTGATTGGACAAAACAGTTTGAAGATATCACCATGGACTTTGGAAACTTGTGATGGACATTTTTCACCATTTTCTGATATTGTATAATGATTTCTCTTTTTATAATCAATTAATCTTTTGGCATTTTTGCTCAAAGATTTACTCAAACATTTGATGGTCTTCAAATGTGAGAATTTGATGCTTTTCTTGGTCTCAAATGATAGTGAATTGAATATTTTTGGGTTTTGGACTGTTGGCTGGATGTTAATGACGTCACGTTGTGCTTTCTGATGATTTATAGACCACATGATTAATCCAATAATAAAAATAGCCATACAGCCATACAAGGTCATGGATGCAAAAACCACATAAACTAAATTTTGAATGCATGAACTGTGTTCCACTGTTATCCATCACTTTAGAAAACATAAAATTTGTTTTTCACACTTTTTGATGACATCTAGCTCTACCAGTCGAGTTTGAATGCGCCTTATGTCGTTTGTACTTATTTTGTTAACTTTCAATTACAAATTAGCTTGGACTCAATTTCACAGAATTTTGTGAAAATGACGCAATATGATCATATCATCATGATACAATTTCCCTCAAAGTTGAGAAACTTATCATGAACATGTAAAGGAAATAATGTCAGATGCTTTTTTTTATGATTTTTTTTTTTCAAATCATTATTTTTTCCAAAAACACTGCCGGACAAGCTACTAAAAAAATCTACCAGCTGCAATTACAACACAAACCTAAGTCCCTGTAAGCCTCCAAACAACTTAAACTTTAACTAGAGGAGGAGATGTTACAGTCCAGTAAAAGTTAGGCTTACTTCAATAAACATAACTGACTGGTTTCCAGAGTTTCACCAGTGCTGTAACACTTCTGTCCTTCAAGAGAAAACAAATAAACTGCACAAAATAAAAGAAGAACTGAGGGTGTAGGGTCCTTGGTATTAGTATGATCTCCTCCTCTCTATCAGTCACCTAGCAACAGGGCTTGATACAAGATCAGGGTGTCCCACATGTTCACACAACACACAATCACAAGTTATACTCAATGATCTGTAGCCGGAACTGTAGGAAAATCATTTATTGGTAATATGACGAAACACAGCATTCAAAGTTATTTTGGATAACAGGAAAATTTCCCAAAATGTGACTATTTTTTTCCCAGAATAACATTTTTCTGTCAGTCTAATGTATCTGCTAGTAAATTATTAGGAAATTCATTTGGCAACACGCTGACCATGTCACACTATTCGGAGCGTTTAAGTGGAAGTTACATCAACTGAGAGGCACAGGGTTGATTTGTCACTTTATGAAGCAAGAACACACTGTACTGATACAGTAACGTTTAAAGAGGAACTGTATAGGCAGTAGATAAAACAATCAAAACACTTTTATAGTCATAACTAAAATGTGCCTGTAGAACTAACTACAGCTGTGAATGGATTGTATAACTTTAGTATTTTTTTTTTTTTTTTGAAATTAAGGGACATATATTACTTTGAGTTTACAACAGCAGTAATTACAAATTACAGTAACATGCAGCTAAATATAGTTCAAAGTGAGAGTGTAGGTTACAAACAGTAGCATAACCGCTGCTTCAACAACATTTCAGTGGCTATATTTTAATGTGAAGCAGGTACACATGGAAATATAGTCACTGAAACACAACAGTTTTCTAGAAAATGTGCACTGAAACTTTACACAAATGTGACCTTCATTAGTGTATAAAGATGTGAATTCTGAGCTATAGTCCCAGTTACCTTCTCCATTTAATTCTTCCTATGTGGGACGACATGTACTGTCTTCAGCTGTTATTCTTTCACACAGATAAAGAACAGGGGTGGATTTCTTTACAGCACATCTGACACTAAGATATGGAAATGTCACTTTTTTTAAAATCACATTTGGTACTTTCACTTACGGACTCAATAATGTTTAGTTCTCACAAATAATAAGCAAGATATAAAGTGTAACTTAAATGAACTGCCATTTTAAAATCAGCCCACATGCTGATCTCAAGGCTTTGCTGAGCAGAGGTCAGAGGCTTTGTTGCTGCACTGACTGTAGACCGTTTCTCATGGCTTCCTGCCAATGTTCCACCCTCTGCTTTATCTCAACTCCCACTCATTTTCTTTCCTCTCATTCTCTCTCACAGCTTTTTACCCAGTGTGTGTATGCATATTTCTTCCTGTAAGGTGTTTGTAAGAAGAAGAAAAAAAGAGAAAAGAAAAGGCGTAAAAAAAAAAAAAAGGAAAAAAAGGTGTAAATGTCACAGGAAAGAGTTACACTTTGACATTCAAAAGATCATGTTTATCATGTGACAAACATGTGGATTGGCACTCTTTGATATATGACACTGAACTATTTTAGGAACTATGCTACAGTTTTCTCACATTAAGCTAAATGCTAGATTTCTTATCTCGTGCTTTTTCACCACTTCCCTTTTTTAAGATGTGGTCATGTTAAAAAAAAAATTCTATCTGGTTTTGCAAAGGCAGGCAAATTTAAACAAGAAACATGAAAAGAAAAGAAGAGCACGATTTAAAAAATACTGTTGGTTTAATCTGAAGAACAGATGAAAACTGCATAAATTTAACTTGGCTACAATCCAGCATGTTAACAGTTACAGTTGACAGTTTGATATATTTTCTGTTTTTATCTTTCTTTGGGTTAAACAGCCATATACAGCAGCTGTGTAAAAGTCAACATTTTAAAATTAGTATATTCTGTATTTGAATTTCCAAAGAAATATGATTGGATATAAAATTACATTACAATGATACAGAATTTTATTGATATTGTCTAACTCTTAGAATTTAAGATTTTAATTATCTTGTGGATTTTACCATGTTAATATCCTCTGTCATACTTTCAGCTGTGTCCTCATGTTCAGACATGTATTATGTATGAACATGTTATTTTTTCTTCAGTCTGTTCATGACATGATTTAACCTCACTGAATTACTTTTATTTCATTGATGATATCTTTGCCGCGCCTCATAACTGACTTACTACCTTGTCACCAGGTCATAACCGCAAAAAGCAACATGTACTCTAACCTCCCTGTTTAGATAAAGTAAATCAATAAATTCAGAAAGTACATAATAAGTCAGCTGATGTCTAGACTTATATTCAAGAGCTGCTCTTGCTCTCTGTTGTTCTGAAGTGAACAATGTTCTCAGAGAAAACATGCGGGAAAACAACAAACAGACCAAATTTATGCTCAACTTTACACGTTTTTAAGTGAGTCAGCAGCACTGGACCTTTAAAATCCACACAGTGCATTCATATTATTCTAAACACATGTGCACTGGACTCAGTAACAAACACCTCAGAGAAAGATGTTTCATGATATAGCTCAGTGGTTCTTAAACCTTTTCATATCAAGGACCCCTAAACTGACACAAATTAGAACACGGACCCCCATGTGATAAGATTTTGTCTCAAGGTCCTCTATCTGATCTGATGTTTGCTTTTAGATGTTTGATTACAGAAAGTGTATGAAACCCATGACCAAAATTGTCACAAATTCTGTTATTGTGTTAATTATAGAAGGAGTTATAGTGAAAATAAATGATTCCCCTTTTTTGCTGGGGACCCCCTGAAGGACCCCACTTTAAGAAGCACCAGTTAACACTGTAGGTGAGCAGACAACAGTGAAAACTCTGAAACTTCTATCCAATTAAATAATAATGAAATTAAAATATTTAACATTTTTTCCAGGGGGACTCCCTGGAAGTCCCTCAAAGACCCCTGGGGGTCCCCAGAACCCACTTTGAGAACCACTGATACACCTAACTCAATTATGAGAGTTTACACGGTTACACCTTTAAATACCCCCTCCCTCCACTCCACGCGCTACTATCTGCGATTGCGCGCGCGTCAGCTCTCATTGGCTGTCTGAGATAATCGGTCAACAAGAACCGGAGGGAGACAGGAGGCACAGGGCAGCATGTTTACAGCCACTTACAGTCTTAATTAGCTCTGAACGATTGACTCGCCGTATTTGATCCCCCCCCCCGTGTCGGATCCACGAAGCTCGTTTCGGGGTCGTCGACGACAATGTTTCTGCGTGGTGCAGCTCGGCGGTCTGCAGCGGCTCTGGATCGGGCTTTCAAGTCACCGGGCTCATTTCTACTGCAAGTCAAAGCAAACAGACTGACAGACGTCACTTTGACATTACGCAAGGGCCACACTTTACAAGGATACCGGTTTCTCCGCGTTAATTCAACGCTCGCGCACCTGGGGAAACAACAACCGGGTCCAGTCCATAACTGGGACCCGTCCTCTGGTTTCATAATCACGGACTGGAACAACTTGGACCGAGCGGCGACTACTGTAGCTGCGAGTCTCTCCAGAAGTGTGCAGAGTGAAGGCGCTCATGCAGATATCATCAAGCTGCCGCTCATTCATGCAAACAGGCGCCACAGTAACGTTTTGTTCACAGGTAACTGGGGGGTTTCCAGTCCACGTTGCCCCATCGGGACCATGACGCAGACCAGAGCTTCATCCACGGACGCGAAGAAGCGCGACGCCGCAGAGGAACAGACGGTCGCTGACAGCAACAACAAAGGGGTAAATGAAGCTATTCAACTCAAGTGTTTGTCTAACCTCAGCGAGCAGTTAATGCGAGAGTCCGCACAGCGGGGCCGTGTTCAACTGGTGGTGAACACGCAGTCTGGGTCTCTGTCCTGGTGGCGCCAGGAGAAAACACAGAATAATGAAATATGCAAGAAGCTGCTTGCCTGCTTGCCTGCCTGGCCATCTACTGTAAGCTGCCATCATGCAGGCAGGCAGGCAGACCTGTTATATAACACGGCGTGACGCGCACAGCTATGCGGGCTGCCGGCATTGTCAGTGGTCCATGCATAATTGAGCTGCTTCTCACAAGTTGAATCTGAATCAGCAAAAAGTGTCATTTACTGGTGTTGTGAAAGCACATGTTGACACTCTCACTGCCGCGCTGACAACAGGCTGACAGGCATCTGACTCGGGATACACACTGAGTCATACTGAGAATGAGTCACTTCATCCAAATGCACCTGATTTAAATATAATGTAAATTCAGTTTAACGCTTTCTGTTGTCTCTTAATGACCTTTTCACACCAGTGATGTGAAAGAGTAGTAGATGAAAGTGTTGGTGAACTATGATAAATATCTCTAGACATGTTTTCAGATTTATAAAAATACCTTACTTATTCCACAACATAGTGTAGTGAACTTAGTTCTTTCTCAATAAAAACTCCAGATACTGTGAATATGTTTCATTTCAAAAGTTAAACTGTTGGCTGGGCACAAAATGCCTTCACTGAAAAGTCTATTTTCAGCTTGTGTGCACTGGAGGCTTCAAGTTTTCAAGTTGCATACTGGATCATGATTGGCTCCAGAACTAGTTGTGATGTCACGAATAATGCTAGTAGATACACGTCTTTAAACTCAGATTTTTGGTTTGATCTGCAGATTAATTTGAAAGCAGCTTTTTCATCTTTCTGCTCAGTGAAGATCAAACATAGAAGTCAGGTGATGATAAGAAAAAACAGGTTTGACTGGAGGCGGCCTTTAAATGAGCTGGTGTTAGAATACACCATTAACACTACTGTATTTCTGTATTTTCCTCAGGTCTGTTTAAGATATGAAGCTTCCATTGAATTACAAGTATTTTCTATTTTTAGACCAATTAAAACCTGACCTAGACTAATATTAGGTCAATATCCCCTAAAATATAAAAAAGAATGTATTTGCTTGCATAAAAGTGAACATTTTATTTTGAGGTAGCCTGAAAAATCAGCTTATTGCAGATGTATCAGGGGTGTTAATGTTTGCCGATAAGTAACAAGAAATTGCAGCACAGAAATGATATGTTTAGGGCTGCTAATAATTATTCTCCTCAATATTGATTAATCTATTGTTTACTTTCTTAACAATTTTTTGTGTTTTTGTAAAATCAGCAAAAAAAAGTCCATCCCAACTTCCCAGAGCCCGTGATTACCCTTTAAAATGTTTTGTTTTGTCCGATGATAGTCCGAAACTCAAAGATGATCGGTTTATTATCATAGAGGGCTATGAAAACCAGAAATATTCATATTTGGGAAGCTTGAACCAGTTCTCTTTAAAATATCTCAGTATATATTAGTCACAACTCTTTTGCAAAAACAAACTTGAGAGATGATCATCTAAAATGTTTATGCACAGTTTATTTGTTAATGTACAAAAAGGAAAATAGGTATTGATTCTGTAAAACTCAAGTATAAACCGCCTCTGACAGGACTGGTCCACCACATAACCACTTCCACTGTGTTTGTGTGTGTGTGTGTGTGTGTGTCTTTGTCTGTATTTGCGTGCCACTGTGACTTTGCATGTCTGCATGTGTTTTCATGCCTCTGAAAAGCTGTTATCAGACACAGCAGTCCCACTGTTCCCCATCTATACACCCTCCATAGCACAACTCCCTTTAGCCGCTCACTCACATGACCCTCCCATGCTGCTGGCTGCCTTTAGTTTTAGCTTGGCCTGACTCGACTCTGAAAAGCAAAGGCCAGCTCCCTCGCCCACTACGGCCTTTCTATTGTCCATTGTTGACAGGCCAGTGAATACGTCACTGAGCTGTGGCTTCACTCAGGAGGCTTGGGCCAAAATTTAGCAAGACAAATTGCAGAGACGAGAACAGATCAGCTTGTTCTTCTAGTTTTTTTTCTTCTCCTTCTTCATTGTTTCTGCCTTCTTGATTAATTGCCTGACTCAGGCCCACAAAGGAAGACAGTCTGAAGTGAGCAGAAAAGGTGTAAAAGGGTATGAATGAAAGTAACTGTATGTAAGACATGTTGCCTGCTGTCTATTCACTGCCTTGTGCAACATCTGTCTTAAAAAAGTCCCCACCCCCACACCCAGAAACAGACAGATTAGCTGAATGCATCCATGATCTATTCATATCTATTCTGCATTTGACTTTCTCGTCTGCTCATTTCAGTGATTGTTTGCTCATACACACCTTGTCTTGATAGGCTACTGTAATAATAAATTTCCCATGAAAAAGGTGCTATATGTACAAACAGCCCCATCCTGTCCAGTCTTGTAATACCACTTTGTACCTCAAGAGGCGATAGTGAGTCACTGTAGTGTCCAGTCTGTCCTCAGTTTAACATATAAAGAAGCAGCGCTGCCCCGATCAACTGGCAGCAATGGTGGAGATTTTGAGCCTGGCTAAAAGCTATCATTATTATTATTATTATTATTATTATTATTATTATTATTATTGTCACTTTGTTAAGTTTTAATACTTTTTCCAGGCGAGAAAGTAACATTTAAATTCCCAAAATGTGGTCAGTTTATGTGATTAACAACTGTTTGGAAATTTTCTCCAATTTTTTGGAGACGTGAGGAGCTGCTGGCCGGGAGAGACCAGCCGGTCATCTCAGCCGCTAGTAGCCTGATTCGTGAGATCATCGGCAGGTCAACGTCCGTCGTCATCCCGGGGAGAACATGATCTGATGAACTGATCTATGCAGCTCTTTGGTAATTTACTGCTGACGCTAACGTCTCTGTATCATTTTGATATCTTGACGATGCCATAGCACAGTTTCAGTCGGCTTCTTCATCCTCTCATGTTAGACTGAGGACAGACTGGATGCCAAAGTGACTCACTAGCACTTCAAAGCACAAAATGGTATTACGAGATGGGACGACGGGTCAGGGCTATTGTTACATATAGCACCTTTAAAGAGGTCAAAGTAGGCCATATTTGTTTTCTCAGCTCTGTAGGTACTGTCAATATTTTGTCTAAAATTAGAGTCACCATACTGGCTTGAGCTATTTCCTGTTTTCTCAGAGGATTGTGTTTCATCTTGGCAGAAGAGACATTTGAATAACTTGACTCAAATAGAACCACTGAACACGATGCCCTCCTCTCAGCTTTTTACTGTCCCATTTCAGTTAAACAACCTAAATCAAAAAGAAAAAAGGTTGACAATGGGCAATAAAGCTGAAAATGTCATTTTTTTCGCTCAGTATGCTTAATAATAATTGAAACCTTCAAACCTTCAATCTGAAAGGGCTTTGTTAAAGATATTTGGCTGTAATTGCATTACTCCAGCAGGGTGATCAGGTTAAATGAACGGTCTTGTGATTAGAAAGACCAGCCTATGAGCGAAATGTCATATGTGCAGCCTACAACAGTCAGAGTTTCTAACTACAAGGCTGGAAAAAAATGTTGAATCTGTCTGTTTCAGGTTATGGGTTTGAAATCTCTCTCTATCTATCACTCGCTCACTCACTGATTTCAGCTCCAAATGTTTGGTCAGGTTCCTGCTCTTGTTTACTCAGCTTTCAGTCAGATATTTCCTGACTGAAGTAATTTTCTTTTGATTCCACACTGAGTCACACAGGTTGGAAGACTCTTTCTATGTGATTCATATGATGATTTATTCTTTAAAGTCCTGTTGTCTTGATCTATTATTCTTTAATATACTCATTATGACCCTTAATTCTCAAAAGGAGTGCACTACCAGATATTAATTGCAATGAGAGGTTTTGTATCAGTATGCTGTCAGTATGGGTGGAGCTCGTGGCCTCGGAAAGTGTAGACGGTGTGTAAAACTGGCAGTGTCACATTCCATTGACATTTACCATTCACAATGTCACAATACTGATTAAATGAGTCCTGAGAAACTAGTATTGAAATGCATCAAAATAACGTCCAAAGAATTTGGTTTTGAGCGAAGGATACAATGAAAGATTGAAAGATTTTTCATATGACAATTACTGTAGTAGAGCTGTAACTAATGATTATTTTCATTATCAATTAACCTTCCAAATATTTCCCTGAATAAACAATTAATCCTTTGGTTTGTAAAACATCAGAAAATAGTGAAAAATTACTGTTATGATTACAGAGTCAAAAGTGATGTTATCAGATGTCTGGCTCTGTCCAACTAACTGTCCAAAACTGAAAGACATTCGGTTTACTGTCATGAGTGACACAGAAAAGCATGACATCATTACATTTTAGGCTAATTTTTTGGCATTTTTAAAAAAAACTCTGACTGATACAATTAATTGAATTTTCTGTCGACAGACTAATTGATTATGTGACCAATCGTTACAGCTCTAGACTGTAAAACACTACACATCCTTGTTTGGTCAGTTCAGTACTGAGTACATTCAGCACTTAATTTTACTCAAGATTAAACTGTGTGCTCTTGCAATTAAAAGGCTGTTGAAGGGTCAATGTTTCTTCGGCCCTGTAGCCGTAGCTGTGATCTTGAATCTTGATCTTTTTTAACAGTATTTTGTAGACTATAATATCTGCACAGCTTCTGATGATTCGTCATAAAACAGATCTCTGAGAATCCCTTCAGCCAGAAGGAGGATCGAGGTTATTTCCATGCTGTACTGTAAACAGACTGTAGGTTTACTCTCTGCTTTCCGAGCTGCTCTGCGAGTCACGTGTCCCCACCATCAATACTGTTGCAGCTCTATCTTCTGCTGTGATGGTGTTGTTGTTGTTGTTGTGTGTTGTAGTTCACTAATCTGTTTTGTTGCCAGCACACTCTGGAGTGACCTGCCTGTTCCCTGCTACATGTCAGACAGCTGAATTGTGTCTGAGGCTTGTTCATCTAGGAGAGTGGTGTGTCTGGAGGTCACAGACACAGTAATGTGTGTTTGTGTGCTTATGAGTGGCTCTTTGTGCGTGTGTGTGTGTGTGTGTGTGTGTGTGTGTTTGTAAGACAGAGTGGCTCTTGAGTGTGTGTGAAAGAATTACCTAAACGACGCAGCAGCAGTCTATATTTAATCAGCTGACTCGGCTGCACTATGAATAGAGGAAGCTCATAAAAGGGTTCTGGCTTTGTTTGACCTACTTGGATGACCTCAAGTTTAAAATAAATGCCTATGATGGTTATGACAACGCAAGCATTTCTCTGTCTGACCTAAAAGGATTCTTGTTGTAACTCAGTTTCATGTACATGTGGTGATTCAGGGAGGGGAATTCTAGTCTCGTTTTTTTAAAAATAAAATTGTTGTGGTGCAATTTAGGCTCTTATTTTGACATATTTTGTAATGATAGTTATTTTAGCACTCCAAGTGGTTCAGTGAGTCACTAATACCCTGCAAAGGCAAACAGCAGTAACCCCATTATGTAAAAGCTCTGCAAATGCTATTAAATTACTTTTAAGACAACCAATAACAACTCTTTCATTTATAAACATTGGTAACTCATGTCAAACAGCTTCTCAAATGTGACTTTTTTTTCTGGTTACTTTTGTCCTCTGTGATAGTTAACTGAATATCTTTGGGTTGTGGACAAAGCAAGACATTTGAGGATGTCATCTTTGGGCTTTGGGAAAAAATGATTAACATTTTTCACCATTTTTTGACATTTTATAGACCAAACAACTAATCGATTAATTGAGGAAATAATAGACAGATGAATCAATAATGACAGTACTTGTTAGTTGTAGCCCTGCCTTGTGTGTTGAAATCCTAAATATAGTCAAGAACTGTGGCCTCAGTTAAATCAGATGGAACAGGAGTGAAGTCTCCATCTTGCAGCTTGTCAGTTTTGTAGTTTGTCTCAGCCCTTGGAATACAAATGTGAAGTGTCATGATTTTGTATGCTGAGTGGAAACTATCTCCGCAATTTTAATCCACTTTCTCTTTGCCATTCATATCCTCTGTTTTTTTCCCCTCCCTCATTGATCTAAAAGATCTGTCTTCTTACAGACACGCTCTGTACCGCTGCTTCCTGTAGCACCAGGAATTGATTCTCGATTCATCCTCCCATTTCATTTCACCCTGCTCACTCCCTCCTTTTTTCCCCCCTCTCTCTCTCTCTCTTTGTCCAGGACGAGCAGAATTTAAAGGAGGCCTCTACTGCCACTTCCTCATCTACTGTGAAGGCCTCAGGGGAGCCCGAGTCAGAGGGAGGAAAGCTCAACAAGACCCAACAGCTAAAAAAGGTCTTTAAGGAGTATGGGGCTGTAGGAGTTTCCTTTCACATCGGGATGTCCCTCATGTCCCTGGGAATGTTCTACCTCCTTGTATCTAGGTAACAAAACATTACTGTGTATTTCTACACAACTTTTTGAACTTGATCAGTAACCGATGACCATAAATTCAAGATGAATGCTGCTTCGGGAACTAAAGTCACCTCATACTTCAAAATATGTTGCATCTTTAAAGAAGAAAAACTTCTTGTAATGACTCAATGCTGTTCAATTCTGGTTGAATTATAGTGTTTTTCCGATTCCTATTAACTATTAAAACATAGATGATGTGCTGAGAATCAAAGATCAGGATACTGATGCTTTAAATTATTTGTACAAGAGGAAGAGAGATGCATTTCTCTATTGAGCATAAAAAACCATCCATACCTGCACCTCACCTCGATGCAACATATTCTAAAATCCTCCCAGAGTATTTGAAAAGCATTTTCGGGAAAGTAGATAAAGCAGGCTGAAGGGTCACTGCATAAAAGATCACAACACACCCGACATATTAGACAGTTAGAAAATAACTCTGGAATGCATCAAACATCACTTACTGACATTATCTGGCAGCGTGTAAGAGCATCCGCTACAATTTCCCTTAAACTTGAGATGGTGCACAGGAAATTACTGACCCGTGGGCTGCTTTCACTACACAGAGGAACGCAAAATGTCTGGTGCAAATTGGCAGCAAATGAGACGTGTTTATATAAGAGAAAGCAAAGTGCAGGTTCTTGAAAATTTCCACTTAGTCAGCCACACTAATATGTGTGTGTGTGTGTGTGTGTGTGTGTGTGTGTGTGTGTGTGTGTGTATATATATGTATATATGTGTGTGTTACTACTGCTGGCTGAATCAGACACAGGTGCTAAAATTGTTTTGAACTCATGAATAAACAAGTTCATCCTTTCATCTTGCAGATGTTTTAGGAGTTTTAAACTTTACAACAAGGCATGCAGAATGTAAAATCTGTGACACCATATTCATCTATTTTATGCAATTTGTAAAAACTAAAGCGGTACAGTTTTGGCAAGAGTATCCTGTCCAGATCATTTTCAGGCCCTTGTCTGTCTGTCAGGCAGTGTGCCAGGAGTTTGAATACCAGAGAGTTGGCAGAGATTATCTGACAGCTTGGAGATTTCCTCATATAGCTGATAATGACCCTTGAACTGAAAACTGACTCTGTAGCCAGCTACCGTTGAGCATTATCACTGTGTGGCCACAGAGCCCAGGCATGTGACCCGCTAATTCAGTGCTGTGTGCTGGGTAAACAGTTGTTGGGGTTCAGGTGGTTGCTCATATTTAGCTGACTAAAGTTTGCTCAGTGCAACAGAGCCGTTAACATGAGAGAGAAAGAGATGCCGTATTGATTGAAGCAGCTCTAAGCCTCGTGTTGACACATTATTTATTTCCCTGATGAAAATGCCACGAGTATACAAAACTGACAAAAGTCATGTAGGTTGTTAGATCCTCTTTGATTTGCTGGATTTCATGCGCTACAATTTTGGAGTGCTTCTTACGCGAAAGTCATCAGTTTAAAAATGGGCCAAACAGTTGTGAAATACACCATTATGAAACATTTGTTATTGAACACAGCTCCCTCTGGTGGAGTTACACATGAATTGCATTTCTAACCAGTTTCTCTCTTGTCATTTGTCTCTCCAGTGGGATCGATATGGCAGCCCTGCTGTGCAAAGTAGGCTTCAGCGAGTCCGTCGTTCAGTCTAAAATGGCAGCGGGGACCAGCACGTTTGTCTTGGCGTACGCCATCCATAAACTCTTCGCTCCCGTTCGCATCAGCATCACTCTTGTGTCTGTGCCTCTCATCGTTCGCTACTTCAGAAAGACTGGACTGTTTAAACCGCCCACACCTGCACCCTGATGACCCCTCTCTACTCCTCTGCTGCCTCATTAAGCAACAAACATCCTGACTGTTAATGATTGTAATTAAAATGCCTGTATATATCCTTTACTCATTTGCATTCAACTAGAAACCTCTCCTCTCAGTTGTGAATTCAGGTGAAACATCTCTGATCTTGCTCCTACATGAGTTCCAGTTGTAACAATCAAACGTGTTGAATTGTGTTACTGTAGGATACAAAAAAAAAAAAAAAGAAGTGTGACAACTCTCTAAACACAAGTGTATTTGGGGTCATGTTTTAATATACTTGCATTCCAAAACCCTGAATGAAAGGCTTGAAAAACTCAAATATTTATTTACAATCAGAGGTATGATCAGGGATTTGGAGTTCGAGTCCTAAGCTCTTTTAGTAAGCAGGTTTGTCTCAATGCTGTGAAGGTTGCCCATGGGGACGAGTGGGGAAAAAGCTGAGATCTCCACTGTTCCCAATAAGCTGACTAGGCTATGTTCTGGTGTTGTGTGAATCAGCAGAATAATTCAGGTTTTCTCTGTCTCCTACCTCTCTCCTTCTCCCCGTCTTTACTTGGCTCTGACTCATTCTCTTTCACACTCCCTCTTTATTTTCTCCTGTTTTGCCTCTACCAATTTCTCCTCTCTCTGTCTCTCCTGGTATCCATTTTCTTCTCCTTTTACTTCTCTTCTTGCTCTTTGTCTCCTCCCCTTTTTTCTCCTCTTTCTTTCCTCCTTCCTGTTGTCTAATTTTCCAAATGCCACTGCCCAAGCAGTAATTGCTTGTATATTAATCTTTGAGTGAAGCTGATTGTAGTTTATTGCAAAGCTTTGGATGAAGAATATTGGTCAGAGATTGTTTTGTGTGTTTTTTTTCCCTGATTGAATGGGACTATATTTAACTATTAAAAAGGGGCATTCTCTTTTACATTTGGTGTGTTTTTGTTATAAAATACCTCGATCACCCGACTCTGCTTTTCCTCTCAGCACTACAGAGCATTTTAGTAACTTTCAGCTCATTATTTTGGTTTTATGGCACACACCTGTTCTAATTCAGTCTCGCTGCTCTCATCAGCGTTGCTCCCACTCAGAGCAAGCAGCTGTTTTCAACATCAAAAACTCTGATAAACTCACTGTACACTACTGACTCTAGCAAGTGAACAAAGTGGAGCATTTAGTCACTAGAGAGCCAGATATTTCCCTCGGACGTTGGGAGACCAAAAGAGAGCTACAAGAAGAACATAAACAAACGAATGCTAATCTTGCTGCGGATCTGGGATCTCGGATGTGTAAAAAGTGGCAACATGTTTGCCATATCAACTTATAAAAGGGTATTTTTTCCCCACTTAGGGGAAGCAAACTGGTGTTTTAAGCTTTCAAATGTTTTGGAGTAATTATTTGTTGGATAATTACTTTTTTCATCCATGATCAAGACTATTTTGTGCTCTCGTTTGTGCAGGAGATCCCAGAATACAGAGCAAGTAAAGAAAAAGTCAAATGTACATTCTCCTGGTTTTTTTAACTGGAGTTATCAAACTATCGCCTTACTTTTCAAAAAGGTTGGAAAGTTCTGAAAAAAAGGCTGATTGAATTGCTACCTGGTTGCACTTCCTGTTTTTATCCACACTGGGGAGCTCCTGAACTACAAATGCAGTGCTGTTTTTTTCCCCCTCTATGCCTCTAGTACAACACAAATTCTCATCACTCATGAGATTGAATGCCTTTGTATTCTAATGTCTGTAAGATAGATACTGGCATTACATCACGAGAAGCGGTATCACTCCTCATACATGCCGCAGTTTATTTCGTAAAAAAATAATTTGTAAACTTCTCAAGTGTTGTTGGATATGACGGATCAGATAATGTTACAGTGCAAATTCTGAGACATTATTCAAAACATGAAACAAAGGAATCAAATTCTTTGTCACAGACACATGATAACTGGATAATACTTTAACTTGAAGCATTTGCCAGAAAAATAAACATTTGAAACTTGAATACTGTGCTGTTGTGATATTTGCTATTATATACGTTTCCTAAGGGGTTGGGTCATTGAACACTGAACAGTTTTTACTCCTCATAAGAATTCATTATTCCAGGCTGTATTTTATCACAGCAGGTCTGGTGCCATCTCTCTTTTCTCCTGTCCTCCCTCTCTCCTTCCTTGAAGGTTTGATAGGTCAGCCTGCACAGTGAGAAAGCCTCAGCTGGTGTGGTGTCCCTGAAGATCTGCAATGTATTGAATGGTAGTTACCTTGAACAAGACCTGATCTCCTTTCTCTGTCTCTGTTTGTTTGTGTGTGTGTGTGTGTGTGTGTGTGTGTGTGTGTGTGTGTTGGCTCTGTAAATAATTCAGCCAGAAGAGTTGTATAGAAGAGAACTAAGAGTCCATGTTGGTCTGTGCCAGATATCAACCCTGGTTTTCAGCACTGTGACACAAACTGATAAAAAATGATCTCACACACACAGTCTCCCTCTCACACTCACACACACACACACATTCACACACAGGAAGAGGCAGAAGCCTGGGCCTCATTAGTCATGATGAGGACAGGGAGCTGCCATCGCCTCTCCATCCCCTGCATGTCGCCCATGGCTAGGAACAAATTGGTGACAGCGCTCCCAGCCACTCTGTTGGGCTACCTGCGATGCACCGGGCTCTGTCAGGCTCCTGTCCTTCCTTACCGCTGTGCATTTGCGTATTTGAGTGTGTGGAGAGAAAGCTATACACACACACACACACACACACACACACACACACACACACACACACACACACACACACACAGGCATGCACACCGCAGACAAAGAAAAAGAAAGAGAGGGCAGATCAACCTCTTGGTCGCTCTTGCCGTCACCTTTTTTGCCTAGCCAAGAACTGAATCGTGATACGAGTGAACACTTCATCTGGTTGGCCTCACGTTTGATGAGGAGCCCCTCCCTTAGCATGAGGGATTCAAGGGGGTTTCAAATCCCTGCCTCAGCTCCAGACTCCTGCCGGCTGCACCTTTTATTAAAGTCAGATACACCGTCAGCGTCACCACTGTCAGAGCGGCACACAGAGTGAATCCATTACGGGTGTATATTCAGACCTCGGCTGCATTTCTGACACAAGAGTTGGAAGACGTGTGCGTAGAGTAGTTGCAAAGTGCTGATGCTTGCAGTGATGTATAAACATATGGCAACAGCATATACCCTCTCACACACATGCACGCACACACACACACACACACACGCCTTCAACACAAACTCACTTCCTGACAAGCCGCCTTTTTTCTCCCTTGCACTTTCTTTTATTTCATTTCTTCATTTTTATTATTTCTTACCATTTCCTGTCCATCATTTTCTGCACCTGCTCATTATTCTCCCTTATTACCTTTCCCCCCACCATCTCCTGACCCGCTCAGTAAACTTGTTAGGCCTCCAAAGTGTCAGTGTCTAGATGGAGAGGAACCTATTCCGTCAACCTCGCAGGTTCAAAGACATACTGAGAATTTCTTTATAGGAAGGGCTGGCATAAAGTTCCAAGGAGCACGTAATCATACACACTGCGTTCACAAACACACACTCACTTATTCTCTCTCGCTCTGTCGTCTGCTCTACTCTTCCTCCTTTTTTTCCCCTTTCTTTAACCCTCTCATATTTTTTGGCCACTCCTCTCTTTGTCCCCCCCCCCCACATCCCACCACTCACTCACTCACTCACTCACTCTCACTCTCGCATCCTTTTCTTTTGCTCTCTTTTCCTCCCTCTCCTTTCTCCCTGTCTCTCCTCTCCTGTCTCTGAGTTAAGTTTAGCAGATGCAGCTGATGGCAGCATCATCCTGGAGCACCTGTCAGCTGTCTGCCTTCATCACGGCTCCTCTGCTGCCACAGGGGCCACGGGGAAGTAAACCTGAAGACAGTCGCTACTATCAACAGCTGCATCTTATTATCTTAAACACCGGTGCCAGTCAATTTCCACCAGAGATGTGTGCTTTTATTTATTTATTTTTGATGCGTGCTGCCTCCTCCTCATACTCATTGCTCCTCAGGATTCAGAAGCTCAGCTGTTAAATGTGAGCAATTATAATCGAGCAGAGAGGGAGGCGAAGGTTGGAGGAAGAGAGGCAGAGTTTATCTACCTTGTGACAGAGAAGAGGAGGGAGAAGAGGCAGTAGGCATAAGTTGTCAAAGTGTTTTTGGCAGTTGTGGATTATGTTTTTGACTGACTGTTACTGTAACTTAGTTCAATGCCTGTCACTTGTCTAACTGGCAGCTGGGTCATTCAGTCTGTGCTTTGTTAACGCAATGCTTGTGAATATTAGATGCAGTATACTGCAACACCTTATTGAGAGACTGAGATTCTCTGTCCAGTTAACGCCACAGCTCCCTACCTCACTTAAACTGTGGCCTCCATTTTGTGTATAATGGATTTACAATGTTTTCAAAAAAACATGAACCAACTATCCTTTTTTTCCCCTTTTTTACACAAAATATTTCTCGTAAAAAATTACTCACGTTTAATGTAAAACATATGCAGCATTAGATGCTGAAGTGAATGGAAAATGAAAGCTAATGATTTTCAATCAGCTCTCTTATATCTGGTGATACAATATGGTTAAATTTCCATCCTGAAATCATCAAATTAAATAAGGTTTTGATGACAAAACATCTAGTTCTTGATTTCTTAGTTCACCTGTGATTTGCTCTCAGCTGTGGCTCAGGAGGTAGAGCGGGTTGTCCACTAATTAGAAGGTTGGTGATCTGATCCCCGGCTCCTCCAGTCCACATGTTTAAGTGTCCTTGAGAAAGATACCGAACCCCAAATTGCTCCCCATGGCTGTGCCATCGGTGTGTGAGTGTGTGTATGAATGGGTGAATGAGCGTTAGAAACATTGTAAAGCGACATATCGCTTCTGATGTGCACATTGGCACCTTGCATGGCAGCCTCTGTCATCGATATATGAATATGTGTGTGAATGGGTGAATGCTGGCATGTGATGTAAAGCATTTTGAGTTGTTGGCAGACTAGAAAAGCACTATATAAATACAGTCCGTTTACTATTTAACATTATTTTCAGTGATGATTCTCAGTGTCTTTCCTACTGGTTTATCTATTCTGTCTCCTTCCTACATTTACTATACATGGTGAGTCACATTGAGATTTAGCAATGGAATTTTTTGTCATTCCATAAAACTTTCTACCAATGAAGGTGCGTTTATTTAAGCATGAATTGTTGATGAAAAGTGTTTGGCTAATCAGCTCACTCATTCCCTTTCAAATCATCTCTAGAGTGTTAGAGAGCTCAAATTTTTTTTCCTAACAATGGGATTATTTAGCAATATGTTTTGGAGACGTGCTGAACTTCGTGTTAAATTGCCATATTAACCACTTTTCAGTAAATTCAGTGTTTTAAGAAAGACAGATTAACCCAATTATCTAACCTATCTATTTATAAGTAAAAAAAAAAAAGTGAGTACATTTTTGTCTCTTTTACACCTCACATTTACAGCTACGGCAAGTATGTTAGGTCAAATTTAAATTAGGACGCAGCTCTGTTAGATTTCATGGAAGTGCATGCCCTTGCAATGCAGAGTCAATTTGTAGATTTTTATTTTAATGACCAAAAAACAGTGGCAAAAAATATGAATTAAGGCCAAACTTTTAAATAAATAAACTGTCCTTTCCTCTGTGACAGAGGGACATAATACATCTGGCCATAGAGGTGAGGGTAAAGGACATTCGAACCGAATGCTGGAACAGGTGAGTTTATAATGTCTTCTCGCTCACGGACTCTTTGAGGCTGTTTACTCTTAGTTTTAAAATGCATTCCAGTGATCCGAACACAAGTGGACAGCTGACAGACATTGCTGTTCACACCTGTGTCCATCATGGATCTCCAAGGTGTCCAGCTGACCACTTCTGTCCTGATTATGTTACTGCCTACATCACTTCCACGAGAAGGTCAAAGGGCCCCACACCCCGTTATTATGTCAGTCTGTCACCAGACAAGTGCCAGATCTGTTTTGCGTGGGCTAGCTAAGCAAATAAAAATGTTTCAAGAACTAATATACATGTCCGGGCTATTCCAGCTGTTGAGAGTGCCAAGTTGGCACGCTGTCACCAAAACAACTAACCATGTCCTACGTTGATGACATATTTTCCTGTTATGTCCTTGTCGGGGACGCATCAGGACACATTAACGTTTACACTACAAAAGATATGAGGTAAAATGTGTCCCAGACCACCTTGGCAATTGGCTTGAGTGATGGGATCACAATGTGTCTTGTTGGTCATTTATACTTGTATTTAGTGCAGTCCATGTAAACAGGGAACCTCATTGGAACCTCAATGTGACCCTCAGATTTCAAGGCAAAAACTGTTCATAAATCATCTCCAATTGCTTGGACACTATAATAATGATAAGCAACATGCCAGGTACTCAATGACCTGCAGTAAAACCAGCTATAATCCCAAATCAACATTTATGGAAGCTTCTGTTAGGCATCTTAAACAATATATTTCAAAATCACAAGGCTGAGGTAATCAGTCATGATCAGTATGATGCACTGTGGGAGAGGAGTGAACCAAAACTACAGCAAGTGCAGAAACAGCGTAGTAAACCATTACTGAGCCGCCATTACCGATCGAAGTCTGTTTGCCTGTACACACTTCATAATGAATGCATCTCATAAATCCTCCCTAAACGATTCCTCCTTAAATGATTCCCACAGCTCTGACTGTCTGCTCAGAGGAGGGCGCTCATGGATCAAACCATTAACAGGAAACTAGGCCGGGGTGAAGAGCGGAGGGCAACAAGCTCAGGCCCCAGATCATCACCCCGCCCCAAACCACCACCCTCTACAAACCTAATGGAAAGCAAACAGACAGACAATTTCTTTCAATTAGCCCGAACTGGCCGGCTCAATAAATTTTAGTTTGTTCCTCAAGACTTAAGGGCCCTGTAGCATGTCCTGCTGAAAATGAAGACTAATGGGGTATTGTGGAGCTGCTGAGTGCTTGATTTTGTGCCACTATACCACTGCCACTCGCCCCCCCCCCCCTCATTTCTCCCCCATCGCCTTCCCTCCTTCCTTGAGCTAACTGGAATCAGTGCTGACCAGGCACAACACAAATGTTTAATACATTTATTCACGACTTGGACTCATTTTCTGTTTTAAGCATTATTCCTGAGTAGTTAGGCGGAGCTATTCATCACAGCTTGACAACAGCTGTGAACGCAACCATCGTTCACCCTCGGTGTCAGCTGAAGTGACGGCCCGCAGAGTAAGACTCAGCCACTTGGCTGCCTCATGAGTTACCTCCAGTTTTTTTTTTTTTTTTTTTTTTTTTTTTTTAATATATAGCATGTTTTATAGAAATTCAGAGTTATAATTAAAACAGACTTTTTTTGTTGAGGTTGTTCAAAAAGGGCAGGTGAGTAGTTAAATATTTTTAAGAGCCTTATTTTTCTGTGTCACTGCCAGGTGGTGGAAGAAGTATTCAGACCCTTTAGTAACAACATAAAAGTAACAACTGCACTATTTTACTGTGAAAATATTACTACTATTACTAAATAACAGAAGTATTAGTATTAGTATAAGAATGTAGTTTAAGTATCAAAAATAAAAGTACTCACTGTGCACAAAAGGGCCCAAGTGATATTAACTATTATATTATTATTACTGATGTATGCATGTGTTTTGTGTGATTCAAGATGATCACAGATTTTGTATGTAAAATCATATTCTGAAAAGAAACTAGTATCTACAGTTGTAGTGAAAATGTAAGTATGTGGCCTGAAATTTGAAAACTCAAGTAAAAACTTAAGTGAAGGTCCTTGAAAATGCAGTACTTGAGCAAATGTACTTATTATTTTCAAGTGAGATGAAATGAGCATTAAAAAAAAAATACTGGTAGATGCCATTCTTTTCTTTTCAAAAAACGGACATAACAGCAATGCCAATAATAACAATAAAGATGAATAATTTGAGGTATATTTGCCATCAAATGCTGATGTATGGCAGATCCTCAGGCCACCGCTGGTTGATGAGGGAAGAAACAAAGTTGCTTTGTCATACAGAGAAATATTAACTACAAGTGAACGGGGGGCAAGAAGACATTGATTTTACAATTCAGGACTCAATCAAAGAGAATTATGGATGGCAATAGCACTGTGATTTGCCTGTGCTGCTCATTAAACTTAACATCCACAGTGTACGTCTCCCCCTCTGGCAATGTAGGAATAAGATTTACAGGGGTAGGTTAAATACAGTTCAATACTTGAGAGGTAAAGTCACATGATGGTTAATAAAGGTGGGTGAGCTACAAGAGGTAGTCGGATACAACGTGCGTTAAAAAAAAAAAAAAAAAAAAAAGAAGAGGGAGGAGAGAGGAAGAGGAAGTGGAAGGGAGGAGAAGGGAAAAGGAAAGGAGGATGTACACAAATGGAGAGACGGAGGGGGAGAGTGAAAGAGAAACTCCATTATTATAGCCTGAACAGATAAACTATGCATCAAAGCGTAGCGTTTATTGAAAAACCATTTTTATGTGTGCTTTGAGGGCATGAAAATGAGAATGTTCAAACACATCAATACAGCACTGCAGCAGCCAATGTATTTTTTTTTTTTTTTTACTTTTTTTTTTTCTTCCTCTTCTTTTCCCCAAGATTCCCAATCAGATCTTGTGGCTCCCTGCAGGCTTTTAAGCCAGCCACAAATGGTGCGACTGCCAGACTGACAAACACGCAATCACTCAGAGTGGAGAGAAAAAAAAAAAAGAAAAAAAAAAGAAAAAACAGCCTCTCCTATCACAAAAACCCTTTTAATAAGCCCATGAAAAAGAGCAAGTAATCCTTTGTAATGATTTCATTAAATGCCCTCATCACACCTGGAGATAATTCCATTATGATCGTGGCAATAAAATGAGGTTTTCATCAAGACCCGCAGACAGACGGAGGAAAAGCTATTATTCCTCACACATTCAGATATGACGTTGCCTCTAATATTATGATATTAGGCTATTTGGCAGAATTTATGACACTTAAGTCAATCCATAATGCTTGTAGAGAGTTTCCCCACTGACAAAACCACACATTTTTAATGTGCCTCATGCTGAACCTGTGGGTGGGGGGTGGGGGGGTTATTTGTGGTGTCTGAAATCACACAAAATAAAGAACCTGCAGTATTTGTTGGTATCTAATATTACTATAAGAAAATGTTTTCAAATTATAATGCTGGGTAGAGAGAAAAGAAAACAATCTGATCAGTTCATTTAGTGCCTTCTGTTTTCCACCTCAATCACTTGTCACTTGTTTTTGCCTCACCTTAATACACCTAAAGCAGGTGTTGAACGCATCCCGGTGCTGAATTTGCAAACAAATGCAGCACCTGTAAAACTAAAAAGGTGTAAATCACTTCTCTTAAGAAGTGTAAAGTCACTTTTCTTCACTGTATAAACCAGTGCTTTATTACATTTTCATAAGTTGAAGTTTCATTTAAATTATTTTTCCACTTTTGATGACCAGAATAAGCTGAAAACATTAACATATTATCACCTTAGAAAGCTGTTGTGGTTATGTTAGCGAGCACTTACTTATTCACACATCCAGCAGAGACAGAGCACCACTACAATTAATTTGGAGTCTTGTTTCTTCACTGAATAGAAGGGCAGTACCTCATTTCACTAGAGATGCACTGATTTTATTGTCTGCTTTTTCAAAAGTCTGACCTGCCAATTCTGATTTTCTTTCTTTCTAAGAACTATAATTGACAGCATACAAAAGCATTCTTGTAACCTTTCTTTAATGGAAAATATAATTGTATGTTCACGATAAAACAATGAACAGTGTTTTATCATGAACATACAAGGGTACCAGAAAGTAGATTCCCACCTTATTTTTCACCTTTATTTTATAATTGTAATTATAATATATTAATTAATTATAATATAATAATATGATCTTTTTTCGTTTAATCAAAAAGCACTTTAATTATATAGAAAATATCAATTCATGTAATTTTAATAGTGATTTGTACCACTCAACAGCTGTAGAGTTTTTTCACTCTGCTCTGGTCATCATATCTAGATTAATAATATTTATCAGCTTAATTCAAATTCACTATTTTATATTTTTCCCTACAGATCGAAACACAGCAGTATTCATGTCAGTGTGTCAGATAATGAGGAAGAGATTAAATTAAATATAATGTATACAAGCAGTATAAAAAGCAGAGTCATCTCAGTTGATTTTCAATAAAACATTAGTATCAGTCTTTACCTTAAAAAGGTCAAATCACCTGGTTTCGGGTATAAACAGTTGAACACATCCAAGTATGTAAACTCTGTGTTATATATAAGCTATTTCGGGCTGGACCAATACACCATCTGTCCCATCTTGAGCAGACCCAACATGGTCCAGCTGTAGCCTGTGTTGCTGCTGCCGTCTGAACCCTTCCTGTTGATGGATGTGAGGATGGTGTGCAACATGTTGCTGGTAAATAAAATGGCGAAATTAATGTTTAAAAAAGTTAAAAACTGCTGTACATGCTGTAACGTTACCAGTTGATGGCGAGTCTCTGCTGCAATTCATATCTTTTAGTTTTAGTGTGTGTAAGTGTCGCTGTGATGTTACTGTGTGTGTCACTGTGTGCATGATATAAACCATCATGCAGCATGTGTGTAAATTTGACCAATGAAAAATCGAATATATGAGACTGATCAGGACTGGTTACCAGTCACGGCTGATCAGATGAAAGTTGGCCAGTTTTAATAGATTAGTGCATCTCTACATTTTGGCTCTGTTTTGGCCTCCACCAACTACTGACTTTGTCTGTCATTCCTTTTGGTGATTAGCCCGATAATCAGATTAAGCTGCCAGCTTTTTTCTGTTTGGGAGTTTATTTTGCCCAAACCAGTAAGTAACAAATGAAGAATCTGTCCTGACAACATAATTTTCTGTTGATATGGAAGCTGCAGTAACGGTTGAGTAAAACTCAAAAGATGAATAAATATGTGGCTTAAAGTCATGGTGAAATGGAAGTTAGGGTGTTTTCAAACCTATAGTTTATTATGTTTCTTGTCACGCAGCATAAAATTCAAGCAAACCAAAAAAGGTTACTGCCAAGCAAACCCAACATTTCCAGTAAAGCAGTAAAGCATGACTGCTTCATAATAAAAGCTTGACTAAATAATGCAAGACTTTTATTGTGAGGAATTCACAGGAAATGAAACGTGTTCCTCACCATATTTGCAGAGCTTCATTAGTAGTGCTAAAAACTGGTCGACACAACAAAATGTGGAGAAATTAGGAGCGGTTTGTGTTGTGGATCAGTTAGAAATAATGCAGGGAGGAATAATACAAGCAGAAACAGCCACAGTGATGATGATGATGTTTGATGAAGAGCTGCAGACAACCAGCATGCCAACAACAGGTAAACAACTTATATTACTTTGCAGTGCTGTGTAATGGAAAAACACTCACAGCGTGTCAGCTCAAATTGAGTCATGGCTCAGTGTGACTATCCCCAAAACAATGGAAAACTGCCATAATGTTAGCAGAGAGGAGCAGTGAACAGATGACTGTATAAAGAAATCTGTCACAAGCCGATGTCGGCTCAGGCTAAAAGTAGAAAAAAAGTGTTGGAAACCGAGCGTTCAGAGCGGTCTGAGGCCTGTGCTTTATGCTCACAGGGATTACTTCTATATACCTTTACCTCATTATTTGACACTTTGGCCATGTTTAACATGAACATCCGACACTGTAACATATACATATACATATACATATACATATACATATACATATACATATACATATACATGACTGAAAATAAGGGAAAGCATAATAGGTCTCCTTTATGAGATTTTACATCTATAAACCAACCAGCCTTCTTAATGTTATATATGTGGAAATGTGTGTGTATTTGGTATTTTATTCTGCCCTTTGCTACTTTTTTGCCTGATCTTGTAAAGCACTGATAAGTGATAATAATAATAATAATACATTTTATTATTATTATTATTATTATTATTATTATTATTATTATTATTATTATTATTATTATTATTACTACTAGAACTACAACAAGGTCTGGAATGAGGACAGTTTGTTGCAGGTAATATACAGTGGATTTATTAATAATTAACAGTGGCTTTGTGACTACCACCTTTCACATTATACACATTTGATCCATTGTTAATAATAAAATATTGATTGGTGCAGCGTTAAACAAATTCATACTAATACAAAGCAGTGATTGGGCTATGAATAGAAAAGAAAGGTAACTCACAAAACAAAACACACACATAATAATTTAATATTATTGTAATGAGACAATATTCAGATATTCCTGTTATAGTTTTGCCGAGGCTTGGATAAACATAAACCTACAGAAAACCTGCAAAACATTATAGAGAGTGGGACAAAGAGAAAAAGAGAAAGAGGAAAGGTGGGGAAAGAGAGTTTTTATTACAAAGTGTACCAAAAACAGAACAGCACTGCCACAATCCTGTCAGCTGGCAGTGTGGAGGTACAGTATAGGGGTCTCTACAGAAGTTATATTATTATTACAAAAATTCCGGTACGGCAAAGAAAATGTGACAAAGGAGGAATGGTGAGGATACTGTGTGCTGTCTGGAGGAATTGGAAGCTATGTGTTTTTGGCATTCATGTCACAGCCCTTTTGAAAAATGCATCAAAGCAATTGTAGAACTCGTGGGACTGGGTTTGGGCACACAAAGTCGTGACCATCATCCAAACCTCAGTGGTGAGGATGGAGGGGAGCTGCTGATTATAGTGGAGTGTTTGAAATGTGCTACTGTGCCACTTAATAATAAAAAACAAGCACCCTGCCAGACCACGGTAACACAGATTCCTGTAATTTCTGTGGATGTGCCTGTTTAGATGTAAAATGTGCGTATATGTGTGTATGCATGTGCTTGCTGTGCTACTGTGTATAGAAACAATTTGTCAGTGGCGGTGGCTGGTGTTTTTCATGCCTCCTGAAAAACTTGGAAACAGATTGTGTTGTTTTTTATGCTTAGATTCACACATGGCTATTAGATGAAATGCCTTCTGCTTTAAGAACAGCTCTCTCCTCCACCTTCTGCTCGTGGAAATCGTAAATAACGATGGCCACACTCTAACTATGACTTTCTTACATGTGCACTGAGTGTAAGGAATTGAAATGAGATCACTCACAGATGGATAATTCCCCACAGATGTCATACCCTCCACTCTTCTTCTGCTTTATAATTCTTGGCCAAGACTCTTATAAAAAGTTAAAGAAGTTAATCTCTCTGTGTGGTTAAAGAAGCAATGTTCATGCTGTTATATGACAACAGCTACTATTAGTACTTCTCTGTTTCTTGTAGACCTGCATACAATGTTCTCTGTGAAGACAAATCTCATTTTAAGGTGATTATAATGAGGACTTTTTTAAAAAGGTAGAAACTAATATTGATATATGATCCCATAATGATATCTCAGTGATATTCCTTAGGGCTGCAACTTTAATAATTATTTTTGATAGATTAATGTGGTGAATATTTTCTCAAACTGTGTTTTTCTTTTTTGGAAAAAAAAAGAAAAATTAAAACTAAAGACTAAAAAAAGAAAAGAAAAGAAGATTTCCCAGAACTCAGTGTTTCATATTTAAATTGCTTGTTTTGTCCAACTAACAAAGAAAGCAACCAGCAAATGTTTGGCAATTTTGCTTGGAAATGGACAAATGATCAATTGATTATCAAAATAGGTGATGGATTTTGGACTAATTGCTGAATCAACACATTTTTCTTTTATCTTTGGCATATACTGCAACTATTTGTTATTTACTGGCCAACATGTACGCCAAAACTGATATATCTGCCATGCTGATGTTTCAGTAAGGCTCATAATTATAATGAACAGGTTCTGGCTGAGCACTATGTTATACCATATACTCCTCAGACTATCACATCCCACTTAACTGGTCTGGTGGTCTGTTTAAAAAGGTCTTCACGCTAACATTTGCCCTCTACACTCACTGCTGTAACTCCTGCTGTTGACGAAGCCATATGGCTTTGCTTTGTTTCTATAAATCCTGCAGTCTTTGTTTCTATGGTAAACTGACTGGGGGATTTTGAAATGCTTCCTGTGTTTTATTTGTTATGCTGCTGTTCCATACAATAATTCAAACAAGCTGCCATAAGGTGTTGTACATATCCATATCCCTCTCGTATACATGTCCATTGCCACATGCATATTCTGTATCCAATACAGTCACGTAGTCACAGAAAGGGGTCTGTAGTTATCACGCTCAGTGCAAGGTTATTGATTTCATACTAAACTTGAATTGAAAACATGAAAAGTGAGATACAACAATGTTTATTCCAAAAGAACAAGTTTTGCATTTGGGAAATATGTTCAGTTATAGTTTTTTTTTCCCCCAAAGATTATATACTGTAAACCTTAATATAACCTATATATATGTATATATGTACACACACCCATTTGTATGTATATTTCTCCACTTTGTCTATCAGTGGGGAGACTGACGGATGCAGTCACAGCTAAACTTTGTTACTTGATAATGAAATTAACTGCAGCTTTATCACACACAGCACCTGATGTTATAAGTGAAATAAAAACACCTCCAGGTAGATTGTGTTTCTGCAGTGAGAGGAAAAGGGGAGAAATACTCCTATGCGGCCCAGGAAGGTGACACTGCAACACTGAATACACAGAAAATTAGGAACATTTACACACAAAAGAAGTTTTAAATACCAGTTTTGCGACAAAGAAGTTGCAAACTTGAGGAACAGTTCGACATTTTGGGAAACAGCAAGCAGCCAGTTAATTTAGCTTTGACATTAGCAAAAATCACATTTTAATTCAAATACTAGAAAAGTCCTGAGCAATACACATGACATCACATTTTCCAGCTCATCCACTTCAAACCAGCAAGAGGAGCATAGACAATAACAGAACGGGCAGAAATCTCTCATTAGAAATATACCAAATGGTTCAAATTCTGCAGAAAAAAAGTGTGTTCATGAAGGACTACATTGTTGATAGTAATATTTTTATGTGCTGTGTGGCCTACAATTTAATAGCGGCACCCCTGGTCCTCTGTCCAATAACTGAGGTGGAAATAGAGGTCAAGATTCAAAATAAATACTGTCACAGTCAATCTCTGTACGATCATAAGCCACCAATACAGAGAGAAAAATCAGTAACACAGCCATCTATTATTTGGAAGCTATCCTGGTGGGATCACATGTTGAGGTCACCACTCATTTGTACAGGGAAGCAAACAGCCTCAGAGTTTGGATAAAGCTCCTGATTCCCTGGATGTGTCAGGCTTGTGTCGCTGAGGGGGGGGCACATGACTACTTACAACTCTCTGAGGAATGAAAGAAAGGCTTGTTGAAAATGTATAGTTCTGAGTGGGTGTGTTAGCTTATGCGGTGGTTATCTGGGATACATCAGGGAACATGAAACACACACACACACAAAATGGTATCACATGTGTCAGTTATATGTGGAGGGATGCCGATGTGAAACTGTAGCGGGGCAAATAAACTGTGGCAGCCCGCCACAGTTTAATACATTAATGGGAAACCCAACACATTGTTCTCTAGATGTTGCCTTGAAGTGCGTTTAAATGTGCCATTCTGCTCACATATTTTGGCTTGCTATATGGCCCAAATGATGACTGCAATTATGAAGAAATGCCAGTTCTGCTGATGGTCCATTTTGGATAACTATCCTGGAAGAAAAGCAAACTCTCTTTTCTCCCACATGGCTTTTGTTGACACATTCTGGTCCACTTGAAATTTTGCTGTGTGAAACCAAACTGAACCAAAGAGTAAATGCAACAAAGTAGCAACTCATCCACTGATTCGGACCATAGCAACTGAACTATAGGTGTGGAAATGCCAAAAAAAAATTAGATATGAGGGTAGTGAGAGTGAAACAAAACAGTAAAGTTTCAGGCCAGAAAACCAAAACAATGAGCTGGAGGATGTGGTCATTGGATCCACTGTTGATATCAAAATATTGATCAGAGCAGTTTTGAAAAAAATGATCCAACTACAGTGATTGAGAGATTAATTCAAAAGAAAAGGAAATCACAAAATGAAAACAGACAGAATTACTATAAAATAAGACAAAAAATATACATTATAAAAACACTGATTATATTTGCTTTAAGTATGAAACAAAGATGGAAAGTGACATGTTGTTTGTGTATGTGTAGTGTGCAAGTAGAAGGAATTTTCATTTTTTAGATGCAAAAATTAAAGCTGTGTGTCTCTACAGCTGACAGTGACGACACAAAGTGACGATGATTTGTATTTGCCCAAAATCTCAATTTGCAGCTCACTATGGAGTACTCTACTACATGAGGAGTTGTGAATGAGCAAACAAGGGATGGATTTTGTACACAGCTCGTGTATGTGTGTGTGTGTGTGTGTGTGTGTGAGTGGTTGTCTCTGTAGGCCCATCCTACTGCATCCATTCTCACAGAGAAAATCTTATCAAAGCAACTCTTCCTCTTCCTCCAAATAGATTTGGATATTGCACTCTGCTTCTTTTAAACACTCGGCTGGCAATCCGTTAGGGGGAACAATGGAGGAGACTGATGAGGAAGGGGGAGCATGTATTGACTTTTTCTCTCTCCTCTTTCGTCTTAATGCATCTCATTCCAACCCTCCCCTCCATCCTCTTTTGTTGAACACCTTTCCTTCTCCATCAGCCTTCATCAATCTCTCTATCCTTGCTGGGTGACAAATTGCACCCATTACCTTTGTCATGTGGTATACAGAAATAGCATTCTTTCCACTGACAAACGTCAGGTAAAACAACTTATGGTGACTCACAAGACTGCAGGACGAAGGCGCTGTGGCATAAATCACCCCCAAACATTGGATAACTTTCATACAGTAAACAGAAGTTAAAAGTTGGGGAAATGCATGCACATGCCGGATAACACAGGTTGTGCAAACCGAGCCTCCTCACGTGGGTGAGGGATTTATTATCCTCCTTGTACTCTAAGATAAATATTTATCTCAAAAGGCTGCTGCAGATAACACCCGGTCTTATGAAGTAAGACTTGTAAACTCATCCCAAGACTCTCTCTTACTTTTCCAAAGTGTGGTTTGCTCCTACAAATTTTCCCAAGTTAGATTCACCAAACTCTCTTAGTTTGTTTCAACCTGACAATGCAACCTGTTCATGAGTAGATACACGTTTGTGAGATTTCATCATTGGCAGAATCCTTGCCCAAATTCACATGTAAGGCTTGCTTTTCCGCTCTGTTTGTGGGCAAATTTTATTTAAATTTGTTACTCGAAAAAAAAAGGGGGAATTTTACACTGCATAGATTACTGTAAATGTCCAATGTCTGGACCACTCAAAAAGTTTGTCTGTATTCTTAAATCACTATGCAGTGTGTGGTTTAAAAATACACCCGCTTGGCTTAACTCATTCACTTACGCATGATAAATAGTGAGAACACAACAGGTATCTTAAGTAAGGAATAGTAATGACCTGTGCATTTTCCCAGCATAGCATTTTGGTGTTAATTACATTAGGTCACAAAGTGCTGTTAGAGAACCTGAAAGGTCTGCAGGCACTGCATCACTGACTAATCAATTGCCATTATTATGCCTGGGAAGGTCTTGACCCCAGGGGCATGTTAGATGCTACCATTACTTATCACATCTTTACACAGAACAAGATGCTCTGCCAAAGCAGCACTGTTTAATGACCACTGAGGGCAGTTCTTCAAGTTTTAGGGTGATGGCCATCCAGAAAAACAGTGGCTTGTCATTTTGTAAATAATTTAAAAAAAAAAAATGGATTAATCACTGTGAAGTCACCCATTTCTTTGTGTACTGCCGTTTTTAAGCCTTGAGTTTGGCAGTTTGACGGTCGCCATCTTGGATTTGACTGTCACCATCTTTTATTTTTGGAGCCAGAGGCGACCATATTTGGAGAGGGTAGAGCTGACCCTAGCGCTACCTGCTAGCTTAGTTAACACTGGTTAGAATGGTGTATTTACAGTCTAAGGTCAACTGTAATAATGCTAATGCTAATTTTAACTAGCAAAAACCAAGCTTAAAACTATTAAAACAGAATGTACTTACCGAAAAAAAAACTGAACAGCTGACTCCCTGGAGGGTCTTTTAGTACGACCAAATCAAAATGTTACAATTAATTTTCATGAACTGAAAACTAGGACTGTAGTAAACCGAAGAAAATGTTGGCCAACTAAAATTGTAACATAATCTACAACTAATCGATTAGTGGTACGCAGGGGGGACACAGCAGCCACACATTTCTTGCTGTAACCCATCGTTGCAGTAGTTCCACTGTACTACAGTTCCACTGTAGTCTGAACTGTACATTTACTGTCAGACTGACAACTTACAGCTAACCTTGTCCTCTGCTCCACTATCCACTGTCACTTTCTCTGTGTCCAACTCACTAGGCAAACATACTATGCAATGCCGTATCAACGTTACTTAACAGAGTTGCTTGTTTCCCAGGCAACAACACAGAGGTTCACTCACGTCCGGAACAGCGCTGCACTCCCAAACGCTATATATTTCCGAATGAGTGGATATTTGGCGTTAATTCTGGCATTAAAAAAAAAATTTGGCTTGGCGGGGGTTTTCGTTGATATAATTGTAGGGGAAACACTGATTCAGTAAACATTCAGTATGTTTAGTAAATGCCCAGTAACTGTTAACAGTAACAGTACAGTTAGACCCAGACGTCTCTGTGACTTTGGGCAAGTTCAAAGTTGTGAAAACAACAGGGGTGTTTTGAATACACCAGAAAATACACCAGCAGGAAATAATGGATTAATCCCGGAAAGCTACTGATGTAGCACTTTTCTCCTTATGAAAGTAACACAGAGATTATTCGACCAATGAGAATTTAGTCGGAGGAGAGTATATCGACCAATTAATCATGTATTATTGAAGAAGACTTGAAACTAGCCACTTGGACCATAAACTCATAAGGAAACTGTTTAAAATGACCCTACTTCTGACTAGAAGTAGGGTCATTTTCTCAGACTTCCATAAAATTGCACCTCCTGCTGACCATTAGAAAGAATGCAGGGTTAAGGCACTTCCTCATTGGCTTCACTTTTCAGACTGGGAGCTACCCGCTTGATAAATGCCAATGTAACATAAAACAGTCAAACACAATGACTGCCCTGTGGGAGTGAGGTCTACACATGAAGCTATTACTGGAGCAGGCTGCACTACTGCTGCACAACCTCCAGAAGGAATTGTTTGGAAAAATATCTTTTCTATTTGTTATGTCAGTAAAAATCTGGTAGTTTTGTTGTTGTATAACAAAACACTTTAGGACGCTGAGTACCCAATGAGCCTCAGTGGAATAATACAGTGTCCTCAACAGATGTGATTATCAGGATTAGGACAGTCTCTCTCCCTCTCTCCCCCTGACCCTCTCATTCATCCAATGGGAGGGAGGGAGAGGGACAGAGAGGGAGGGGGGGGGGGGGGGATTGGCAACAGTTTTCACTGTGCTGGCCAACATACTGTACTTCAGCAAACAAACAGCTCTTTCTATAAATCTGAGACATTCAAATGGACATTTTCATCAAAATTTAGCTTTCCATTTTGTTTTCATCACATTTTTGTTTGGTGGATGTTTTAGCTTCCTTCTTGGAAGATCAGTAAAGATGATTAAGATCATGTTTCAACACGCGAAGAAACATCCCGGGGTAGGTTGCATTATATTCATAACTATTGAGATTTGCGGTTATTTTTATGTTTAATATCAAACTTTGATTTCCATGTAGTGATGTCGACACAAGGCCTAATGTATTCTGGTTTTTGTTAGTGTTCACATTTGTGAATACGTTTTCTGGGAAATTGGGTATTGGTTTAGAAAATTGTAGATCAATTCTGAATTCAATGAAATGATAAAATTCACTATTAAAATAAATATACTGTACATATGCACTACAGTATATGCTCAGAAAGTTCACATGTGCAGTATACACATGTGGACATACCGCAGTAGTATAATCTACAAGTGCCTCCAAAAAGCAAATTTTCAAAGAAATATATTACATTATCTCAGTTGTTTAAAACAATAACAGTTACTGCACATAAATATTTTGTACTACTGGAATATTGATTTCCTTTGCAACTATCATCATAAAATGAAGAAAGAAAGAAAAAGAAACACACACAAGCTGTCTGTGCTTTTTTTCCTGTTGCCTGAGAGCTATGTTGTGTGTGACCCAAATTTGTGGATTGACGGGGTTGGCTTGGCAGTGCACCAAAAAAGTAATAAGGGCAGCAACAGTATCGAACCCAAGCGAGTATAAAACACTTCCTATATTGGTCAGGCTGAATGGTAAAAGGTGAAACACTCACTTGCGTGGCACAAAATAAAGATATCAGCACTGGGGAGAGGACAGCTCCCTACACACAAGGCCTATCTTCATCACTCGCTTAGTGTGTGTGCTCATGTGTGTGTATGTGTGATCAAAGCTGACCTGTTTCTCTGTGCTTATGTGCACGCAGCTCTATGTGTTTGCTTGAGTAATCGAAGCTGAGCATCTGCACTCACGTTTGTCTGTGTGGGCATGGCAGTACAAATTTAGTATGCACTATGAACTTTGAACATACTTGGAGAAGAATTCAGCAAATATAAAATTCATCCGGGAAGAGCACACACATAGATAACTAGTGCTGAAATAGTTAGCTGGCTAAATGATTAGTTGATGAAATTAATTGACAACAATTCAGCTAATCAGTTAATTTTATGAAGCAACAACACCGTCATTAGTCATTACTTCCAGCTTCTCAAATATGAGCATTAGCTGCTCTTTTTTCTGTCATTACAATTATAACATCTTTGGGTTTTGGATCACCGGTTGAGCCTTGTTAATACAGAGTACGACAAGTTTGAACTTCATTCTTGGGAAATTTAACTTGGCATGTTGAACTCAGGAGTCCAAAACTCCTGATGACGATAGGATGCAGTACACTCAACTTGAAATTGGGACAACAGCGTTCTCGCTGACATCACTGACTCATGCGGGCTCTGCTGATTACGCTTCAACAAAGCTACAAGATAATCTCATCTGAAAGGTTTTTTGTGGGGTTGAACTGTGCTGTCCTAGAGTTAAGTCAACAGATATACTGGTCATCCTCAATAAAACATACATGTACAACAAAATGACATTCAGTATAATACACTACACTGCCTCTGTTTGTTTTTATTCACATATATGTATATATTTTTTAGTGAAGCCTGGCATGATCTGAACATATTTGTAGCCAAAAGAACACAGGGTCAGCACTATTGTACAACTACCTAATAAAAAACGTGAACCCTAAATGTACCTTCTGCCAAGCCATATTTTATTGTTAAAACTTTCTTACAAAAGTTATTGTGTCTAATATTTAAAATGCTATAGTCAATGCTACTGATAAGTAACCAAAGGCCTGCTGAAATATAAAGGTTCGCCATGAGATGACAAATGACGTTGACCTGCTGGTGATCTTGGGCGTTGGCCAACAACCTGCTGAGTCAATTGGCTAGCCCAGCAAGTCCTCACATCTTTCAAAATGTCAACAAGAGAAGTATTATGTTGATAATCAACCATATATTTGAAATCTAAATGATTATTTTCTCACCTGAAAATCTCTCAAAACTTAATTTGGTGATGGTTGCAGAACTAAAATTGTAACAGTTGTGAGTCTGTCTCATACCCTGTCATGCTGCTGGTTGATTTGAAATGCATGCTGGGATACTGTACACGTGTACCCAAATTCACACAAGTCAGCTCTCAAAGCGTCCTCGAAAAAACAAAAGAACACTTCTGGCTATTTGGATTGTACTTTATTATAATAATAATAATAATAATAATAATAATAATAATAATAATAATAATAATAATAATTAGTATTATTTTAAAAAATCCCTCACAATAATTACAGTAATCATTAGTTGTAGTCCTGATGACCACATTTAACAATGTTTACAAGAGTGATATAATACTACTGTGCAACTCTGAGTTGTGTATTGAGTAGTCTGGGGGTGGATCTTTTCTTTATTTCTCTTCTGTAGCTTTAAGGTAGTGAATATCAATGTTTTATAACCAGTCAGTTTCCTAATCAACAACAAGGCAAGTGGCAATGCAATCAGACAGAAGACAGATGTCTAGATACAGCTGAGTAGAGACATCCGTCAGTTCAACCTGATCAAACTGTCATCTCTCTACAGCTTGACTAGATCCGAGTGGGCTGAGAACAGCTGTTCGCAAGTGGTGTGACTCTCTCTCTCTGTCTCATATGTAGACTATCACCCTAACAAAATAGACAAGAAATGTATGGCGGTGCAGTGTTGATGAATAGATGCTGCATAATGAGAAGACTGTCGCCCCTAAGCTTTGCATGTTTAAGATGACATATCACATTATCCCCCTGTCCCCGTAATGTGCTTTTATATTTTAATTCCCGTCATCGTCACCGCTCAGAACATCAAATAAGTGTGTCTGTGTGTGCAGATATTCTATTCTGTGTGTTTGAGTGTGCAGACTTAGCTCAATTACGTGCATATGTGTGTGTGTGTGTGTGTGTGTGTGTGTGATGCTGTCGCTCAGTCTGACAGGTATAGTGTTGAAGTGGAGAGGCTGGCACACACAGAGATGCGCCCGCTCTTTTCCATCGCGTCCTTGCCCGTTCAACCCAGGCTGACAGTGAGCTGCCTCACACATGGCCTGGGCCTCATGCATATGGAGGAGGGCAGGGAAGAGGAAAAACAGGAATAACAACTACCTGTGTGCGTGTGTGTGTGTGTGTGTGTATTTCACACAGGTGTATGTTCACAGTACATATCACAGCCAACCACTTGATAGAATATGTTTGTATACCTTTATATGCCTCTGAGGTCTGGGACTAACACATTCCCCCTATTCTCAGTTAATCCCTCAGTTTGTCTTCTTGACTGTGGGCATGACAGGGGCCGCCTGCTACCTGATCCGTCTGGCAAGAGGGCCTCATGTCACGTAAGTCTATCTGTTTGTCTTACACTGTTAACTGTTGTAGCATTCTACCACCTTGTTTTTGATACTGTGTGATTTTACAGTATTGCCAGCTGAATCCAAACCTTGGATATACAAGTGCAGCTCTTTGATGTTTTTCATGTTTAATTTATTCATTAATTCAAAACGCACCTTATAGCCAAGCTATGTGTATACAAGGGGGGGATCCAAAATTCCTGGAATTGTTAAATTACAAATCATTATCAAATCGTTATAAATCTTTCAGAAGTACCTTTCTAATCCCCTTCAAAGTACTCTTGTGTGATGCACTTATCTCAGCACTTCTCCTGTTCCTGGAAACATTTTCTGTACTCATGTTTTGTCACTGCACCCAGAGCCTCCTGGTTTGTTTTTTTTTCCTCGTAGTTTTCTTCCATGGTGGCAAAGCTTCTACCAATTTTAGTCTCACCAAGCTGTAGGCAGACACTACCTACAGCTAATCTGATAACTACAATAACTACACCCTACTCCTGTGCTATCCTTGGCTTCTGGGGATTTTTCAGTCCCCCCTTCGTTTGTATAAATCTTTAAAGTCTTATGATTTTATTCTACTATGCTGCGTGAGCCACATCAAAGACAACTTCCCATCACCTTGGGATGGACAATAGAGTTTTTCTGATTCTGAAAGCTTGAGTAGGATTTGAAATTTTTCAAACTGCCACTAGATTTGGATTGCAATATCAGGCTCCATTTTGGATCTGGGCCCAGGTTGGCAATAATATACAGACACAGACACACAACTAAGCTTGGAGACAAATAAATCTCTTATAGAATCTTATCTCTCAGTCCCTCCAGGACTTTGCAGCTTGTTTTTTTTGGTTATTATTGTAGCCACAGATGTTTGATTTTGCAGCAGATTTTCCCAAAAATTTCAATGCAGTTTGCAACATTTTATGTGCTCTTATTATGGGAATTGGGGAAAAATTCCAAGCAAAGTGATAAATAATGCCATTTTGTAACTACTACTAATGCAGAGTCGTATGTTATTACTTCCTGTTCCTACCATAAAAGGCATAATGCATATCAAAGAAACAACTATATTTCAGTGCTAATTTTTAAATTTATTTTCTGAACATGAGAACCATGGGCTTGAAATGATCTATTTAAAAGAAAATACTGTACTTGAGGTGAAAATGTATTTAATAAAGGTTTAAAAATGGAACTCAACATTAGCACCAAATAAAATCAGTAAATAATGCCATTAAAATAAGACTAGACATAAGGTATATTTCAACTTGAGCAAAAAATTCAAGCTTGCAGGTGGATTGTGATTTTGTTATTAAGAAGGACCAACAAGAGAGTGTTGAGTCGAGCTGATTGCATCACACATTTCAGCAGTTCTCTTCCACTTATTTTCCTGTTCAACTTCCATAAATATCATAAATATTTCAATCTGATCAGCTTAACAGTTCTGAATTGGGACGACCAGTTGTGGAGAAATTGAAAATACAGGTTAGGCCACACCTGTTATTTCAAAGTGTCAGATTAAGGCTGCAAAAATGTTCATGTTATTTATAATTTGAATTGCTTACAAATGTTTAAAAAGATTTGGATTCAATACAAGTGAATTTGACACTGGATTTAGAAATTTCATGGAACACCAACCCAAACAGCATCGATTTTATATTTTTTAAATAACCACATATCTTGAGTTAAAGTTTAGGACAAAATAATAAATTGTCATATCTTTGAAGCTGTAATTCATTTGGTACCAAAAATAAAAAAAACAACTGACCAACCCTGCTGAACTCAGCGACTACTCACATACAGTAAATGTGCACTGTTTGTGTCCTATTTTGGGCCACATAGAGCCACTTGTTCTGAGGGTCAGCCATAAAGCCTGACCTCATCACCAGCTGGTGATGAGTGCTGCGGTCAGTGGCTGACTCCCTCTCTCTCTCAAACAGTGTTTGTGGTAATGGAGGGAGAGAGGGAGACATGCTCGCTCTGCCATCAGTCTTTCTGTCTCTTTGTTTGTGGTTTGGCGGTGTGACGTGCTGACGGAGGGAGGGGAGGGGGGAGGGGGGGGTTGGGAAGAGGGATGGACAGTTGCAGTGGAGTGCTGTGAAATCCAGACTTTGGTTAATGAACAGAGAAGTACTGCCAAGTCACTGGGCTGACTTCACCTCATCTCATAATCACCTCTCTCTTTCTCCAACTTGTCTCTCCATCAAGCATCTACACATTTATCTCTTTTTGTCTCTGTCCTTCTGTTCCTCTTAGTCTTCTTTTTCCTCCTTTTTGTTTACATCTTGGTCTGCTTCTGTTTTTCTTTGCATCTGCTCTTTATGTTGTTCTTCCCTCCATCATGCATGCCTCTCATTCTCATGTTTTGTCTTTTTTTTTTTCTTCCCCTTGCTCCTCTCTCTGTTCTCTACGCCCTGAATCTTTGCACATTTGCAGCTTCTGGAACAAGAAAGACAACCCAGAGCCCTGGACCAAGCTGGACCCAACCTACCAGTACAAGGTGACTATTCCCCCAGTCACACACTGGACAACTGCCTCCCTGGTCACAAAAAATTATACCAGCCAAAAAAAAAAAAATATTTTCATTGATCAACCGGTTCAAATAAAAATATCAGAACCCCTCAAAATAGATTTAGACAAACCAGTGCTGGCAAAGTAATGTCAAACCAACATGGCTGCTTCCTGGCATTTTCACATCTGTTCAAACTAAGGAAAACAAAATGTCTTTCATAAACAAATTAATGTAGATGAAACTGGAGCTTTTAGTGGTCAGTGAAAATTTGCTGTGCCTCTTGAACAAGGCCAGAGCCCCAGACAAACTAATGAAAATATTAAACAATGCTGACCCAAAATAAAGCAGAAAAACAACCAAATGATGGTTCCCAGAAGAAGAGATGTGGATGATGTGTTTTTCAGAGAACAGAACGGTTTTTCTGAGGGTTTCAAGGCTGCGTTGCTTGCCAGTGGAATGAAAGTCGCTGCAGACAAAAAGGTCAGGACACGGCATGTTTAATTCTCGAAAGCAAGGCAAAGGTCTCAAATCGAAATTCCACTGAAGTCCAAACAATGATCTTAATGAGGGGGGGTGGGGGGTGAAGCAGGAAAAGAGAGGAGGGAGAAGGCGAGGAGTTGAGGATTTTAATGGCAGACCAATCAGGAAAAATACACAGATAGAAAATAATCTGCGCCACTGCAAAAATGTATGTTTTTCATGGTTGGGGAGCTATGATATATGCTGAACACATGCATGCAGTTGCACAATATATTAACCGTGACATATGCAAACTAAAAGCATCAGCAATACACAAAGCTGGTGAATAAATGAGCAACAAAGAATCATGGAAAATTAACATGTTTGTGTGAGCAAACGTATATATAAGTATATGTCTATATTGGATCTATGAGGAGAATAAAAAAAGAAAAAATCAGTTCACTCCCACTTCTTTTTTTTGTTTTTTCTCCACACGTTCTCCTAAAGACAGCACTGATGAATTTAATTTAAGCAAAACAGATTTAAATGTATTCCTCCTGCCCTCCGCAGTTTGTGGCCGTCAACACAGACTACAAGAACCTGAAGAAAGAGGGCCCTGACTTCTAAAGGTCCTCCGACAACTCCAGGGGCACCAAGTTTGGCAGGACCTCCTGCTGTCGTCTCAGTGATGTGAAACGTCTTCCTTTATGTTTCCTCAGTCTCACCTCATGCTCCTCTTATCTAACACTGTAACCTTGTGGACAAAAATCTATTAAAGATCACAAGAGTCCCAAGGCTGTTTCTTCATTGCATGATCATATACAATGTCCTATACATATAAACAATGGTTATATGTGTTACACTGTTAGTTTTCTTGTATGAGGCCCTCAGCTGGGAGGTCAAAGCTCAGGGTCTGATACAGAAAAGTAAGGCTGAATCTAAATGTCCAGACGTCACTGTACTTGCCCATAATCCATAACAATGTGGAAGTGACAATATTTTATCATAATATGAAGCATATTTATTTTTGATGACATTAGTTTTTTTTAAGTTTGTTGTAGTGAGCTTTGATAATGCAAACACAGAACATTCACAGGGCCTACAGGCTTAATGACATGGATTTGTTAATTATAATCTGCTAAATTAGCAATTCATGTAGGCCTAAAGGGAAAACGAACATGTCAGGATACATTCAACTGAAATCCCAGAGGGCTCAGTCTGTAAATCCAGAGGGTGGACATTTGGATTAAGCCTAATTCTAAAACTAGTAGAAGTGGATTAAACATGTCCGTCTTTAAGACTGCCTTAACTTCTTTTTGGCCACTTAGGAGAATTGGAAACAAGTTGTGAACACAGTACTGACATATCGTCACCTTTTAAGTTGATATGCTGAACAAACTGTTGCTTATTTTCACATCAAGCAGTTACAGGGCAACACCTCTGTTTTTGGTCTGGATCAACTCCTGAGGAAAATATCTGTCTCTTTAGCTGCTAACTGCTCCACCATATTCACTAGTTAGTCACTAACTGTGTCTGTTTGCCATTTGGTGCTGAGCCGGTAGTTTACAGTGGGTTTTTAGAGTTTTTGCTCTGAAAACAACTGCCTGCTGCGCACCACTTGAACATAAGGATGTCCCGTTGTCCTGGGGACAGTAAAAATAGCACCTGGGACACAATGATACATGTCTGGGACAATGGAGAAAATGTCAAAGCAAATTTTGAAATAGATGTTATTTGGATAAACTGACCACACACGGGAATCTAAATGGTTCCTTTCTCACCTGAAAGAAATGTTAAAAACCTACTAAAGTGACATATTAATGAATACAACAGCTTTTAGCCTGACGCAACTAAATCTCTGCTGTGATGCCATTACAGCAGGTGACCCATCACATTCTGCGACCTGCCCTGATATTCATCTCACTCCTCATGTCAAAAGCAACCTAACCAACACTCTTATGGGTCACCAAGTACTCTGTATCACTTGTTGGTGCAAATGCATTCTGGGATACATAGTCAGCTCCCGATGTAGCGACTTGCTATCAATAAAGCAAGTAAGCTCCCTGAAGAAAGCCACAGTGACAGCCAAAACTTATTATTATTGTTATTATTTATTGTTATGTGTAATAATGACGTGAGATATAGAAACAGGAGAATGTCAGAGAAGTGCAATTATCTCACCGGATGAGAACAGCTGTCATTAATGTTAACCATTACACATGGCTGCACATTTAAAACAAAGTAAAGCATCATCGCAGCGATATCTCAATCATCATTATTAATCATCAGAGGAATGATCAGTGATTTTATAGAACAATATTGAAAAAGACTTTTTTTAAACAGCTTCACAGTTTAGAATAAAATGAAAAGATTATTGATATGGGGAAAAAAACAACTCAAGTGTAAATAAAAAGCGATAAAAAAATCACTCATAAATAATAATTTAGAATGCACCTTTGACATTTTACCATGATGCATTGAAGGCTGACACCAGGAGATTTGCAGTAATTCGGTGCTCTTGTTAAAAACACCTCAACACTGAACTCAAAACAAATAGAACTGAATGTCATGTTACACTATGAAGCTGCATGGTGTTTAAAATAAAATTAAGGGTTCAGAACTTCTACTGTGGAGCAGAGTGAGTTAAAGTTATTAAACTATATTTACTATGTAGAATGAAAAAAAAAG
The DNA here is from genome assembly GCA_029490765.1 of Euthynnus affinis. Taxonomy (NCBI): domain Eukaryota; kingdom Metazoa; phylum Chordata; class Actinopteri; order Scombriformes; family Scombridae; genus Euthynnus; species Euthynnus affinis. The sequence continues at coordinate 22,361,525 of CM055840.1, read as the reverse complement.
AACTTTTTGGACAATGGTTGTTGAGTCTGGAACAGTTGAAAGTTGAATTTGAGCGGTGAGAGTGAACCAAAACAGTAAAGTTGAAGCTTGACAGCAAAACAATGAGCTGACACTTGCTATAAATAGAGCTAATAGAGCTGCAGTTGGGTGATGATTCTCTCTTGGTTCATCACCACAATCATCGTCTCTGACATTACACATATAAAGCTACACTAATCAATATCTTTATATTAGCAATTGACCGAATGACTGTATATTGTGAAACATGTTGCTTGTAGTGACAAATCTAAAAAAACAAAACAAAAAAAAAACATGACTTTGCCGTCTCCGTCAACTCTATGAAACGATTTAGCACCTTTGAGTTCATCTTTTTGCTTTCGCCACTGACAACTTTGCTCTGTCTCACGGCTCTCACAAGTCTCTTTTCCAGTTCCAGCAAGGAGTTGATATACGAAGTGCAGACTACCTGCCCAATACCAAGCAACAGACTGACAAAGTTAGCTCACTCAGGAGTTGATGAAAACCAAAACAAATCTAAACAGAGAATGAAAAACCAACTACTGCTAATGTTAGTCTGTGTTTGCTGGATGTGTAAATAGGCAACTGTTTGCGAAATTTGGACCCTGTCAGTGTTGTGCACTGCACAACAATGCACTGCACGGAAAACAGTACAATACATGATGTAACGGAAAGTCTCAGGTCACGTTTTTTAAGTTCCAGTAGTGGCAAACAGATAGCCGATACTTGGTTCAGGCCTTCTAGGATAAGAACAATCTCCCTCCTCACTACACCACCCTGCTGCCCAACTAATAAAAAAGTGTGATAGTGCTATGGTTACACATGAGCGGCCAATATTTGTGGTCGACTGTGTTAATGAACTCATTAATCCTCTCCAAAATCAAAATCTTGCTTTAATTTCCAAGGGAAAAAACATTACTTGCTAAGCTCATCACTTCAAGAATGCAGCGCTGTCACAAGTAAGTCACACATGCACACATGCTGAGATATGAAGTTGCAGATGAAGAGGACCAAAATAGAAATCAATCATGAGAGATGAATATTTGTGTGGGTCACAGAGCTCTTTTAAACCTGTTTTCAGTCCCAGAAAGATGCAGTCCAATGAGACAAATCACTGTTTGATCACTGTGTGTCTATAAAGACCAAAACATTATTTTCACATAGGTGTGGAGCAAGAAAATGACAAGACTGAGAATCAGTAGTTTCTCCAAATATGCCTCCTGCTGGCATAATTCTCCCATGTTGGAGAGTTCATTGAGTGATGAATGTTGGTGTCTAGGTAGGTATGCAAGTGTGTGTGTTTGTGTGTAAATCTGCTCTCACTTAGTATCATTGTACACCAGTCAACAACATAAAATCCCTCTCTAATGGCACACAAACTGTCTTGATGTCAGACCCCTAGGTTCTACTAATACACAATCTAGGTTTCAGACCCTGCATGCGCCCATTTATGCGCATGTGTGTGTGTGTGCCTGCTCCCGTTAAATAGCAATATGCTTCCAGCAACAGTGTGGTGACCTGCCCAGTGGGTATTGTTCTGTTGCTAGATGGTGATTTGTGTGTGCGTGTTTGTGTCAGATGCACAAAACCTGCTGACAGGTAATCAGCCAGGCCAAAGCATCACACAGGGGCATAATCACAAGGTCACACACACACACGCATACACACAAACAGAGGGGACAGTTATTATCCAACCTGAACAGCTTCACAGGTCGTGATTGCATTGCCTCAATGTGTTAGTATCAGTATAAAACTTTGAGGCAGAGGCTTACCATCAAATAACTTACCAATTAGGATAAGAGCCAGTAGAAAATGCTGAGGTTTTATTTCTTATGTCATATCTTCTCATCTTTTTTTTTTTTTTTTTTTTAAATAAAAACACCATTTACTGTACGCTGAGGCTAATTCTTTCCAAACATCATCTCAACACACTGCTCCCTCTCAAATACCTGTTCTTTATCTAGTAGTTAGTCTCCTTTGCCTGCTTTTAGTCATTTTTCCAACTCATGCTTCTTGTAAAATAAGACTATAGAGCTATATTACTACATTCACATGTCTTCAACAGTTAGTGACTGTGTCAACAAACTCTTACAGTCCTTTTACAAAACAGCAAACATTAAGACAGACATGCAATCCCACTCAGGTCTCAGTAGGCAAAGAAGTATGGCAGTGTATGATTAAGATCTCAGTTTTACAAACAGGTTGTGTTTGTCATTTTTCTACCTCAGAAGTTGACACACTTTCCGCAACATGCAAAGACTTAAGCTCTTGTCAGAGAGAGAGAGAGAGAGAGAGAGAGAGAGACCATCTCCTCCTCGATTACATCCTTTCTGACGAGCAAGAGTGGATATTTTTAGATGAGGATTAATTTTAATGGGTGAGATAAGATGTGAGTCGTGGGTGGAGGAGGGACGAATAAATAAGTAAATAGGACATGCCGCAAAACAGGAGGCAACGGTGGCAGCGTTGGGGTAGTGTGGCTGTTGTTGTGAGGCCCTGGGCAGATCCACTGATCCAGTGGAGATAGTGAGGCCTTTCATCCTGTAATGTTTTCTCCCAGAGCTGGAACATCAAAAATGAAAAGAGCAACCCAGTGTTTGTCCATAACTCCAAATGGAGAGACCTTTGGTAAGGGAGAGGTTGTTAGGTTAGATGGTGCTTTTTTTCTCCCCCGAATTGTATTACTGTCTTCAGTTGGTCCATGCACCGATCTGCTGAAGATACATTCACAAAACCATCTTTTGGAAGATGAACATTTCAAAAATTCTATTTTCTCATAACTGCAGATCAAATATATAAAAAGTTGCTATGGGTAGTAACAGTTCTTAAAAAAAAAAGGACCATACCTGTGTTTTTTGTATATCTTAAGGTTGCAGAGCTTCACAAGTTAATTTAATGTGCATCATATTGAATCGCTTCTTCTGATATTTCCATGAATGCATGTTTGATGTAATGCAAGTAAAGAACAAGAAAAAAAGAAAGAAAGAAAAAAAGAGCGAAATCTGACTACTGCTGTTTGATTCCATAGCCTCCTGAGTTGGATGAGGTTTGCTCAGAAGCAGCCAATGAGAAGAGACAGGAGCTAAAACGGCCTGTTTCAGACAGAGGCTGAACTGAAGGGCTGCACAAAGAGCCAGTAAAAAGATAAACAAGGAGTTTTTTGAACTATAAATTATGCAACTATGTCCCAGAATAAAAATACAGATCTGGACGCGTGCATGTTGTGTCCTCTTCATTAACAGCCACCATGGCCAAAAGCCATGTCTATGTGCCATTAAAACCCAAATCAGAACTTCTGATGCTGTCAGGCGTTGCGTTTTTAGAGAACAACTGTCAAGGTGACCAGATGTGTCACAATGTGCTGCTGGCAAATGAAAATAACTGGAACATTTGGAGGTATGGTAGGTTTGATAGCATTAAATCGCAGACTTTATGATGGATATTCTTGGACTCAGACACCAATAAATGGAGAGTTACAGTGATGGCTACTGGAGCTGTGCAGCAGAACAATCAGACAAGATGTAACCTGGTCCAGTAATTTGAAAGTGAAATAAACTGTTAAACTTTAGAATTTCAAAGAATTTCAGTTTTAAAGCCGCATCTTGCTGCAGAGCTTCTTCCTGGTTCAACTGGCAGGAATGACAATCAGACTTATTGTCTTTATACACACACACACACGTGTTGGTTATTGTGGTATGTGGCTCACACTTATGTGACAGAAGCTATAGTATATTCTTGTATCACACACTTGGCCTTCAATAAATCTGAAACAAGGGTATTGTTTTCTTTTCTTTTCTTTTTTTTAACAAATACTGCTCTTCTACACCTTTCTGTGAAATCAAATTTGACTTGGTAAACTTTGCTCACCTGATAATGCTGAAAGTTCTTGAAAATGCTTTTTATTTTTTTAATATATGTATTTGACTCAGGTTTAGGTCACTGATCACTACACCTGCCCACACAATGTAAAAACCCAGTATATAATATATATAGATGACCCTGCCCTCTCTAGATGGAACAAACAGTAAGTTTTATTTATAAATTGTACTAAACAATGGCAAGAGGATCCTCTGTTCTCATCTTTCTAAATAACCTATTATTTAAAATGAATGTAACAGTGATTATTGTTTATTTTTTACTAGCAGGTTCTTGCAAAAGTTTTTTGTTCATGAGGCAAAGAAAGAACTTTTAACATTTCACAGACAGGGACAGATGTCCCAACAGTGATTTGTGTTTATTTTGTCCTGTTGCAGATGTTTTGGAAATGATTTTTCTGGTTAGTCTAGAGAGAATTCATTCTGAAATTTCTTCCAAGAAATTCATCTTGCTGCATCTTTGATGTAAAGCATCCGCTAGTTTAACAGGCGACTTTCAGTGCTGGTATAGGTTAAAAATACAAACTAACTTTTAAATCAATTAAAGATGGAATAAAATATTACACACGCTAAAATTAATAGATGGGAACATATCAGTGAACAGAAACATTTCAGCAGCTGCAGCCACATGACTACACAATATACTGAACTGACCAATATGCATTGCTCAACAAGCGAGCAACTTGTGAACACAGTTGCAGAGAGAAAACAGACAACAGCACATCCCACTAAAAATATAACAATGTGCAAGGTAACATCCTGAATTCCTAAATATGCCAGCGGCATGTTTATAATATACAGCATGAGAATAGCCTGCACTGTGTGAAAAGCAGGACAAAGAATTGTGCTGCATTGGCAAGTCCTAAAATCCCTCATTGCTTCAGGAGTGAGGAGAGTCTCCATTAAGTTAGAGGAGGTGAAAAAAGGGTTTCGATTATTGGCTCCCTGCTGCAGGTTTACTGCATGTGTGAAAGAAATGTTAGTTTATTGGAGGTACAGGTGAAAGAAGACAATCATTCTATGCGTATAAAATGGGTATAACTGGCATTTTCAGACACATATGCACCATCTCATACACACACACACACACACTTCTGCACATCTATGCATCGGCATAATTCATTACCTAGTCCCTAACTAACCTTAATCACAGCTACATGCCTACTTCCAACTGTTACCCATAAACTGAACCTAAACCTTATTCTAGCCTTAACTCTCAAACAGTCCTTTGAAGACCCAAGTGAGGACCAGTCAATATGTCCCAAGGTCTAACACATGTTGATCCTCACAAAGATATTTCCCCCCCACCCATCTCTTTCTCTCTCTCGCACACACACAGTAGTGAGTGTCAGATCTGCTTTTCTCTCCCAGATCTGGGACACTGTTCAACAATTAATTGATGAGGGAAGGATTTTCTTCATCCTCCTGAGTATCATCTGAGTGTCATTAATCCAGCTGATTTCCTCGTATCTACACTTTTTTTCCTCTCTCTCTTATTTGACTTTTTGTCAAGTAAAAACTTTGTAGTGTTTCAGGAACTAAAAGGAAATGGCCCTGTCTTTTGCTTGAGGATGACGCATTCTTGACAAAAAGATTCATAAAGTGTTTTATAATTGAGGTGTATCACCTGAAATAAAAAGCACCTCTCCTCACGTCAGAAGAAATGATTACACTTGCGAGCAGAAGCCAAATATTTAGCACTTACCATCTCTGGTAACTGATGTTTTTGGCGAGAACCAACACTGTTGAAACGGTGACAACTTTAAATGCCCAAAGGCAGGATGAAATTTAAAAGAAATTCATGATTAAAAGCATAAAAGTATTTAACCGAAAAAAACATTTAAGCCATTTTACAGCAGCACCGATATCCTTTGAGTTCATTGTTTAGCAGGCACTTCCAGTTTCTAATATCATATAGCTCTTGTTCTTATAGCGCATAATTGCAATTATTGTAGTGCTTTCAATGTTGTCCAACATCTGCAAGATATATGTAATGTATCACAGTCATAAAACAAGTAAGATTGCAACATGCTTTTTTCATATAAGTGTTAACTTAATATCACCTGTGCAAATGCACTTTAGACCTTTTCTCAGGAGTATGTGGCTGTTTACAGACAGAAGTGTTTGATTCTCCCGTTAAGCTTTGTTGCACCTTTATCATTCTTATTGAACTCGGTGACCTCATGTAATCCCAGAATAATTGAGAACTCCCATGTCCGTGCACACAACATTTAATATTGATTGTTTATTGTGTTTTAATAAGGTTAGGCTAAATGTTCAAATTTCCTCCACCCTGTTTTAATTGTTATCCGTTTATGTTATTCTGGGTGCGCCTCGTTGTGCTGAATTTATCAAACTATTTTGACAATAAATACAGTTAAGTGTTAAGCAGTTATTATTGTTGTTAGCAGCAGCAGCAGCAGGTGCAGTATAGTATGGAAGGATTAGGAAGGGGATTAGGATTATTGTACAGACAGACATCACACCCGCACACACTGAAGTGAAGCCTCTTACACTATGAGAAACACTCATGTTTCATTATGAGATCATTAGTGTGGCTTGGATGTCTAAATATGACTTGGAGCGTCATTACATCTAGATTGACAGCTCACGCTGTCTATATTTAGATACTTTTACTATCATACTAACTTCTGCCAGGTTTAATTATGACGGTATTGAAGTGACAGAGGTACATTCATGCATACTGTAACTACACACACAAAGATATGACACACTGAAGATACATTTCTAATTAATTGCCGACATTGTCATTTATCCCTCTCCTCATTAAACGGACATGATTTATTGCCAGATCAGCCACCAAGGGAACTGAATTTTATCATCTTTTCATTTCATTTCAGTGTGTGTAATTGTGTGTGTGTGTGTGTTTCTACAACAGCAGAGGGCAGATCAGAGGGGAGTTTTAAGGCTTTGATATATGACCAACATTATGAAGAAATGTACCAGATGGGTAATACTGTGTACAATTATGACAATTACAACTGAGGAGTACTTTTTCATCGCACTTTTTCTTGCTTATGGACTTATTCATTTTACAGAGTGATTTTACAATCCGTTCCACTGCTAAAAATGATCACTCAGCTGTGTTTCTTCAAAGTGATGAAAAAAATGTGTTCCTGTTTCTATAGGGGCTTGCTCACTTGAGGCAAGTTGTGGTTTTTTTTTCCCCACACACAAACACACTTGGTCTGGTTATTACCAAATCTAGCAAGCAGGATACAGTGAGTCCTTAAATACGGTGCTAAAACAGTTAGGTGATTAATCGAAAAGTCAAGCGGTTGAAAATTAATGAAATATTTTGATGATCTACCTCACAAGATTCACTAGTGTTAACTTCAACATAACAATTTGCTGCTTTCTTCATATCACTGTAAAACTGAATATCTTTGGATTGGTCTATTGGTGAAAAAGACTTCTGACAATATATAGACCAAAGATGAATTAATTACTCAAAAAAATTGACAGATTAATCTGTGATGAAAATAATTGTTAAATTCAGCCCTACATACATACATCATGCATTTGTCTTGCTGTTGAGAGTTGAGTTGAGCTCGAATATTACAATTCTAACAGATTTGGTGAGAAAGTTCAGTGATGACGTTCAACTAACATGTAGCAAAGTTGTTCATAAATGCATCTACATCTTTTGTGTGTAAAGTCAAGATAGCGGCGCAGATAACAAAAATGGGGGTTTATTCATCTGTGTCTAACTTAAGTGGATCATAACATATTGGGTATGGAATTAATTTTCAGATGCTCCGGTTCAAGAGGAGATCAAACTTTTCTATGGAGTTTTTGAGCCATGATAAATGCCAAAATGTGAAGCAATTCAACCTTAATATTGCAACAAATCACAATTTAATTCTTTGTGAAGGAAATAGAAGAGAAGAACATCAGTTATTCACACTCTTTCAAAGAGTTTTAAAGAGTGTAAACTGATGTTCAGTAAACTGATGTTCTTCTCAACACAATATCCTTAAGTGAACGCAAACCAACACCTTTCTTATTCCACGACACTGCATTCTGTGGAAATATACCCCAGCCAGGTATAATTACAAAATTAAATGGATTTTTTTTGAGCAAGTTGAAAGTATTTTACATGGCTAAATAATCCTAGAGTTTCTTACCAATTTATTGATTCAAAAGTATGTCCTTTTAATTGGGTTAGCCTCTAGAGGTATAGAGGCTAGCCTACTCATATAGGTCAAAAACAACTGCCTTCTGATCCAGAATATCAGCAGTCTTGAAAATGTAATGTGGTGTACTGTTAAAGAAAGTGCACACACCTGTAGCCTATTATAGACAAGTCAAATAACCTCTAGGTATTTTTAAACAGGAGTCTAATTTTCTGTTTGACTTGTTCTCAACACCAATTATTCTTGTTTTTAAGATGTGAAATATTTTTTGCCCAACCACAAGAGGTCCTTGAGCATAAAGCCATAAATGGGCACAAAAAAGGTTGATGTGTCCAGAAGTATGTGAGATTAGCTGCCTGAGAGATTAAAAAAAAAAAAGAAGAAGAAAAAAAAAAAGAAGATCATTCCACCAGGTTAACTAGTTAAAAGTCTGACAGCCCCAAGTACAAAACAACCAGCCAAGCATAGAAGGACAAAAAAGAGCCAATAAATCAATCATTTGATAGCACAACCATCAAACACTTACTTGGTGACGTAGTGATGAAGTAAAGCGTTGAATGTTTTGGGTCCATGTCTGAAGCAGTCCACAGCAACAAGTGTCCCTGTTTTTGGTTTGTTTGAATAATGGCCAACTTAAATTGATAATTCCTTTCTGCACGGAGTTTTTATGGTGCCACAGGCTCTGGTAGGTTAAGAAACGCTACATGAGTGGAAGAAATCGCAGTTACGCTAGCTAAAAGTGTTTCTGGCGCTGTTAAAACCGTTAACAAGCTGTGGCGCAGCAGGTTTAAACATCCCGCCCTATCAGACAGGGTGCGTTGGATTTATGTCACAACAGGTAGAGTATGTCATGTGTGAGTGAAACGGAGCCAACAAGACTTATGTAAAGTACTTCGCAGGTTTAATTAGTGGTTTCAGTTTTTAGTGTCAGGAAGGACACTATATAAAAGCATACATCCCTGAAAAAGATAATGCTAATTTGGCTAATTAGCTTAACCTCTAATTGCTGTTTAACTCCCCATCAAGGCTGTTAGCTCTCAGCAGCAGCGGTGGAGGTATTCGTATCATTCTCACGTCCTTGTGAAAAAAAATTATCAACACTAGACTGTGAAAATACTCTGTTAAATGCAAACTATATATTAAATTGTTAATGCTGGCGTATTAATGTGTAGCATTTCACTGTTAGGAGTGTTAGAAGCAGAGCTAATTTACTTCTGGGTAGTCAAATCTGTAAAGACGAGGTGAGGGGAAAATAGTTTGTCATGGATAACTCAGCCACTAATCATCTGATACCAATAAACAATTTAAATATTTGTTATTCCACTCACATTTTCTCCATGCACACACACAAATAAATCTATTCTCAGACTCCAACATCTGCACCATCGCAGTCCAAAAAAAGACACATTTAAACAGAATGACATCTCTGCACACAATAGATGTTTTTCCCAACTCATGGTGGTGAAAAACATGTGTGGGCTACTGATGTATATCAATGAGACAACACAAATATATATTTGAATTATTGGCTTTTATTAGGACTCAGCTAAAATGAATAAAAAATGTTCTGTAAAAGAAAGTTAGTTCAAACTTGTGTTGATGTACAATGAGTGGCAACATATCAGAGATGATAACAGACAAACAGTAGACACATGAATACTGTAGTAAAATACTCACTGGTATATTTTGGCAAAGTCTATTCAACTGGCTTTCGAAAACTTGTCATGAGGATAATTCATATGATTTGGTTCACCTTAGAAGCTATGCAAAGGAAGAGAGTACCACATTATTTCCAACACCCTTTTCTCGATTGTGCTGTAAGACCATTTCACAAACAGATCATGCTTCTTCACTGATGCAGTGATAATGACGACACTTCCAATCTGTGAACCAGATAGACAACAAAATACTCTGAAAATGTTATACCACATCAAGCTGCTTCACAGTTTCCATTGTTGAATACCATAGAGAAATAAACGACTGTCAAATCAGGCTTACTGCACTACAGTACAAATCATCTTCCGGTACAATGAATCAGCTGGTATTGGAAACCTTAAGATACATGTGAAATTATGGTAGTTACATAGTTAATTCTTTTTAAATAATATATAGAAAAGTATATACTCTTTGTAAACACACTTAAAGGAAAATAGAAAATAATCCAGGATGACATACTGTTATTCCATTTGGTTATTTATCTGTCATGACATTATATATAGCAATTAAAATCTGACATCTGCAATATGCTGAAAAAGGAATATGGTAATCACAACAGCGGCAATAGAAAATGGCATTCTCTAAGATTTTCACGCAAGAATTTATTGTAATGCAATCTAATAATACTGCCTAGTGAATTCTACTTTTTGCAGATTATAATAGTTTACATTATATATGAAATGTGTTTTTTAAACAATTATTGTGATCACAGTTTGTAGTGTTGTATTATTGGACCGCAGTATATTAAATGATGAAAACATTTAGTCCCCTTCCTGTATAATCTCACATGGACCTTTCCACTTTGGAGGGAAGTTGTACAAATCTCTCCTAAAGGGAAATTAAAGGGAAAACTTTCATTTAAACATTCTGACTACATTGTGGATTCATTTCTGATTTTCAACAAATTTCCCCATGGAAAAAGTGAAAAGGCCAGCACAACATGGTACGGCAGAACAGCCGTCCACCTCATGAAGCCTTCTCCTGCACCAGGTTTCATAAACAGAAGATGACGGTACAAGGCAAATATACACACACATCTCTATGTGAATATCATCATCTATATTTGTCACATTGGTTAAGATGCTTTACAGCGTAAGACTCATCAGTGTATCTCCATTTTCTAACTAAATTAACACTAATCAAGTCACAGAGTGTGTGACATCAATAATGTTGGTCGGTGCTTGATTTGACATGTTATTTTTCCTCCCACACACCCACATTAAAGAAATGGTGTGAAGACAATTGAGAAAGATCTTTACACATACGATAGAAAATAGATTCTTCGGCTCTACAAAATCTGTCAAATTTGATTGTTTCTTTACTGTACCTCCACATAGAGGCAATGTTTTTACAAGAATAGATTGATGGAAACTGCAAAATGTGTAAAAAAAAAAAAAACGAAACAAAAAACAATGTGGTCTTCCAGAACTTTTTGGAAAAAGGGCACTCAAGAGTCATCCCAATTCACAGCCACCAACCACATATCACTTGCATGACACCTCTTCTTCCCCGTGCACACCTCCTCCCAGCCAGCTTTCTGGCACCTGGATGTTATGACCCCTGGCTCCATATCAATTGGCCTAATGGTCATGGAAGCCTGGCATGGGGAAAGGCCTAGCGAAAGCTTCGACACGGTGGCGCAGGTCGGCGATACGAGCCACAGTCTCAGGGTCTTGAAGCAGGAAGTTCTTGAAGTCCTGGAGCTTTCCTGCATAAGACAACAGAAAAGAAAGAAAAAAGGGTTCATTTTTAGCGTCCTTTGTTTTATCATCATTGGGCTTGTTGTTTTTAGCATATAATATAGAATACAAAGAATTTAGAATAGAAAAATTTTAAACTGTGAACTTGAATAAGGAAATGTTCTTGCTAGCCATCAGGCAACATTGTAATCTGTCTGCATGCTCACTGTACTGACTTACCTGTCTTTTTCTTTACGTCCAAGGCAATCTTGAAGCCCTCATCCATGAATTCGACAACTTGCACAAAGTCAGCTTCTTTGAACTGTCTGGAGGTCAGTGCTGGAGCACCTGGGACAGAGAGGAACACAAAACCTACAGCTTGAAATACAAAGTAATGACTGGTAATTTCTTCCTCTTGCTTTTACATGTTCAGCTGTCTCTAATTCAATTTACTACATTCTTTTTTTAAACTTAGGAACCATGAAGTCTTTGAGGTAAAAAGCAGATCGCTAAAGCTTCTTCAAATTTCAGTAATGGATCCACACAAACTACAGATTTGTCAAACCTACACTGATGCCCATGGACAATGGGTCACTTCAGTGCACTCAAATTTCAATAAAATAAACAAATGAGAAGGTAAGAAGTGCAGAGCATTGTACTGTAGGTAAAATATCTCGCCTTAAGAAAACGTGGCAGTGTAAATGTGGAGCTCTTGAGCTTCCTGGAAGATGATTAAAAACCCAAACATGCTTAATTAATCATGATCTGCTCAGCGCTTGTGGCTCAATTGGTGGCTGACTAATTTCCATACGCAGAACTACATTTTAACATTTTGAAAAAGTAAGTTAAACATTAAGTGAAGAGGATGTTAGGTGCAGGGTAAATTTCACAAAAAAAACAAAAACAAAAAAACAACAAATTTAACTATGAGGTGAGGGTTTTTTTTTTGAGACAAAAACAGCCTTTTTCCTTGTTTTGAGAGGTCTTGATCATACCCTTAATGAGTGTGACAACTGACCTTGTCCGAGTCAGGCTAAGTGCAGTGTAATGTGAAGCTGGTCCTTACCTAGCCTGAGGCCACCAGGAGTCAGGGCGCTCTTGTCCCCAGGGCAGGTGTTCTTATTGGCAGTGATTGACACAAGCTCCAGCACCCTTTCGGCCCGAGCCCCATCAATACCCTTAGGCCGCAGATCCACCAGGACCAGGTGGTTGTCGGTCCCGCCTGAAATATGCAGCATTTTTTGTAAAAAAAATTTTGATGAGAGGGGAAAGTCCAAGGCTTTGTAGACGCATGCTTCACTTCTTCTTTGATCAGACCACCTCATCTTTAAGTTTAATATGGATATCATAATATTACTCTATTTAGGATGTTGCACTAAATGCAGTTAACGAGGGGTAGTATGTTGTCAGGCCTCTAATGCTTCACACACATGCTTTCTCATGCATTTGTCCATTGTATCTGCTTTATGTAAATCTGTGCACTTAATTTTACTTTTACTGAAGTTTTATTTCATTCACAGATCAAATGAGCAAAAGTTTAAGAATTAAGTTCTTTTTTGCTTAATGAGCTCTCTAAAAAGGTGACAAATGGACGCCACCATTAAAACTCTTTAGGAAGCAAAACTATCACTAATCCTGACAACAAAATTGATTGTCATTGTAATCATGTATGCTTAGTATAAGTACCAAAAATACACTATTACTCATAACATTTAGGTAGATGAGTGCCTCTTATGAAAAGCTTACTTGAGCAAGAACTCACTCCTATTGACAAGTTTCTTATTCACTGTAACAGTAAACAACACCCTTTTTCCACAGGGTATCTGCACACAATGCAAAGCACAATGTAAGCACAGGACAAGACTGAATTTTTTAGGGATTCAATTGAAGGCTATACATCAAAAAAACAGCTGAGGCCAGCGTATTAAATGCAGTACAAGTTTCAAGCATTTGCTCACAACCAGAAAGTGACCACTTTCATCTAGTTTTATTCTCTTGACTGACAGGGCTGCTACACTGACATTAGCCTATTTGCACATCATGAATTTAAATGCAGTCCTATTTTTTTTTCTTTTTTTTACCTTGTAATTTGCATTCTGTGACAGGACATTTTTCTTTATTGACGTGTGTTTCCGATATTTCTCTCTGCAGTTTTCTGAGCCAGTGTCTCCTTGGGAATTAAAAGAAAAAAGCATGTTTAAATACAAGTTAGATTACCTGATACCAGGGTGTAGCCTTTGCTGAGAAGAGCTGTGGCCATGGACTTGGCGTTCTTTAGTACCTGGGCGATGTACTCCTTGAACATGGGAGACTGTGCCTGGACACACACACACACAAAAAAATGAGAAAAGATTGAGTTGGAGAGAAGATTGGTCACCAGATTTCAGGTTAGAGTTAACTCTATTTCAGTGTTGGTGGTTGGTGGGGGAGCAAGAAATAAGTCATGAGATGTTAAGAAAACAATTTTGTATTACATACTTCATTGTGTAAAGAATAGTTGGTTTTTTTTAGAGCTGCAACTAACAAATCGATTAATCTGCTTGTTATTTTCTCAATCAATTGAAGAATCATTGGTCCCTAAAATGTCAGAAAACAGAAAAATTACCACTATAATTTTCCGATTATGTCCAAATTTTCTTCAGATGTCTTGTTTTGTTTGACCAATAGTCCAAAACACAAATATCTTCTGTTTACTGTCATGTATGACAAAGAGAAGCACTAAAGGGGACCTATTATGCATATTTTCCTTAAAAGATGACTAAATTGATTTGATTATCAAACTAGTTGTTGATTAATTTTCTCTTGATCACAGATATTTGATTTGTCAACTAATAACTCTATAGTTTTTAATTCAAAAGTCAGGTTTTTTTTTTTTTTAAATCTTGCGTGGTGAATATTTTCCTGATAATTGATGAAATAACCTGAAAAAAAGTCTTTGGTCAACTGTTTAACACGCAGGTAGATAGGACTTAATATCAGAGGTCGAAAAATTAACAATTTGAGAACCTGTGGTCTAGAGAAATTTTCCTTCTATGGTGTAAGTGAGAGGCAAAAAAGGGACATCCATCCCCTGTCTTTGATAAAAATTTCAGTAGCTATCTAGCAAAGCACCTGAGAGTGAGAGAAGGAAGAGATGCCTGCAGTTGGTTAGCGTACAGAGTCCTGAATCACATGTTTACAAAAACATTTCAGCGGTGAGATTTTGTTTCACCGTAAAAAAGTTATCAACTTCTTATTAGGAAGCTGCAGACCTGGGTAATAAAGCGTTACAACAATACAAATGAAGTAAGCTATTTCTGCAATTAAATAAGGTGTTTGTTTTGCTGACCTGTCTGAGTGCCACAGCTACACCAGCGATGGCATGATTATGAGGTCCACCCTGCAGGGAGGGGAAGACAGAGAAGTTGACCTTGTCCTCAAGGTCGTACATAATTTCCTTCCCCTTCTTGTCCACAGAGCGGACACCTTTACGATAGAAGATAAGACCAGCCCTGCAAAAAAAGACAAGCATTTACTCACTAGTAAATATTTTTAAGAAAATTATTTTATTCTCTAAAACCCAGGTAAGGTTTCATCTTTTGTAAATTGCTATAAAAGTAAACAATCATTTCCTGGATGCTCTAAGGTGATGTGACAGAGATTAACCTGTACTTGAGGCACCCACCTGAATGCACAACAGACATTTTTGAATTTACTGAAAGTCTCTGTAGTATTTCTTACCTGGCTCCTCTGAGGGATTTGTGTGTGGTAGAAGTGACCAGGTCAGCGTGATCAAAGGGAGAGGGAATAGCTCTTGCTGCCACCAGGCCACTGATATGGGCCATGTCAGCCAGCATGTAGGCCTTAATGTCAGTACATAGCTGAGGGGGGAAAAAAAGGATGGAAAACATGAAAACAGGAAATTCAAGTGCTTTTTCTGTTCAGTCTGCCTTCATTATGGGCCATAAAGCAGTTGGCAAAATTAACAAATGTATATACAATATTCAGATTTGATATTTGCTTGCAAATCCTTCACATTTTGTAACAAGTAGTAAAAGTGAAGCCTTTGACTCTTTGAAACTTTGTATTCGCTCCGGTGATCTGCCAGGCCTGTACTGCAGCCATCTTCACTTTGACTTTTTACAGAGGTCTATCTACCTTCGGTGTTTTCTTAAGCAAGTGGATTAAGGTCAGATGACTTACTTAGCTAGCCAAGAGCATTCTTCTGTTCGGCCTGAAGAACTCTTTTTTAGTATCTGTGGGACCACTGTCCTAAAATTGAATTACTATATCTATATATAAATAAAAATATAAAAAAAGGTATATTCCTACACTTTTAATCTAATACAGACACTCCATGAAGCTGAAATTCAGCACTTGAACCTCTGTCACTAATTTAAAATGTAATGTGCTGGAATATAAAGCGAACATGTGTCACTGTCCACATATTTATGAACAGAATTGTGTTTGCATGTGCATTGTTTGCATTTTTCTTGATATATAGAGTGCTAAAGTTACTGTAAAACTGAACTACATTCTTCAACTTGCTTCAGTCTGTCACCAGCAAACCTAATTTTATTTTATTTTTTTATTCGACTGTACTCTGTATATGTTGAAATGCGAGATAAAAAAATGTGAGATACAATCTCTTGGCACTAATACATTTACATTTTTCCCCCACGGTTAAGATTTGTTAACTAACTCTACATCTGTTAGCTGTACCTTTCTTCTTAAAAGGGCAGATGTTTCAAATCAGAGCGGGCTGTGATAACACTTCAGCAGTTTTCTGAAATATTACAGTATAATTCAATAAATTCTTGCCGTCTCTTGCCAGCATTTATTGAAAAAGGCACAAACAATAAATAGCTCGCTAACATGCAAATGACTTGCTGGCGAATGATCATAGCGGTAAACAATCTTTTTAGTGCTCCAATTAATATGCATTATCATGACAATCTCCCTTCTTCTCATATCTAAACTGAATCAGCACATGTTTATTAGATTAAAAGGTAGGGGAGATGGCAGGGTTACTGGAGGGGGTAAAGAACACAAGAACACAAGAGGGTGTTCGCTGATAGAAAGACAAATTTCAGATTAAAAAAAAAAAAAAAAGTTCCAATCTAGGTAACAACACTGAAAAATCTGGATAGGAGCCTGGCCCAGCAGATTCTGCCATTAAACAGCGAACAGTTCTACAGAGACATGCCAGAGGGAAAATATGGCCCCACTTCAGGCCTAGTGGCAAAGTAGTTATGGTGCTTAATAAAAACACTGCTCTGTAATGGTGGGACACTCCATCCGATGGTACTAGGACAAGTGGAGCTCTGCAACAAAAGGAAGCAGTCATGGAGCGAATGAAGTGAATCAGCGGGTGGGTATAACAAAACAGATAAAGGGGCCTCTTATGCACTGTCAAAGAGAGCAGTGAAGTGTGTGGTTAAAAGTTGCTGCTGTGTACGTGAGTGTCCATGTTCAGTTCGGTTGAGTAGGTAAGAGAGGAAGAAAGCATCTGTGTTGTTGCGTGCAAGTGAGAAAGACTCTTAAAAATTGGTTTGTGTTTGGAAATGTTAATGTTTAAATGTGAATGCTCAGTAAGAGCAGGCAGAAGTCTCTACTGTGGGGCAGAAATAAGTAAAGCTATGTTTTGGAAGTGATTCTTGTTTATAAAAAAAAAGGGGAAGCAGGTGTGTGTGACAGTTCAGTAGAAAGGTTGACTGAGTTTTTTGAAAAAAGGAAAAAAAGAGGACAAAGCTGGTCTGACCTTCCTGATAGTTGAGAAAACAGGTTGCAGGAGAGAAAGAGGTAGGGTGAAACACAGAGACAGACAAAAAGTTGGGGTGAAGGGTAGGTGAGTTTTGAATACAGAGAGAGTTCTCCATGCACCTTCTTGATGCGGGCGTAGTCAATGAGCCGGGCATAGGCGCTGGTGCCAGCGATGATGAGCCTGGGCCTGAACAGCTTGGCCGTCATCTCCATCTGGTCGTAGTCTATGAGTCCTGTTGCAGTCTGGAGAGAGAGAGACAGATTGAGAGGAGAGAAGAGGCAGAGTAGGAGGAAAGAATAAAGGAGGAAGTGGAGGAGGAGTATGAGCATATTAAAGCGAAGAGAGTAAGGGTCAGAAGGAAAAAAAAGGAACATGAGAGGATTAAAAAAAAAAAAAAAAAAAAAAAAATAGTCAGATATCTGCGGATCAAGAGCAAACATATCAACACGGAAGAGAGATTTTTTCCATTTGAAGCTCATTTGAAGCAGCTGCATTTGAAGTACTTTTTGCTACTTTAAAAAAGGGGCAGGAATTTTTATCTAAAGGAGACATTTCAACCTATCATATCAAGGAGGAAGATGGAGCAATTGCAGTAATGGACCCCTACTTATCCTAATTCAACCTTTCAGGAATCTACTCAATTGGTGTGATGAAGCTGAACAGATCAGAGATCAGTTTGGAGACATGAAGTTAAAATGGCGTTACTTGATATACCATACTATATGTATATAAAGTAACATTGTTTTTTACCTTAAATATTTCTCTCATCACTCCTTGTACTCTTCACTTCTTTGTATTATTTGTATCCTGTTGTGTTGTTATTCTGTGCAAGTACATTGGGAGCCACTAGACCAGAAATTCCTTGTATGTGTAAACATACTTGGCCAATAAAGATAAAATTGATTCTGATGTTAGGCAATCCATTGCTCGGTGGATGTAGCTCCGAGTCACATGAGATAGTCAGGCTAGACAAGCTAAACGACCACTGTGTCTCACGCCAAAATCCTCAGCTTTACCTCTCTCCCCCTCCTCAAAGAATCAGAAAAGAGAGACAATACAAGCAGGAGAAAGAGAGCAGGGTCGAGCATAAAAACAAAGTGAGAGACAGAATAAGGATGGAAAATAAGGGAGACACAGACACAGGAAAAGAAGAGAGTGAAGGAGGAGGGAAAGCTTTATTTAGACAACCTGATAATCTCCCATCTCCAGAGCACATCTATGGATGCCCCCTCACTCCATCAAGCTGCTCATTGTGAAGACAGAGCCAGTGGTGCTGGCCAGCCTGTCGATTTCCCATTATCTCTCTCGCAGAGGGGTCCTGCCTGCCCATATATCAGCAGGCCAGGACATGCAGAGTCTCATGGCCATCCATCAGCCGCTACCAACACTACCACACAGCTATAACCCCAGGAATAGAATACTATACACTAATATACAACACACTGATCATATCTTTATGTTAACTCACATCTGAGGGGTCGCTATTTTACATACATCCGTGCTGGTGGAAAACAGCACATGAATGTTTTACATAGTATACTTAACTAATAGGGCTGTATGGGTTGCATTGTAGATGAAAAAGCTGTACATGAACCAAAATATCAGAATTTAAGCTCCTCTGTCAGCAAGCACCTTTCAGCACTGGGCCACAAAAGTAAACAAGATTTCCTAAGAGGATCACAACACTTTATTTTTCTGTTCCATTGTTTCTGTTCTTTTCTATTCTCTTTTCTATTTTCTATTATTTCAACCACTATCCCGTTGTTATGTTGTTTCGTTCACCAGGTCAAAAGTACTAGTATTTAAATTTAGATATTTGTTCTAATTCAAGATAGAGTAGTAAAAGTTTTAGAAGTTTAAATAAAGTGGTGCAAGTTATTCAGTTTCAGCAAAATGTAAGTTTTGTTAAATGTGGGTTTTCATATTTGATAACTATTTCTAAAGTTGACTTACATTTGTACTGTATTGCTGACATAATGACAGCAACAGAAATGTCAGAAAGGTGTTTTGGTCTTGTGGTTACGTTTTGTTTTTATGTTTTTTTACAATACTTTTCCTCCCTGACCACTGCTATTATACTGGGCTTAAGAAAACTCAGTTTTCAAGAACAGTGAGGGACAACTTATAAAACATACCGTACAACACATTCACACAAAGTATTAGTGTGATTTGTCTATAAGCTGCAAAATGCCTTCCTTCAACCAACCACTGTAATGGAAATGCACAACTAGCAATGCTCTGCAGTAGCAAGTAGCAGAAACCTGAGACTGTACAAGTTCTGGCACATGACTAAGAGTGCTGCTGGGTAATGTGTTGGTCAGTTCATCATAGAGCACAACTCACTAGAGAAACATGCCTGTGATTATCTTGACCCAAAAGGATTATATTATTAGTATTTAGAAAACTCCTCCTGTCTGACATTTAAAAATGACTAAAAGATATTTGAACGTATAGAACATATTAAGTATTTTCAAATATTATTTAACATCTAACAACAAAATCAAGATTCACATTCAACTTTATTATCCAACAGTGGAAATTCATTTCAAAATACATAGACTAAAACAATGAGGACAAACCATTTGAAGTAGTGATGTCCTCACAAGGATAGTTTAAAAAAGATACAAGCACAAACAAACACACACAAGCAATTTGTGACACCCACAAAATACTATATGAAGAAGTTACAGTTGTTCTGGTGACCCTCACCATTACCAAAAAAGTTGACTCACTGGTACAAGACAGTAAACAACTAGTTAGTTGATGTCAGTAGTGGGTGTCTCTACTTACATTGAGCTTGTAGGGCATGGACTCAAAATAGATTGAGGTTGCTGAGATCCTCTTCACATCAGACATGTAGCCATGGGTCAGACTGGTGTGACAAAAAGGAACATTGAAAGTTAGAAAAACATAAGAAAAGAAATCTTATCTCAATATCCAGCAATAAAGAGCGCTCTTAAGCATGCCATGTTTTTTTTCTTAAAGTGGTAATGTAATGTAAACTTGTGTGTGTTTGTGGTAAAACTGATGGATCGACCGTTTGTGAAACTTTATTTAGTGTGAGTGAATATCACTCTTCATGATACCCTTGTGGTGACCAGCAAAGAAACTAGGGCAGCTTCGAAGAGTGTTAGGGTGAAAATAAGTGACAGGGTGGAGATGAAAAACAAATGTAAAGCAGCAGTAAGTACTGACTGTCCTCCGTCGGGCAGGTCCAGGCCCATGATGCGATCATGTGGGTTGAGCACGGCGGTGTAGACTGCAAAGTTAGCGGGGGAGCCGGAGTATGGCTGCACGTTAACACCCCATTGAGCTGGGTCCAGGTCAAAGGCTTCCAAGGCTCGCTTTTGACACAGCAGCTCGATTTGGTCAACCACTTCTGCTCCACCGTAGTACCTGCAGACACGTGGGCCAAAGGGATTTGAGAGAAGAAAAGAAGAAAAAAAAAAAGAAAATGTGATTTTCTATGAATGAAAAAGCAACCCTTAAATGACCCTTAACAGATGCATCACTCCTGCAAATAACCTGCCTGAGTGACCATTGATATTTGATTTAAGTCCACATCTACAATATATTTTATTTTTGCCACAAACGGCACTGTTGGGCACAAAAATCAAGAGCAATTTAGACCGATGTTGACCTGAAAGTACCACAGCAGATCTGGGACATTTCAGGTGAAAATGCTCATCAAACCTTTTCAGTCGAATTACAGAAGAGAGAGCAACAGATGGCTACCGTACAAACCACTCAGTCAATGAGATCACCCTTTTGTTTCATTTCATTTAAGTGTAAAAAAAACACAGCAGATGAGTAGGATGCAGAGAAAAGAAATAAAAATTAAAAACGCATACAGTGGCAAGGAGATTTATGGAGGGCTTGTATTCCAGGAATCAAAGGCATCAGATGAGGAGCATCTAAAAACATGTCAGCACTGTTTTCTCCTGATAAATGTGAATTATCTGAGAGAAATAATGGAAAATAGGAAAACTGGAAATATAAAAAGTATCAGCCTCGGCACTAAATTCTTCGTATGTATCCCCTCAGGAATCTTCTTTGGCAGAGGCAGAGGATGTGGATTATTTGCTGTGTGGTTGGCATGTACTATCAAAGGGCAAGATAAAACCACACTATAAATCAGTGTGTATCTATGTGTGTGTGTTTATGCTTGCATGTCTGTGACTAATATCCTCAAGCAGAGAATATCAACAGTCTTAATAAGCCAGGGTGTAGCTAAATAAACACACTCACCTTCTTCCTGGGTAGCCTTCAGAGTATTTGTTGTTCAGACAGGAGCCCAGAGCTTCCAGAGCGGCTCGACTGCAGAAATTCTGTAGCGAGAACACACACACACACACACACACACACACACACACACACACACACACACACACACACACACACACACACACACACACACACACACACACACACACACACACACACACACACACACAGATCAATGGTGCGAGTGGACAGAAGGGACAAGGACGGCAAATTAAAGTCTGTTAAGTGATAGTGAGAAATCCCCCCTCCAGCTAAAGGCAATCATTACAGTATTGAACCTCTGGACTTCCATGGACTAACATGCTGTACTCCACAATGCTTATCACTGTGCTGCTCGAGGATATAAGATAATGTAATAAACTTTTCTGCACATGCTGAGATACATTGGTGTGGCCTTTTTAAAGAAAAAAAATCATTTTGCAACACATTTTCCAAGAAAAACAAATTTTTGGAGAGTATGAGATGTAGTAAAAGAGGAATAATTACCCCCCAAACGTTTTCCTTTATATCTTGTCCATGTGCTGGAAAACGAAAAAGACATATTTTTTCTATATTGGTGCAGGACCAATTATAATCCCACTGCTGAACTATAATCGCATTTTTGTATTTCTACTAGCCGTTACAACTTTCTGCTTATCTTGTAATTGCCATTTCCCCATCTACGGCCCTGCCCTCTGAGGAAAGGATACCTCCCTTTGTATTTCTGCTTTTGGGGTTTCTTCCATTTCTTTTAAAGTGTTGCTGTTGATTGAAAACTTTATTTGAACTTGAATATTTTGGACACAGGTTGTCGAAAACTTGCCTGGATGGATATTTAACAAACAACTTTAGGACATCAATATATACAAAAATATTAAATGAGAGCATCAAAGTAAAGTCAATCTAAATTCACAGCCATTCATATTTAAGCTGCTTTAGTCATTTTAATGTAAGCCTTCACCTTCTCCTTCTCCAAAAAGTAAATTAAAATACCATTATGATAAGTAAATTAAAAAATAATAAAAATAAATTAAATAAATAAATGATCGCATAGATACCCAGTAGACTTGGACTGGGACCATAGGGCAAAGAAGATATGATCAGACTCTTGTGGACTCACAAAACTGCTGCAGCTGACAGTGGCTATCTCCCTCGGCATGGCCTTCTGACACAACACTATTAATGTATTTTATCACACAGACCAGTAATAGGGTGTGACACAAAACATACACAAACACATACGTTCTCCACTCTCTGCCACATTCGGGTGGTGGTGGTGATGTGGTGATGTGTGTGTGTGTGTATTATGTGTGGTTATGCTAATGCTTCACCTGAGACCAAAGATGAGATCAAGGGAGATAAAAGCTCCAGTAACAGCTTTCAGCTGCGTCCGTCTGTCATGCAGACGACTGCGGATAAATTAGAAGAGGAAATGCATTTTCTTCTCAATATCTTGAAGTGTGTGTGTGTGTGTGTGTGTGTGTATGTGTGTATGTGTGTGTGCGCGCTTTATACATATAAGAAAGTGTGTGTGGGTGGACACAAGTGGGAAAATGTATGTCTTTTCATTCAAGGAATGCCTGCCTGAGCTGTACTGTGATGTGCCGAGCAGAGTGAGGTGGGGAGGAGGCAGAATGAAGATATCAGCTTTATCTCACACTAGAGCGGTCTGGCTTTGTGTTGAGAGGGGGCTGATATACTCCACTGAACAACTACTGTGGTGAGGAAAAAACAAGAGGAGAGAGAAAGAACAATACAGGGTAAAACCTTGTCTGTTCTTTTGAATAGTAAAATTTTCCATTTCACACCATCAAGCCTTAAAATGAAAACAAAGAGTTCCCCAAATGTTTCTGTAACTACTGAGCTATTCTTGCCTACAGCAAGTGCTGTGTTCACTGAGCATTTTATAAAATAAGTCAGGTTTGACTTACTGCGCACTGCATACAGCTGGTCAGTGGGTGAAAAATAAATGAATAGTGAAGTCAATATGATTTTTTTTTCTTTTTTAAAATAGAAAACTTTGTCAGTGTTGAAAATGACTGATTTACCATTTGTATCTTAGAGTCAGAGAGTCACAGTTTTACTGGCCCATCAACCCACTTTAAACATTCAAACTGATAAATTGTTAAATGTTGCTCTGAAACATTAAAAACATACAACAGCAAAATGATTTATAAATGAGTAAAAAATAAATTCATATTTGTCAATGATTCCAGACATATTCCAGCAGGATCTATCTGTTGCACCCATTTCGCCAAAACATTCATCACAGGTGATGAGGCGTTCTCTGGTACCTTGCACTGCCAACATACAGGGGATGTGCTGCCAGCTCTGACAGGCACTGAGTGAGTGTTTACATTGACTGTCTTCATTTAAAACAAGTGCCAGCTCCATCAGCCATAACAGACCCTTTTTGTGGCAGACATTTTCACTTGTCAAAGCAGGAAAAGCACAGGTGTAACCAGTGATGGCTCCATTCCATTAACATTCCCACTAAGCCATGTTAGTGAGTGAGCGTGTGCAATACCAGAACCCTGGAACTGGCTCACCTGTAGTGAACGCAGCCATCGTCTATGTCATTAATTCTACCTGTGCATTTCCTGCTTTCACAAATCAAAATGTCTGCTGTGAAAAGGGTCTATAGCATAGGATGGAGATTCATTTTTTTCTGTGGTGAAATAGATTTCATTCAAAATAAATATACACATTAATAAATTAAGAACTGAATGAATGTCTTCCACTTTTCACTTTGTCATTCTCAGTATCTGCCACCATGTCAATGCCACACAGAAACATTTATATGGTACAGACCAAATGATCTCCTTCAGTGAACAGTCAGGGTGTTCTAATACTTTTTTCAGCAATACATCCATTGTATACTGAAAGGATTTACCAAGACAGATGCAAAGTTAACCTCATGGTTTACAATCAGGCCTCATCCCTCCCATCTTTCTCACATAGGAACACTTTAATTAAGTAGACATAAGCAAAAACAGTCAGTTATATCTTTGAGAGATGTTTTACCTCAGATGCAAT
Source organism: Euthynnus affinis (assembly GCA_029490765.1). Lineage (NCBI taxonomy): Eukaryota > Metazoa > Chordata > Actinopteri > Scombriformes > Scombridae > Euthynnus > Euthynnus affinis. The sequence goes on along the minus strand of CM055840.1, from coordinate 22,337,038 downwards.
GAGCTCCAAACCACGGCACTGCCTGTCCTTCTCCCTCTGCAGCAGATCCCACATCTCTGGGTCATCCTGAGACAGGGTTTCCTGGCCCGTCCATGGACGGTCTTCATCTACTGCACGGGTGGCAGCGTGGGACTGCTGCCCACGAACGCTAAGACGAACCGGGACTCGTTGGCACAGCGGCTGTGGGCAGAAGGGGGACACATGTAGAGGAAAAGGAATGTTAGTTTTATACAGATATCAGTGTTATTGGTAACGCTAATGGACATAAAAAGTAGCAAGGGTCATTTTCTAACACGGGGTCATTACATTGAAATGGGTCTGGTCAAAAGATCTTATAGTACTACTGCAATTCAAATGACCATAGTTCAATAAAAATACTGTAAAACAGTAGGATTGCAGTCTGGGTTGCCGCCGCATGATATTTTGCTGTCAATAAGGACACAGAGGAGGGAAATGGGAAAAAAAGAAAAAAAGAATGAATTTTGGAGTTATGTTTTCTGTGAAGATGAAACCAGTTGGAGACATTTAACAGAACACACAACAAAGAGTGTATTTGACCGTTTTACATATTTAAAGCGACACCCTGATTTCTCCTATATAAATAAGGAGACATTTCAAGTCCCTTCCCCTCCTCAGTTTCCCATAAACTCTAATATGTAGCCTGGTATAATTAGAAGCTGGCGTGTTTGCATGATATCAATAATCAGCACGGTTGTTCAATTATGCCTCTATCAGCACTTCTACAAACTGAGGGACTGACTTTTACTGCCTCAGTGTACCGAAGGAGGCATGGAGAGAACAGATTCAGCACTTCCCGCTTATCTAATCTGGACTGGGGCTGGGGCGAGTTTTTCTGCTGCAATGTCTGATCATGTGAGTGTGCAGAGTCCATACAATTTTCACTGGCTCCGTCTCCTTTTTTTTTCTTAGTTAAGCATGAATCCTATGCTGGCTCAATCCTGCTTCCACACTATGTAAGCCAATGATAGAAGATCAAAACTTTCGATTTTATGCTTAGATGCTGTAGATAGATATATAATCATAAAACCTTTGTACAAATAAAAGACTAATCATGTATTAAAAAGGTGTATGTATGCCCTTCAAGTTCGCTTTATATCTCCCAATCAACGAACGGGCAGAGCACCGTGTGGAAGAACAATCAGAGGTTTAAAACAAAAAAAAAACTCCTTGACAGGTTGATTGCACTGAGAACAAAATTGGCTTCTTCCCATCATTTAAATCAACAATATGAATGACTCTGTGTTGAGATCAATCCCACCACTGAAACCTATAGTTATAATCTGTACAGGTGTGCTGGGGTATGAGGGACAACCTCCTTTAATAGCACCATTAAAAAGCAATTAGCACAATGCTTAGGACTGGTTGAGGACACTCATATGAAAAAATAAAAAAACGCAATTATGCTAATTCCATGTGGTGTAAAAAAATATTTGGGAACTCAATCTTTTGTAATGGCTTTATTGCACTGTAAATCTAGCAAAGAAACCTACTCTGTAGCTTTTAAGACAAAAAAAAAAAGATGGTAATGTTGGACAGAAACAGTAACAGCTATTTACAAAATGGGAATGATGCAAAAATGACCAACAACAGGTTCATAATTCACCATCCTGACTGAAAAAAAATTCTCAATATAGAAGATCCCTTTATTCTCGGAGGTAGCCTGCTTCTACTCCACCTCTTCCTCTGTTCCCAGAGGTGGCACAGGGGAGAGTGGTAACACACCAGGGGAGGTGACTGGCACCTTAATGGCCGATTTCTAACAGTCTCTACCCCGGCCTTCTGTCACCGGTGGCAGTGGTGATTGTGGAAAAAGGGGGAGAGGGCCCCCTCCCCCTCAGGGCTCTGGAAGAGATGAGGGCCTGGGGAGACAGGTCGGGCTGCCTCTTGCTGAGAAATCACACGGGTCATTAAATCTTGACGGGAACTGTCCTTTGCTGTCTGTGTTTCTGCTGGGACACACCAAGGCCAGGACAGGCAGTGGCACTAAAACCCAACACAAGCCAGCGCTGCCGTGGTTATACTGCGACTGACGACTGCATAACAGACAAGGGTGCCTCTCCCTCCTCCCCCCTGCTCGCCTACACCTTCATCCTCGCTTTCCTTTTTTTTCCCCACCCTCCTACTCCTCCTGTCCCCCCCTTACGCTGCTAAGCACGCCGAGCCAAGTAGCACTCCAGTGACGTTTTTATTAGTTCCTCTTGTCATCAATATCACTTTCATGGCAGCTCTGGGCTTCAACAAAACAACAAACAGGTCAGTCCCTGTGGTCTAGCTCTCTGCTTTCTTGCCTCATTTCCCAGCCCTGATCATTACAGGAGATTAATTAATAAACACAACATAAACTGATCCAAGAAAAGTGAGATCCAAGATACAAGCACCAAATATGTCACAGTGGGACTATTTTTAGGCAACAGATTATGCTGTCGTTTGAAGGTGAGCTTGATGAAAACTCGGAGAAAAGGGGCGGGATAGGCCACATCAACCTGGGCGCTGAGCACAAAATAATGGCAGAGTCACAGATGCACTGCATCTGCGTGACAATGATAGGGTAATTGTTGGCAGTTTGCCTTTCCTGTCAAACATCTGTGCCCAAAGAACAATAGCAGAGAAGAAGAAAAGGGAAGAAAGAAAATCATTTCATTAATCCTGCTTCTGTATTATTTTTGCCCATTTCCTGAAGCAGCTCCCGAGGCGAGTCAATTTTACAGATGACTGCTGTCTATCAGTGCTTAATACCAAACAACAATCAGCCTGGTAACACAAGACAAAAAAAAAAGAAGGGACTAGAAAGGAGAAACAGAGAAAAAAAAAAAGATATGTAAGGTAGAAGAGAAGAAGTGTCAACAGAGAAGCAGCATCCGTCAGTCTGACATGTAGTTGCTTCTTTCCCTGTCACTGACTAATAGCGGGGCTGTCCGTTACAAATTGCCCCTTGATTCAGTCCGGATGACACTAGGCTGAGAAATCTGGATGGGGTGAAGAGGCGTGAAGGGACAGAGGCACAGTCCAGGTCGACTCCACTCTATTTGGGTCAAAGGGTTGTCCGACTGACAATCAGAGACTTAAGCGATGCCGGCAACAAAGCCAATCTTCAGGAGATGTAGGCTGTGGAACAAAACATTTATGCTGTAATCTTTCTTTGTAGTAAAGGAGATGGTGAGATATTTCTACACTGGGCTTTCGGGTGCCTTCGGATGCATGCTGTGGGAATGCTTGTGACATTATGGGGTCAAGTATGGCTCATGGCCCACCCAACCTTCTCACTGTCCCTGTCAAGTGCACAATCTGTTAAACAGAAACAGAAATACTTACCTGAGGTTTTCCTGGATTGTAAAATTATGTACAAGTGAAGCCTAATCCTAAACACAATTTAGGTATCTATTCAATAACTTTATTTTAATAAGCCTATATTTACAAGAATGAATTGTTATGCTTTTCAGTAAGAGGTTATGTCATTCTATCAAAGTAAAAGGAGATAAAAATCGGTTTATGTTGGTTTTCAATGCACTATAAAAATTTTTTAAAAAAGTAGACAGAGAGGGCTCTCTGGCAGGTGTAGTGAACTTGGTTAACTAGTTCATTATTGATTAATCTGCTAATTCATTTAATCATTTTGTCTATAAAATGTCAGAAACCAGTACAGTTTCCCAGAGTCCAATGTGATGATCATCATATTCATATTAAGAGACAAAATCAGCTCATCTTCACATTTGAGAAGCCAATTTAGTTTCTTTCAATCAATTAATCGACTAATTGTTTTCAACTCCACTTTGAAAAGGCTGCACGTTATCAAAAAAAGAAAAAAAAGGCAGAATTTTAATGTTCTCTAAACTTTTAAAGAAACAGAAAATGCTGAAAGACAGTAAATAGTGTGTTTGAAGTGTCCTGTTATGTCTGTAATGTTTAGTGACACCCCCCGAAACCCAGTTCTGAATCAGAACCAGTTCTATAATTTTAAGAACCTGGGGTACTTTAACGGCCGGTTCTTTTATCAGTACTTTTTTATGTTTTCGTGTAATTTATTATCATGCTGCAGCCTCTCCTTTGCACTCTGTGTCGGGGTTCAGCTCCTCTACGCACGCACACACACATAGTGAACCAAGTGAAATGAAAGATAACATTTTACTTAAGTAGACGATAACTATGCTTCTTACAGTAAATGCAATAAAACCTTTGCCAATACTTTATCAATACACCTGTTCAGTTTATACTGCGACTTTTCTGGTGTAAACATTACTGATGCTGCTCCAGAAATGAAGTTATATTTGAAATATATATCAATTCTAATCCTATTCTGAATTTATTCTTTTTTAAAATAAGAATTTTTTTATGAAGCAATTCTTCTTTAGTATTGATAAAGAACAAAACCGATAAGAGGTATCGATAAGAGTAATAGTATTGATAAAACCCTTTAGATACCCATCCCTAATAATGTTACAGGCAGGGAACTTCCCACCTAGTAGATCATATTTTTTGTAGCAGAAAGTCACTACGTTGTCACAAGAAAACTCACAAAATATTAGTGACAATTCATGCACAAGATTACCGTTTCTTCCATACATAGTTTTTAGCTCATTGATGTTCTATGTGGTCTTTAATTAAAAATGTCCTTTGTTAAATGCTGCCCACAAAAAAAAAAGACAAAGCAATCTTTGCATATAAGTGAAAAAACTGATCTGCTCCACACACATACATGCATTCAGAGGATTTCTGTGTAGTTTCTGTGTGCAGAGTTCATACAAATGTGAGTGACAAAAGAAAAAAGGGTTTAAATGAAAGATGTGGTGCTATAATACTAGTGTGAGTAGTGTGAAGACTGATAGGTGTTTACTTCTTGTTTATTTACAGTAGAAGCAACACCTGAACGGTGGAAGACAGTGGCAGCCATCTTTAATGGAATCACTGTATCTGCGAGCAACTTGGAAAAATGAAGCCGTGAATTCATGGTGAAAAACTTCTTTTCTCTCCTGCAAACCGAATAAAACCGGCTTCAGAATGTTGAGCGTTTCTGCTGGGACTGTATTATGTTTGTTTTCAAAAACTGTTTTATAAGAAATCATTAAAGTGGAATTTCAGTGGTGGAGGTGATGAAGGCTCGGTTCATCATGTCACCTAACCTCTTTATAACTCAGCTAAAAAAGTAAGTAAAAACATTATGAGAACATATTGTTGGGTGATATTGAACGTACCAATACGGTGCTGTTGGTTGATCTTGGCAACATATAACATAGAGACAGAAAACTCCAACAAATACGTTCCCTTTCCCCTTGGTACTCAGAGTAAAACCACTACTGATTGGAGACAGAAAAAGCAGAAGCAAAACTGCAAAGTCGTCCTGAAGCAAACGCACGTTGAGTAGGAGTTATGACTCTAACTTGAAGGTCATCAGTAGGTCAACTCAACAACAGAAACTGAGCTGTGCTAAACAATCACCATTCTTTCAGTACACCGCACAGAAAACTTTTGAGTACTTTTAGTACTGATTTTAACAAACGAGCACCTATTTTACATTTTCATTTAATTTTCTTAAGTTAATCTGAAGTGTGACCCGAGTGTGCAACATAACTAAAAGATGCATTTTGTCTAAGAGGTGAATTAATTCCAGATAATTACAGTAAAAGTTGGAGCACTCATCACACTAACTTCCCACATAACCATCAAAACCAAACATTGTATCCAGTAGAAAGAAGTACTTATTAAAAAGGTGTTATCCACAAAAAAAGAAAGAAGACAAGGATTTTTTTAAGCTTCTTTCTTTCACTGTTAATTAATGTTGGTTTCCTGGTTACACAACTGGCATGCTGACTTTGTTTCTTGTCTTGCTGTGGCAGGCCTAGGCTTATGTCATACCAGTTGTTAATAAGCAGTCACAAAAGGCTAATAAACAGCTTCAGAGATGGGAACTTCATTTAACAACAGTGTTAGTTTTTCTAGATATTTACAATGAGAAGTAAAGGACACATTTTTAACCAAACAAGACTAACCATGTTTGAGTGTCTAGAAGCATTACACCTACATGTTTAACATATTTGAACTTTGAGGGGAAAAAAAGACATCAGAACATCAAAGAGTTTTCCAGATGACCTTTGGCTTCTGCTTCTTACAAACATCAGTGGTTTGAAAAAAAAAAAAAAAAGAAGTTTCTGATAGATGAACAACAGTCAGTGGAAGTAGCCATTTGTTCTTCAATGTTATTAGCGGTTGAACTGGATCTTAGCTCATTCCCGTTCTCTATTCCTCAGATGTTTCTCAACTGTCAAAAATAAAATCAAAATAAATAAAAACTGTTCATATTTTGTGCAGTGATATTCATGCTCCATTTGCTGCACTCAAGATCACTGCATTTCATTTTGAATTCAAAAGTTCTTCAAAAGGTTTGAAATGAGCAGGGTCGATTGAAATCCGTCCCATCATCTGAGCTGGAACTAACTTTTTTTTCTACAAAACAGAGCCTAAAATGGCTAAAACAGCCGCTAGAAAAAGTGTGTTTGCCTCATCCCAAAACTGTCCTGTAAACCGCAACAAGAAATGGCTGCACAGGGATTAAAATCTCTCTCTTACACACATGCACAAATCCTGTGAGGATAGAAAAGGAAGGCTTCACATGAGTCCTTTGAGAATTCAAATAAGATGCACACTTAACCAATTAGCATCAATAGGAAAAGCATGCAAGCATGTGAATCTGTCAATTTAATGGGAAAGTTTAGACATACTGACAGTGACTTATAAAACTAGGTCTGAACACATGCCACATGATTTTGGCACAGACTTGGGATAGCCTAGTTGTTTCTGAAAAACTATATGAAATTGGTACCATCTGTGAAATAGGCCACTTCATAAAGTTCAAAATGAGGCTATTAATAGTTGCTAACCAACTTTTCCCACTAACACCCCCATCACCCTGATGTCTCAACTGATCAAACAACTTTTTTTTCAAATCATTGGGCAGCTACTCATTCATTAAAAAATAATCTACCAAGTGGACTACAAGCACTCAAATGCAATAATACATATGATAATTACATCCGAATAATAGAACCATTACAGTTCTTTAATTAATCACACCATTGTGAACTTTATTGCTGTTGATAAAACTGTATTGTGATTTTTGAGGATGTAGTAGTTTGTAATTTTCATTGAATCTCTTGCACAGATGTAAATGCAGTGGATATAGATCTATGCTAATATTAGCTTATTGCAGATATGTCACCTGATAAGTGATAAGAAGTGAAGAAATACCAAACCAGAGGTCAAAAATCCAGTAAAAGTCAAGCTATAGACAAAATATTAAGATTTATACCCTCGTTTGTAAAATCAAATGCAGTTCAACATAACAGTCCTGCAGTAAATCTTACTTACATTAAAGTTGTAATGAGTTACAGTAGTTTAATATCTAACCTGCTCTAATTAATATAATGTGAGGTGTTGATGCAACTTTAAGCTCATTTGGGTTACAGTTTGAGGTGCTGTTGATACGTTGTATAAATGAAAACAATACATCATCCTTGTAGTTACACTACAGTAATAAATTCTTGAACAATCGAGAAGCAGATGACACTGCTGAAACTATGAATATTACTACCAATGTTTGACGAAATTTCTGCCTTATCTGTTAACTTACATAATTAACAATATCATAGGTTAATATTTGCTTGGTGCCCCTCATTTTGCACTTTGAACATTATTGGGACCGGCACCACCCATTTTCTAGTTAATATATCATTGTCTTTTAACGTGATATAACTTTCATGTAGTTATCAAGTCTCACCCTTTGAACTTCAATGATAATGCTTACTGTAAAACAAATAAACTCAACTGTATTTTATAAACTGTGAGGGAGCGCTGTTTGTTACACGTTTTCGTGGAATAATAACGTAAGTGTTCAGAGTTGTTTCGTCCTACAGAGAAACATGATGCTTCTGTGTTTCTTGCAGGTTACCCACATGATGAAACTGAGCAGTCGCTGTTGCATCATTACATGGACACAGCTGCAGCTATACATCCACTGACTGCTAGCTTGATAGCTTAACAGCTAGCTCACAACCCTCAATATGTCAAAAGTGCGATAAAAAGGACAAAAGAGACATCTAGTAATTAATCGGTGCTGTTTAAATATGCCTTCATTTAGTAAAAACTGCATACTTTGCTCAAACCTACGTGAGGCAGTTAAACGCCCCACGACTGGAGCTCTGACCAGCACTATGACGTTAAGCTAGCTAACAGTTCAACCTTACACACAAGCTGACTTAGTTGCCCAACTCAAACGCACCGTGAAGGAAACCATGACATAAAAATGTACATGAATGATATACTCACCCGTGTGAGTTGTCTCAGAGCGAAGGACAGCATGTTTCAAATTACCAGGCCAGAGGGAGAGAGAAGCAGCACAGCCAGGCGACACACTGCTGACAGGCTTCGAAAAGGGCTGTTTGAAGTTGTTGGCAACGGCTGGTTACGATATACTGCCGAAAGGGTTGATGGGAAATGTAGGCCAATATGAGGAGATTACACAAGCCATAAATGTGGCTGTTATAAAACTTCTTTATTGCATTATATACTACTTTATATTTAGTTCATTCACTCATTTATCATGTATTTTTCACTCATTCTCTTATCAGTCGCACATGTTGACTCAGTCTATGTATTCAAACTGGTTAACAGCAGTGGTGGAAGAAGTACTAAGATCTTTAAGTAAAAGTATTAATACAGCAATGTAAAAACACAATTACCATGTGTTGAATTACAAGTAAAATTCCTGTATAAAAAAAATAATATTTAAGGAAAAATACATAAGTATTAGCAGCAAAATGTACTTAAAATACTAACTCGCCCCTCTGTCTGATATATTATTATATATGATATTATTAGATAATCAATATTGAAGGATCAGTAAGTAGTGTAAGTAGCATGTTACTATTTTAAGTGCTGGGATGGAGCTAGTTTGAACTACTTTATATACAGTTAACTAGTGTAGTCCAGTGGTTCCCAACCTAGAAGTTGAGCCCTCCAAAGGGTCACCAGATAAATCTGACTGGTCATGAGATGATTAATAGGAAGGGAATGAAAAAAAGAAAAAGTTCTGATGCACAAATCTGTTTTAATGTTTCTCTAATCTTTGATTATTGGTGAAATGTTGGAACATTTGAAAATTTTATTGAAATTAAACCATGTGAGAAGTTTAAAGGGAATCAAGCTGTCAAATAAATGTAGTGGAGTAGAAAGTGCAATATTTCCCTCTCAAATGTGGAGTGGAGGTAAAAGTACAACTACATCACAAATGTACTAAAGTACAATACTTTCCACTACTGGTTACCTGTATACAATGCTTTTCCAAGTCTGCCCATGATCTGTTATAGAAAAACTGAAATCCCTTCAGTTTTTCTGAAGACCTTTGTGAAGATTTTGCAAGTTTGCAGAAATTGTGAACAATTCTGGTATCATGGTTATACAGATAATGTTGTATATGCAATATTTTATTGTTGGGTGGTGTTAAAAGAGGTTACAAGTGTTATCACCATATGTATCAATTAATTAACTATTGTGAGCTATCACTGTTGTGCCAAAACGATGCTCGCTCGCTAAATTTAAATCTCACTGTATGAAAGGGCCAAGTTATATGCCTTATTATTTCAATGAATTTGTATGGCAGGGTTAGGAGATACCTTTATTGTATTATCAGAACCTATATAGAAATTGAAGAATTTACAGCCAAAATCTTTCTCCAAAGCTATTTGAAATCTGAAGTTTCTCCGGGACAGTTTTGGATCCATTTTCACCAATCTGGGCCCAGTATCTCCAAACCACTGCTCTTATTAGACTCCAATATCAAGATTATTATAGTCCACAAACTGTATCTTATGTACCATATGATTCATGTATGATGCTATGCTGCTGTGAATTATGACAGTCTTTAATACTATTGTGTACTTTCATTCATACAGTGGTTTATTAGATATTTTTATTGAAATTCGGGGAAACACACTTTGACAAACACACATAGGCATACATAAGGACAGTCAGAATCACACACCTACCCACCTACTTACTCATTCACACAAACATGCAATCACATGTACAATCCCTCGCAAAGCAGCACATAAGGATCCGTCCAGAATAACTTGTTTGGTGATTCGTCACTAAACCACTGTAGAGAATTTGTGTAACAAAGAGGGGAACTCCAGAGAATCTGGGTTGCGGCGAGTCCATCAATCTCTGTGTCCCCACTGTCCACAGCAACTTGTGTAAGATACATGGACCTCCCTGGACCTTCATCTCAATGTGATTGATCAAGAACATAATAGGGTATTGAGCCAGAGTGAGATGAAGATTCAATTAACATTGACTGTGTGTTTTCTAACGAAATTCTGAGCACACATTATAATCTGGGAGAAAAAAAAGAGAGTCTGTGAACAACGAAGAGAGAAAGAGGTAGATTGAGATCGCAGGAGGAGGGCTGGTGTTTGAGGTGTGTTTGTTTAATTTAATTAAGGGTGAGTTGATTCTTGCATTCAGATTTATCCCCAAATCTGGATGCATGAGTAAGTATTTTAGCAAGGGTGATAATATTCCCATAAACTCATATTTTGAATAAATAAATAAATAAAGCTATGATAAATATTATACAAATATTATTAGGCAGCTGAGAATATAACAGTGGCACCAGTGATACAGCAGTCAATAAAATGTGAGGAAGCCACCTGGAGGTTTAGGTGCAACTGAAAAATATTTGCTCAGGTGTGCAAGAAAACTTCCTTTGCTTGCATGATCCAACAAACAGAAATCTGTCAGTCATATTACCTCCAATATAATAGTTTTTCTTTTCATTTTCAGGGTAAATGTAATTAAAAATGATATCAGATACTTCACTTGGATTCTATTACTGTACATGCCAACTCCCTCAAAAGGAGTCGAAAATTTATCACCATCTTAAGAATGTTTCACGGTTGGTTTTCATGTTGAAATTCCATCTATAACAAACTTTCTTTCAATATATTTTAGAAAATTAAAATTACATATCTTCACAGAACGCTTGGGCATGAATTCTTAATCAGAATGAAATTTAACTTAATTCATAATAGTGTCCTTGCTGAGTTAGATAACATGAATATGCTGCACAGCTTGTCGCCTGCAAATGTGCTTCTAGCTCAGAATGAACACATTCACCAAGTAACAGACAGACAGTTTAAGAGATTTTAATGTGCTTTTTCATACAGTATATTGTATGCATATCCAGCATAGCATTTCTCATACATATAACTCTCTTATATCCAGGGATTGAAACGTAGAGCTGAGAGGATGATTAACAGTCAGTCTACCATAACATTACGGCTGCCATACAGTGATGGCATAGCGCAGCCGCCTCAGAGGCTCACTTTGTACTTGGATGGCATACTGATTCCAGCTGTTTTCAAAAGAGTTCTCCAATGGCAAAAAGTAATAACACTCAGAAATAAATATCTAAAAACAATAAGTGTGCTGAGGTTGAGTACATTATTTACAGAAAAAAATCAAATAAAACAGAAGTTAACAAATACAAAGTTGGAAAAAAAAGTCAGAGAAATCAGTCGCATCCTAACCATCCATAACTCAGATTATACTTGATTTAAATCCACAATTCACAGCAGTTTAGAGGCAAAAAACTGTCCCCTGTGTCTTCATTGTAATCAATATGACTATCATTTCCATCATTATCATCATCATCACCATAATCTTTGTCATCATCATTGTCTCTTTTTTTCTCTTATCAGTTCAGTCTCACTTACTTATCCAAAGTAAGGGTGCTCACTTTGGAAGTTGTAGTCCGGACACACTTTTTGAACCAGCTTGTAATCGATGCTAAAGAAAGAGATGAAGATGCAGATCACCTTGAAGGGTTTGGCACAGAGCCAGGCAGCATGGGACTGGGTGTGCTCTGTGAAGCAGGTCTGAGACGGATCATACAGGCAAGGTTTGGGCTTCTTGGATCTGTTGGTTTTCTCGTACTCCACCCTACAGTTAAAGGTCTTTACCTCTTTGGGGTCGATGGTGGACTGCTGGGTCTCCTGGATCTGGACGGCCTGCTGGGTGTGGGGGTGCACCTGCTGCTGCTGGAGGACCTCAAACTCCACCACTTTAGTTGGTGGCACGATACTGACTGACACGTTCCCCAGGCTGGATGAGTTGTGGCGAAAGTAAACAGTGAACGTCCCGTTGATGTGGTCCACAATCTTCCCCGTCACCAACAAGCTGAACTTCATGGTCTTGACATTGAAGTAGAAGTCTCCCCAGCCGAAGATTTTCTTGGTCTTCATGGCTGTCTTTAGTGAGGGCTTACGCTTGGAGCGGTAACCTGTCTGGTCCAGGAGCAGGGACTGGTTCCGGGCTGAGTCGTACGGGTTGAAGAAACTGTAGGTTGGCGGCTTTGATTTCGTCTGGTCAATGGAAGTGGAGAAGATGCGGGTTTGGTACGGAGGCTTAACAACTCCTCCTGTTGTTCCTCCTACTGTGCCTCCGCCTATGCCATATGGAAGAGTCTTCATCACCGACCCCACCGGACCCAGGTCTGAGAAGTCCACTTGCTTCTCCAACCCTTGGACCTGGAGGAGAAAGAAACAGAAACAAGAAGAAAACTTTTATTGACAATGTGCCAAAGGCTTTTAAATTAGTCTTTTCACATATCCCTGCAGAGTTACACAGAATCCCTTTTTTTTTTTCAAATGTACGCTTTTATTAATCTTTTATGTTGCATTAACTGTCACTTCATAATGTAATTGACTTTTCTGCAGTCAAAACAACTTCTATTCTCACTCTGTACAGATTTTGTCCTTTGACAATTCTAATTGTTTTATTCAAACAAGATGATCACATCCTCAAAAATGTTGATAAAAAGAGAAAGGCAATTCTACTTTGAACAGAATGCAAGAAGAAGAAAGTAAAATAAGTAGTCAGTGGGAGTATGGGGACAGTATGGTCTTTCTGTTCGACAGTTTTATTTAAGTTCAGGTTCATTTATATCATAGCATAGTCACAGGCAAAACCACAGTTGGCCACTATATGTAAAATATGATTCCAGTAATATTAAAATAAGCTCACTACAGTTTATAACAGATATTTTGGGCAAAATTTCTGACATGCCAGAATCCATCCATTCGTCCAAAAGACAGAGTTTTGTGATAATTATTCAGGCATCAGAGCTCACATTGGAGACATTGGAACTCCATTTAAACTGAACATCAAATTTCCACCAATCTGGTGGAAATTTGGCCCAATTTTTAAATCTGCCTTAACCCACACAGGAGCTGCCTGGCATCGTCCATGGTGCAGCACTCATGGAAGGGTTGTTAGGGTTCAGTGTCTTTGCCCAGAGGCACATAACAGAAATATTGGGCACCATACAGTCGATATAAAATCAGCTTCCTTCCTATTGCTGCCTCAAAGCTGGAGCAACTTGCAGTGAAATTTTGATGGGCCTCTTCATCTGTAAGCCATGTTGAAGTGATCACAGAGGAGCTAAATTATCCTGAATGAAAGTTCAGTCCAATCTTGTAACAGTCTGGACTAAACCTAAACCTGATATATGTAATATTAAAATAATTCAGTGATGTCCCATTTCATTTTACACACATGATTATAATCTGAAATGCTGTAAAGGTCAGTCTTCCTCAGAGATCTTTTTTACCTCACATGAATTTTTATTTCAATGAGCATCCATGTTGTTAGATGTTGCAATGTTTTATCTCCTGAATTCACGAAAACAAAACCATCTATTTTTGTTAGCACACTTTAATTTTGTTGTCAGAGTTGCTCCAGAGAGCAAAACAACTCTACACGTAAGATAATAGATGTGAGCCTTTGTTTGTTCAGACAGCTTTCTACCTTTAATCCACAGCCTAGGTGGTTATTCACAGGGCTGATTGACTGGAAATCTTCCTCTGCTCTCTTTCATGTCTCATCAGTCACATCACTGCCATGCTCCCATCCATATGCATATATGTACACTCGCATTTTAAATACTCGCATACACACACACACACACACACACACACACACACACACACATAAACACATATGCAGACTTCAGGCTTGAAGCTGTCATGAAGTGACAGTGAAACGTATTACACCTATTCAGAGGGGTTACATGTGCTTCCCCCAAGGATGCATTTAGATGGAGTTTAAAACTATTCTCCAAATGTGGATAAACAAACCAAAAAAAAAATCACAATTTCAAAACAAGTACAGGATCAGATATTTGTGTCTACTCATGCGAGGACAGTTTCTGTCTCCCTTCATTCCTATCCGGGGCAGTGGATCTGACAGGTTTGTGCCAAAGCTCTCCTCCTCTTTCATCAATCACTGAACCTAATAACTCCATATTGCTATTCGTAGAGGCAACAGTGCATCACTCAATACAGCTCCTAATGTATTCAGTCATTCAATTAATGCATCTATTTCTGTTGGCCATTCATTAACGTGCCTGCAGAGCTGGTTTCTAAATTGATTGAGGGGAAAATAACTGAAAGTTTATTGACCACTGGAGGAATGAATTACCAAAAAAGGAAGGTGTTGATAAATGACTAGTGACTGGGATAACGGCCCACTGAAGATTTTTACCAGACCCCAACTCCCTTTGGTGCCATGTCAGGTGGCCTATGCAGTGGTCTTGCAATTTTGCGAGTTTGTGAATTGATAATGTGAGTTGACTTTGCTGTTGACAGGTAGGAATAAGTTACAGTTGGTGGCAGAAAAACATCAGAATACATATAGCAACAAACAGTGTGTACAGTGCATGCAAGATGGGGACTTCCTGTGAATGCGCTGTCAGCAGTGCTGTCAGCTAGCTCCATGTGTTGCCATCTGTCAGGCTAACACTCTGCTGGTGCAGTCCTAATCATTTCTCTAGCTGATGGCACACAGCTCGAACTAGCACCATCATCATAATCCTTAACCATCTTCAGCAGCAGCATCACACCATGAACCTCAACCTAACCTTCAGGGTCAACTGTATCAAGCACATCCCCCTCAAAAATGATTTTATGTTGGGGTCTGAGGTTGCTGCACATCTCTCTGAAGGGGGAAATGCAACTGTACACAGTCAGCAACTTTAACAAATATCGATTGAATAGGAAAAGAAGAGTATGGAGATAAGGCTTCTTCTTCTGTGGCATGAAAGTAATAAAATGCCAACAGAAACCAATGGACTTTCTATTAGCATAAATATGAAATTGTTTGTGCTTGACAGTAAATCCATTTAAAGGGTGAGGATTTCTTAGAAGAAATATCAAATGTTTTCTCTTGACGTGAAATCCATAAGCTATAGACTTTTTGCAAAATAGCGGATGTTTGCTATAAGGTCACGTCAGGCTGCCGCAACTAGCGAAAGATTGACGGTTTGAAAAATACAGATATACACTTTTCTTCCTCCTCAGCTTCTATTCAGTGAGGTTACAATGAGTGAGAAGTAACTTTTGCAGCAATAGCCAGAGGGAAGTTGCTGGGGTGATGAAGAGGTGATGAATGCAGGTACACACTGATGCACCCACACACGCAAACACGCAGTGCACTACACTTACACATTGAGCAACGTAAGTAGAGAGGCTTGTAGGTTACAGTTGAAAGGATCTTATATGACAAAAATCAGTCACCTGTCAATCAAATTTTGATGGTTATTCTTAATCATTAGATGAAGAATAACAGTAATACACATTATGATGCATGCTTTTTGGTGGAAAAACAGATTTTATTTCCATAGTTTCTGTTACAGTTCCGTTAGGTGCAGTTTAAAGGGGGACGTAATGTAATTTTTTTGCAATGTCACCTCTACTTCCTCCTCGTGATGGCGTCAGATTGTTTGCGCACGCCCACAAAAGGGCATCCGTTCTATAGCCTTTGTTGCCAAGGTTGTTCCATTGGTTGTAGGTGTGGTCCACTCACATATTTTGGATCAAACATGTACAGATGTTTTTGAAAAATTTGACATTTTGAGCGAAGAACAAGAAAAAAAATGAAATCGTATACTGTTTTTTTTGTGTAGCCTCCAGAACCAGGCTTTCAAGAGCTGGCCAATTAGAACAGAGTGGGCTCATCAGGAAGAGTACCTCAAAGAAGCCGAGGGCCTGCCTAGAGGACCAGTATAAGATAAATAAGGAGTTTTGAACTGTAAATGATGCAAAGATATTGCATTAGAATATAAATATAGAACTGGAAATGTGTATATGTCCTGTTGAAGGGGTTAGAAAGGTGAGTACAGTATGTTGTGCCAGATTGAATAGACTCCAAATATAATTATGGGAAAAGTATAGATTAGCAGGTTGATTGCCTCAGCTGTAATATTTGGCTACAATGTGCACGGTTGACCTTATGAATTGTGTTTCATACTCTTCATAAAACAATATAGAAATTTAAACTCAGATATAAGGCTACATGCAGTTTGACACCAATGTAACTTTAAGGGTGGCAACAACACCTGAGTCACTAAGGTCCCTTGTAGATTTAAAAGCTTTATAATGACAAGTATTATGGAGACAAATATCCCATTTTGTTTAAATGTAGGTATGCAAGCACAATAACTAATAATGAAAAGTACTAGCAAAATACTTTTTAAAGTGTCTTGAAATATATTTTGCTACTGGTGTAGTAGTTGTGGTTACACATCCTGTCCACTGTCCAAAGTCCACTTTCCTGACATTATTTTGTCATTATTGTATTGTATAGTATATGTTGTTTACTACATCTGAAAATGATGAAGAATAATTAGCTGTGAGAATATGAAATCCCTGGTGAAAATTAGTTTTTCGCTGTACTTTACAGGAAACATAGATCACTTGTCATGCTACACAACACCAAAGTTTTACCTTCCCACTCTCTAATAATCAAACCTACTTTAAGAAAGACAAACCAGCTTAAGAACGTGCAACCTTTCCAGCCTGCTAAAGTTGACTTCAGAATAAAGGTTGAAAACCTGACTAGAGGGGATGGTTTGACTTCCCTCTTGTGGCCATTTGGGGCTTCCAACCTGCAAAGTTACCCACAGTGAAACTTTACACGTGTCAAGATATCATTAGTGTTGCCACCATTTAGGAATGAGATTCCTGTTTGGTAGAATGCTGGGGAAACTGTAGCAGAAGATGGAATAAGCATTTTGGTGAACTTATACATATGTATGATATAGCCAACTCGATAACAGCACAATCATAGAAAGAATAATCGAATTACAGAGCTTGGAAGATAGAGGGAGATAGTGAAGAAAACGTTATTAGGGGAGGAGTGAGATGAGGAGAGGAGAGAGTAAGGATATCTTGTACATTTTCTAGGAATGGGGAACATTAATCATCTTTAACTTCATTCGGATGTTCAGATGAGCAAAAAGCATCTTTAGATGCTGCTCAAATGGGAGACCTATAATCTACCTGTAAGTAGATGCAAGAATAAAATGTAAGGATTGTTCAATGAGGAGATTATGACTATAGCTCAGACAGAGAGAGAGCAGGAGAGACAGAAAGCAGATAGAGAGGGGCTTAGAAAGAGAAAGGACGGACTGCGCTGTGAGGGCTTCAAACTAACTTATTAAATAAGAGAAGGTCAGATGAGCTCTAGAACTGACTGCTGAAACCTGATATATCACATGTCACCACAATTAAGATCTCTTTTCATCATTAAGGACACCTCTCTCTCTTTCTCTCATACTCTCCCTGTCCATTGCATATCTGATCCTCCATTTGCAGTTTGCTCACTCTCATAATCATCTGTAACTTCCACACCTCCTTGATAGCAAGAGTATTCAGAGGAAATGGACCTTGCTCAGCGGCTCCCCAGCCCATATCCAACTCCCTCTCCTCCTGCCCTCCCATCCTTCCCGGAGGACTGATGAGAAGATGAGAGCTGCTTGTCTCTGAGCTCTCTCCCAGGCTTGTTCCTTTGTTTAATTGGAGTTTTATTGGTGACAATCAATTCATTTCTATCTGTGCTCTGGGCTGCATTGATCTGCTGTCACTGAGAAGAGTCAAATGTACAGTTCCACTCCCACCACACTAGAAACCACAGGCTCCGATGCAGGCTACTTTCTGTTTCTACTACCTTACTGCTTGTTGTGATTAGTAGCAGAAATTACTTTACAGTCGTTTTTTTCCATGTTTTTTTTCACATTTACTTCATATTTCCTCCCGGAAGAGTAATAAAAACCAATGTTTTCCAGACACTATTTGTGAACAGACAGAGGACGCTAATTCAGGGAAGGAAGTCTTAAAGCTGAATGCATATGAGTTTTTACTTTGAAGTCACCGTTTACCTTAAGTGCTCTCTCAACCACTTTTGAAGGAAAACATCATAAATCTGTTCAAAGTGCTGGTGAAAAGCTGAGAATACTAAGGTAAAAAAATCTTATTGTAGTTCTGAACTTCAAAGATGAAATTTGTTAAAATTTCAGCCACACCACTGAACTGAGGTATGAGTTATGTTGTAGGGCCCTGAAATTTTAATGACGTTCACTTCAGCTATCGAATTTCATTTCCATTTTGTTTAGATGAGATCAAGAACACCATAGTGACTGAAAATGTCATCATTTAGGGAAATCTCCACCGGGCTTAATCTGTTTTTATGTTGTAGTTCTGTTGGCTTCATTGGGCTTTGACTTCCAGTGCATGTTGGGGCAGTTTTTTGCAGCTCAGTGTGAAGTGGTTGAGACGGAGCTCAGCAACTCCACATCTGAAACCATGGTTTGCTACTCCAACACAGAGGATTATTCCCTTTAGTTTGCAAGATTTGCTGCTGTTCAGTCTTGAGAGTCTTGATCACATTTGAGGGTGAAATGGAGTGCAAGTTGAAAAAAGTAGATTGGTCCACCATCCACAGTGGTGGTGACAAGGGCACTGGGCCTGAAGGGGAAGCTCTCAGTTTTTGATCTATGTTTCTGCCCTGGGTAATGACTGAAAGATGATATAAACTCTGAAATAAAACACACATAAGGCAGGGCAGGAAGATCTTGACCAGAGGATTTGACAGGCTTCAATAAGTAACAGACATGCAGATTTGAATCAGGTGAACAAACAGTATTGGCAGGACACTAACGCCAAGTCGTGGAATGAATAAAATAGCTTTCAGCCAGGTAACAGGTTTCCTATAGTATGTGGCAGGAATGTTAAGACACAAAGGCAACACAGACGGTGGTAAGGACTTCAGATAACCAGACACAGCTTGGAGAAGAGGTGCTGGCCATGTCATTGAGAAGTTTGGCATTTATAGTACATTTAACATTTTAGACGTCTCCAGCACCTTGGGGCAGACCCAGAGGGCTCATCCCAGGGATTACATCCCTAACTGACCTATGAACACTTTGGGATCCCCCTGAAAATGTAGGATGTGGCTGAAGAGAGAAATATTTGGGCTATTTTACTTAGCCTGTTGCCACCATGACCAAATAAAAGATGAAGAAAGGTGAACTGAACATGTTTAAGTGCTGGTAGCGTGGTACTGCGGCTCAGACAATTCAATTTTACCAGCAGTGACTCCACTCTGTTTTGACAACGATCATATAATGAAAAAATGAAACTTTTCTTCCTTCCTCCAAAAAACCGGGAGAAGTGAAAATGACATTTAATTACATAAAGCAAAATAAAGCCAGGAGGAAAAAAGATAAACCAGTAGGGGGAAAAACGGAGAGAGAGAGAGAGAGAGAGAGAGAGAGAGAGAGAGAGAGAGAGAGAGAGAGAGAGAGAGAGAGAGAGAGAGAGAGAGAGAGAAAGAGAGAGAAGGTAGTGAAAGCGATTTCGCAGTCCAGTGGTGTCGCTGGATTATCATGAAAATGAAAGCTACTGAGTCAGGGAGTATCAGGGAGCAAGGAAATGGAGCCGAGACAGATAACACAGTAAGGGAGAAGAATAAAACGAATAAGAGAACCAGTGTAGAGAAAGCAGAGAGGTCTGTAAGACAATATGAAAGGAGAGTGCAAAGAAAGAAAGAAAAGGTAAAAAGACAATATATATACGACACACACTGAGATTTGAGTGCAATAAGACAAAAATGAGAATCACTCACCCCATAGAGAATAATCAGAGGTTTCTTGAGAAGTAATATCTGTAATATTGTTTCAAGTAGACCAGCTCAGCTCTGAAATAATTTTTCGTTAAGGAAGGGATGGAGTCTTTTTTTTCCCATGGATCAGGCAAAATTTGAAAAGTATTCTGGTTGATCATGAGCAAAAGTTTCACCTTTTAGAATCTGGTAAAAGGTGAAACTTTTGTATAGGCTAACATTTTGTGGCATATACAAGAAATAAAGCTACAGTATATCAAGGTGTTTTTTTTTTCATTCAGCATTTACTTAAGAAAGAAAAGAAAGAAAGAAAGAAAGAAAAAGATGCGAGACAGTACTCTCTGCCATCTGATGTCTACATAAGGGGATTTATGAAGGTATTGTGTGCCGTCTTAAGTGTAATATGCTGACAATACTGCAAAATATTGCAGATGCCACAAGATAGGACTGAGAGGGAAATGTAGAAATCCCTAGTTGTGGAGTATGAGGTAACACAAGTGCAGCAAGAAATCCAAAATATGCAGTACCACAAACACTTGACTTTTTAGGTTCTTCAGGGTTTTAAGTTTTGCTGTATTTTTATTTACAGAGTTTCATGTTTAATCATTTTGCATCTTAAATGTAACAATTAAGCCAACTCAGGCAATCATGAGGGATTTATTGAAAATATTGTAATTACTGTACAAGCTAGATGAACATCTTTAATACTATTACCATTTGCTTATCACAATTAGATCAGTATCTCTGTGCTAGCAGAGGTCAGTATAAGAACAGGTTCAGCTACACAGGGCTCATCTACCTTTACTGTTAAAAAACAAATCAATAAACCTGCTAAACATTACACAAATCAAAATACTCAAAATAACTACATCATACATAAAGATAGTCATGTATTTAAACACAGTGCAGCTACAGTATGTTGCTGTCACAGTCTGAGTTTAGAAATACACTGTCTGCCAAAATCTCACAATCCTTTTTACTTATGAATATTGAAGTAGTTAAATTTTACACTTGAAGCCGATTATCTCTTTCCATTATAATCTAAACACACATCTGCTATCACACTCAGCTGTAAACTACTCCAGTTCACATGAGGATCACAGTCCAGTGAATCATAAATGTAGGAAGAACAAAGCCAGCCATAACCAGAAACTAGAGCTATGATGAAATGAATTGTTACACCTTTGTTTTTTGGGGGAAAAAATGTACTGGTCTACTGCGTGTATAGCACAAGGGAATTAAAGAAGACTATACTCACAGAGCTTAACTGCCATAAACAGACACTACTACTAATGTTAACAAAAAAAAACAAGGTGGGATTAAGAGACAATGTAAGATATTAAACTGGACGATCACCCTGTGGGTATGAAACGCTGCCAGATAAGCATACAATGCTAACAGCACAATAGGCATCAGTGCCAGAATTGTGTGTGGGAGTTTTAATTTATTAATGTTAAAACAATCCTAACATCACCAAATCAATGAAAATACTTTTTTAAATAATAAATCACATGATTAATCCCAAGTGAAACAAGTTCAAAAACCTTAAGAAAGCTGAAGTCCTCAAAAAAAACTAAGGAATTAAAATGTGGCAGCAACCCTTTAAGAAGATCAGTCAGTATTGTATTTAAACGTGCTGTATAATGCTAATATTAGCCAAAAAGCAAAAGCAGCAGCTGACAGTCTAACAGCCCTCTTGAGAGCTGACATTAATGTGGGTCTGTAACTAACCATTGTTTTCCATAATTGATTTCATCTTTTGATTAATTGACTAATCTATGAATGAAAACAGTGAAAATGCCCATCACAATATTAAATGTCTTGTTTTGTCCGACCAAAACTTCAATTTACTATCACAAAAGACCAAAGAAGCAGCAAATTCTCACAGATCAGAACCTGGAATCATCAAATATCTGGCATTTTTGTTTGAAAATGTCTGAAATGATTAATAAATGATCAAAATGGTTGCTGATTAATTTTCTTTGAATCACCTAATTGATTAATCTGCTAATTGGCTAATTACTGCCACTCTACATTTATGCCTCTAGCAAGGTAGTAATCTCAAGGGTATTGGCCATGTTGACCTTTCCGAAGGATAGATATTGGACTAAAGCTACAAGCAGGTGCCATTATAAACCGATATTATACAGCCACCTAACACAGAAGAAAATGGCATAAAACAATTCATCCACAATCAGAGTTGTGCAACTGACTGAGAGATTCACAGAGACCTGTTTGCTGAAGCCCCCACTTCTACCCTGCATGCAGTGAGCAAAAGTCTTAAGAGGATTTTTACACAAACATTTGGAGTTGGACAAAGAAAGCAAGAAGATCTGCTGTAATTTCAGGCTGATTGTTCCCGAGCACTGGAACATGTGAATGTGAATGTGCAACACACTATCTAACTTATTTTTTTCTTTGCCAACACATTAGGACAATGTAATCAGAAGGCAAGAAAGGGTCCATATACCATATGTAATTCAGGGTACACTAAGATCTCTGGCTGTCTATCTTGGCCTTTAAAAGTTGAACACAGTAGGCCCATACAGACAACCTATAATGATCAAAAATGAGAAAACAAGTCAGTAATGGATAATCCTATGCTGCTCAGAATATGCTGGATGGGGATGTTACAGTTTCTGATTGGTCCCTTGGTCACGATGTAGAACAAGTATTACTGCAGTGTGAACATTTCATAAGTATTGGTTTATATGATGATTACTGAATATCAGTAAGTAATACATCACCTTTTCTTAATGACAAAATTGAATCAATGAATTTCGCAAATTCACAAATTATAGCTTTGTGAACTATCTGATTCTCTGAGAGAGAGAGAGAGAGAGAGAGAGAGAGAGAGAGAGAGAGAGAGAGAGAGAGAGAGAGAGAAGAGAGAGAGAGAGAAAGAGAGAAAGAAGTATTTTACACTTTCTCCATAATCAGTCTTTAAATCAGTTAAAAAACTAAACTGTGAAAACACTGCTGATGTCTCATGTCCTACATTCAACTTCACTAAGATCTCTCTATGCTGCTTGCCCAAAGGTAGACAAGAGAAGTTAATACAACCCACAGTATGCTTTATCTATGAAGCCATTAGAGGATTTTGCTCTCAGGAGCCTGACTTCAGTGGCCATAGATCAACTGTGTGTAGTAGTCCTCCCTTGTTTCTCCTATCTTACTGATCACATCAGATCAGCATGCCGGAGTGTCTTTGCCTGGGTGGGCAGACTTCCCACATGTCTGCAGTGATGCCACAGCACCTGATCAATAACCCAAGGCAACTCTTTTGGGACCCATCTAGGAAGAAAGGGAGGGACAGAAGAGAGGAGGGAGGAGGAGAGGGGGGAGCTGGGCCGCGTTGGTGGAGTGAGGGTGTCTCGTTTGCATGCGGGATGGCAGGCAATGCATCAAAAGATGACAGCTCTCCCATTCTTCCTTAAATAAGAGTGGTGAGACTCTTGCTGGATGCGCCTTAACTTTAATCATTCATCTAAATAACTGTTGCAGAAGTCTGCTATACCAAAGGGGGGGCTGCAGCTCCAGGCAGGCTGCCATGGGCATGGGGAATATGAGAACTGACGTTGCGCTCTTGGATTTCTCATTTGTAAACGTGTAAACATATATTTGAGTCAGATTGCAAAAGCACAAAAGCGCTTGTCCTCATCACCCGCAACACCTCCACCTACCCCCCACCCCGCCTTCCTTCACTCTTTCTCTCTCATAGATTTATGTATTGAAAGACTTTGAAATTCATCGAGGTTAAGGTTCGGAGGTGGTGCAGGGTACTCAGGCTCTGGCAACATGAGTGACGTGTTGAACAGCTAACTGACAGTGATTGATGCCCTCTGTGTTTCGTAACTTATCAAGCGCATATACGCACACTCTGCAAACAGACAAACAGCAGAAACATTTGAGATAAATAAAGAATCAAATAAACACAAGGGACTGGTGTGGGGGAAAGAAAAAAACCCAACAACCTATCTGCATAATGAATAGATGAGATGAAGAGAAGGAGGGAGAAGAGAGGCAGGGATTCCCAGCGGGTGAAACTGAGCCTGGGAGACGTCAGTTGGGGAGGGATACAGGGACACATGGGCCTGTGACGACTCCGACAAGTCACCCAGGCGGCAAAATAAAGACCGGCTTCCTCAGATTTGTTTCCAGTGCTCATCAGTAGGAGAGCTGGATGACGGATGGACTGGCACTGGGCGCAATGCGAGCATGTCAAAGTTACTCACCATAATAAAGACCTGCTCTTTTTCCTTCCATTCGCTTCCCATTTTTGTAGCCACCTGCAGTCGCGCTGCCTGCAACTCATTCCATTTCATTTCAGTCTGGCTTCGTTTGTGTCTTGTGCTTTGCCCTGTGTGCTTTTGTGTATTGCACTGCATTTATTTGGTTATCACAGTTTTTACATTTTCCTGCTTGCGTTCAAGTTTATGGCTTCAATAATTTCTCTTTTTTCTTTTTTTGTGTTTAATTGCTTATCCTTTCATCCATCCATCCATTCATGGATAGAATAAGAACATGCTTTTTATGCTTTCTTTCTTCCATCCCTCAATTCCTTCTCTTTCTTTTCCTCCTTTGCTCCATCCATCCATCCACCCATCTGCGACTTTGACATATGAAAAATTATGACAAGCTCCCGACACCTCCCTCCATGTCTCATCCATCCTCCATCCCTCCATTTCCCTCCCTTCCTTTATTTCTTCCCTCTTTTCTTCCATTTGTCCATCCTTCCATCTATCCATGATTATGACATGACAAGTATTATGAGTATTTCTTCTTTAATTCATCTGTAACACAATATTTCTCTGATCCATTCCTCCCATCGTCCTTCATTTTCTCATCACATCTTTCCTTCCCTTATGTCCTCCATTTATTCTCATCTCTCTAAATCCTTCCTTTATTCTCCTCCTTCTTTCTTTTCCTGCATCCTTCCATTCACCCACCCACGCAACCATCCACAACTGCATGACTAGTGTTAAGACTAGCTCCTGACACTTCCTATCTGCACTCTTACTCTCTTCTTTCTTTTTCTGATGTCCCCATGCTTCGGTCCTATAGCTCATCCTCTGATCTGCTGTTCCAGTTGTCATCCTTTCAGTTATCCATGTCTAGAATTAAAACATTTCTGATACTTTCTTCTTCTTCTTTACATCCCACATAATCACCTTCCCTCCATCCTCCCTTACTTCATTAAATTCTTAATTTCTCAATTCATATTTGCTATTTCCTACTTTCTTGCGTCTTTCCATTTCTCCATCCTTCCTTTTTTCATCCTAAACTTCCCTCACCGCTTCATCATCCATCCATCCATCCGTGACTACATGACCAAAATGATTGCTAGCTCCTGATACTTCCATCCTTAATTTCTTTCATCCCTCATCCTTAATTCCAAGCATATTTCCCTCCTCCCCACTTTCCTTTCATTTTGCTGCCAGAGACAGAGCCTCCCAGTTTCTCTCCCTGGATTGAGAGTCAGTCGGCTTTTGGGATGTAATAGGATAATTAGACAAAGATGAAAAGACTAAGCATTTCCATGTCTGCTCCTCCCCTGCTGTGAAGGATGCTCTCCATGCGTTTGGGGCCTAAGCTGAGTGGGGCTGAGCGGGGGCAAAGCTCAAACCTGCGAGGGGATACATGGCTCTCCAACTTGGGGCAGACTGTCTTCAGCGGGGCTGGTTGCAGAGTTAATTGGAGAGAAAACAGTGGGAGGTGCCAATGAATAAAACCCTGAGAGACGCTGGCAGCAGGGCACGGCGACATTCCCCTGTTCACTTCAAGGTTATGCACGAACACAAACACACACACCTGCTTCTGAGGCTGAAGCGACAAGGTTCCTGGAGTATTATTAGATTAGCTCCAGAATGACTCTATTCTGTTGTATTAATCACATGAAAAGAATTTAGAAAAGACATGTCACAAGAGGTAGACAATACATAAATATACACAAATCGAGCACACAATATATAACAAGTTTTCTCCTCTCCTGCCTTTTGGATGCCTTTGCTAGTGTATAAATCACCCAGCTTCAAGGACACAGCATTGGGACCCCTAACTGGGATCTTTCACATCCACCATCTGGACGCAGAAAACCAGAGTGCTGACCAGCGGCCCTGCTCTCATTCTGTTCCTCAGGACGAACTGCAAGATGGGGGCGGGTGTATACTGTAGAGAGAAACCTAATCAATCCAACGACTGCTTAGTGTGTACTGGACTTCATAGAAAATCCTCTCTGGAGATGAAGAGGAGTTGAATAGAGCAGTAATGATATTTTGAGAGGGAGACAAGAGAGAGAGAGAGAAAGACAAAAAGAGAGAGAAGCTGTCAGTGTCTCCGCTCATCCAGAACTGTCCAAAACATTCATTCACACACTCCCTCTCTCTCTTTCCTCTTTGCTCACCCTCCTCCAGAGACTGTGGTCTTCCATCATTCGACTTGGTTTCACACTCCAAGACCCAATATCAAACTAGATATGAACAGAAATGAGAAACACAGGATTGTCTTTCCACAGACAATTGTGTCCACTGCGGTTATTTGTGTCATACCATCCACTGGTGTAAGTAGGCCTATCTCTCTGGGCTGCCAGTCTGCCTGCCTGCTGTCTTTCCATCAGGCCCAAAACATTACTGAGGACAGCAGTATTCCTCTTTCCTTCTCTCACTCTCTTTACCAGCTCAGGTCATCTCACCTGCAGGGCGATGCCCAGTGGCTGATCATTTGGTCACTGTCAACACCCAGATGTGCACACACACACATAGACATTATTCTTGACTGCAGATGCCCACATTCATACCGTACATCCAAAGAAACACATCTGTGCACACTACAGAGGCACTTAACTGGTGTTCATGCTGAAGCTTCAAATTTTGTAGAAAAAGACCAAATCATCACCAAGTTGTAATGTGTTTTTGTAGGGATGGGTGACACTGGTAATTCATATTGGTATAAATCACAATATATAAAATTGTTTTTAAATTAAAAGACATTTAAAAGCAAAATAAATAGACGGTAATGTCTGTTTCTGGGAAACCAGTGAATCAAAAATCTAACAATTTAATGCCTAAATTGCTTTGTAATAGTGAAATAATCTGTAGATCCAATGTCATAATAATCTACACTATTGATTTGCAACACTGGCTGCAATGGCAAAACACAAACAGAGATAATAACAACATTAATAAGATTTTTTGTGGTGTTTATAACACCTTGAGTGTTTTTTGTTGTTGTTGTTGGTTTGTATTTTGTTTCTATCAATTATGATTACACTTTAATCATAATGTTAAATGCTGACAATAACCGACTAATAATGGATTTTGATGTTTGACAGGTTTTTTTTTTTTTTTTTTTTTTTTTTTACAAAAACAGATAAAAACATTTTGCTTCATTTTAACAGTTAAAAAATAGGTTATCATAGAGAGTTGTGTCTGTGATCTACTGAGTAGGACAATTTGCGGTTGAGAAAAAAACTTATCAGTTCTCTCAGGTGGACACACAATGGAGACACTTGTCTAAACTACCTCAAACACAACTTTGGCATTTCTATGCTGTAATTCTTTGTTACTTATCAGCCAACATATGCACCAAAATACACCTGTAATAAGCTGATATCAGCCAATATATCGACTGATATATTTGGGCTTAGCTGTACTGCTGAGATCTGGGAACATGCCAACATAGCTACAAAAGAACAAGCAGTCTGATGATAAGAGAAGTAAATGACCACACGGGGTCAAAGAGGTCAAACCACAAGTGAGCAGACCTTAGTAATAATCACTCAGTCTGCCTGTGAACTGTGATGGATGTTTATGACAGACAGTTTGAGTGATATCTTTGCAGTTCGCCTTCTTTTTGCTTTTGAAGTATATATAACTTAACTGAGAGTTTGTTTAAAATCTGTCTTTTCATTTGACCACTCTTCTTGCCCTGTATCACTTCTGTGAAACCATGTCGCCGTGTATCAAGATCTTGTAAAATAGATTTAAATAATAAACAAATTTTATTAAAATAAAATCTTTGTAGATAATTTGCTATCATCTCACATTATCATCATGTTGCCCAACCCTGTTCTTTTTGTGACTTTTGCAAACAAAAAGCCTCAAGCAGTTTTTCTCAGGTACAGAGAACCAGTAGCGGAAGATTTTTATAAAGGAATATATGGCACTGCTACAATATGATAGCTGTGTATTTGTATTA
This sequence comes from Euthynnus affinis, assembly GCA_029490765.1. Lineage (NCBI taxonomy): Eukaryota > Metazoa > Chordata > Actinopteri > Scombriformes > Scombridae > Euthynnus > Euthynnus affinis. The sequence goes on along the minus strand of CM055840.1, from coordinate 22,308,817 downwards.
CTGACCTGCACTCATTCACACTGCTTGTGTTGATTCAACAGCGATAAAAGGCTCTGGACAGACCAAGACTTGTGACTAATGGTCCAGCAGGATCTGTGGTTCAATTACCGTGTGGGGCAGCTCTCCTCTGTCCCTGGGCTAGAAGCTTTACTGGAATAGCTTCAGTAAACACAAACACTCACTCTCTCTCACACACACACACACACATTTCCATCCACACAAACACACACACACAACCTTTATAAATGTGATGTCACTGACCAAAGGATATCAACACTAATACATTTCTCTCCTTCGTTTTTTCCTTAAAGATATGTCCAGAAGAAACGTATTGGAAGATTGGATATTGGCACTATCTAAATGAATGTTTTCAGGCCCTGGGGAGGCAAAGGCTCACTGCACCGTCTGGGTCTTTAAAAATCAGGGGACAGCTGATGAAAAGCTTGGCTGAAACAGTTTATCCACAATGGGTGAAAAAACACAGGAAATGAACAGCGACCTATGAAGTCAGTTCCAGCTCTTACACGGATCTGTTTTGATGGTTAGCGGGTGGGAATTTTAACAAGAATTCATAGTTTCCCTCAGCTGGCGAGTTTGAATCCAAGGCATCTTGACCAAACAAACTTGATTTACTGAAAGATGTCATTGACATCATGTTCTGTGTAGCAGAGCCACAGTTTGGACACTGTGCTTAAAAGGCAAAAAAAAAGAGCTTATATCAACAAAACGCGCTTGGCCTTGGCATTCACAATAGCAAGAAAAAAAAAGAAAAAAAAAAAGAAAAAGATAGATGCAATAAAAACATGACTAGAATTTTCTTGAGCTCCCCACTGGTCCAAGCAGCTCTACAATGACAAAACTGAACTGACTGACACGCACGCACACAAACGCCCACACGGCATAAACACAAGACGGGTTTAAAGATCTGGCGAGTTTCCAGAGCAGATGGGTAGGTTGGGTAGGGGACTGGGGTGGGCCTGGTGGGTGGGGGGTGCAGGAGAGCGTCAATCTGTCATTTCTAACAAGCCAGGAGACTTGGAGCCAGGGCAGGTCACAGACACAGGACATACACACACATACGCACACACACTCGCCCACTCCTCGTCCTTACGCAGGCGTCACATTCCAACTGTGGCATTCCTGCTAATTAGAACACAAATTAATGATCCAAGCTAGAGAGACAGGCTGACTCTCCCTCCCTCTAGTAAACATTTAGCCTTCCTCCCAGTTGCACCTTCCTCTGCATTGACTCCTCATTCTGTTTTCTTTTCTCTTTTGTTTTTCTACTTTTTCCATATCGTCTCTTTAAGCTATTTTTTTCTCCTTCAAGACAGGTGAGAAATACACTTAAGGATGGTGCGTTGGTTTGCAAACACAGCCTGTTCCTCATTAATTAATTAAGATTAAAGGGCGTAATTTGCATACTCAGGTTTTGTCTCTATCGGACGAGACACATACAATATTTATCTGTTCAATATTTATTTCAGCCTTCCTTGCCCTCTTGCACACCTCTGCTTTACTTTTATCCTCTTTACAATTTACAGAAATAGTTTTACTTATACACAGACGCAGTATGCTGTTGTCCACTTGTTGTTTTATATGGATGTATCTATTTTTTTTCACCTACTTGTGTCCACCTGTATTCACTTGTTCTGCTTTGTTGTCCTTGTTTTGGCTGTATGTCCACATGCATCTCCTGAACTTTGTTGTGAGTACATTGAGATCCACTAGAAACCAGATTCAGTTTCTTTATATGTGTATAACATGCTTTGTCATTAATGTTGATTTTGATATATTTGGAGGAAATGTTTCTGACTCTAAAAGGTAGATATAAACTTAATCAGTAAAGCTATCAAGGTAGCTCAATCACAACTTCCTCTGTCTCTTTGACAATTCTACATCTTTTGTCTCTCTTGCATTATTTCCCATTGGCATTAGTGTGAAATTGCCAGTGCATAACTTGAAGAAAGTTAAAGATTGGGTTTGTAACTCATAGAACAAGTGCCGGTAGTTCCCTCAGAGCTGCACTGCTGAATAAATTGCTTGTTTTGTGATTGTATCTTTTATTCTTTCAGGGAGAACAGTGATAAATTCTGGGGCAAAGTCACAGCAAACAACAACAAACTCAACCTGCTGTGTTCTTCTGCGGTCCAGGACACCTTGCCCACAATGCATCAGTGGAGGGCCGACCTTGAGTGTTAGGCATTAAGGTCAGGAAGCATCATTAGCCCTGCTTCCCCACTGCAAGGCTAAGAATAGGAACATGAACACAATCACTCACTTTTTAGTCAGGGTTTGCTGGAGACAGCAAAACAATTAAATATCCCACAATAGGACATATTGGCTTAAGTGGGACTGAATGAGCAATAGGACAGAATTAAGCACAATTAAACTATGAACATTATCTAAACTCCCAAATCACAAAACATGTATTTAACGTCTTTCTGTTATTTAAAACTTAAATGAGCCAAAATAAAAGAATTATGTACTCTTTTTGTCTTTTGTCAAGGCTGTCTCTTCTAGATGATATTGCATGTACATGTTTATTTTTCTACCATTCACTGGTCATGTTGCTACATGCAAGTACACACACCATACACCCATTGTTACTGTTATATTATCTCTATACAATAGGTCCTGTTGCAAAAATCTCTCTGGAAAAAAGTCACATGTCAGAGACTGAAATACTACTGCTTTGATTTATTCAGATAAATAAATGCACCCCACTCGTTTCACTAAAGTATGCTGGGGGAAAAAAAACCCAACAACAAACCTTTGCATGATGAGGAAAGAACGTGTTCTTTTAAACACATACAAATCACCTGCTGATAACAGCCCACACCCTCTATCTCTGCATCGCTGTTTCTTTCTCTTCAGTCTCAGTTGGGGCTCTGACTCACAATCAATACCTTTCGCCACTAAGCCAATCTGCAATAATAAAGGCATTACAGACAGGAAAAAATAACACCAAATCTTATTAAATATGGGAGATGGTCTCTTCCCTTCTATGTCTTCCTGGCTGTTGTTGCCTAGGTGAGCAGGAAACAGCTCCATTGGTCTGTACACAGCGGTTGATTTGATCCCCAAATGTTCTGAGATGATCAACAGGCTCTGGATCAGGGCCTGTATTGTGGGTTACAGGTAGAGTTTAGAGCTTAGCATTCTGCTCAACACTCAAACCAGCCATGTATATTTCACAGGATTGTCTTTTATATTCAGTCTGTGGCTCAGTGGAGCACTCATCTTTATTTCATTTTGTGGCATTTTTTAATTTTAGCTGAGATTGTTTTATTTTATTTTGCATCCACCATCTCCTCCTCCTCCTCCTCCTCCTCTTCCTTCCTGACAACCCCCTCTGCTGACTGAATCAGTAATGACATTATGCATCTTGCACTCTGAAGCTTTCAGCAAAGCAAACACTAACTTCTAGCAATCTGATTTCTGCTCATACTGCGCCAAACCTGGAAAAGAAAAAAGGGAGATTCACACTATGAATCATGCCCATTTTTGTCTCACAAAGAGCAAAAATCTACAGTCAGTTCACCCAAATCAATCAAACCAAACATGTTTCCCTACTTAAGTTTTGGTTTTATTTTCTCAGGTTTAGAGATTTCTGCTGCTGAGATTTCTCCTATTACAGCAATGTAAAAGAGCTTTTGTTTGATTCGCTGGGAGGACCAACACATATCTTTTCAGAAACAATGTCCTGGTTATTATTTCTTAAAGGTACCCCAGAATTTTGGATTACATGTACTCAGTTACTTTCCACTAATTAAAACAAAAAGTTAGAAAAGTATAATGACAAATGAAGGCGACAATGTTCTCCTCCCCCTTTAGCCCCAAATATATGAATCTATCACATTCTCATGCCTTCATAGAGTCATCCATGCCTTCTACACTGTGGTAGACAGTCATTTTCCTCACACAGTTCGTATCTATCGCCCTTTCCAGTGGCCTCAGAATGACAAGGAAGGATGACAGAGTTCTTCAGATCGTCTCGGTTGGCTCGATCTCAAGGGAACAATTAACCCACAAACACAACAGTCTAAACACACTGAGTTGGCTTTGCCAATACAACCTCAAGGCAATAAGGCCAGCAGCCCACTCTCTACAAATTTGTTTGTGGTCTTTGGTAAAGCTGCTCACAGGCCCCCCTGGACAATCCCAATTAGCTGGCAACTGAAAACTAAACTGAGCGTTCTTGAAAAATGCCAGAATTATTACTAATCCACACCAAGTCAATTTACTTTAAAAGTGTTGTTTGTGCAAGTTGCTGCATTTATCATCCCAAAATAACATTTGAAGAAATCTGCCAAATAAAATTCAGGGTTTCTTTTCTACGGTGACCTCTGTTAGTGTACTGCACCACCTCCATGTATTCCTTTGATGTTGACTAGAAACTGATAAATCTGTATCGAAACTGATTGGCTGTTTCTCCATTTCAGAAATATGGTTCAGTGTGATTGGCCGAGCCTCCACCTAAGTGGTTCTGCATTTCCTACACGCACCATTTATGTTGTAAAATAACAGAAAAGCTATTTTTTGCTTTTACTATTTTAGATCATAACAACACAGAAAGAACAGTCGACAGAGAAAACAAGTAGATTTCCTCTTTTACTACTCCAACATAACCTATAACAACCGAGCCAAAATTATGTACTGAAACCATCAAAGGTTTACCTTTAATATATTTCAGTACATCATTTTATTCTTTATCCTACAAATGGTTTCAGCATGGCCCTCATGCCCCCTGGAACAATATTCTATGGAAAATAGCACTTTCCATTTTGGAAAGGTTCTTTGTCCAGCCAATGGGAAATAGGTTTCTGGGTTCTCTTAGGCTGAGAAAAATCACTTCATTCCTTTATGACCCTTTCAGAGGGCTCACAGAACATAACATTAACAAAACTGAGTAGAAACAAGAAAGAAAAACAGCATTGAGCTGAATTTAAATTGGTGACACATTTCACAAATAAAACTGCCAGCTTATCCAGCCACTGCATAATCTTTGTGAATCCACTTGTGACGAGTTCCGTTTTACATCAACACTTAGTGAGAACTACATGACATCTTTTCTCACGTTCTTAAACCACAGTAGATGGCAAATTCGCAACAAAAATGTGATTAATTCACTATTTAATTAAGTCCCAAACCATCACAGATAGACTATTGCTAATTTGCAAAACCTAAATATAATGGCCTATTGCCAAAAACCATACATTTAATAATATAATATTGCTTAAAAAAATCCTACAAAATCAAACAAATGTAGCTAAAAATCTACCCAAGCACAAACTTAGCTTTATGAAGTACAATCCCTCGAGAAAAGGTTTATTTAATCTCTTAGATGACAGCTTTAAAGGCTAAATTATAGATGACACATCACTGCTGATGAGACATCTGTAACTATTCTAATGTTTCCACACATTCTCATGTCTTAAACTTAACTCCAGCATTAATATCATTTCATTGATTTAATAAAGCGCTTGTTTTGCATACAGCAGTACAAACATTGCACTGTAAAGTTATGTCATGCAGTTATCTGTTTGCCAAATAATTTTCCAGCTTTTTCTGGTGCCTAAAATGAGAAAGAAATAAAATATGAACATTTACTGCAGTGGGAATAGGAGTTTAGCATAAATCCTCTACTGCATGTGCATATAGACAGACAACATCTGAGACTTAAGGGATTGACATCTAACATGACATTTGTTATGATCTATAAAACAAGTATGAAATGATTTGGCAACAGAATGTAATCTTTAGAAACTGGTAATATGAATGTAAAGGCGACACTGGGATTCGATATCTCAATGAAGAACACAAATGAAATCATTAACTAAACCATTTGGCAACAGAATCTAATCTTTGCTATATCAGACGTGGTAAATGAAAATGGGACGGTGGGTTAATATCTCAACGAGGAACATTTGTTATCACAGATGAAAATCAGTTCTTACCAAAATAGAAATCATTGTCGAGGCAATGTGCATAAAGAAACCAGAGATGTTAAGGTGCAGCAGTATTATGGGTAGGAGGGATACACAAATATTAATGTGGTCTGAAACACACATATTATTGAAACAAACATTAAATTTCAAAGCCTTGTGTAATCCATGTTGTGGAGTTAATAATAAGTGTAGCAGGTAGTGTATCTGATATGAAATACAAAAATAAAAAAATGGTGGGGGAGGAATGTGAATTACACAATTGATATGGGTGACACAGGGGGGCTTGTGGGGAGTACTGACCTTGTGGATTAAACGTCGGGGAAAATTACAAAAAACATTTATCAGCAACATTCATTTGTAAATCTCATTTTAATCTCTATTTAGTGGATGTGGCAATCTCCAAATAATGCACATCCAGTTAAATACAAATTGCTTTGCCTGATGAGATTTTGTAAGATGTGACAAACCTTGAGGCAAACAATGATGTAGGAGCAAAATTTGTAGACACATCATTTTTTGATATTACTCAAAGGTTAAGTCCTTAAGTTGATCGGAAGAATGATGTTCAGCTTGTAGACTACGCCATAAATTCTGGGTGTGTGACGCTCTTGAAATGAGGGTTTACTCATTCAAGGTCTAAATAGGGAGTTTTGATAACAGACTGCTGCTTGGGTACGTATATACAGTAGCACGTTTTTTTTTCTCTTTTTTTAACCTTTTGGCAGTTCTATTTTACAAGGCAACAGGGTAGTCAATCTTTCACAAATATCTTTTTAATCTCTTTCTTTCTGTCCTTGTGTGTGCATGTGTTTGATTTATGTAGCTCAGCAGGCCATCAGGACACGATGCTGGCCTCTCAATACTCTGCTGTCTGATGTACTAAGACATGAGATCACACTAGCCTCCTTATCTCAACTGCAAGAAACATCCAACTGCACAAAGTGAGAAAGAAAAAAAATGTAAAGGAAATGAATACCTAGAAAAACGAAGAGGTTTATAGGATAATATAGAAGAGTGGTGAAAGGCAGACCAGAGAACAAAAACAAAGAATGTCATCTTAACGCTCAACTGAAACCACTTCAGTTCTTGCTTTTTGCAGTCAAAAATCAACATCAAAGTGACTTCCAAATATATTGTTTTAGTGAAAGTAAGATATGGACCACAAGAAGACTAGCAACCACTTGGATGAATAAAGAATATTTTTTTTAAAAAATAGTTGAAATGCTCTTTTAACCTTCAGGCCCCTCAGTGAGCGGGCCAGTGTTTGACTGACAGCTAAACCAGGAGATGGAGAGATGATGTAAACAAACTTTCAATTGCAAGCTAGTGCTGGTAACTGAAAGTTGTGTTTTTGGTCTTGAAGTAAAAGAGACACATGATTTAGCATCTAAACTGACTGATGTTGACATTGGCAGATAAGCTTTTAAGATGTTCAGTGTGTTACAACCAAATAACTATTTTGCTTTACCTGCAATCTGACGTTAGTATTGCACTTTTTCTTCCAGTGGATGTTTGCTTGTTCAACACACCAAGGAGCAGCAATATATATATATATATATATATATATACACATATACATATCTCCATGCTTGTAACGGTGTGTTCATATACTCATAGATACAAAGAAATATAAAGTCTTTAGCCTCTCATGAATCTGTAGCTCTGTGGGTGTGTTGCTTTGAGCATGTAATTTACATACACTGCTCCGACTGGACAGTTGTTTCTCCAACGTAGCCGCCATACTAACTGTGATGGCCCCTCTGCTTTGCTTGCTGCTGCTGCTGCTTTGTTTGCAGGGGAAGGTACCTGAGGGCAGGCTGATTAGCAAGATGGGGCACATCAGGCCCAGGTGTGTCCCGCTGGGCCCAGATGTGAAGCTGCCAGTTCAGATTCTTTCTTCTCTCCACCCCACACACTCCTGAATTGTTTAGTTATTCTTCCTTTGTTCCACCCTACAACACCTATACAGCAAACAGTCACTCATCCACCCACTACATTAATGATCTTACAGACTCACCCCATCAATTTGTTACCACTTTACTACTTTACTTTAATATACAGAATGCCCGTGTGACTTTGCTTTTTTTCCACCATCTAGAGTCAAGTCAATTTAGAGCCGGGCTGTGACAAATAGGGGCTTGTCTTAACAGTTTTTGGAAGTATAGTGGTAATTTTGTTTGGTTTGGTTAAATGTTTTTACCTCTTATGGCAGGTAGACTTCATTGTTTGCAGTTTTTCTGGTGAGTTGTACTGGCGTGGTTTCTCTCTCCCACAGTCTTCGTGCATTATCAGTGGTATTGGTCTCTGGTGCACTGGTACCACATCCAGGCAGTATTTTGTGAATGAGGTTGTAGAAGTGCACTACGAGGATTCACTCTAAATGGGTATAATTGGTTGCATGTAAGTATAATTTGCTAGTGTCCGTTATGTGCATTTGGTCTGCACAGTCCTATGCTAGTGTGTAAGACTTGTTTAACAGTACATAATATTGCTCTATTGCCTAGGTGTCGTTGTTTTGATTTTTTGAAGGCTTTGGCAGAGGAGGTTTTGGATCACTACAATAAGGAACAGTTGTTGAATATTGCTGACCATTTTGAAATGGATGTTGGCGATAGATGCTTTAAAGATAACATAAAAGAAGTTTTGAAGGCTAATTTATTTGAGGAGGGGGTTTTCAAAGGTGAAGGGCGTTCTGATGTTGCTCCTCATAAGCTTGTTGGTCTGTCTGCTTCTGGTGCGGCTGGTTTAAACAGCGGTTTAACTTTTGTGCAGCAGAAAGAACTACTTTTGTTGCAGTTTCAGCAGCAAACAGAAAGGGAGAAATTGGCTCTTGAAAAATTGAAGCAGGCGACAGAGATGAAAAAGCTCAAGCTGGAAGAGTATAAATTGACTTTGATTCGAGATAGTAAGATGGCACTGGGCTCAGGTTCTAATGATTCCTCTGTGTCTCGAGAGTCTTCTCCATGTTTTGATGTGGCTGGTAATTTGCGTCTGGTGCCAAAGTTTTGTGAAAGAGATCCTGACACCTTCTTTTTGCTATTTGAATGAGTGGCTGACAGTAGAGGGTGGCCTGATTCTGAGCGTACATTGCTATTGCAATGCGTCTTAACTGGTGCGGCTCAAGAAGCTTATGCTTCCCTTCCTGTGAGTAACAGCCAGAGTTACACTGCAGTCAAAGCTGCTGTGTTAAAAGTGTATGAGTTGGTGCCAGAAGCCTACAGGCAGAAATTTAGAACGTGGGAAAGGTCAAGTAAGCAGACGCATATGGATTTTGCCAGGGAGTTGGTATCTCACTTTAATCAGCTGTGTTCAGCTTTGGAAGGTAAAACATTTGCTGATTTGTGCAATGCAATAGTTTTTCAGCAGTTCAAAAATTCTCTGCCGAGCAATCCTGCTAACTATATTAATGAGCGTGAAGTCAAAACTGCTGCTGAGGCTGCTGCTCTTGTAGACGAGTATGTCCTGATGCACAAGCTTGATTTTGAGCCCTGTGCCTGTGATGCTGGATGAAGGAGACATCAGCTGGAAAGCTATTGTGGGTTATGATTCAATGTCTGGTCCTTTTGTGTTGTCTGGCTGTTAATCAGCATCAAAGAAGTATTTGTGGTCTGACAGCATCATCATGCATAGTTTATTATCTTTACATTGTTCTGGGTAATTTACCTGAATGGGATTTTAAGTTTTTTTTCTTAACCTGCCCAGTCCTTGCTATTTGTTTTATGAATGTCATGATGGAAGTCAGTGGACCATGGCTAATAATAAAATTATTTGTTTGGTTTTACTCAAATAATTTCTGTCTAGGTAGAAAAGAAACAACAGCATTCTCACAGACCAGACAAGGATGCCATTATGAAACCAAAACTATAAAATATAAATTTCTCCCTTTCAGGTACAGATTTTTCTCAGAAAAAGAGCACAGGGCATACACCTCAGAGAAGCAGATTTGTACTCTGTAGCAGAATAAACGCTTACAGAATTTAATATCAGATGGACTTCAAATACAGTAAACATCAAAAAATAAGACACTGGTTTTAACTGTAGAGTTTGTTACAAAAAGGGGAAAATGGAAAGCTTTTAAAGTGATACTATGTACAGGAGGGATCGTCTGGATCACAGAATACGCAAATTAACTTGATTCATTCAAGAATTTTTCTTTTCACTGCCTGAACTGTAGTTAGTTGAGCTTCATGCATTCAGTCATGAAACACATTTCACTACAGCAGACATGCACTGAAAGTTTAAGGTTATACTGCTGCCAACTTCTCTGCCCAAAGTCATAAGGAGAGGAAGAAGAGTAAGATCAGCATTCCCCGGTCAGTCCTTCAGGGATTCAAACTGTGCTGCCGTTGCCCTCCTTGTTTGTGCTGCATTACATTGTTCACACTCCTTTCAGCCCAACGTACAGACACGCAGCTCTCTGCAGTGAGATGTCCAGCTGCACACTGGTGGAACATATGTGTCTGTTTCTCCGCCTGTCTCTCCGTCTGTCACCTCCTAGCCCTCATTCTATCCTTGTCTGTTTCTCTAGGTGCCACATTATGTCACTGTCAGCAATTGGTCATGTCGCTACATGCAGGTTGGGGTCTGGTCCAAGTGTATGCCAAGGGGAGGGTGTCATCTGATGAGCGAAGTGAACGGGGGCTTCAGAAAACTGGTTCCATCTTGACAAATAGCGAGAAAGCAGCTTTTTTGGATATGTGCACGTAGACCAGCTGTTTCTCAGAGTGAGTGATGAGGACTGCAGTTTCAGTTATCTTTATTAAAGCCAGACTTGAACTTTCATCCACTGGAAAAAAGTGTTGAGTTGTTTGTTGTTAATTAGCTAGTTCCAGTGTAAAATAAAGTTTTAAAAGGAAAAGGAATGTTGGTTTAAGTTATTTTTTATTTATCAATCACCAATTCAGATCACGTTATTCTTTCAATATCACTGTTAATCTCACAAGCTCCATTTTTGCCATGAAATGATCCTTAATCCAGAAAACAGTCTCTGGGAAATTGATTCTGGAACCTGGACTAATCAGGTGAACTATGACGAGTGGTTAAGATTATGGTGATAGGTAGTGCTGTATTTTGAATTTCAACTCAGCACGACTTGCCCCCTTCAAACTTCTGAATATTAATAATCATTGCAGATCTAAACCAAATGTAAACACAGTCCAGTGACTGCATTGCTTATATTTGATTCAACCAGTTTAGTTAAAACAAAAGCAAAACTAACAAATCCTTGTACCTGGCTCCTATATCAGCAGTATGACATTGTCACTGCCTTCCAAAATGAACCCAATGACTGTTACACAAACTATGTGAATTTTTTCTGATGTGCCACTTATGGTTCAGGTTTGGTCATGTTATTGTACTCAACTAAACCACTTGCAGTAGGTAAGATCAAGGAAAGATTGTGGTTATGGCTTAAAAGAACAACTTGATCAATTTGACAAAACAGTCTTCACTCAAGGTCCTTTAAGTGGCTATTCTGGAGCTTTCAGTCATAAGCTTCAGAAGATGGAATTTGCCCAGCTGTCATGAATTTCAAATTGTTTCAGAGTCTTGTCCATTTTGGGTGAAAAGTTGAGATTCAAATTTCATTCTTCACCTTGAAAACAATCTCACCACAAGACCCTCAGTCATTATATGCATGACCACAAAAGGTCACTTGTCAGGAAAACACTGTTGAAAAGTGTAGTTTTAAATGCAAAGAGTACACTGTTTTTTGTTTTGATTTTCTAAAACGAGAATCCTGCATTCAGGTTGTCCGTTATATAATTCATAATTTAAAGGTAGGGTTAGTGGAGTCCATACCCAGTGATGATGATACAAAACCAGTCTTATCAGGATGCAGTGAGTGAACAAAATCTGTGGGCTGGTTGTGTGAGGCTACTCACATACTGGTAACTTCCACATAAATTGTGGACAGCCCTTCAACAGATAATTCCTTCGTTCAGAAACCCTAATAACATCAAAAGCATAAATTGGTAAAATGCATGTCAAGGTCCTCTCACACACGCTGACAGTTAAGCTCTGCATGAGGAGTATAATGAAATTTGCCAATGTGAGGGCAGTTAAGATGTGAGATGATTTTCTGATGCACCCACACAGCCTCAAGTTCAGTTTGCTCTGCACTCCTCTCCCTCCTCAGCCCTGACCTAGACTGCCTCCCCAGTAACCTCCTTTGGGCCAACTTGGACCAAGTTAAAGGAGGGAAAGTCTACCCTCGCCGCCTGCGCACACACCATTCCTTCTCTCTTGCCATCAATCTCTCCATCCCCCCTGCTTCTTCTTTGCGCGGGCTAATTAACTAAAAACCAAGCAAAGATTTTATATAATTCAGCAGTGAGAACTGCCATGTCTTGATCCAGAAACACCCAGAGAGAAACATGGTGACTGGAGCCAGAAACCACCAAGAGAGGAAAAGGGAAAAAATAAAACATAAACCACCAGTCTCCACCAGCATGCTCCAGCAGACGCTATCAGAGTACAAGAAGCTGGAAGCTGAAACTATGAAATTCTCCTCACATATTTTATTTCTTCTAGGGCTACATTTTAATCAGGCACACTGGCAAAGTAGTTGTGGGCCGGGCATGACCAGTATCAAAGTGGGGGAGCAAGGGAGAGGAGGAAGTGGAAGGAGAATGCAGGAGGAGAAATGAGGAGATGGAGTGAAAGATAGAGGCTCGATTGTGAAGGTTTTGACGGGCAGGTGGTGGATGAGAGAGGTGTAAGATGAAAGACAGTGAGGGAGAAAGACAGAGAAATAGACTGAGAGAGGTGCAAGGGATCTGTGACCAAATGGAACTGTTGAGTGCTCGCTTCTCTACTGAATTCTCCTGACCACCCTCCATTAAGCTTGCGTCCAGGAAACAATATATAAAGAAAGTTTTGACATGGAAAAGCAGTCTGCAGGAAACAAATCCAAAAAAATAACAGCTTGTACGAGCATATTCTGTTGCTTTCATCTCAATAATGCATCCCATGTAGCTCCATAAATCCTGAAAGGACAAGCAAGAATATATATCTTCTTTTTAAAAAAAACAAAACAAATCAAATCCTGGAGATTCTTGTATGTCCAGCAGATTTCCACAAGATCTCTTATATATTAAGATAGTGTGATTGCTGAGGTTCAGTGCATACTGAGGCTTATAAAAGGGGTCACCACTCTAGCTGGGTTACTTATGTCCTTTTTTTCCCTCTCACCCTGCCTCAGTTCTCCAATAAATTCAATGCATGTCTGAATTAATGCATTACAAGCCATGCTGGAGATATTAAAAAATGATACAAACTAATCCCTCCTCTACAGTCCCATCTGTGGCAGGTTTTCTCACGCTGAGCTGACCCTGAGCATTCTCTGCCGTCTGCACCATGAGTTATGAGATTTGGTGTCTCTCGGATTACACTTTACAATTTCATTACATGCACAAACTCCTATTCTATATATCTCCACCAGGTGTGTCACTATTAATCATAAAACATTGTGAAAACTCAAGGCTGTCTAATACCTCTAATACCTCATGTGCTACACACATATGCAAATATTACGTCCATGTGTGCCGAACAAAACAAAAAAACATTAGAAGTGAAATGATTAGCTGATTAATCGATTAGTTGATAGGCAGAAAAATCATTTTAAGTCTATTTTCTTGCTTTTCTCTGTTTTATATTGTTGCAAGTTGAATATGTTTGGGTTTTGGACTGTTTTTCATTCCAAGAAAACAATTGGACACCACATAGGGCTCTGTGAAAGTGTGACTGGCATTTTTCTCTATTTTTTGACATTTTATTAACCAAATAATGGTAATAATCAATAGATTGATAAGGACAATAATTATTAGCTGCACCCCTAAAAATCCAATGCATCTACAGTATATATACAGGTAATAAAAAATTGTGCACAAAAACAGCGACACACACACTCATACACAACCTTTCATTTTCTTAAGATTCTGAAACAATTCAGCGCTCTGTATGAGCCCGTGTTCAGATCACATGCTTGTCTCTCGCACCAGTAAACACACGTGAACACATCAGAATACACACTGCTCTATCAAATAGAAAAAGTATGAGGCACAGCGTGTGTTTTCTCCCAGGGGGAGCTGCGACTAGGCAACACATTGACCACGAGCAGCGGCATTATGCCATACGTAACTGGTTGCCCCCGCCGAGAGCTGAGCTACTCATCATGCATGTATGAAACAAACATGGTGCCCATCATCAGGAGCCAAGCGTCCCTTCTGATGTGATCTATTTCCAAAGCTCGACTCTGCTCCTCGCAGCCAGGAAAAAGAGAGAGGGAGTCGGGGAGAGAGAGATTAACACACTGCTCACATCATGAAGATGACTGGGGACCTCTCAAAGTGGAGCAACACCAGTAGAGCAATCCAAAGTAGGGCTGACCACTTTGTGCCCAAACTCTCCCTCTGCTGCTTTATTTATTAAGTCATGCAAAAGAGGACAGCAACAACAAAACCCTAGTGGAGATTCAAGAAAACTAATAGTTGAATACATTACAAAACAAAACAAACAAAAACACCCCCTCTTGAAACAAAACGAAAAAAAGATAGCATATCTGAAAATTACTTTTTTATTTAACATACAGCAAGACACCAAAGTTCCCATACATTAAATGTTGTCTAATAAGACGAATCGTCTAAACATGCTCAATTAGCACTAAACACAAAGTACAGCTGAGGCTGATGGGAATGTCATTAGTTCTGCAGATATTTGGTCATAAACAAACTTGTCCAAATTGGACAAATTAATGTTTTGAATTGATGATTGGACTAGATTCATCCTCTGGGGACCATGAATGTCTGTAGAAACTTTCATGGCAATCTATCGAGTAGTTGTTGAGATATTTCAGTCTGGATCAAAGTGGTGGACTGACTGCTACTGCAATCCCTCGAGTCACGCCCTAGAACAACACTGTCTAAAAGTGGCAAAAATTGTGATTGAAATTAGGAACAATCTAATCAGATAATAAATAAAAAAGATAAGAAATCTGACCAGATATTCACAGATATCCAGCCACATTTCCAAAAGTAAGCAAATCCTGCACACAGCATTAAGAAGCTAAAATATTTAAAACAACGCATTCAAATGTTTTGGCCTCACTGTGACTTAAAATAAACTTTGAAAAGTGTGATGACGGATGAAGTTCTGTAGCTCCCACCCGCCCCTCTCCTCCGTTCAGGACACTGTGCAGTGATGGATGTCTGCCCTCTTGGCAGACACTGTTACAGGGCCATGACACACCCAGTTGTAATGTCCCTTTATCGGCTTCGGCTAAGTGTTCATTTTCTCCCCTCTGCCACCAGGGCTATAATACCTCAGTGGTGATTGCTGTGTAATAAATAAGCTCTTTGTTTATCCCACCTTGGCCATGATAACACTGAACAATCAGGTGCTCATGTACCCTGCATTCCTTAATTTTACCTCTTGGTTGTATACATGTGTTCATGAGTATGCTTGAGAATAATTCATTTTATCGTCACTCCATTCTATTCATGCACGTCTCTTTCACATATCTTTATGGCAAACAGATTACGAGTAATATTTTCAAATTGATTTCTTTTCAGGCGTTATCGTCTCCTTAGACATTCCCTTTTTTTTGCTCCCCCAACTCCTCTCAGGGAGCAATTTTACACAGTCGCTCCATAAGGATCGGTGAGTCATACATAGTACAATTGTAATAATAGTAGCCCATCCATTGAGCTAGGCGGGGATGCATTAAAATGCTGTATGAGTGTGTGTTCTGCAGTGTGGGCAGAGCTCAGTTCAAGACAGATCAGGTGTGGTTATCTTGACCTGGACCTCCATATGTGCTTTGCCTGCTCTGCCCTCATCCTCCTTCCCTTCATGCAGGCAGAGAGAAGAGAGAAACATAAAACTTGAGTCTGTGTGACGGCTTAAGGGGAAAAACTACTACTCCATATTTAGACTTCATATTTGCTGTCCGCCATCCCAACCAAACTCCTTTCTCCTCCGTCATTCAAGCTGGCAGTTTCATAGAGAGGCTGTGTAGGAGGCTGGACGGTGGCTCAAGCCGGGAGACGCGAGACCCTCATGGGGCTGAGGAAGCAGCTGTGCCCAGGCCTTCTTCTCCAGATTATCCTGGCAGAGAAACCCAGGTCGCATGGTGTGATGTGGAGCCCAGTGTTCTGCTTCTCTCTCTGTCTGGCTGTGTTTTCATTGTAGCTCAAGAACTCATTTTTACAACAGGTCAGGGATATTTTGTGCTTATGTTAAAGCTTGTGCTGTGTCGTGACTTTTAAAACACTACTCCTTGAGTTTGTTTCCACTTGGTTCGAATGAATTAAAAGCATTTTTTCCTCATTCCAGATATAGGGTTTCAGCCTTTCCTGTGGTATAGTTAATAGTTACATAAATGCACACTAAAAATCACTGAGCCAAAACCAATCAGACTCAAGACAGTTAGTTGTTTGTAATTACATCTGGGCTATTCTGACCCAGTGTTAGACACAAGATTACTTTTACCTTCAAGCTGTTGCAGATCTATTGTTAGTTGTACAAAATATGACAGTATGAATGAAAATATGAATGTATAGGACATTTGAAACAGCAAAAGATACATTCATCAATCAGTAACACACAGTAACACCCCTTCCCTTCAATGATTTTGAATCAGTTCCTATAGTAAATGCAGACTTTATGACTTTAACGTAAGTTTATTTGGATACTTATTTGACTGGGCAACCAAACAATACAAAAGACTAGCACTGACATAAATTGTCAAAAAAGAATTATTTGACTTAAACTGTACTTGATTAGGCTTTTTATACCTAGAATGATATTTAAAGTAACTACATAACTCTCAACTATGCAAACAAGATGTGTTCAGCAATTTAAATGCCCCAGTTTTTAGCATGATTTGAGTTTTTTTTGCTTACTTTTTCATCTCATCAGTGTTACATGTGACCAGTTTTATATGCAGGCACCACAATTAAACTCTTTTTTCTTCTGTTGCTAGATCTCAGACTTGTTTGCTTGAAATGAAAGAGAAAACAAATTCAGCTAGTAAAGGTAGCGAATCACTGAAAAAGAAACCAATGAAACACACTGTGTTGTATCTGCACACTGCCAAGCTACAAACTGTTATCATATGAAAGACATTCTCTTTAGCATTTTATATTAACTTGCGCATACTGGAACACCACAAAAACCCAGATGAGGCAAGAGGGGGCGTTTTATTCAAGTTGTCGGCTTCTCCGATTTCCATGTTTTTCTTTCCCACATAAAAGCTTCAACCAATTGCCAATGTTATTTGCAGTTATGTGAAATCCCACCATCTGGCATTCACAACCCAGTCAATCCAAACCAAAGCAAGACTCCTCTGACAGCTGGAGGCAAGTTAAATTAAACAGAAAAATTAACTTGATTTTTTACAGAATCCTGTCTTTTTTACTGTGACTACCTTGTACTATTTAAACAGCCTCTACTTCAAAATAACAACTTTAAACAGCTTAGATGAGGAATAAATAGATAGCAAATACCCCAAAAGATGATAAAAGCACTGAAAAAAACTGAAGGTGATTAACATTAATCATGCTGCTGTATAACATTATTACAGGAGATGGTGCTGACTAGGTGAATGGAGATTAGATCATTTTAACCAGACCCCCAATGTCCAATGTCTGTACATATCAGACCTAAATTATAGACCTGTGCCAAAAACATGAATGATTTATAGTCAGGGTGGACAGCACACGTCACATCATCTGATCAACATTCATTGATCATATGATGCAAATATTAATTAGGTGACTGGGCCTGAATGGTCAGTAGCCTTTTTTTGCCGCCATGCGAGCAGTGTGGCTCTAAGGATGGCAATGTCAGTCTGTCAATCCTTCAACCGCTTTGGTCCAGACTGAAATATCTCAACAATTACAGGATATTGGATCCCATAATTGGGATGAATCCTACTGGTGATCCAATTACTTTTCCTCTAGTGCCACAATGATGTTGACATTTTTGGGTTTTAGTGAAATGTCTCGAAAACTATAAGATGGACTGTCATGAAATTTTGTACAGAAATTCATTTGGTTTAAAAGTGATCAATCTAATCTGAACCTATAACACCCAAAGGTGTTCAAATGTAAATCCTGCAGTCAACCTTTTTTTCATATCCAAAGCAATATTTCCGTCATCTTGCTGGAATGAATGTATCCTAAAGAGGAAAGGTGCTAGACAACTCGAAAGTGATCTTGAAGATGAATGGTCACTTAAAGAGTGCTTTTTATACATTTGTTTATCTATACTTGACATTTTGATTCTCTTATTTTTTGTAGTCTTTTTTTATTATCTCTTTCTTTTGATAAAAGATATACATTTCCACATACGTAAATCCACCTAACGTGGTCAAGTCCCAAAAAAATCATTTTCCTGATGGTGGTGAAACAAAATCAATCAATGCAGGGATGACTTGTTTCACATTTAACCCAACAAATGCTAAAAAAAAAAAAAAATGAGTAAGCTGTTACACAGGAATTTGGCCGCCTTATTGCTGCTTGCAGCCATCATGGTACAAATTGTTTCTGTCATTTCTTATTCGCAAAGATGCCAAATGGCCGAAAGTGTCTATGGCTATTGGATTTTTAGTTACATCTGTAATGTTTGTGAAAATAACCACTGAAACTCTAGATTGAATCTTTGTATTTTGGTTACAAAAGATGAAAACTAGATTGAATTTGGAAGTGTGAAGTTATGTTTCAGTCTCAAATTAACATGATTACACTGCATCAATAACACAGAGTCACGGCAGTTAGTGTGGAATTATTTTTGACCTATTTAATCACAATGAATCCAAAACATGCAAAACAGGATTTCCTATAACATGAGTCAACATCCAAATAAAGCACAGACCTGTCCTTTATGGGTCAGTAGGCCCAGATTGGGACTAAATTCTAACCAAAGCAAGTTGTACATGTTACAGTGAAAAGACAGCAGTCCCTTTTTACAGCTGTTTCTTCTCTTTGTGAAGAAGTGAATCTGGTTAAAGTTGCTGAAATGTGAAGGGGCTCTGGACTTTAGTGAAATGAGGTAATGTGTTTGACACATTTATCTTCTTCTGAAGTGGCTGGACATGAAAAGTTCACTTCTTTCTTATCCTCACCATACCTGTTCTAACATGTCTTCTGAGCATTTTGAGAGCACTTTGAAACATACTGAAATGTGCTTTAGAGATAAACTTGAGGAGAAGTGGAACCTACAGGAGCCTATACTCCTGATTCAGTCCTATCATGTCTTTCTCCCTGGAACAACTTTGACCTCACGTAATTTGTAGAATGCCTTCATTGGATGAGCATGAGAAGAGGCGTGGGCTCAAGATAATGAGAGGCCAAAATACAGTTTGAATGCAAATTCCCATGCTGTTCGGATGGTGCAAGGCCATCAGATGAAACACAAACACAACTAAAAATAGGACTTGTGCAGTAAAATATGTGTAAATACGTACCTAAGTACTGTATATCTCTGTGGCATCAACCTCAGAGTGAGGATTCACCATGAAATCATGATTGGGATTGGAATTAAAAACCAGAGTGAGACAATGCATTTACCATGCATAAAAGGCAGTCGAATCTATGACCCAGGAACACCTTTAATATCTGCATATCAAACATGAACAGGTGGTTCCAACAGGATGAGAACCAAACAGCTGCAACTGGCCTCAGCAGTGAGAGCAGCAGCAGCTCTCTCCACGCTCCTGAATATGTTCAGGGTTTCTCTTCCTTTGTGCCTTAAAAATAATACCATTGCCTTATCAGTAATTTCAGACATAATGCTACCTTTCTTGGAACTTCAGGTATAGTCGAACTGCCAGTCAAACAGAGGGTGCACACATTGCTTGTAATTAAATTTTGGCACCATAATATTCATTTCTGTGCCTGCTGTTTGCCTCCAGTATTATTACTGCTTAATATAGAATTTGCAGAATACTAGTGGGATTATGAGGCAGCCATTATACATACTTGACATTATTTCTTTAATTTAAAGAAGAGAGTTTTAATTAAATCACCAAAAATGCAATTATGTTTATGGCAATGAGCCCCATTACCTGAACATTGATGACAGATGCTTGTATAAAGCAGAACCTACATGTCTATAATGATGTTTTATTTCACATTAGTCTAAAATATATGATATCTTCACACATTTAAATTAAATTTCCCTCTCCTGAAGGCTAATACAAAGCCTGAGGTGAAGCTATTCATTGCACTGAGCAAATGATGACTCATTTTAAAAGTAATGGGTTGTCAAAAATGGGGCACAGGGCTGTTGAAAGGGGGGAAAAACAAATTAAATAAAAATGGATTGTCGCTTAACCTTAAGCAAACCATGTTAGAATCCATTAAAATACTGTATGAATCTGTGCCATTTTTTTAGGTTAAAGAATGCTTTGATCTCTGGGAACAATTTCAGAGGCAATAGATAGCAGTAATGTGATTGCTTCTGTCATCATGATTCAACAGATTACATATCTAATCGGTTTGTGAATAGAGAATATAATTTGCACAGATTACAGGCTGCTGCTTGTTGAAACTGGGCCGTTTGACAGTTAGATGATCCTCAGACAGACAGATGGATGGACAAAAAGACAGAGAGTGGGAGGGAAACCACAAATCACCTGATTTAATCCATGGTGGAAAACATCCAACACATCCTAATAATTAAACGACCAAATAGGTCGATTGTATGATGCACTCCAGAACAACCCATAAGAGCGTTTTCTAATATGCCACCTCTCTAGGCAGCTTTCCAAAACAGCTCCAAATCACTGTTTAAAAAAAATAATTATGTTTTATGGTGTCACAATACTGTGGTTACGGTCTGGTTAGGTTAAGGCACACAAACCACTTGGTTAGTGTCATGAAAAGATCATGGTTTGAGTTAAAATGATCACTTGAAACATGGTGTGGGTTAAAGTTATTACTTTCTTAAAGTTAGACAACCTCCATCATCAGTCAGTAACAGTAAACACTATGACAATCATTTAAAAAAAAAATCTCCCAACTCACTAAGTCTACTTTTTGCCGTCTATCTATCTGACCATCAACCCAACCTGCCATCTCTGAATATGTAATAAATTTTTTACCTAATACAGACATCATCTGAACTGCGCCACTTCTCTGGGTCATACGACCGCTAGATGGGTCGTTTTTGGCTACTGAATTTATGACCTATACTGTTGTTTTTCTTGGGAGGATGGGCTGAAAACATTGGATCCTGCTGTTGTAATGGGTCCAATTTTTCCCCCTCAATGGTGAGAATAAGTGTACAAAATGTGGACATGATCATGAGGCATGGACAAACACTCAAGTATATTTCTCACTCACGTCTCACTGGGACAGAGGTTTGTACTGAAATGCAAAGCTGTGCAGAGTATGAGACATAATTGCGAAGGAAGAAGGACTATATATAATGAAATTAAAGTGACTCAGTTGCTGTAATATCCCTGGGGTATATAGCTAGTTGTTTTATGAGGGGACATAAGAGGATTTTGTCAGGTTGAGATGCCGGCTAATGCTATTGTTCCTACTGGGAACACAAAACAGCAAAGAAGCTTTTCACACATCTTTTCTTCTTTTGTAGTGCTGTTACTGTAGATATCATTTCAAAGTACAAGGTGAGAAAAAAATGACAATATTGCAGCGTTGGACATCATATACAGGAAGCGCACTTACATAAATGTGAACACCCACCCACAGAAAGTTATCATCCTTTCATGTTGAAAGAAATGAATTTTATATGAACCATATTGCAAATAAACTATAAAATACGTTTCACATTTTTTAATGCAGTCCAAATGTAAATGATAGCATTTAAAGCTATAAGACAACTTAAAAAGCTATTTATTAAGGATTACTTTGAGAGAATTATACTCCTTTCTCTCTTCGTCTTCCTGTTTCCTTCACTCCCCCTCGCAAACACTCACAATTCATACTTAACACACTTACACATCTGCTTAAATAGGCCTCTAAGATACTGTAAATGACCACTAAGGGTAGGTTCTGTTCAAAGAGACCACCAAATTAAGTTAGAGAGATGGTTAGTGTTACCTTATCTTCTCCTGCTTCCTTTCTGATGACTTCAGTTTCACTTTCATCTCCTCTCTTCCCTCCTTCCTCACTTGTAGCCTTTTCCTGCTCTCTGTTTATCCAGTTTTTCACCAGCCCTAACATAATTACTGCCTCCTTTACCTCTTCTCTTCTTAATCCCTTAAGCTAATACTGTTCCCAAGGATGTAACTTGTCATATTGTTTCAGCCACATAACTGTGTCGTCTACATCTACATTTATAGCTGTTGAAAACACACAACATTACAAAAAAAAGACAAAAAGACAATTTCAAATGGCACATTACTGAAAAGCGTGGCTGATATAATCTAATACCAAGTCGATCCTAATACTTGAACCCGAGTTGCACTCTCATGCGAAAGAGGCGCAGCAGTTCCACTTTGCAGGAGAAATGATTTGCATTCAATCTTCAAAAGAAGCGTTGCCCGTCACAATACAACCTAACCTCAATCTGCCAGCAGCCAACAGGGTGTCTTAAAAAAATCACACACTTAACTACCCTACTATCAACATTTTTTTAGTGTGCAGAAAGAAAGCCTGCTAATGTGGGCCACCAAGCAAATCTGTAAGCAGTAAAGGTTCCCCGCCCGTCCGCCTCCTCAACTCTTACAGTCCTAACACTACGGTTTGTCACTTGAATCAAGTGATGTTCTTACGCAATTAAGACTTGTTTAACACTTCAAGGACTGCTTCAAAGCCTTGTAAAAAAATTAGCAGATTAAAAGGTCTTGTTAAAACCCCTGCTAAATTTGACAGTGTCATGTATTTTTCACATGCATTTGCAGATACAGTAAGTGGTTTGTATTAAAATTAGTGAGAATTAAAATGAACCATAATGGAAGAGGAGGAGAAAAGGGAAGCAGAGGAAGACAAAAGAAGCCAGAGGTGAGGAAGAGGGATCATGGTGAAAGGTCATGTTTTTATCCTCTTTAATTTCTTGCTGAGGCCAAAGATACTGAGTAAAGATGGTGTGTATCTGCTGGGACAGACAGCCTGCTATTGTATTCTGCTGTATTGTATTCTATTATGTGCGGAGGTCTAGATATGATGTGTACATTATCTCTGCGAGTGTAAACCAACCAGGAAAAAAAAACACTCACTATAATGCGCAAACAGCCAAAGATGAGTCTGGGCGCGCGCGTACATGCACGCACGCATTTAACCACACATAATCAGCAGCTGCAGCAGCTGCAGAGCCAAACTAGGCGTACAAACTCTTTGCCATAGCGATGCCGAGATAATAAAACAAGCCACGGGCGTGTTTAACTTCTGAAGAAAAATTAGAGGAAGTTGCTGGGAGCGCAAATAGATAAATAGATAAGGAGGGCTGCTTAACTGGGAGTACAGGGGAAACGCTCAGACAGCAGAATCTGTTTGGAGATCGAGCAAAAGTCGCACACGCATTTTCCCCCAAACAAATAAAACAGAATGAGGCACAAAAAAATCTTCATCTATCTTGTTTGTTTGTCGTCTAAACAGTTTTTTGGGAAGATATGGGAACTTTGAATCAAGTTCCGATTAACAAAGGCAGTTGAAACACGGCACAAGCAAAAGAAAGTACAACATCACAAGGTCTTACTGGGTTTTATGTCTATACATTTCTTTATGGGACTCTATAAAAACGTTATTTCACGCATCATTTTTCCCCAGCTGACTGATTTCTAGGAAACTGACCCTCTACAAAAAAAGAAGGCAGGTGTTTCTTTCCAAACGCAGCAGCACCCCAGAAACCTCTGTGGTTGGATAGAAAGGTATTTTAAATGTTTTCTTTTCAGGATGATTTAAAAACTCACCTTCCGTAGGATCCACTGGCAGAGGACAACTATGGTCCAACCGAGAACCTGCATGTCACCTTCCTGATAGCGGACCACCCCGAAAAACTACACGTCTCCCCGGCTGAACATATAAAGACACACCGCGGAATCCAAGCAATCCCAACTGGCAGGCGACAAGTAAAAAGTAGCAGAAGAGCAGAAAAAGGCGTTAAAAGTTGTGAGTTTGTTCGGTCAGTGTCACAGTGGTTTCTGTAGGCAAACTTTGAGCGGTGGCTTCAGTTTCTCCGGTCCGCCTCATGTGGCACATCCATGGCGTTTGCCTCCGCTCATGCTGGACGTTTGCGGGAAGTTTTGTGCGGAGATGAAGTCAGTTTGGAGGGTGGAGGCAAAGAAGCGATCTCATTGAAGATCACCAGCGCTTCTTGTGTTTTAGGATAGTGACTGGTTGATTTAGAGAGATGAGATATCCCCCCTTCTCTCTCTCTCTCTCTCTCTCTCTCTCTCTCTCTCTCTCTCCCTATCTTTCCTTCCTTCCCTCCCTCCCTCTTTCTCTCTCTCTCTCGCTCTCCCTCTCTTTCTCCTTGTCCGTGCGCGCAGCTTTCGTTTATTGGCAACCACACTAACCACAACTGCATGTTGAATATTTTGTCCTGTCAGTGTTTAGATGATGAGGTGACTATTTACACTCCACCAAGTACGAACCCAGAGAGGATGCTGTTAATAAGGTTTTTTAGACTCCTTACAGTCAATTAGTGTAACCATAAAAAAGTAAGCGGTTTGCTTAAAATATGACTTTTGGCTGCAAAGATGATCACACATTAATTGTTTAACACTACAGCTGCCAAAATGGCAAATTTTCTCATTTCCAGCTTTTCAAATGAGGATTTTTGTCATATATGATTATAAATCGAATATCTATGTATTTTGACTGTTGTTTGGACAAAACAAGTAATTTCAAGATGTCTACTTTGGTTCATAGAATTTTTAAAAACATTTTTTTATATTTCATACACTAAAGTAACAAATAACTGGGATAACAATCAGCAATAATGAAAACATTTGTTGTTAGTTGCAGTGCTTCTACCTCAAATTAAGACATTTTATTTTGGGTCATTGGCATTATTATTCTGATTATTGACTAAGAATAAATCATGACAATAGCTTTATAACATACTTCCATAATCATCACTCACCATCTGCATGCATACACAAGGAAAACCAACAAAACAGTAGATAGATAGATAGATAGATAGATAGATAGATAGATAGATAGATAGATAGATAGATAGATAGATAGATAGATAGATAGACAGACAGATAGATAGACACAAGCTCTTTAAAATGTGACGATGCTGTTATGAGCAGTAAGGACACAAAACGTATCAGCTTTAGGATTTTGTATGGCTCACAGTAATGTGTGACTCTGCTGTACTTTCTTTGTGGCAGCTAAATCCCTAATACACACCAGCAAATGGAAAACAACCATTACGCAAAAACATGAACCTTTGACTGCTACATTTAAGTGACTGTGTGTGATATGGGCCAACAGTACAAGCTAGCCAGACTATAAATTTCCAGAAAACAAAATATTAATGTTGCATGGATATATTGGGGCAGTGTGGCCCCACATCTCTCCCTGATGGCCAGTCCCAGCTGCTGCCTGCCTGATTGTGCCACCTTTAAAATGAACTGATCTGGGACGCACAGTGTCTAGCAAGTTTGTGTGTTGATCAGTCTGCCTGTCTGTCTGTCTGTCTGTGTAGTATTATATAACGCTGTCAATCAGTCATACATGTCTGAATGAGTGACTGGCAGATCTCTCTTCTTTATAAGTACAATGTCTGTCTTGACTTTATGTCCCTTCTGGATAACTGTCTGTCTGAATGACAGACTGACCAGATAACTGTCTGTTTGTTTTCCCTAATGCTCTTTTGTCTACCTGACTGTCTTATTGTTTTTCCATCTATTTCTGTCTGTGGCTTTACCAAATATTTACACCATATATAACGTACACCAAATACTCTTTTTACTATTCGGAGCTAGATCTCGCTGTCTTTCTCCTAAGAGAATTTGAATTCTGAATGCATGTGTCTCTCTCTTTCTGTAAACATCTGCCATACTGTAGATTATATCTGTCCGGTGAATACCATATTTCCTCAAATAAAAGATGGAAGTCAATTAAAAGCTGGGTCTCTGATAATGGCTGGAGATGTGGTTGACACGAACAAATAAAGACCAGCTCCAAAAACAGTCAGGGGAAAAAGCAAGGGTGGATAAACTCCTGGTGCCTGTTATATAATGTGCATGCCAGTTAAGCATAAATAGTAATTATATAGATGTAGCTCCAGTTCTGTGAGTACATGACTAGTCCTCTAGCTGATTGTCACAGAGAGGGGCATCCAATAAAGGCCTGGTACCCTCTGCAGTTGAGGTCAGTAAAGGCCCAAACCACTATTAGAGGAAATATGGTAAACAACAGTTTCTGGCCCTGAACCCAAAGACATAGGTCCATAGATCAAACACAGACATTGTGCACTTTCTTCCTCAGATTTGGGACATTCTAGCTCATTTGTGGCATGTCCTCATACTCAGTCTTGCAGTGACAAGGCCAGTTACCGAGACTGCCGGCCCAAGTGCACATCATGTTGATGGGCTCAGAGGTGGTGAGGTGGGGCTGGCCTGTTCTGTGACAGCCTGTCACAGATGGAGAGGAGTGTCTGCGTAAAATGAACTGCTTTGTGGTTATGTGTGACTCTGTATATTCTATATTAGCAATCTGTTATTGCTCTTTGAAATGCAGGATTTCTGCAGTCAGTCTGTGTCTCTCACCAGTGTGAGAATGACACGGCACTGCCTCCCTGCGAGGCAAAGAGTCACTGCATGCAGAGGCAAAGCTTACTAAGACTGAGATGATTTGAACGCTGAGCACTGCACAGGAGGGACTGGAGTGAAAAGAGGATAAATGAATACTGAAAATGGATACAGATAATCCTTTGCACTGCCATGCACTCTTGCACTAAGTGTATCACAACCCAGTACATATTGGACATAGTAACAGTTATACCTGTACATAGAAAGGTTTTTGTCTGTATATAATACCTTTAAGTTTAGCTTGTCTTCTTCTTATTATCATATCGTAAGCTATACATCTTTATCTGTATTGTCCTGTCTTTCCTTTGCACTGTGTGTACTATTGAGAACTGAAATAAAACGCTGTGTATGTGTTGACATATTTGGCCATTGAAGTTGATCTTATTATGTGACAATGGTGTATGACAGATACACAGTAAGTTCCTGCAAATTCCTGGACAACCAAAATGTTTTGGTGAAGCAAAAGGGGCATATTATGATTTCTAATAATATACCTATATATAAGTAAAAATATCGAAAGTAGGCCCATGTAACTTACATAATCTGGCAAGATAAAAGCATAGACCCATAACTCTGTTGAGGTGTAGCTAATGACAGAAGAGGGAAGTAGAAACTCAAATGTTGTTCTATAAAGTGAAATATCTAATTCTTGAATTATAGCTGTGGTGAATTTCTATGTTTTCTTATTGTCAACAAATCCCATTAATGACCAAAATCAGTAATGACTTAATCTTACTAACAAGTATTTGCCTGCGTAGCCTGATATACGTTAGCCTATCCCTTTCTGTTTGAGACTTCCATTGCTGTTCAGAAACTCTTAATAACATATCAATGAGCATACTGTTGTTCCTGTATTGTAGTTTACTTTTGAGTCAATCTGACACACACCATCCTGCTGCCGTAAATACTCAAAAGAGTCCCAAATCCACAGCTGAAAGTAGTCCCTCAGCATATACACAGTTTCCTGTGTTTGCAAAAATGACAGCACCCAGCTGTTTTGAAAGTGATTAAAACTTTTTTTTTTTTTTTTAAAGTATATCTTTATGACCCGTTTTTAGAAGCAGTACCTCTTGGGTCTAACAACTATAGATAGGCTGGCGAAGTAGGAAAGTATTGGAAAATTAACTTTAACTTTTTAACTGTCTTTTTTAAGGGATTTTCTTTTTGACAAGAAGTCAGTTATCACTAAAAAAATATGTAAGAAAACATCTATTACAATGATTTGTGAACAAAAGAGGCACACAAAAACAACTATTACTTTAATTCTTTCTTCTATTATAAGAATTAAAATACTTCACTGTGGACATCAAAGACCATCAGACTAAGTTCCTCTGTTGGTTTCTGTCAATCTTATGGCTGCTGTAAATCAGTGTGTTACACTCATTGCTCCATCTTCAGCAGACCATGAAACCCTGTCTATCAAACACAGCAGGTCTCAAAGAATGTGACCATTTCCCATTTTCATCACTGCCCTCCGCTCAATCTACTGTCTGTGATTTGTATGGCCACAGCACGCTCTGTCCTCCTGTTTCCCCTAATTTTTTCCCCACTGTCGGAGAGAGGGGTTGCTGGTGTGAGTGCAATTTCTGATCCACAATGGAAGTGGCAGGTAAATTTCGCCCAGCTGCTCCCCTTCTCTGTTCCACTTAGCAGCGACGCTCCTGTTCTGAGTCACTCGGTCGCTGCATGGTTATAGTAAATGAATGAACATGCTCTGAGCAAGAGCCGAGTGCATCTACTTTCACAAATATCATCCTCACATCATTATTTCTCTTTTTCATCCCCAGATGTTGGGAAAAAGTTTTCTTATTTCCAAAACTGCACACTCGGGAGGCTTCTTGTGTTTATCGTCTTCATGTCTGCAAATAAATTACAATTAGTATTCATCCTTTAAGACAGTAAAATGAAGTGGAGACTCAGTGCATGCAAAAGCATACACATTTAACCATTAACCGGCCTTAACACACTTTACCATTAATATTCTCTGATATATTAAGAAAAAACCAGGTGGAGGTGGAGGAGAAGTGAGGAGAACAGCGGTGTGAGTATGATGGAGGAGGAGGACGCATGTAGTAAATGCAGGGTTAGAAGCAAAGTGAGGAAAATTAGAAAGGGGATGGGGAGGACAAATGAGAAGTGGTGGCACAGGAAGAAGTGGTATATATGGACTGGCAGGGAGGAGGAGGAGCAGAGGGAACAGATATCTGAAAGAGGAGGAAGACAAGGAAGTGTAAAAAAAGAAGGGGATTCAAAATTAAGTTGGGTTTATACTTGATGAAACAAGTCAACCACAATCCCACTGTAGATAGCTTCAGTCTTGATTTTTGATTTATAATGCAGCATTTCATCTATTGGAAGCATCACCACAAAACTTAACAGATGCACATATTGTACAGTACATGATAAGTCCATATTGTGCTTTAAGTGTATTCCTGCCTCTTTACATTCTTTTATTTACTTTGGTTCCATTTATACATGTCAAGTGTCTCATATCCAAATAAAATCCAGATGTTTTTTTTAATATACTTTTGTTAAGACTTAGTCACCACTTGTCAGATCACAAATCTGATTGCAATCTGTCTTGGTTTTCCCGGTCTTTGCAAATCAGGCAGCCCTACTCCAGACCAGAGGGTGGTGGTAATGCTCCTGAACCTATTTAGCAACTGCCAACAGAAAAGGAATACTTTGTACACTTTTGACTGTACATTTGGTTTTATTTCCAATAGCTATCAAATCCGCACAACACGCATTCAATGTAAATTATTTTTTTTTGTGATATACAGTAGTTAACTTCTATTTCTCCATGTATCATTACTAAATAACCAACAGGTTTATATTATTTCATTTACTGTGATAGAGAGTGACAATCATGGTGACCCGAAGGTTTGCAGGCGGAAATGGTTTTGCTGAAAGTATGTTACTAAAAAGGAGATGATCACAGAGCCTTTCTTCAACTTCTTAACATTCACTGTTGATCTCCAGCAGCATCAGAAATTTGTGGGTGAAAACACCACCAGCCAAAGCTGACCTATAACAGCTCTTGCAGGCTCCATGTGGTATTGTAGTTTTTGTAATCCAAATGCGTAGATACATTTTTGAGAAGGCACACGTGAGCTATAACCTTCAGCCTAGGGTCTGTAGCTACCTCTGAAGGCACATCTATAAATCCACCTTGAAAGTGGTGGAAGAGTAAGGTGATGGAAGCAAAACAGAGGACAGGAGATCTAGGAGCATATCATATAATAGTCAGCTTGCAATACTACTAACTAGAAAATGCAATTTTTGAAGAAATTGCACGTGGTTGCTGAAAGCTGAAATTGATTGCACTGCATTGCTGAAAGCTGAATAGTAAATTCTACCAAGACTAACATTGCTTGCAGATGGGATTGAGCCTATGACCTCATGTTTGTAAAACAGCAATGCTACAGTATGCATTGAGCACCAAAAGTACAAAGTGCATCCCAACACAAAATACAACTTTGAAAATCCAAAGTTTTGTGCATGTTTTAAAGTTTGAACGATGTCTGTAGGATAAGGGATGTCCAAGTAGTTAAGATCCAAAGTAACATGTTATGGATATTTCTATTAATAAAGGGTCAAGTTGTACCTCCTATTTTCTCAAACAGAAGATAATGCATGCGTTGTTTTGATAAACAGGAGCCTCACCGGCAAACCAAGGCCAGAATGCAGGCCATTGTCAGACGAAACAAGACAAAGACTTGAGATACAATGTAACTAGAGGTCACAGAGCTATGATTTGAAACTGATGAACCAATTAGATTAATATCTCTGCTTGGGTTAAGGGCTAGGCTCTGGCTTTCGGGGCTCAGAATCGGAAAGAGACAGCACCGGAGCAGAACACTGTGGTGTTTGCTGTTTTGGTTCTCCACTTGGCCAAGTGCTTTCAATAAACATTTTCACTTTTAAGACATCAAAGTCTTGCATGCGCTTTTGTCCACTGAAGATGCTGACCATCTCTCAAAATATCCACAAAATAACACAGGTTCCAACTAAGTGGATCAAATTCTCTCCTAGACTACAGCATATTTAAAAATTAATTTGAAATCACTGGAATGTACTAGAAAACAGAAAAATAGCACAAATCTGCTGAATGAGCTGCACAGTTTGACATTTGGATGTTTTTTCTAGCACAAAGTATGCAGCAGTTGAAAAGGTCTAAAAAATGTACAGAATGTGAAAAATAGAAAGTACCAGAATAATAAGGAGTGAGAATTCAGCAATCATACAATTAGAATACATCAACCCAGTTTCAGTGTCCAATAAAACATGCACACATATGCCATGTAAACATTGCGTGTGCATGTTTATGTGTTAATGCACACACATTCAGATACACTCCAGTGATTAAGCAAAATCAAATACAATACGATAAGGTGGTGTTATTCTGGGTAATAATGAATAATTGCAGACATGCCTAAATGAATGAATGAATAATTAAATAAATAAATACAAAGGGAAAATATAATTAGCCATGCCTTTGACATTTTTTGTAAAGCTGGAATTTTTAACACTAAAAATGGAAGGCTGTGCAGTCATTGCAAACATGACAGCAAGAGGAGAGTGAGGAGGAAAATATTCAGGATGAATGACAGATTCCTTGCCACTCTATGAGGAGCTCTGGTACATACACAATTACACTGCTTGTTCACATGTACACACACGGATATACACACCTGCTAACACATACATTGAAGCGCCGATCCTGAGGTGTCTAACTCGGAGGTTAAGGAACACAATGATAAGAGGTCACCTGGCAGTAATGGAGCCTTTTGTGTGTGGAAATAGTCATTTCCCTGTGTAGTCTTGTGGTATCACAGCAGTGATATGAAACCCTGTCATTTTGTTTTCCTTTCTATCGATTTCTAGAAAGGAGAACATGGGGAAAGGAGAGAGGGTGAGAGAGGCAGCAGAGAGGAACATGAGCGGTGTGCCTGTTGCGGGTGTTACGACTATGCCATTGTCATTCAAATGTTTTGTTGCAGGAAGGGAATTTGAGAGGAGAATGGGAGATGAGCACTAATGGGGAGCAAAGGGAGAAGTGGAATAATTGGATTTGATTACGTCTGTCTGTCAGAGCAGGACAGGACATAATATGCAGCTGGAATTATTTTGACAGTGTCACAATGTGTATGACTCTTTGTGAAGTTTGTGTGATGAGAAGAACTTTTGGAATGAGAATTGTCTCGAGTGAGATTTTATGTGAGATTTTGAGATAGGGGGAAATGTCTGCACAGAGTATATCTCGCTGCTCCGATTTTTGTGTGTTTCTGAATAATCCTGTGATCCTCTAATATCTGCTGCTGACATAAAGACAGAAAGGTTAACAGCAAAAAATCGATGAATTTGAATTTACCCTATTTACCCCCCAAATTATCAGATATTATAGAAAAGGCCTCAGGATAGCGATGAATAATGAAGACTCAAATGTGTACTACCGATTTGACTTGGATACAAGCTGAGAATTGATCGATTCTAGCCCGGAGGCATGGGTGAGTGCGTCTAATGCTGAGAGGTCCTAAACACTCTGTGACCTCAAGTTACACAGCTGATGTGTCCAAATGCATCAGATGATGTACAACATCAAACTTACCTGACAGCATACACATAATCCATCACTCTCATCACATCAAAGCTTAGCAAAGACATAACATCTAATACATGTAAATAAATCTGCAAATCCTTTTGATCAAACATAATCAAATTCATCTGTCTGGCTTTGACACACACACACCAGTGGCTGAAAGTTTTTATAGATTTTTAGATATTTAATTTTAGCTGTTTTAAGTGCATGTTGTGTTTTTACTAAAAATAAAGCAATGACTCTGTGACTCTATGAATAAGTCGTCTGGTGCTGCAGGATCTTTGTATGCAATTGCCCTCCCTACACACTTAACACACACACCCATATATACATATACAGTGAATTGACAGTGTCACACCTCAAAAACATCATTAACTCTGAATAAGCCGTTTCCAAAAATACAGTGAAAATGGGTTATATTAGGTTGAATACCAATTAGCGATGTTTGCCTGCCGGGGGCAAAAAACTATGATCTTAAAATAAAAAAATATAATTCATACCTGGCTATGTGGTAGAGACAGACAGAACAAAGCAGAACTTGCACATTGTTCAGTCTTGTAATCAGAGATGTTCTCAACATACAAAACCATAAGTGCCAACCAGGATACCATTAAATATTTATACTGCAGTTTATGGAACTGTTACAACCCAAGAGAGTTAATGTAGCCATCTATATTACTTTTCAACTGAATTTATATTTGTACATGTTATTACACTACAACACTTTATCAATGTTACATGTAAAAAATATTGTAAAAAAACATATTAAACAATTTCATTACATTTTTGCCCTTTAGTCAGCTATGAGAGAAGTCTGGAAATACACTTAATGGTGGTGCCTAAACCTGAAAAATTATTTTACAGCACATGACATATGCCAAACAACAGACTCCACAATTCAGTCCGAGACACCTCCATCAAGGAAGTGATCAATATAGTAAATGGTTGAGCTCAGCTCTATGAAGGAGCTCTCAAAGAATCAAAGCAGAAACAAGGATTCTGCTGAGAGAACTAATCCCCCTCTTAAAGGGGATGTATCATGCATATTTCCAAGTCTGTATTTATATTCTGGGGCTCTGCTGGAATATCTTGCATGATTTACGGTTTTAAAAACTCCTTATTTATCTCATATCGGCCCTTTATACAGCCCCTCAGTTCAGCCTCTGCCTGAAACAGGCCGTTTTAGCTCCTGTCTCTTTAAGGTCCCGCTCACAAGGAACCCACTCTATTCTGATTGGCCAGCTCCCAGAAACTGCCACTTGGCAGACTTTCGATTGCTCAGGAGGCTATGTAAACAAATAATAGTACTATCTGTACATGTTCGAGCCAAAATTAGATCCAAAATATGTGAGTGGACAGTGCAAACAACCCACAGAACAACCTTAGCAAAAAAAAAGTTACCAACGAATGGCTGAACTATCTGATGTCATTACAAGAAGGAAGTAGAGGTAACTTTGCAAATGAAGCGTTCAGACTAGGCTGAAGCCTGGGCTTTTGACTTTCAGGGAACATTTTTACATAACCTCAAGGTTTGGAACTTTAACATAGACATCTGCCATTACAACAGTATAAAAATAACAGAAACTCACAAAAATCATGATATAACCTTTGTAACAAACAGATATATGTACATTACATTGTATTTATATCAACAATACCAGAAACCTGGCACATAAACAGGACGTTAAGATGCTGGAGAGAGCTGTGGTGCAAAACTGGTGATGGCACAAGTGTATCTGCAGCAGAGTAATAGTGAGAAGTGCAAGGTGATAAAAGCCACTCTGTACACCAGCATAAATAAGACTGTGACTAGTCAGCTGGTGGCCAAGCAGCTAAAGTACCAGTGATTGTGAGGCATGAATGAAGCGGCTCAGCTCTGCCTGAGCTAATATTGAGCTCCAAACAATAAACATCAATGATCACAAACAAAAAGTACAGATTTTATGTTCACATGCAGTGAAATTCATTTTCAGTTCCTTTGTTTATCTGCACATCCTCTTACTCATTTCTGTGCGTGAGAGCACACCTTCCCTAATAGTTGAAGCACATACAAATACAAAGACACAACTAGACAAATACACACAACACAGCAAGCATAAAAACCACAAATAACCAGAGACACAGTCTGCAGTAGTCAGTTGCATTGCTGTTGTTCAAGTGTTGTTGTATCAGTAACCGTTGGAGATAAAAGCCCCTTTAAGCAACAATGGTTATAAATTACCAAAAATAATCTGGCAGCCAGGAAGCATAGAAGGCCTGTCAGCACTCCGCAACTCCCCATCTGTCACGTCACACACACACACACACACACACACACACACACACACACACACACACACACACACACACACACACACACACACACACACACACACACACACACAGTCGTGTTTCCATCACTTCAGAGGACATTGCATTGACTTACATTCATTTCCTGGAGATGTATCCTAACCTTAATATAACCCCGAATATACCTTAACTTTAAACTTAAAGTTTTCACCCTAAAATTAAAATGAAAAAATTAATGATTTATGTCCCCATACGGGAGTCGTGTCCCCACAACATGAGGAATACCTGGTACACACACACAGACACACACACATACAGTAACAGCAGCAGCATGCATCTGCTCCCACCTCCTCTAGCCTCCGCCCCCCACCTTATTAAGATTCATATCCCTGAAAGGTGACTTCTTAGTCGGGCACAGTGACAACAACCCCCCACCCCTCATCGCCCTGCCCCACATGCTGCCTGGAGGTATAGGCACAGTGACAGGTAGCTCTTCACTCCTGGACCTTGGGCAGAAGTGTGTGTGTGTGTGTGTGTGTGTGTGTGTGTGTGTGTGTATGTGTGTGTTGGGGGGTGTTCAGGGTGGTATAGGTGACGAGGAGCAGGATTATCAAGTCAAAGATGCCCCCTGTAGATAAGAAGTCTCTGGGGAGGAGTGCCTGTCTGGAAGCGCCTGGGAACTGAACCCTCTCTTTCCCTCTCACTCATCCTCTCACTACCTGTGTTGCTCTTGCTCTCTTGCTGTCTGTCTGTCTCTTTTCTCTCTAGGCTTATCTACCTCTCACCTCCTACGGCTTGCCATTCTCTTTATCCTCTGACACTCATTCCCCTTCCTCCTCCCTCTGTGGCACTCCTAACTTTGAGCACTCCAACAAATGAATCCAGCCACTTGACTCCTGATCTACCATGCTGTTAAAGCAAATACTCAACTCCCCATAGCAGCCATATGGGGCGGGCAAAGTTTGCACTTATTCTTGTTCCCCTTAGATTGCACCACTTTGTAAGAGGTTGAAAGTTCTCTCTTTGTTTGTCTTCTGCATGAGCATGGCTGCCATTGTGTTTGCTTTATTCTATCCCACCACATTTACTGTGAACCCTTTAATCATACAGTTGCACACTTTTCCATGTCTGATAGATTTTGTTGTGTTGCCTTTGTACTCCACTACATTGGATTTTAACCCATAAAGTGGCTATGATGTTAAAATACTGACTATACTCTTTAGTTTTTGCCCCCAAATTTAAGAGGAAGATTCTGGTGTATCACAACTCAGGTCTTACTATAGTTGCTTAGGTTTTGCCATCATTTCATTAATTGGTTATGATCACATTGTACTGTGTAAACACAGCAACATTGAATAAAATAAGTCAGACAGGGCAAGAAATGAGCAGTCAGCAATCAGACAGTCTGTAAAGAAGCCAACAGTTTGGCTGTTTAGCCAGATTATCTAAACTATTCTATTTCTAAGTAAAACTGATAGTAAATGTACCTGAAATGTTGATGATAATCTGCCATTACATGGTAAAACTGTGTCCACTGT
This sequence comes from Euthynnus affinis, assembly GCA_029490765.1. NCBI lineage: Eukaryota > Metazoa > Chordata > Actinopteri > Scombriformes > Scombridae > Euthynnus > Euthynnus affinis. The sequence continues at coordinate 22,272,706 of CM055840.1, read as the reverse complement.
ACAATAGGTAAAAGCTGAACCAGGAAGTCAGTCTGTAAATTGTGATGGATGTTTAACTTTTGATCATGTTGCCCCGTCTTACTTCTTATTAGCGATGCCACTGGATTCCCAGATATCTGCAGATATATTTGCTCACAAGAAAAACAACAGTATAGGTCTGAAATTCAGCTGACAAAAACAACCTGTAGTTATGTTTATGCCGTAGTAGGCCGTAGTAATTATGATCTGCAAGTTACGCAGTTCAGATGACATTAATATAATGTGATAATTTGCCTTATTAGGATGAGGTGGGTTGAGTGGATGGCTAGATAGTTAGATGGCAAAAAGTGGATTTAGCTGCAGGAGACCACCATTCGCTTCCTGTTTCCAACCACATTTCCAACTGCAAGTTGGGACATTACTTAAATAAATGTTGTGGTGTTTACTCTTGCCATGATGATCATTTTAACCCAAATCATGAGCTTTCCTTAACTTTGACCAAGTGGTTTTTGTGCTCAAACCTAACCAGATCTTAACCACAGCATTGTGACACCATAAAACATAATTACTTTTTAAAGTGATTTGTAACGGTTTGGGAAAATGGCGTATTATGCGCCTATGTGTCGTTCTGGAGTGCAGGTACAAATGACCTATGTGGTTGTTTCATTATGAGGATGTGTTGGTTATATTGGTAAGTACAATGTTATTATTACAGGTTGGAATAATTGACAAAACTGCAGAAATAAGAACTAGGTTTATTATATCAACATTTCAGAGGAGAAGCTGGCTTCATCAGCTTATACATGTATGTGTTGTGTTCAGTTTGTATTCACTCTCAGTTAGCTGATCCCAGCTGTGAGTTAGACTTCTTTAAAGACTTCTTCTCTAAAGGTTTTCTGTAGCAAATCGATTTTGTGAGTTGGATATCAGTCAGCACGCAGCTACAGTACAACTATTTGGTAGAGGGAAATATTTACTAACAGTTAACATTTGAACTTACAAACAGTATGGAAACAAGGTTCTCCGAGGATAGGACACACTTTTGCACAAGTCAGTTATATAGCACTGTACAAGGCTAGTTTGGAGGAATGTATTCATCCATTGCAGGGACTATTTCATTTGGAATACAGAGCCCGTGAATAGTGCCCAGGATCTGATATTGTCAGGGACATTCAGAGAAGAGGAAGGCCAAGCTAAGGGACTTGAGCTAAGGTTCTGGTTGGTGGCACCCATCAGGTGAGGTGTTTAATGAGGCGGTCCAAGCAGACAGGCAAGGCTCCTACCTTCACACCAGGATGATTAGTGTGAACCTCCCCTAGGCGGCCAGCTAGAAGCAGGTCTAGGTGCCAAAATGGCCCTCATTATTACTCTTCAAGCAGGGAGGAGAGAGACTGTATTTTTTTAATTTTTACCTTTTTTCCACAATCTAAATGCACTACTCATCAACCTGTGTGTCCTTAAAAAACACATCTCTCAAAGCCAACACGATACAGTCTCTAGAATGACAAACACAAAAATGAAAACGGAGCCATGATGTGGTAAAATCCTTTGTTTGAAATCCTTCCCATATTTTGGTATTTTTCTGCTAGTTAAGCTGGTTTAGCTTCTTGAGGATTTCTGTAAAAACACATGCCAAGTGAAATCTTTTCTTAACTGTCTCATAGAGTAGGTTGAAGCTATATTTAAACATGAGCAGGGATGTCTGGTGCTACCATAAATATGACCTTTGCAAAAATAACATGGGAGCAACAAAAAATTGCTTCATCATTTTAATGAAGGATTAACCTTTAAGTTTTGTTTTAATAATTTAAACTCAGAATTGAAGTTCTGATAACAACATAGTAATAATCACATGGTGATTATTAATCATTAATCATTAATCATTACCACAACCATATTCACTGAATATAGACATAAATACTATCATTGTATTATATCAAAAATAAAAAGACAATAGTAAAGTGAAACAAACTGTGACAAAAGTTAAGAGTTCATGTAACAATAATTGGTTACACTATCTACTGGTGGAGCTAATCAACAGCTTCAGAACAGCAGCTTTGACCTCTGCATGGCAGCGCACAAGCTGACAGGTCCACATGATAACAACTTTTGTATAAAGGGCCCTTGGCAGCTTAATGTATTGTGGTTGAAAGGGAAAAACACCCACTACACATTTATGACAGAAAATGCAGCTAACGATGGTCCAGTGTTTTTCTCTTCACATTTGCAACAAAGGCTTTGAGCCCTCAACATCATATGGCACAAGCAATTAAATGTGTTTGCAAGCCATGAGTGGAAAGAAGCCTTTGACTGTAGAAGACATTTTTCACATCATGAACTATATACCATACAGAGAGGCAAAGAAAAAAAGAAGGAAAAAAGTAAGGTGGAGAGAAAATAAAACAATAAAGTCAGTTGTTTTCTGTCTTTAGCTGCAATTATGAATGAAATCTGATTTCAGTCAGCTGTCAGCTTCCATGTAAATCACTGTAGTCCATGCAGTGTACATGCGGTATCCATGTCAATGGTAGAGCTTCACACTGCAAGGAACATGAATTAACCATGATCGACCTGGGATGAAAAAAGCAAGCTACCTCAAAATGTCGATTGTTTGGTGCTAACCAACAGTACAGCCTATCTACAGAGCAAGCAATTACACACAGAGACACCAACAACCTACCAACAACTATCCACCGAAACACCTCCTCACAGCATGCACACAGCTCATTAGCATGCATTGTCCGAAGCGGGATGCAATGCTCAGGTCCTGTCCTTCATTTTGAGATGTGGATGGAGCAGGGTAGGGCAGGACGTGGCAGGTTAGCAGGGATGGGCTGTGGCTCTTAATGAGCTCCTCAGTGCCTTCCCACCAGCACAGGGCTGGGTTCCCCTTACATGGCATCCTGGGAGCTTGTTAAGAGGCATTCCCTTTAAAAAATCATCTGCCAGCAATCATCCCCTCCTTCTTTTTGAGTCTATCTTTCCAAAGTTATTATACGTCACACCTTCTGTTTCTCTTTGCCCCCCTCCCACTCCCTCCTTCTTCTGGTTTCTCTCACCCCCCTCACATGCGCCCACTCCCCCCACTTGTCTTACTACCTTTTCCCCACATCCACATCACCTGTTTTTCAGGCATTTGGCTCACCATTCAGATTCCCCTGCAGCAGAGTTAGATGGTGATAGCAGTGGCTTCCATTGGGAGCAGATCCAGAGTCTGACATGTTTAAGAGGGATCAGAATGACAGGAAGTGGATAAGGGAAGAGAAAAGGATGAGATGCAGCATAATGTGTATACAGTATTCATCTGTACTACTGAGAGGCGGTGAGAAAGGGGGATGGTGGAGAAAGAAAAGTAACAGTGATTTAGTTCCAAATGTGAGTGAAGCAGACAATTTAGCAAAGGAAGGTCCTTGTCCAGCAAGTTCATATGCAATTACTCTGCATTAAGGTTTTATAATCCAGAGCAAACATTTCGCACAAATAAGAAAGTAGAGTGATGTGAGTAAATCAGGAGGTTTGAGAACCCTGTGTTGCAGTCTTACTGGTAAGTAACTGATGGCATTTTTCAGCTGTGTGAAGCCATCGGGGCTAAACTAGCTGTTGATGGTCAGTAAATACCTCCAAACTGTAGGCTGGCTGCTTGTTAAACCACAATGCATTGAATTATAACAAATTACTTTTCCTGTTGGGTAAAATAATGTAATTGTTTTTTTTAGTACTGAATAATTCATTACATTTTTTAAAAACAACTTTCCCAATACTATGTGACATATCTACAAATTAATGTAGGAGATGAATTAAGAGATATCAGAGAAAAATTGAAGGGACAGCTAAGAGTAAGACAGTGAGAGGTGAGATATCTTGGAGGAGAGGTGGAAAAGGATGTGAGGATGTGAGAGAAATATGTTGTTAAATTAATTAAAGTAAAAGTGCAACATAATGTGTCTTGTGTGATCTTCACAACCATTCAAAAACACAACTAGAAACAGCGCAAGTGGACTATACTCAGAGAACAAGGTACTGTACAAGGCTTTACCTTCTCTGTACTGTAGATTGTGTCACAGTGTTTGAAGCTAACACAAGATAAATGATGTGGAAAAACAAGTATGATGGTTGGGAAAGTGAGTACTTTTCTTCTGTCTCATTTGCCACAAAAACCTCATGTATTTCAAGATGTGCTGTTTTACACAGGGGTTGGCTGGCTGTTAAAACTGTGGTGCTGAACTCATGAGATGTGTCAGGGTGTTTCATGCTAAGTAAAGAGGTGACCATTAACAAGTTTAGGGGAAAAAATGTGTTAATGCAACTCAGCTTTTCAGTTTGACATTCAACGACATCTCAACACCATTAATGTGAAACTGTGGGGACAAAACCAGATGATCATAAAACTGACTCAGACTAAATAAAACTGCAAATAAAAAGACATTTTCTGTTCACTCTGACATATGCTTGTAAGTTAGTGACAACTTGATTAAGATTAGGGAAAGAGCATGGGTAGGGTTAAACAGACATTGCAGCTTTATAACAACATCAAACTACTTCCTCCCTTGTTCTGTGCAAGAGTAATAATTCCTACAGCTGTTGGAGGGCTTCATTACTTGAATGTAAACATGTGATTTTTAACTATTTTCTGAAATGACTGATGCTCTTGTTTTTCTTTTTGAGGATAGTCTGGAATTTATTGATGATCAACCAATTAACCAATGGGACTTCTCACTGTTCTTAATGGGGCCACTGTTCAAAGGATAGGTTCACAGTTTGTCAAGTTCACAGTCTTTTCAGTCTTAAAACAATAATCAGGTGCTCATACAACCATTGAAACAGTGAGACTCTATCCTTTATGAATTAAGTGTTTTTGTAATGAATGTACAAAGTTCCCAGGTGTAAGATAATAGCAAATAGATCAGATAATAACATGCAGTGATTATGTTGTGTTTACACTTTTGAGCCATGGTTTACATAAACCACATGGAAACTATGGAAACATGGATATCTGTAATACAGTTTTTGCATCAATTTACATGTCATGTTCAGTCTAAATTTCACTAGACCCATTAGACTCCTTTAATTGGATTTATAACACAATATATTAGTATTAGACTTATGACATGATAATCCCTTTCTTCATCCATCACTCCTTGTGTGTTGAACTTCTACTAACAAAAAAACTGTTGTATTGTTTCCCTACAACTTACTGCACACCCAGTATTTGAGGAGATTCTGATTTGCCTTGATTAATTTTTTTTTCCATTTTTTCCCCCTAATTTTCATCATTTAACATTATTAAAGAGCAAATTCTACTGTCTGTTTTATAAAGTCTGACAAACACAATCATTGAATAACATGATGTGAGGTTGCTTCTCTCTTTTTTATTCCTGTCTGCTCACATGCTTTCTGTAAAGTGTTTTTCTGGGTATTCATTGATTCAACAGTTGGCATTAATACATTTTAAGCTATAAAGAGGGCATGCTGATCTGATTACTACTGGGGTTATAAAAGGGTTTTCTTACCTCTTTTGGCCCAGCTGCACTGCAAGGCAGTCTTTATGTTAGCTAATTCCTCTGTATACTGTACATTTAAAAGAGACTTTTAACTTGCATACATTTATTTGTGAACAAGAATTCAGGATTTCAGTCCCCAGTATTGAGTGTGACTAGTATTTAATGATATAATAATATATCTAAACAGGACTGCAAGGCCCTGCAAAGAGTAGTTTGTTCGGCTACACATACAATAGGCAGTGTCCTACCCTGCCTGAAGGATATTTACATCAGCCGCTGCAAGAATAAGGCTAAGAGAATCATTAAGAATCCCAAACACCCGGATAACTGCCTTTTCTCCCTGCTGCGGTGAGGAAGAAGGTACCGGATACACCAGGCACTGAGAGGCTCAGGAAGAGCTTCGACCCTCAGGCCACTAAGATCCTAAATGAGGTCACTGCTCCCTGCCTGAGACTGTCTCCCCTCTCCCCCCTCCAATCATGCACATACATTTATTACTATTTCTTCTATTTAAACTCTTTGTAATGCACACATTGAAGGAACTGGTGGGATTACATTTCAATGTGATTCTAGATTATATGATAACATGTGATAAATAACTTTATTGCTTGATTGATGTGAATATCTCAATTTGTTCAGTTGAAAGGTCTGTGCTTTCTCTTTTAGAAAAGAATGGAAGAAGAAAGCAAAAACAGAGCTGGAAAGAAGAAATATAAAGAAATAAGCAGAGAGACAGAGGGGAGACAGGGGTATCCACCATGCACAGTGATGATCTGTGTGTATATATTGTGATGTTTCCAAGTGGTCTCTAATGTTGGGATGGCACACCTGTTTAATGAGCCACTGATGGTGGTGCTAATTGAAGTGGGCTAATTTCATGTCATCATGAACTCTACATATACGGCACCAAAGGAATTGGATCCATGGGCGACTGTGGCACAGGAGGTAGAGCGGGTCATCCACTAATTGGAAGATCAGCAGTTCGATCCCGGCTCCTCCTGTCTGCATGTCAAAGTGTCCTTGGGCAAGATACTGAACCCTAAATTGTTCCCAAAGGCTGTGCCATCAGTCTGTGTGTGTTTGTGCGTTTGTGAGCATTAGAACTCTAGATGAGCAGCCATCAGTGTATGGGTGAATACTGGTGTGTAGTGTAGCGCTTTGAGTAGTCAGAAGACTAGGAATGCGCTATATAAATGCAGCCTATCCATGGAGCAGGAAATATTCTGTGATAGCCCCCAGTTTAAACTGAGGCAAGCAAGCCTGATTCCTCTTTCACCTCCGCACAAGCCTCTCTGAGCCCTTGGATTTAAAAGACCATCAAGCAACTGATCTTTTTATTAACATTCACATTCAGCTTGAGAAGACATTGCTTAACATGATTACAGCAATGTTCAACTAAGCAGCCATTCCTTATATACAAGATATATTAAATAAATAGGCTTTTTATGGTCTCAGTTTTTTCTTTTCTTTTTTTTTTCCTTTTTTTTTTTTGCAGCAACACTGTTGTAATAAGCAATGTTTTGAAGCTTGGCTGAAGGTTTCAGTGGAGTGGTCTGAAGGATTGTAAGGCAGCGGACAGTGGAGAGTTGTAGCTAGGGAGAAGACACAATCCTCTCACACCCCCAGGCTTTTCCATTATCCTGCTCTTTCTGGATCATATAACACAGGGCTCTGTGTGTGTGTGTGTGTGTGTGTGTGTCAGTGTGTGTGATTGCATGCACGTGTATACTGTATATGCCTGTGTGCACATTCACATCCATCTCAGAAAGTCCATGGTCATTTTTGCTCTTCCCTCCTCTCCTCTCCCATCCTGTTTTGCTCTGCTAAAGCTCTCTTTTTATTACTGTTAATATCTGGTTTGTTCTACCAACTGAGGCAGCTGACAGGCGCATGTTTGATATTAATTTGCTGAGTGCCCCAGGTCTTGAGAGGGGGAGGAGAAGAACACAGAGGAGTGAGGTGAATGGAGTGAGATAAAGAAAATCTTTTCATTCATTGACTGAAGCCACATTGTCACACCACAGTTGTTTCCCGCTCTACTCTGCACTCAGACAGTCACACACTGTTAGGTACAAAGGAAGACAGACAGACACAAACAGATTCACTGACATATGTACATGAAAACACACTGTCTTAAAACACGTCAGTATATACTTTGAATGAGTTATTGGTCACTGCAATTGTTTCTGCTGCAGGGAATAAGTGGAGTGACTACGGAAATCAAGTCAAGCTCACCGGGGTTCAGGTAAGGCCTGCATCCTTTGTTGTTGTTGGCAGCAAAGGTATTAACTATATGTTGTGGCTTCTATTGGCTAGTACACCTGTAAGGCTTAGTAGAAATGAAATCCCCTGGATATAAGAAAAAAAAGCCCTTTGCCAGTACAACCTGTGCCTGACATGATCCCTTTCTAGTACGATTCAAATGTAGGTGATGGTGGACAAAATTCACAGTCCTCATTCTTTGCAAAACTGCATTCCAGCGTTTGACCAAAGCTAATATAAAGATTCAGCCGTCTAAATTAGAGAAATCAAGTGGGTATCTTCCAAAGTTAGTTATTTACCTCAAAATTCCCTCTTTCCGTTACTTTCCCTCTACTGCAGATCACCATGGAAACACTAAGGGGAAGCAAAAAACAGGAAATTTTGGCACTAAAACTTTAACTTTGGAAGAAACCCAACTGATTTGACTAATTCAGACTGCTGAATCCTCATATTAACATCAGCTAAACTTTAAAATGTATTTTTGCACAGAACAATGAATTTGGATTTTCACTTGCATCAGAATCACATTAAAGAGGAATCTTTTTGCAGCCATTATGGACAGCAAGAATAACTTTTTCAATCTACATATATGCATTGAGTATTGTATTAAGATATAGTTTAATATTGTGTATCTCCCAGTATTGATGGGAGAAGTGTTTGTATTTCCTCTCACCAATGATGCTCCCACACAATATTACATCATCATGCATGTTGACTGCATGGACTCCAGCAGGGCCCTGAACAGTTGGTGGACTGTCCGTGGCATCATTCTACCTCCAAACCTCCCTCAGTGCGGTCAAACCCTGTGTGCTCTACATGTGTGTTGATAGACACTCCATGTCAGCACCCATGCCCTGGGTCAGCTCATGCGTTCTCTCTCTTACCCACCGCACAGCCGTGTGACTGTCTGCAGCCTCACAAAGAAATGGAGTAATGAGTCCCATGACAGTCCGGTGGAATAGGCTCTGAATAGGTAATGATGGAGTCTGAAGATGTTGGAAACACTGGCTATGTCTGATCGGGGGTTATAATGTAGTCTTGGAGCATCCATCTGCTTGTCAGTGAGAGTTGTGCTGGCACAATACCTGCTATCTAAAATTTATTGTATAACGCTGCATGCCTGTGTTGAAATCATGTTCCCCACACATTGCCCATCAAATCATATTCTGATCCTTGTCCCTGGTTAATGGTCTATACATACAGTACTCCCCCCATATGCATGCTATACATGCTGCTGGGCTCATAATAGGAATGCGTACAGCAAGACAGACAGTCACTATGATGCTTTATATTCAGAGGTGGTGGAGCCCAGACAACGACTAACTGACTGGCTGGACTCAGGAGCCTTGGGACCTCAGCTGACAGTTCCTGTGTTCCATTCAAATGACTTGTGTTAATGTGCTCTTCTTTGCAGCTCCAGTGATGCACCTTATTATGTGTGTGTGTGGGGGGCACGTGACTTTGTGTGCCTTCCTGTCCACCTGTCTGTATGTTTCTCTGTCTGTACTCACGCATTTATGTATTTATGCTGGGAGAGAGGCTGCCTAGTAGTGCCTAAGGCGTAATTAAAGCCCGGGAGTCGAAGCAGAGGAAAAGTTCTGGGAGCTGAATCAGAAACAGCAGTGGCTGGCAGATACTGATAGACAGAAGTGGACAGTCATCTCTGTACTGTCCAGATCCGGAGGCACTGGACCCATAATGCTATATTCCTCCATCTCATCTACAGCACCAGACAGAAAGATAGGGCACATATTCCAATTTATGTCTTATCTCATCATCATCGTTCTTCTGTCTCGTTTTACTGCCCTTGAGATTTTACTCTTGTCATCCAACTGGTAATCAGAGTCTGTCATCCAACTGATAATTAGAGTTACATTTATTACTGTACAATCACATGTCTGTGATTAGCTGCCGTGTGTAACTGCTGTGAACTCTAAAATAACTGAATAGCTTTCTGTCTCTCACTTTAGTTAGTCTACTCTGTTACCTTTGGATTACTTTGCCTCTAAAATCTATAAACAATTTCCGTAGGCCTACCTATCGATTAAAGTGAAAGTAACAATGTATTTCATTATTACATGGAATCCTAGGCGAAATGTCACCTTGGTGATACATTCAGTGAGGTGGACTGGAAAGAAAACACAATTATTGGATGCGCAATTGAGCTCAACTCGTAAATTCTCACTCAAGTCATGTTGCTTGTCTTGGAGTGAATCAAATCTGAACTCTTTGAAAATACAGTTTTCTGAAATTCTGGCATTTCTTCCTTTCTACAAAAACTAAAAGCCAGCTGACCAACTCCATAAGTCAGACATACATATTACAACGCCCCTATACAATTGCAACATTATGAATTATCTGACAGTTACGTATCCGTGTATTATGTATGAAATTATAGCTCTAGATTGTTTTTATTGAATTACATTTCTCACACACAGTAACATGCTGCTATCAAGCTCATCAAGTGTATGAACATCTTCAGTCGCGGGAAACGCTGAATAGAGGAGCTGGGCAGATGAATAAAACAGTTGTTCATCATCAAGAAAAGCTCCAACCACATGCACGCTTCTTAAACCACTGTGTCTCATTTTTATTTCCACATATATTAAATACATTATTTAAACACTCTTCTAGATGCACTTTGCCTCCTCCTACATTAGTTTCTGTGGAGGTCATGAGCTTCTCATGCGGGGAGTTTAATCAGGACACCAACATAGACCCGCGAGAAACCTGAACACCACAATGAGGTTTTTCAGCTTATGTCAGCATGATCAACAAAAGGTATAGTGAGCGAGGAAAAGGAGGAGAAAAATGGTGAAGGAATGCATAAGAAACCTACTAAGAACCTGTCAGCCATTAATCTTATGACTTCTTTGCCAATTGAGTGGCTGCAGAATGGTTGCAGGGGGCTTTAACCCTTCCTCCCCATCTGTTAAAAGCCTGTCTGGTATGGTTGGATGGATGTGGGTGGCAATGTAGCTGTGTGAGAGTGAGTATGTGTGCATGGAAGTAAATAGGCACATGCATGTGTAGTGTTTCTATCTGTCTTTGGTGGGGTTGCGAGGGCCAGCTGGTAAGGGGATGAAGATTGCCCCCCAACACACTGTGCAGGGACCCATCCTGTCACCTCACGCTATTGATCAAGGATATCAGAGGCGGGGAGCTCGCTAACTGGATAAGTTCACTGTGCAAGGTCTTAACACCACAGTAGGCAACGGTACGCAGTTGATACTATTTGCTTATAGGCTCACGCACACAAACTGATGTTCTTTATCTGCTGCCCCCACTCTCTCTGTAATTGTCTCCAGCTCTCTCCCACACACACACACTCTTTCACACTCACTTCCTCAGCCTGAACTTGAGAATACGGACATTTTTCATTGTCAGGAACCTGCTTGAGGAAAAACACCAATGGTAAGGTCTGCTGATTTCAGCAGGATAGGGATTTAAACATCATACCTGCATGGCATTGTTAGTGTGAGAGCCTCTTTACTCTGCTCGATAAAGTCATCCATAAAAATGTAATTATTCTTTTTCTGGGTTGTGGCAGCTGATGTTAGGCTCTAGTGGTGAAGATATCAAAAGGGCAGTGGAGCCCAAATCCCCGCAGCACTTTAACTGACTGGGGATAAAGTAAATTGACCCTGGTACACTTGTAGAAAAGACCTAGGTCAAATACAAGCAGCAACCATCACAGCTGAATGGCAGAATCAATGTGAACATGTATTAAGATACATTTCCTCTGTGGCCACTTGATACCTCTGTGTCTTTGCTGGTGATAATTAAATATTATTGTTTATCAAATTTCAGTGGATTTGTACCGTTGTGGGTATGTATGATCATGTTGCATTCTTCTTCTTCTAAATTCTGTTGCCTGCACTACTTGTTTTTCACAAAATATTATTAAAAACTAACAAAATAAGTATAAAAAGTACATGTTTTGCTTTAAATCCTTATGAAGCGTTTCATAGTGTGAACCAATTAACTGCATTGAGGATCAATTGAATTAAAAAAAGATTTTATGGTTTTGTATAAATGTGATTTATGTCAACATTTGTAAATTTTCTTTTTCTTTTCTTTAAGACTATGATTTTTATTTCAACCATATCATTCAGCCTTTTAAATCATGCTTTCAGCGACGTATGGGTGATGCTCTTCATCAATATTTTTTACCAGACTAATGTCTATGGACAAAAAAAAAAAAAAAAAAACGCTCATGTTTGTTTGACTGTAAACTAATGATTTGAAGTTTTCTACATCATTGCAGCTTTACTTTTAAATAAGTTATGCTTTTTGGTGCTCCACTCATTTAGCAGCATTTTCAAGAGCAAACTGAATGAGTTATTACTATGCAATTTTCTACCACCTCTTCCCACTGCAGTGATCCCTCAGCACACCTCTTGTTGAACCTTTGTGCATGAGTGCTGACCTTCCTATGAGTATAAGGGGAGAGAGGTTCCAGACACATTATCCAAATGTCTCCTCTGGATTTTCAGTCATGATGTATCTTAATCAACATGTTAATCTCAAGGCAGAAGGAATTGCACAGTTGTCTTTCCTCTGTGAGTTATCCTGCTCTGCAAAGTTTGGATACTTGATTTTATCTTCTTCATTGTGTGAGAAAAAAAAGAAAACCCTCCACAATTACTTACACATGCCCTTTCCTGGGCCCAGTCTGAGGAGAGTTCTGTTCCTTAACCTTTATCCAGTGATATATGAGCTTAGAGGAGTGGCTGCAGGCCTGTGCATCCATAATGTCAGAGAGGAGTCCAGTATGGCACAGGAGGAGGGAAATAGCTGTGAACAGCACTGTAATATTTTCAATTTGGTTTAAATTATTTAAAGACATTTTTAGATGTGCATTATCTAACTCTACTTGCAACATTTCATTTCTAGACAGCAAACAAGTCTGATTCCATGTGGCTTCATCACAACTGACTGGCACAACCATGTCCTGACTCCTTAACACTAATGATTGGCGCCCTTTTGACATGAAGCATGATTAGCTATGCATATTAGTAGAGGTTTTATTTATACTGTATTTGTACCTTCATACATTACAAGTCCTTCTGCAATAAGAAGAGAGTATTGTACTCCTTTCACTAACTAAATAATGTCTATATTTACCACATTTCCTGACTTGCAAATTGTTCCATATCTACAATGATTGTTTTGTCATAATCATAAAGATGCATGTGCAGATACTGTCTTGAAATTTGTGTTTTTCTCTGAGATACATAACTACTCACCTACCAGGCAAGTATACAGCCATGGCTATAATAGAGGCTTATCATTTGGAGGCAATTTCACACCATTCCGCCCCTAATTGAACAGTCTGTTTGTTACACTTCCATTTTCCCCTCTCCGCCCTCTCGGCAAGCCTGTGGGACAGGCCTGAGAAATGACACTCTTTGCGTCTCATTGAGCATCCTCGAGCTCAAACAAAGCTCACAGAGCTGCACACAGGAGCCACACATGGCCGCCTTGACTCACTGCTTCTACTTTGTCTGCTTGTGAGGGAACGCGGCAGACAAAGGGAGGGACAGGAAAAGGAGGAGAATCTTTTTACATCGGTTGTCAAGGCCATTTGGCTGCATGGTATCTTTGCAAATGTGATTTTGGTGAAATTCATTGTGTGTTAAAAAAAAGACAAAATAATAAGACGTGTACCATCTTCGCACTATCTGTCCTTTCTGTGTGTCTCATTAATGGTCAGTATCTCTATTTCAGAGAAAAGATACTCCCAAATGTATCAATGCAAAGATTGCGTGAGTCATGAAGCGGTGGTCAGTGACCCCTTGTTCGTTAATCCTCATTAATACTCCTCTAATTGGGAGATGGCTGAATATTCATCAGCTTGAGAGGAGAGAGGCAGGAAGTCACAAAAATACTTAATTGGGCTACTGATTGGCCAGTGCTAATTGAAGGCGAGCACAGAGAGAGCCAAGAAGTGGGAAAAAGCGGAGCACAGGGAGGCATGAAGGGAAACAGGGGGCTGCTGCTGATGGGAACGGCACGACACTTCTGTATAGTGTGAGATGTTGTTCCAATTAAAGCCACTGAGGATCTGTCTTTCTGTTTGCCTCTCGCTCTCACTGTGTCCCTCCGCTTGTTAATTACTGGTGGGAGTTTTGAACAATCTGCTTCTGAAAACGAACTGTCTGCTATTTTCTTTTGTAAAAAAAAAAAACAGTTATTGGAGATATGTTTTTGGTGGCTATGGAGATGAAAAAAGATATACAAATGTTTGTTAAAACTTTCTCATTCACCCTGTAACGGGGGCTGCAGCTGAGAGGTGATTCTGCTAATTATGATGATGACGAAAGGAGGAGGAGGAGGTTGCTGATGATGACAAGGACAATATACTCAGATTGCCCTGCGTTTGCTCACGACTGAAACAAATTGTTTATCTAAAGATTACTCACCACAGAAAGTCATATTCCCTCCTGTCAGCCTTTCCCAGAATGTGCTCATTGTTTCTGAACTTCAACTGCAAAGCATTATAAAAGAGAGAGCAAAAGACATCCTGGACTATAATTACATTGCAAAACAGCTGTGTGTGTTGTGCTTGTCTGAATCAAAGTTTTAATTAGCAGCCAAAGGATTACTTTTGAAATTTGAAATAACAGATAAAGCTAAAAAGCTGGAGTTTAAAAGGCCTCTTGCAAATGTTAACTACTCCTGAGGCATCTTTCATGGCTGCCCAGTGGAGGCCATGTATCTCAAAATACAAAGTACAAAATGATCTTTTAAACCTGCATTAACTATTACACTAGTTAGTCTATTTACACAGCAGATACGGACCAACATTAGCATTCATTTTGAGTTATGTGTCTTGCCACCTGGGGAATGTAAGTCTATTATTGACTCTCTTTTAAATCCTCTTTTCAGTCTCCCCAACTCCCGCAGGAAATATCTGGCTCTTGAGCAGCTAGATGCTCTGCTATGGCCACCAGATAGTTGCCATTTGGTGCTGGGCAAGCAGTGCATTTTTAGAACTATTTACCAAAAGCAGCTGCCTGAGGGCGGTGAGACTGAACCGAAACAGTAATAAGTTTTCAGCAGTGAGCAGAAAGATGCTATAGCTACAGTTCTGTAGAGCTGAGGGGAACTGCAGAGTCAGATCATAATTCTCTGTGGGCTCCTACAAGTAATCATGTGATTCATGGTTAGCATAAAAATATCGATTATAGTGACTTTAAGGGTTGAGAAAGGGCCTAAAAAGTCCTTGGTTTATATAAAAATTGATTGCCATGAAGTTAATACAATACTGCTTACTCCTTATCTAATGAAATGTTAACAAGGGTCCTGGTTGGCTAGCACAAAAAAATGTTATGCATGTCATGCCAATAACATGCATTTAATATTCTGACAGCATATGTATGATTAGATGAAAACTACAGTTGGTTCAAATCTGCCACTGATGTCCCTACAAGCTAGGTTTGCTGCAGTGTTACCAGTCTATTTTTATGCCTGTTAGCAGTACACCATCATCAGCCTTTACCACCATCTGTTGACAGTGCAAAGACGGTGCCAATTATATAAAAGTCACTATGGTTAATGGCACGATAAGATGACAAAGATAAAAATTAGACTTTAAGATTTGATGATTAAGAAACCACAGCTTGGATGGAAAGGCAGCAAGACTTGTTTTATCCCTGCCACTTTTTTTTTTTTTTTTAATCCTACCGCCTCTCCAAGTCTATCTACAGTATGTTCAGTGTTAACCTTAAGAAACTTGCCAACTTCCAATGGTCCTTTTCCAAATGCTCTGGGTGTCATGAAAGACCTTTCCAACAACCTACCATTTCTAATAATAATCCTGTCAGCATCTTTATTCCAACTTGTCCCATTTCTTCCTTCCTCCTTTCAGCCAACCCACCCACATTTTCACTTCACCTCTTCCTCTCTTCTGTCTCTCCATCTCCTTCAACAACTCCCTCTCTTCTTCCTCCCCAATCCTTCGGATCCCCCTCCTCTTGTTTCAGTGGCTGTCTGGTATATGATGAAGTGCACATATTGAGAGACTCTGGTTCCCATCTTCATTTCCCTTTATCTCCCCCGTTTGGAGTGTCAGTGTTATTAATGCAGGCCCAGGGTCCACAAGAGGGAGAGAGACACACAGACACAAGGAGAGAGAGAGAGAGAGAGAGAAGAAGGACCTGAGAGAGAGAGAGAAGTGGCACATAGACTTCCAGCAGCAGTAAATACACAAGTAGGAGTATGAGAGAGAGAAGAGGTGTGTCACAGTGTGATTTATTACACTGGTTTCATTAGGCAGCAAACAAAAGGTCAGGGAACCTTAAGGTGGGCCTTGGCGAATGATGGAAAATGCAAACAGTCCTAAGTATTCTTAGATACAATTAACCTTTTCCTTCTCTCAGTGCTCCTCTCTGTGCCTCTCTTTTCCTTTCTTTCACTCTGCAGCCCAGGTGCTGCAGGTTTCACTGACTGACTGTCAGCAGCTGCTGTTCCCTGACACTTATTAGGCTGTAATCTTACAGTTTTTGATTTCCCTCCTCTTTTTTCATTTCTACCATTTTCTCTCGCTCAGCAACTGGACTTGGCACTGTGAGGTGACCTGTGCTTTGGCATGGAATATTTTTTTATGCTAATTCTGTCAACACATCTAGACCAATTCCAAAACTCCTGTAAAGTCTCTTTCAAAGTGTAACTTTTACATTTGCCAATGTCAGGACTGTATGGACTGTTTTGTTGTAGGTTTGCATTTGAACTCAAATGTCAAAGCTTTTGATTATTTTAAAAAATAAATTCAGATGAGTGGGCCTCTTGTTTTAGGTAACTCGACATGAATGTACTCTTTGGAAACAGTGCCATGAAACTGGTAAGTGCAATACTCATTGCTCTAAAACAAACTCTTTCTGTGTGTTTTTTCATTTTGTATTTTCACATAAGAGTAGTGAATACATTTTTAGTTTATTCAAAAGGAACCAAAACCAAACTACCACTCAAGATTTACACATTATTTATAACATCTAAAAAACTCAAATGGTGAGTGTCTCTTCACCTTCAGGCTTTTTGAAGACAGGCACGTGTACTCTTTATCAGACTTTAACTGAAGTACTTCTATTTGCATAAAAGATTGCAAAAGAGTCCTTTCCTCATGCAAAAAAAGGTGTTTTGAAATTTTAAATTATATAAGTTGATTGAAGTCTAACGAGTGTGAACCCACTGATAGAGAATTTCTAAGCTTTGCTCTAACTTAACTTTAAAACTACTCATCAACAGTGCACAAGCAATCTTCCAAAACCTTGAAGTTTGGAATTCAAGATGGAAACCTCCTCAGTATTCGATCCTCCTTGGGTAGTAAAGTAACAAGTTAAAGGCCTCATAATCCATCCCAACTGGAGAAGTCACATGCCTGCACAAACAGTTAGAGGCTGAAATGGCCACAGTGCAGTAAACAGACGGAAGGGCATGTACTGGTCCCACTCAGATACGTCAACCTGTCTTTCTGTTTCATATGAAATTCTTATTAAATATGTGGATGTTTTATTTATTGAGGTAGAGGCAACCAGGATTTTATGATATATATGTAGGGCAAACAATCAAGGCTTCAAGGTTATCACATTTCATTTCAGGGCAGTTTAGTGCACTTGGCATTTTATGTTGATAAGACAGTTGGTGAAGACAGGGTGGTTTATGGATGGTTATGACAGAGAGCAATTGAGCGTTTTTGGCAAAGCAGTGGAAGTAGTGGTTATGGCACCAAATAATTTGTCCAAGTGGCAGCAGAGAGACTTCAGAGTGGGCCACATGTTGGATTTAGTGGTTAAAATCATAAATGACAGGCACAGTTTGAGATATGCTTTTGTTATTCCCCTGCATAACAGAATCTCATCTAAAAAAAAAGTTGAAACACAGACAAATTGTATGAAGAAAAATATATGTATTTCAAAAAAATTCAAAAAATCCCACCCATTTGTCACAAAAAACATTTTTGGTTTCAAATAACACAGAAGTTAGCTTATTATTCTCATGTCTGAGAAACTAGGAGACAAACAATTTGATGAAGATTAGATATCAAATCCAAGTATCTTTATTGTCATTGTATAAAACAATGAAACAGTGAAGCATCTTGCTGAGCCATGTAGTGCAAAATATACGATAAAAGTGGTAATAAAATACAACATAATAGATTAAATAGTTTCTAAGAATAAAATAGATATTGAGAAGATGGTCAACACTTATTTACACAGCAAAATAGAATAAAATAGTTATCAGGAATAAAATAAATATTAAAATAGTAGCACATATTTACACACATAGTTATCAGTAATAGTTTCCAGTGCAAATAATTCAGGTGCAAAGTAATGCAAACATAATTCAGAGTTCAGTGTTCTTGTCTGGGACAGTTAAAGGAGGGTGTGGGCTGGGGAGTTTTGTTTAGCAGCCTGACTGCTGGGGGGAAAATACTGTCCATCACTCTGGTAGTCCTTGCTTGGAATATCTGTCAAGAATATAAAAATACTCTGATGTATAAAGCCAGAGTGAAGTTAGGATCTTTTACATGTCCTTGTTTCACCTATTTTATTATGAAGACATTAGACACATTTCATAAATTTCACAAACAGGCTAGAAACATTACATGAAAAAAGAAGGCTTTACTACTTTTAACTGACAGCTGGCACAGTTTTCTGGATGAAGAAAATAATATTCCTGAATGTTTTACATGCCTTCAATACCAATTTTCACCCTCTAGCAGTGATTTATTGGTTGCTATGGCAACTCTTGTGTTAATCAGGGGGCTAATCACTGTGTTATCTATGCTCACTCTCTTGTCGAAAAAGTGAAGCTGTAACTGTTTTATAAAAGCTATAATACGCCTGACAGCATTTACTGTTTGTGGATAATTAATGATGCAAACTGTCTGCACTTCAAACTTATTGATCACTGTCTGGAGGACATTATGAATTGTTGATGGAAGTTACCAGAGAGCAATGATTTGAATCTGAGCACATAAAACAGGATTACTTATGATGACATTTTAGCCTAGTTGATACTAAGCAGCAAAACAAGAAGATCACAGGTGATTCTGAGGACTGTGTATTTACGTATAATGTTTGGAAGCTAAACCCTGAATATAACCAAGATGGACATTATGAACAAGTCCATAATCTATGATGTTGTGAGGGCCAAAGGTAGGGGATTTTGTATTGCGATCACTCCAGCCGTCTGAGTTGATACAAAAATAATGCCCTCTTCTCTCTCTTCTTTCTTACAAGGCATTAAAAAAATAGCCACTAAATAGTGCAACATCTTGAATGTCTTAAGAGTCTACAGCCGTGATAGCAGCTCTGTGAGACGATACATTGGCACAGCGGTGCTTTGAGGTAACATCAACATGCTAACATACTTACACTGACAATGCTTGTCAACAACGATGTTTAGCAGGTATAGTGTTTACCATGGTCTTCATCTAACTTTAGTGTGCTAGCATGCCAAAAAACTTATTCATTAAGTCATTAAAAGATAATTTTCTGTTTTTCTTATTTTCAGCAACTATACTGTACTCTACTTTGAGAAATTTATAATGTAGTACAAAGTCAAGAGGTTATGATATGTAGCTAAATAAGCCTCTTTCTTCTTCTTAAACTTCAGAAAGTGATAATCTTATCTGTATTATTAGTCTATGGAGCAGTTTCTAAACAAACTACCATAACCATTCTCTTTGAGGTGAAGGAACCTCACTGTAAATCATCAATGTCTGGGCAAACTTTTGTGCCAGTCCATCAAGTAGATGTTGAGATATTTTTATTGAGGATTTTGATGAGTCATAGCATCATCATCAGTCATCAGGATTCATCCTCTGGAGGCCAAGAATAGCTAAAAATATTTCCAAGGCAATCTAGTTGTTGAGATATTTTCTTCTGGACCAGAGGGGCGGACCCACCCATTCATCAACAGACTGACAGATTGACATTGTCATCAATAGAGCCATACTGCTAGCATGGGTAAAAACATTCTACTTTGAATTAATAAGCGACATCATGCAGGGGCTAAATGTGTTAACATCTAAGATAGGACAAAATTTAGTAATTGGATGGCCTTCATAAAAAAGCAACATGCACATAATATACAATATAGGCAACCACAATATTGCATTTCCCATTATTCATGAACAGAATGCTGGTGGAGTGCAGATTTGCCACTGATCTAGGACCCTCCAGCCCTAAAACACACTGTGCTGAACTCCACATTGCAGAAAGCCTGCAGGTTTACTGGGTTATTGATGGTTTTAAATGTCCTGCTGTGAGGCTCTTCTCTGCAAGCAGATGCTGAGGTAACCGCTAACTGGCCGCTTAGATGAACATGTGTGCTAGCCAGCCTCTAAAGCACCGCACTGATATCATAACACCACCTGTTCTCTCCAGATCCTAACGAAGGAGAGTGAGCATGTCTGTCATACCCTCTCCCACCTCTCTGATTCACTCACACTCCTTCACTCTTCCCACTCCAGCCTTGACAACCCACCACTTCCCTCTCTGGGAAACTGGTATTTCTCATCCTGGACCCTATTTTTTCATCATTTTGTGTCTAAATGACTAATGGGGACAACAATTTTTGAAATTGGTCCAATACTGAGCAAGAGCGCTTCAGCCAGGAGCTGCGAAACGGGCTGCAATGTAATCTGGCGGGGCAATAGCTCCTTGTCAATGTATGTCCACTAAAAGTACTTGTTTTTGCTACTGACAGGCTCATATTGTTATTATAAGTGTCTGACAACATTATGGAAAGGACCATGTTGGGGATATTTTGAGTGATGGTCAGCACTTCGGTGGAGAAAAGTGCAAACAAGACTTCTGATTTCTTAAAGCTGAAAATGTTTATTGAAGCACTTGGCCAAGTGGAGAACCGGAAACAGTAAACTGTTTTGCTCCGATGCTGTCTCTTTCCCTTCTGTCTTCTGAAAGTCTGAGTCTTAGTCTTTAACCCGGCCTAAATATGAAAAAATTAGTCTAATTGGTTCACTAGTTCCAAAACATAGAACTGTGACCACTTAATTCACGTTGCATTGTGCCTCAGGTCATTGTCTGTGTTGTGTAGCCTGGGTCCTCTCTGGCCTCGGTTTATCAGAGAGGCTCCTGATGTTCCAAAACATCACAGACAGCTGAAGTTTCAGGGAGAAAGATAAAGAACAGTGTGACCTCAAGACTCAGTTTCGACTCCAGTCTATAATTAAAATATGTAACCCCTTAAAGATGGAAGATTCTGTAACAGACCATACGGAGAAATAAAAAGTTTTTCTTTACCTTTCGCTTGATCCAGTCTGTTTGTTATTGTGTTTAACCAAGTTTTGCTCAAGGAGAAGTCTCCTTCTTAAGTCTCACGAGAGTTGAACTGTTTTTGAAATCATCTAAATATTCAGACATGACAGAGTTGGAGAGAGGAGTGCCAGTAGGAGTTTGTTGTGTTGGAGTACATAAACCGTAGCTTAGTGTTATCTAAAAGATTTTCAAAGTCATGACTAAAAAGTGAAGTGGAGCTACAGCATTGTCCATGCTTACTGATTAAATCCAAATGCCAAACATTGTTTTTTCTCTGTTGTTTGCTGCTGTGTGAAAGGGATATTGAAGGTCACTGTGTAAAATCTGGCATAACTTGCATTATTGCAAACGTGTATGAACAGAACTTGAGTTTTTTCATACAGAGTGAATTCCACATAAAGGTATTATGATATTTGCTACTTGCAGACAAAAACAACAAAGGCAAGAGCTGGCTCAGTCATTTATATTATATATAGAATAGTGGTAATATAAGTAAGTAGGTAAGGTACTGTGAGACAGGTAAGGTATTATGAGACAGAGCAGTCCCATGTAAAATGGCACAGAATATCAACCTCTTTTTTGTTATTGTTCAAATGTGGCTGGTGAAAGTCTATCTTCCTCTTGCACAGTATGCATATCTGTGTTTATTTGTGTGGCAGCAACAGTGACTAGTCAGCGATAGGGTGACAGATGGGAGTGTGCCCATCTGCGTTTTTGTAAATGCACAAATGTGTGTGTATTTGTGTCTGAAGCAGTGCAGTGAAGTGCTAGGTGACCTTTCGGGTGGTGTAGAGGTGGCATCACTGTGACAGTGTGACAGAGCGGGCCTCAGCCTTTCTGTAATGGATGAGCACTCTCAAGGTGAACACCTCTCCTTCCTCTCTTTTCTCTCCCCCCTTCATCCCACATGTCCTCTTTTCCACTGAGACTGAGGCTGTGTGTGGCCCATCTACTCTGGTTGTTTTTGACCCAGTGAATGTGAGTGATTGTTTCCTGTTTCTTGGTATTTGCTGTTATGGTGGTGTGTATTATTTTCCGAAATCATCAAGTAACTTTTAAAGTTCACAAATGGCAGTCTCTACTGTCTGACAAAAACTTTCATTAAAATATGAAACAGAAGACTCACACTTTCTGCACTGACTGCTTCATTATCAGTTACACTCAACTACTACCTATCCTGTTATATCCCATTAAGCTCATCCTGTCAATTGAATTTCTGTAGTGTTCCTACAGTCTAGCTGACACTGCCCTTTCAAAGAGGGGATATATGATAATGATGTTGAAAAGGCACACACTAATCCCTCAGAGAGTGGAGGAGGGGATGGGGGTTTGCGGGGTGTACAATCTGTTCGTGTTATTGATCTGAGCAGAGGGGACACGCATGGCGGGTCACAGCAACATACTTGCATGATATTGATGGGTGGGCAAGCAGCCGGCCACCCACATCTCTGAGAGATGGACCCTGCTGTTCGTCCTTTAGATCGAACAGACTGTAGGAGACAGTATTCCTCTGGTGTGGATACACAGGCAATGGGAGTGGGCAGTTCTGTTAAAAGGTATGATGATTGACAGTACGGTTTGACATACCTCACACCTCAAATAACCCTTACCCAATTTCTTAGCTTCATTTCATCAGGCTCAGCTACTGGAGTCTACTGTAGATGAGCTTAACTATCACACTTGTTAATAAGTCAAAAACCACCTCAGTCAAGTCCAAGTCAATTTAAAAATGTGTGCATTCTCTCATCAGTGCTTAAAAACTTGTGAGTTTACGTAGGTAAATAAGTAAACAATACTTCATTATAAGGTATCTGCAAATACCAATCTGTAATGAAACTTAAAAATCTATATACCTGACTGCCTGGAACTCATTGGAATAATTGTTATGTAAAGTATCATGAGGCCTTAGGCATGGCATTAGTCGGCGATCTGCACTGACTGAATGAACACACTGTATTGAATGTGGATCAGTCACATCTCCCCATCCACTTAATAAGGTCAGGGTCAGCACTAATATCTATATGGTGGATTGGATCAGTGCATCTAAATATGGGCATGCTTTGGAGATGCATTTGCTTGGCATAGATGCAATACATATACTTTTATTTGCCATATAAATTTGAAGATTTAAAACTCAATTCTTTGTGGCCAGGAAATATATACATGAAAATAATAAGAAGAACATGACTTCTGTGTCCTCATTGGTAGTTGAAGTGTATTTGAATAAAAGTGGAAAGAAGGTTTAAATATCCTGTTTTTGTTTTTATTACGCTTTTACCTTCAGAAAGTTAAAGTGTAACAATAATTGTTCATGAATAAACTACCTTACAAAAGGAGGTTCCCACACGGGGTCTCAAACTGGAGTCTCCTAGTTCATAGATGACTGCACTGACTACTGAGCTAAAATTTTATTCATTGCCTCATTGCAGACAGACCTCTACTTATTTATACACCCACAACACAGAGACAGCACACTGTAATATGTAGGGAAGAACTTCAGAGGTGATTATTGATTTGCACTTTTCATTTATTGCTTATTTTTTACAACCTAACTTTGTGGAAAGGGGAAGGGGAACAACAGGTTATGGAGAGTCCCTTGGGAACACTTTGCATGTATCAGTAGCTCAGATTTGTCTCAGGGGAAAACCCCAAACTCCAGGAGTGATGTCCAAATTAGGAAATGTGCATCATGTAGCAGTAGGATTTGACTCCCCTCGTTGAGATCTGCTGATAGACATAACAGTGGAGCAGAGGACAGAGACTGTGATAGCAATGTAACCTGTGCGCTGGTATTTGTCATGTTTTTTCCTCCCAAAACCAAATAATATAATATAATAATTTGTATGAAACAAATATTCATAAAAAACAAATAATAAACACAAAAAGTATAAACACAGAGGACTAAATAACAGTGGCAGATAAGAAGAAGATCAAAATGTTCTTTAAAAAAAAGTCCACTATATCAGGAAATGAACTTTGATATTGGACTCATAAATCAGACTGAAGAACTATAAATGTCCCTTCATGACAACCTACAGTGCATTTGACAGAAATCTGATGTCTTTAACTGCAAAATAACCTGAGATTTTGTATCAATTGTGGTTAGAAGAAAACATGTCTCTTTGTCTCTGTTTGACCATCAA
The DNA here is from genome assembly GCA_029490765.1 of Euthynnus affinis. Lineage (NCBI taxonomy): Eukaryota > Metazoa > Chordata > Actinopteri > Scombriformes > Scombridae > Euthynnus > Euthynnus affinis. Next base: position 22,248,532 of record CM055840.1, on the reverse strand, counting down.
GGGATTTTTGACTGTACTGATTTGGTTACTCACTAAACACACCGAGCTCTCACAGCCCAGCTGTGCAGTTCAGCACAAAATGACCATCATATAAGCTTTATGTCATTTCAGCTCTGCAGCTAGAACACATCACTCAAAGGTAATTGAATATGCAGTGCCTTTGCCTTAATTGTCCAATATGTTACTGTAAACAAGTCTAACGAGATTAACATTTACACACACTGATATGAGAAATTTGTTATACATATGTGCTCTGTAGTCATTGAGTTAATTGTCAGATCATTAAACGTTAATGACATGATTAGGGCAACGCTCTAGCTGGTTCAGCACGGCACACGAGCCCTTGCCCTGAACTGGGAAACAGCAGAGCGATTCAAAGAAGATTGCATTTGTGACAAACACCATTCCCCACTCATCCATCATGCTTGCCAAACTTAGACATTCATTATAAAGTTTGCCGATGGATGCAGCCCGTTCTGCTCGGCCATTCATTTTTTAGACCCTCTCTCTCTTTCCTTCCCTTCTTTCCATCTCCATCTTTTTACCTCTCACTCTTTCTTTTGCACTTTCTTTGCACAGGCTTGTGTGTACAGTGCAGTGCGAATGAGTTTCTCTTGTTTCTCCTATCCTACTGTGGACTGAAAAAATACTGAACAGCAGTGTAAGAAAGGAGGCAGTGTATTAATTAAATACAGCAATTTGCTTTCCTCTCCTTTTTGTGTGTGGACAGCGCCACTAAGATTGATGAGGCACTGTCTGATACACAAGAAGCCCACTACATCTATATCTGTGGCTGATTGTGATGGAACACCCATTAAATGGCCTGTATGTATTAAGATGTCAACTTTTATATTATAAACTGTGCTGGTCCGTTTATTCATATTTTATTTCATTTATTAATCTTTTTTTTTTTTAAATCTTTAACACGTAAGCATCTTTGTTTGCCAAGCAGCAGTCACGCTTACAGGAAGAGCAAGAAGAGCAACAGCTCAAGTGTTTCCAGAGAAAGATCAAAAGGGAGCTGAATGAAGAGGAGACAGACAAGAGAAAGAAATAGAATGCTTCAGTGAAAATACAAGTAAAGCTTGTGTGATGTGCATTTCCAAAATCTTAACTTTGTCTTCTGGCTCTCTTCTATGTTCTTTGAATTGTATGATCCATTTTTGCAAATGCACATATGCAGAATTACAGTATGTTTTATGTCTAAGCTTGAAGGAAAAGAGTAGAAAATATGGAGGACAAGAGAAAAACAAAAGAAAGGGGAAATGGTGTTCAAGTACTAAGAACTGCCACAGAGAAGCAAAAGGAGCCCTTCAGGGTCCTCTCATTATCATAAAACCCTGTATGGATTTCACATTGCAGGGCCGTAATGACCATTTAATGAAGGTTTTCATCAGCCAAATTCACATCAATTACAGCACGGTACTAAGTGTTTCTGTTTTTGGTATATAAGTTCATAGGCACAGAGGCAATGTCCCAAGTAAAGAGGGTCCACTTTGGTTTCTGACTGATAGTGGGGTATATATATATATATATATATATATATATATATATATATATATATATACTGTATATATACTGTATATATACTGTATATATAAGCTAATATCTGCTGATGTATTGGCGTAGATGCTTTATCAGCCAGGCTCCATAACACTGCTTCTATTTGCTGTAAATAATAATGCAACAACTAGAGAAGTGATTTTGTTTATGATTCTAATAACTTGCAAGTGAGTGTAGATAGTTTCATTATAATTTGTGCAGCCACACTGCCATTTTCTACCATCTTCCACTGAAGAAACACTTCAATTCCAGTGAGAGCTCTACTGCACACCCAGCTCTTTCTCAGCTGCGCTGTATTTTGTCCCTTCATTCCTTCGTTGTATTTCTCTTCTGTCCATCCCTCACCTCTGCCCTCCCCTTGGTGCCGCAGCCTCTCGCCTCTTCACTCTAATTGATAAGAGCAGACTTAGTTAAGATGTCACCTGAACACATCCACAACCCTCAGACATGGCGACAGCCCACCATCGACAGCCCACTGCATGCCACACATGGACTAACTGATGCTTAAATTGGTGTTGTAGGAGGGTCAGGAGTGCCTGCAGCCCTCAGGGAACATTTGACCCTTCCTGTCACACACTCACAAACTTGTACACTTGCTCCACACTTGAGCTGGTGAAACTGAAGCCCTGCAATCCATTTACTCACACAGTAGCTCAATTAGAACATACAGCTCAGCTCATACAGAAGTGCAAGTACCACAGGCTTTAAAGTATGTACATAATTACACATATGCACATGCACACACAGCTCACTAGCAGCATACATTGTGATTGGTAATTGCTTCGCTAGTTCTGACCCAGCTGTCATGATCAATGGGTGTGACCAGGTGATTAGACAAGACAAGCACCCAAAGCCATTGATTAGAGACATCCATTCCATAGGATATAGATTTATGAGCCCCTCCACAGCACAATGAGTCAACCCAATGGGATTTCTTGTGTAAAGGTTACAAAAAGGGTAGAGAATCTTCTCCTAAAGGATTTTCATTTCTAACAGGATAGAAGTGACCTTTTCAAGAAACTTTGTCAGAATAGTGAGGGATGGAGTAATTGCAGAGCATGCATCTTTAAAATTCAGAGTATGGATTCCCTTGTTTTGACAGAGGGATTGCCACGTATATTTTGTCTTGATTGAAAATCAAGTGAGTATTTTACTTTCTCTCTGATGACAAATGATCCTAAAGTTGGCAGAGCACCCTCTCTTGTCACTCTGGTATACTGTATGACCACTGGAATAGAAAGTAAAAGGACAAAGGTCCCACTACTGTGTCAATTTATATATTTTAAACCTGTTATAAATGTTATAGTACAGAAATAATACATCTAAATAACTTGATTTTAGAGTTTACAAAGTCATGATTATTATTAACATACTGTTGTAATGTCTGTAATAAATGAACACAAAGCTCACCTATTTGGTAAAGTTTTTTCAGATGTTGTAATGCATTTCAAATACTGTATAGCTGAATTAGATGAGATCAATACTCTACAGTTGTTATTGCTGCATGGGGCAAATCAATAGACTGTAATAGAATTGTTTTTGTTGTGTGTGTAGATGATACTGTAGCTGGAGGTTCATTAAAGTCTCTTTATGTATATATATGTGTGTATGTGTATCTATGAGTGTGTGTGTGTATGTGTGTGTGGGCGGACATGCAGTGTACAGTACAGTAGAAGAATAGACTCAATGGGACCTGAATACCAAACGGATGCAATTTTATTACTTTTTCAGTAGCAAGAGGACAGATTCATTAAAGTAGTTGCAGGGTTGTATTTTTGCTTTGGTTTGTTTTTGTTTTTTTTTAAGTATGCATAGCCTTCTAATTGCATGATATTCAAAAGGCCAAAACATGCATGCACAGTTTTTTCAGTATCTAACGTTTATGTATATGTAATTGCATGTATGGCAGTATTGTTTTTATTAAAAAGTACATCCAAAAAACACCATGCACTGAGCAGTAGATTGTTTCATATGGCATACAGTAGTTTGACTACAATATTAAATGTTCTCTTCTGAAAATTTTCTAATTATTTATTTACAATACAGACATTTCAAGTTTTGTTCATTGCTCTATCGGGACTTGATGTGTCAGGTTGGGATAAATTATATTTTAAAGTTGAAAACAACTCTGAGCTCAGCTTACACTTTGGGGAAAAAAATTGCTCTCATTGTGCCTTGTGCACCCTGAAGCCTCTCACTTGTGAAATAACTTTGATGAGACATGAAGCATTAACCTTATTCCCAAGGAGGATAGTAAAATTAAGAAAATGGAGAACCAAAAAAAAGGTGTTAAAATCCATTTTATAGTTCTGGAGATAGAGGTGTAGGTATTCTAATTTATCTTTTCTTAAGATACACATCTCAACAATACATCTGTGAGTAAAAGCTGGCCACAAGCCTGGCCAGTTGTGCCGGTGTAAACAAAAAGGAAGACTTAGCATCTTCTCCCCTGCTGTTCACCTGGTGATCAGCAAAAGTGTATCTCCTGAAACTCGCTGTCAGGCAGAATGGATTGTACTTAATTTCCAATAAGGTGCTTAAGAGCGATCCCTAATCATGCCTTTAATTAGAATCCCTTGGTCATTAAGGGGAGATAATTCAGTGAAAAATACCTCTGCTCTCTGTGGGAGCAGCAAAGCGGCAGACGGACGAACGGTCTGCTCTGTACACAGGCCAATTCCTCTCCTCTGTGCGGAAAATGTCACAGAGGGCATCTATGCAGGTTAAAAATCAGGCTTCATGTGTCTTTTACAAGATATTCAGCCAAAAATAGAATTCTATTGCGCAAGGAGACTTTTACGGATTTTACCTTTAAAACCAACTTTGGCCAACTGGCTCAAAAAGCATGACAAGAATGTATTACAAATACTACTAGAAGCGAGTAAAAAAAGCAATAAACAGGAAATGGCTGAACAAAGAGTCACCAACAATCTATCCAAACAATGGATAGAAATAGTTCAGGAAATTTATGTTATGGGAAAAACTGAGTTTTTCTCTAAGACAGGCCTCTGAGGAAGGTAAAAAATACTGGAAATACTGGATATTATGTTTGAATCAGAGGTGATTTATCTACTATGTATTTATTTTGTTTGGGGAACTTTTATTTCTTTTTGTGGTAAAGTTGACAGAATGGACTATAAGTTAAAGCTGAGTGGAAGATCCTACCTTCCTTAAAAGTATTTTAGCTTCAGCTTTAGTCAGTCATAAGGACCTCTATGACTTTAAAGGACAATCATGGACATAAAAGACCTACAGACCTTAATACTGCAATATAACCTATTTTCTTTTTATTTGCTGCCTTTTATAAGTATAAAATAGAGTATAAAAAATAACTTTGACCTTCCTTCTATTGTTGTTGCCAACAGAAACCCTTCATTCAAAAAAGATGGCAACCTGATAAAATATACTGGGAGGAAGAGATGTAAAAGTGTAACAGAGCACACTTCTGGATACATCCAGTCACACCAAATCTTCATCTGTAATTAATGGAGAGTTTTATTTGTTTTGTTTACTTTTATTTTCTCTTTATTTCTTAACATATTTAATGGTTTTAGTAACCTGTTGAGCTGCAGTAGGAAGCTACTGTGACAAACGTTTTCCTGTATGGTATGAAAAACACATCTTAGTGTAGTGCATTTATAACTTCTCCTCTATCGGTCTTGAATAACGTTTAGAATGATTCTGGGATTCAGTGTGTGTCATCGCTGTTATTTTTGTGTTATGTATTATCTTTATCAGTCGTGTGTCACTTGTTTTCACTGTTTCATTGTACGAATTTGTCTTGTTTTCTGTTTGTGTGCGTCCAAGATTCAATCTGTGCACATGTGTGTATGTGTGTGTGTGTGGATATATAGTGGCGTTTGGTTAATAATCTCTTGACCATTTCATTACAGTAATCAGGACAGGGATCGGCAGCGGTGGCAGGATGACTTAGAGCTCGGGGCCTCGCCTCATTAACTCTCTGTGACCAACGAGCAACACTCTCGCGACAAATTGGAATTGCCTCAGCTGCCCGACTCAGACTCTTCAGGCTCTTCTGTAGTGAGTCCAGTGAAAGTAAAGATTATATTCACTCTCTTATAATCTTTTCTCACATGATCTTACCTGCAATCATGTCCCAAATAGCTTATAACTGCTTCTCTGTTACTCCCTGTTCTGCAAATGGTACATGAAATCAGTTCTACCTGGAGCAGGAGTGATGTGTTTCACTAAAATCAAAAGTTTTCTCATATTTATCAAAAACATCTCTGTACTTTAGCATACAGTGATTTGTCTTTTTGCTACCACTGTACTTTTTATTATTATATATGCGCTTAACATTAGAAACTAACCCCTTTCATTTCATCTGTAATCCTACTTCACACTGTTAAACCAAAGTTCACTTTCACTTTGTCTCTGCTCCTCTATTCATCGTTTTTTAAATCATCTTTTCTAATGTCAGGTACTAAATATATTCTCTCCTTTACTGTGAATGGTCTCCTGCCTCCAATAATGAAAGGACAATTAGTTATTTTGAATAGAAAGGATGAAAACAAGTGGTCTATTTAAATAAAAAAACATCCCTGGTAAATACACTGTGTAGCTGCTGGAAATCTGGCCTCCAGTGGAGTGCATTTCCAAACTCATTAGGCATCATTAACTCCCACTTGTACTTTCGAAGTGAGCAGTTTTTTAAAGGTTGACCCATGGTAACTGCAAATTCAAAAACTAAACTATAAGAGAAGGATGCAGTGAGAGTGTCTGTGCTTGGTCTGTTACTGTATATTTGCTTTCCTGGATATTTGTTATGTGATATGTTCTAGTGTGATATTTGTGTGTGTTTGGCCATGTGGTTTCAAATTCACACATTTTAAAGATATTCAGAAAGAGTGCCTGAGGCTTAAATAATCACCTGCTGTCATCATTATGCCCTTAAAATCCTCTTAATCAGACTTCCTCCATGTGCTGTCATACAATTACTTAGCTGCCCATCAATGCTATTATTAAAATTAATAACAAACATGATGTTCATTTTACTTTCCTTAGTGAAACTAGAACTAGTAGATTCATTTATAATCGACATTTTATTTAAGAAGCAAAATTCTAAAAAACTAGAGCACTGTTCACGTGTTGTAAAGCTGTAACACACAGTTTTGGCGTGTTGAGAAGGAAAGGAAATACAAAAACAGATTTTTTAAATATAATTTCAGAGTTGAGTCATCATCAAAGCTGGAATCCTGGAAGCATCCAGAGTCTACAAAGCAGGGGGCCTCTTAACCACGACAGTTCAATGTTAAGATCCTGGCTCTGCATCCCTCTGTTGGAGCTAAATAACCTCCATATTTCCCTGTGTGGCTGACACTAATGGGAACCATGCTGTGTCGCACAACTCACTGCCCTGTCTGCATGTGCTCGCTGATGCTCAACCTACTGATTGGGTTGGTGACTGAGGTCATCTTTTTCTGAGCTGACCACAAGTTGTGGAACAAAACTTAAATAACCCGCTGGGCGAATGCAATTAGTAGCCAGCAAGCATATTACTTACACAAGCAATGAATGCTGCCCAAAGGGAATGAACACTATTCAGGTCTTTGCATGATAAACAATGAGGTTTTCACAAAAGGGGGAAAAGGAAGCAGGGGTAAAGGAGAAATATCATGATGCAGCCTTGGTGTTATCAAGTCATCAGTGTGAAGTTAGGGTGAGAGAGAAAGAAAGGTGAACAGTGTGCTATCAACATGGGATAGGATGCTATCTTACAGGATTTTCAGTCAGTTTTTCACTCAATATCAGTGCTCTCTATCTGATGAACACTCCATGTTATGAAGTGTTCACATTGCCAGAGATATGGAACCAGTAAAAGTGCTTTTTTCCTGCAAGCATACCAAGGTAGATAACAAGCACAAAACTCTTATAGTTTCCCTGTTTTAGAAAGAATTTTATATATTTAGTATTTCAGTTGCATAGATCATTCACCCCAAGCTGCACTGCACATCATTTTGCTTGTTTAATTGGGTATAGACACCAAAAACTGCACATTTGTAAGCCTTCAAAAATGGTTATTATTATACAATTTACTTATTGTATACTTTTATATTAAACTGTTATGAATAAAAGTTATGTGCATTGTGAAATGTTGTATAGATGTTCCTCAGCTCCAAGAGAAACATATCAGTAGTATACGTACATTTTGGAAAATGCTGTTAAGGTCATGTTTAATTAAACTGTTATTAACAATGTAGTATTTTTTTTGTTTCTGGTGATTAATCCTACAGAGTGATACAGGCTGATTATCCTGAATCACAAAACAGTGGTGGATATGATAAATTCATATGACTGAATATCTCAGTCACCAGCACCAACTCTTCACAAAATACATTAAAAAAAAAAAACAACAACAACAATATTTGGTGAAACCCAAAAAAGTTTGGCAACCATTGCTTTAAAACATTATCCAGATTGTATATGGTTTCATCTCTTATTGTGGTTTGACCTGATCACAATCAGCACCTTATGTAATTAATGAGGTGATTAATTGCTGGATTGATCCAATGATCAATCAAAAAGACTCTCTTGTGGAAATTGGAATCCTAAACCCAGTGTAATTACTGGGAATATTAGGAGTTTAATTGGATCCTAGGGTCAGTTTTGGTGAAAATGTGTTTTTAATTTGTAGTATGTGTGAACCTAATAAATTCAAGAAATTGGAATGAAAGTAATAGTATCAACAATTAAAGTAACTGCAGAGTAAATAAAATTTTAAAACATTAGATAACATTTTTGTAATGTAAATCTTAATATTATAAAAACTGGGAATACAATAACAGCAAAGGAAAAGACAGAGAGAGAGAACAAGGGGTGAAGGGAGGTGGTGGTAGTGGATGCTCGTAGCTGGGGAAGGTGACCCTGAGATACGGGCAGGGTTGTGCATTTAGACAGGCAGGGAGCACAGCAGTGACAGCCAGCATCAGAGTGGTGCTGGACCCCTGGAGAGAGGCACTGTAGCAGATGGAATAAGAGAATTTAGATTAAACAATCCCACACCACACAATGTCGTCATGTTGATGCTGTGCTCCCTATTGGAGGTGATGCTGGTGCCTGAAGGATTTGGCAGGAAAGAGTTCAGTTCACCTGATATTTAGCTTTATTAAATGAAAACATATATAAAAAAATTATGTTGGCAGAAAACAGTATTTTTAATGATAGCTGCAATTAATGATTATTTCTGATGGTGATCAATCTCTACATTATTTCATTGATTGATCAATTTATCCTTTAGTGTATAAAATGTTAAAAATACCAACCAATAGTCAAAAATTCAAAAATATTTAATCTGTAATGACATAAAATAGAAAAAAGGTATGCATTTGAGAAGCTATTTATAGATATTTTTCTGTCAAAAATCAATATAAAATAGAAAGATCACTTCAATGCAATGTTTAATGAACCTGAGTTTAATCTTTAATGATGTATTTTGTTGACAAATGCTGGCTAGTCATCAACTTTGTCTGTGTGCCATTGGGTAGTGCTGATGGGCAGATAGTGTACAGTCGGTTTTTATTGTGAATGCAAAGCAAATTTTAGAGATGGCATTATTGCATATGAAGTCAATGGAAAGATGCGGATGGGGCAAATTGATGCAAACATGTGTCCGCATGAGATGAAAATGTTTTTATTTGAGTTAAATATTGATGCGTATTTTGGGGCTCTGCTTCAGAGACCAGATAGGAAATTAGAGAGAATGACAACAAAGAACAGGAGTCTCTGGTGAGTCCTGAGTTCACAAACGCACAGACACACTCCTACAGAGACGGTCCGTGCATCCGTTGCTACTGTAGGTATCTTACAGCTAATGTACAGCTGAAAATGAGCCATTTGGGGCAAATTAATACAAATGTGGTCAAACTGGTGTGGATTACATAAGGAGAAAATTAGCTTAACAACACTGTGAGTGAGTGATAGTGAGTGTGAAGTAGCGAGACTGAACCAAAACTGTGAAGTTGTGCAGGGAACAGTGAGTCAAAAGACACTAAACACTGAAACTGCAGAGATGCTTGATAATTCTCTGTTTGTTCGTCACCATGAACAACACCTATCAGATCCTTGTGATGATGTTGTTAAAGTAAATATATTGACTGTAGGATGTAAGGATTCTAACTTTTTGGTTGAATACACAACATTTCAGCTATTTCAGATGTTCAGCTATGAAGTAAATTTGGCCTTAATGACCCCATGTGGAATCCCATTTGACCATAAAGAAAATGTGGAGTAAGAAAAAAAGATTGATATCAGATTGAGCACAGACAGGGTTGGTCAAACTCATTATTATTGGGTGCTGGACTTCTAATTTTTCTACCTCAGTCTCATTCTCTATTTCAAGGACACATTGGCTGCTGAGAGTGTTGTAGCACTGTGGCTGCAGCTCTGACGCTCTCACCACTGTGGTTGGCTGGCCAGCTGCCTGATGTATTATACCTTCTGATTACCACCCACCACACACACTGATAAGATCCCAGCTGGAACAGGACTGGGGCCAGAGTGCCAGCACACAGTCTGTATGTCTTTTGTAAGCAAGTATCAGTATGCTTGCGCATATGTGCATGTTTGTCTGACTACTCAAACATCAGCATGCCTGACTGTTGTTGTGAGGACCACCAGACGTCAGCACTTCACATCTGGGTGGTGTGAAAAAAAAGAGAAATACAAAGACATGATTACTCATATGTGTGTATGTTAGTGTGTATTAGTAGAAAATTTAATGCATGAGTGGAGATTTTCTAATGAAATATGCATTTTTATTGCTTTTTCTCATGTGCAATATTTTATTGTTTGTTTTCATGTGACTTAAATTTACATTTTTTAAATATTTGATATATCTGATGTTTTGTCTCCTTTCCCCCATTCTTCAGGATTCATGTACTTTTAATTGAGGTTTTTTTTTTATTGGTTTTCTTTAAGATGTTTATCCCAAACTGGGCACATTGGGTGGCTAACCATACCTGTTGCCATAAAGCCTATCAGCTGATTGATATACATCTGATTTTGGTGAACATTTTAAACATTTTTACTTGAAGAAGATCTGACTGGGATTTAAATTCTGTCTATTTAAATACATTTGAAGCTTAGAGTTATTGCACAGGCATTATACATATTACTATAAATATAACGTTCTAAAAACAATGTTGACTGGTAAAACTATTTCACAGGTATCTTTCATATTATGGGATAGTGAAGAGGAAAATAATGTGAAACCTTCATCACCAGGGTCGTAAAAGTGTAGCTTTATACACTGGTTATGTCAACTGTCATAACACTGTAATGGTAAAAATATTAACTTAATAATAGACACAAAGGGAAGACTGGCAGCTTCACTACCCTCTTGAGCTGTTAGATGTGCATGGGAAGTAACCAGATGGCCTGTGTGTATCCATACTGTTTACTGTTGTTGCATTCATTGTGACTACCCAGACTGCTAAGATCATTTTGCTTTATTATCGCAATGCTTGTGCCTTCACTCCATGACAGAGCCATTTCTCACCAAGACACTGTCTTCTAACTAATTCATTTTCCTGAAACAAAATTTATCTTCCATTACTCTGCACATACAGAAACACAATTACATTTTCTCTCCAATGAAAAAAGGGGGAAAGATCCTTTGTTGCCAGAGAATGTCTCATCTTTTTTTTTTCGATGGCGGGTTCCTGATGATCACCTCTGTATGTAAACTGTCTGAATTTGTAATGTGGCACTGACGGGTGCATTAATTTCCACGGCCACTTGTCTGATTCGATATTATGCGTTTATATGAGAGAACAGCCTCCTCATCTTACTAGTGTTACAAAATTCCTCAGGGAAAAAATACTGTGTAAAACTCACTTCTAAACATTTCAAATGATGAATGAAAGTAGCGATAAACAGATGTTTCTCTCTCTCTTCAGCTTGATGTTTATATGACACATGGCTGTCTCTCTGTCACTCAACTGTATTCTGCCTTTTTCCCAAGGGAACATGTGTTTACGATAGCTGCTCTTTTGTTGGTGATGTACACAAAACTCACCTGAAGGGTGGGAACACACACATATACATTTGTGTATGTACATTAATGCAAAAACCCACACAAACACATATGACCACATTCACAGCACAACATAAATGCCACACAGGTGCAGATGGATTTTAAACATAAACAGCCTGTGGCCATTTTTGCCTCATCTTTCTGCTCCTCTCACCTCTCCCTCTTCTTTCCCCTCATCTCACTCCATCTTTTCCTGTCCTTCTTTCTGTCATTACCCTCATCTCCTAAACCTCCAGAGGGTTCCTCCTGATTCATTATTTCCTGTCAACATGTGTCTCCTGAGGCCTGCCATGCACTGAAGCCCATTCTCTAACTTCACTTGAGCTGTTCAATATGTACACATCCCCTCCTCCTAAACGACTGAACCCTATGTGTTCACACTTAAACTTTTAAACAGATAACAGGTGCTTCTTAGTGAGCGGTGTGAAAAGGTTTATGCTCTTGTGTTGATTATATGTATAAATGTAACCGTATATTCCTTGTATATATATCATATCGTTTTTAATTTCTTCTTTAGTGCTACTTTTATATGGTTTGTTCTATTTTATTGCCAAATTTATTGTTTTATTCTATTCTAATTAAAAATATTTTAATATTTGTAAATACATTGTCTATGTTTGTAGCATGGAGGGGCTACAACTGAATTTCATTGTGTAATCCTCCGCTGTATAATGACAATTCAAATAAACCTTGAACCTTGATATAGCCTTGACACGTTCTGACAACAATCCTATGACCGAAAAGTTTATTTCAGTGGGCATTTCCTCCATAACAATAAGTTTTGAATCATATGTAATTAATTTTCAGTACCAGGCCTTTCCCCCCACTTTTTGACACTTGTACCAGCAGCTATGTGGAAGTATATAATCAGGTTGCTACATAAATTGTGGTCTGTGGATTGTGTTTTTAATATTGCATCATGGTTCCCAAAAAGGTTTAGTTGAAGTAGAAAAATAATAGTACAAGCATAGTATTGATGTCAGAGACCTATATGAGAGTGCTGGTGCTGCCTTGAATAAAGTTATTACAGAGCAGTTGAAGTACTGTACTGTATAAAATGGGAAACAGTAACAAAATAAATTTGCTTTATATAGAGGTGGTGCTCTATTCTCATAATCTACTCTATATTGCATAGCATTTTAACTTTGATCTGTATTATTATAAGCTTTTTTTTCTATCTACCACTCAGGTTTTTTCTTGTGCTGCTGTAATGCTGAATTTCCCCCCCTGGGATCAATAATGTTCGATCTCACCTTATTAAAATTCACATAAAATGAATTGTTTTATTAAACACGGATTCACATTTTCTTTAAAGGATTTTTACAAATTCCTGTAAAATGTGTGCAACATTTAGATGGAAAAATATACAGTAAGGTCACAAATTAAAGGGAAAACGTGAGTAAAAGTGTAGAGAAACATTAAATAAAAATGCAAACGCTTCCACACAGGGCACGAGGGGTGACTGAATGGTTTGATGAGAATGTAAATGATGTGAATCACGTGCTACTATAGGGCCTTAACCCAGCTGAGCAAGTGCTCTCCAGCACCATCATCAAGACATAAAATAAGGGAATATCTTTGAAAGAATGAATTTCATCTATCCAGTGGACACTTTTACTAAGACTCTTCTATACTTTTATATACATACTTAATGTGTATGGCACGCACACAAACAGACAAATACCTTACTCTGCATCTTGTTTTTTTCCCTCCTAGTAGTAGGATCCATTGATTCTGTCAAGCCAACATCAGTCCATGTCTCTGCCCGTAGTTGGTATTTGCATGTCTTCTCTGGAGATCGGTACTTGGGGACATGAGGGAAAAAGAGAGAGAGAGAGAGAGAGAACAGATCAAATAATGGTGATCAAGTGATTTATCCGGTGTTGGACAGCCAGTAAACTATACATGCTGAAGGGGATCAAAAGGTTAGAGAGGGGAAGGTCACAATTGTATAAATACTGACACGGCGGTCCTAGACATGATTGGTGTGTGAAGAATGGAAGATGTGAAGTGTGGAAGATAGTACTTTGTTAAAATTGAGTGTTAATGCTGACTCATATCTTACGTCTTATTACCCAACTTGTTAACATACAGTATGTCCACATATTTCTCCCTTCTCATGGTTTTGGAATAAGATGCTAATCTGAGAGAACATTATCATGACCACAGAGGCTTTCTGTGTGGACTGTGACTTAGCACTTTGCACTAAGGTGGTGTTTATGTGGTCTCTTGTGAGTTATGGGCAGTTACAAAAGCAATCTGGCTCCAGGTTGTTGGGATTAGACTTTTATAATCTGACCTGAGACCTTGGACTGTCATGTTTGTAGTGAAGAAAAAAACAGTAGCAGTGCCAGTATTAACATGGTCAGTGCTGTTTTGACAGGTCATCACATAGACTGGACAAATGTATGTATGGGGTTTTGGAAATGATACAGTAAATTGTCTGCATTTCTGTCAATCAATTCTATCATTACATTATCTGTTTTACTTTTCATATGATAATATACCTAGAGGATAACTGTAATGCATACAATTTGGAAAGAGAGCTTGAAAATATCACACTGGGACTCCTGATTGAGATGTGGGTGCCAGACAAACTAAGATGACAGTGAGAAGTGTCTTTCGTCAGGAAATATACTATACAGAAAATGTATACTTTACAGAAAATTAAGTGCTTTAAGTTGTTTCTGGTCCAGTTGATTGTTAGATTTCCAATACCCCGCACCCCCCCCCCCCCCACACCGCTCCTACTCGCCACAATTTAAGTTCAACATTATTAAACTACTGCTCAACATCTAACATCTTAATATCCTTTGACATCTGGCATCCAAACTATCTTTTCTCTCTCCTTTTTCTCCCTCCCTCCTTTCTTCTCTCCAACTGTGTCCTAGCAGTCCTGTGGCTGTGAAGGTCAGCCTGTCTCTCCCCACATAAGACCCTGACTGATTGTGCTGCCTTCAGGGCAAGAACCAAAAAGCATTGCAGGTGTGTGTGTGTGTGTGTGTGTGTGTGTGCACATACTTAACGCATACATTCACATACTTGCAAATAGTTAGTGAATGAATGGGCTGAGCTGATTAACAACAGACATATCCGAATCCTGACAAGATGCCAGACAGAATCAGAATTATAGATTAAAGGAATAATCCACACAGGGGATGGGCCATACTAATTGTTCTTTTAATCTTATACCAACTCATACAAGAAACAATATGCTGATATCGATACTTTAAAAATAAATTCACTGTTCTTGTATATTTAATTGGAAAAATAGTAAATGCACAAATGATATATCATTCATAAGCCTTTGCATTCATTTATAAACTACCTTATGATCAGACTTTTGATTTAACACCAGTAACTACAAGAGATTGTATTCAACAAATATTCTCTACTTGTAGTAGCACAGGCTATAGCATTAGACTTTCCAATGCATGTGTGTCACAGTGTCTGAGTGAAAGATTCAGAGACTTGTTAACAGTCCAGCAGCTCCACCAGCAAAGCTTCTCTTAAGAGGAAATTGTTGTCCTTGTGCAGGAGGTGCAGAATTGCTACGAGCGAATGAACGGCATCTTAAATTAAATTAGCCTGGGAGAAGATAACATATTTGGTTACCATGCTGCTCTATTCCCAGGAGACCCAATGCCCAATGAAACAAATGGTTCAGTGATATCAAGTAAAGAGACAAACAGAGCCAACAGCAGTCTGCAGGGACAGTCTGAATAGGAAGGGATACAGCTCAAGAGGTTGTACACACAGTACTCACTGTATCAAGGTACACACTGATGGCTCCATGTTACAGCCACATGTTTGTGTAAGTAGAATGAAAACTGCCTGTTTTAATCCACAAAGTGTTTCCAAGCATTTGAATAGGATCAGTTTACATGCATAAAGCTATGCAAGTACATCACAAGTATAATCCTCTCAACCTAGTTTGAGCAGGTAGGCTATGTAAGCACAGATCTCAGCAATCCTTGTCATCAAAATTGCATTGCACTACTGGACCATGACAGACACACCCTTTTGTGTCTCTTCCACTTCATCGCAGTCACATTCGGGTATATATGAGGGGAAAAAGAAAACTATGTGGCATAAATCTCCACAGTGGAATATAAGAAAGAGTGCTGGGCCCACAGATTCCTGGCAGTAGTGTTAATAAATTCATACACCTTGTTAGCAGATTTTATGGTGATGACTGAAAGAATAATTCCATGGAGCACTAGAAAACAAATCAGTTTCTCACTCCTGTAGCGAACACCTTCGGTATGCTGGCAAAAAATGATGTAATAAAAATTATAATGTAAGAAACAAACTGATCAGTCTTGTAGATTGTGTACACATGAATGTACAGTGATAAATGTTAAAGATGCACCGATCGATGGGCTTATACTGTGTTCGTGTATTATTATATATTTATCATAGTTTTATTATGATAATGTTTTATTATGAACATACAATTGAATTTTCCATTGAAGAAAAGAAAATTGGAATCGGCAGGTCAGACTTAAAAAAAAAAAAATTCAAAATCGGAATCAACCAAGAAAATTGCAATCATTGCATCTCTAATTAATTTTTCTGCTTTTTTCCTTTTGTTTTGAGACACCTGATCTGTCTGTCCCATTAGCATGATTACTTGCTACATTATAGCATATTAGCAAAAGTTTGGTTTGTTAGACAAATGAAAAATTTTACTCATTGTGGCACATGACAAGTCAGAAGCAATTATCCTCTGCTGACCATGCATGTCTGTACCAACGTTCATGGAAATCCATCCAATAGTTGTCAAGAAGTTTCTCTCCTGACTTGAGTTTATGACAAACAAGCTGACTGACTTGATCCATTGAATCCATGTTCCCCAACATTCATTTGAGGAATCTGAATTACAAGTTACTACAAAAAAACTGCTTCCCTTAGGTTTGATTTGACAGTCCATCTCTGAGAATCTGTTTGGAGAGACCCAGTATATTCTCTAGAGGGTATGTGTTGATCACTGGCACCATTCTGTCATTCAACAATATCAGTTATTTACCTGAAAACAAAGACTTGAATAACAACAATACAGTCACTGACCATCAATATTTCCCTCTGTCAGTTTCTTCAAAGAGCTGTGCCTACTGCCACCACTTAAAAATATTACAAAAAGATACCCAGATGGGAAAAAAGCCCAATAGATGGGGTTCATGAAAGCAACTATTTAACTAGAGGGTTCTTAAAACAGTAAGAAAGTAGTGCAAGTCTAGAAACACTTACAGTATGAGAGTCTGTATGAATATTATCCCAGTAAACACAAAACAACTTGCGTCAATATTTCTAAGTTTGCCACAAATGGCAAAAAAGTGAGATAATAATTGACATGCATCCAATACCAATATCTTCCAACTCTTTCTCTGGTGTTTTGCAGAAAGGCATAATGGTGGTTTTCCTGTCAAGAGGGGCAAAAACTGCTTATATTCTATTGATTTTACTTTTTTATTTCCCTTCCCCATTCTGCACACTCGTCACTTTTTTCTGTATGTCCTGCATTTCCCGCCGGTAGATAACAGTTATCTACCCAATTATTTGTAGTGAAGTGATGATCAATAGAGTTAATATAAAATGGTTAAAGAACAAGCATTCTGATACCCGAAAACTACATTAGCATAATTGGGTTTGAATTCAGAAGCCGGCAGGATGACTATTAAAGGAAATGGGGGGTGAGAGACATGAAAATGTATTCTGAGTGTGTGGCTGGTGGCATTACCACCCCCACTACCACCTGTCAACACACACTGCATACGCACACACTCTAACATAAACACAGTCGCATGACAAAAAAAAAGCTAGAATTCCAGAGAAAAAATTGCATGTGGCCTTACAAAAAATGCACATATTTACACATACGCGTCCAACCACACTGCTTCACTAACATTTACTTTACACTCTGAGCCACCAATGTGTGTCCAACCCATCTGGAAGAGTACATGCTAAACAACTGAGGGGAGAGGAGAGGAGAGGAGAGGAGATAAAATTAAATGAAATTAAAGAATAACAGTACTGTGTTACGTCAGTAACTGTAACTGTTGAGAAAGCATAAAGCACTCTAATTGAGCAGAAAACTGACACTGTTTATGTCACACAGGTAGATGTTTCATACTTACAGAAAATCGTACAGAACCAAGTATATAAATACCAACCTGGTATCACACCAAAGCATGTAACACAGCCACCAGTCCACTGTGTCATTGTCACATTTTGCCTCGCCTAGGCATGAAAAGTATACACGCGTATGAAAATGCAGTACCAGACATCGAGGTTTGTCTGGGATTGTCCCAGTTTCAAGCTGGGTGTCTGTGAAACACTAAAATGATCAGCATTCACCACTAAATTGTCCTGGTTTTCACTTAAAATAATAATTATAACATTATACTTGTTTTCAGTGCTTACATCGGTGTTCATCATGTTCTGTCCCACTCATTAATACCTAACCCACTATAAAAATATAAATAATGCAGAACATATCTGAATTCAATGGTGATTTGTCTGTGTGTGTCATTGTCAAGGCTATTGTTAGCTTATGATGCTTGCGGCTCTTTCTGACAGAACCTGTCAGTATGCTAACAGTTCAGTCTTTTCTAAAGAGCTCCAGGAGGTTCACTCCTTCCTTTGGAAAGTAACCAGCAATAACAACGCTGTTCTGCACAAACTGCAAGAACACATTTTCAGTCATGCATGGTGGAAATAAAGATCATATTAAGACAACCAAACATAAGCAAAGGTTTCCCTGAGAGCTGAGAGCTCTGGAAAAGAAACTCTAACTAAGAGGAAAGACTGCAAAGCGTAAAGCACCCAGGAATCTTCTTAAAGGTAACTTTCTTTTAAGACTCTTTCTTGGTTTTTGTTATTAATGAAGTGCAATGTGACTTATTGTTTTGACTTTTTAATCTTTGTAAACTTGCGACCCGCCAATAGCGTAGCATTGTGAAGATAAATAAGTTAAAGTTATTTTTATGTTATAGCCTATGAAGTTATTTATAGGCCACAAAAAAGATTTGTTCCTTGTTGTGTTTTTAAAAAAAAGCTGGCAGAGAATGTGTTGCAGTCAGCCATTTAGCTGGAAGCCTGCACTTGTGCACACTGACAAATATCTTGGTGGATTTTGGGAGACAAAACATAATTTTTTCTCTGCTGAAGCACTGTCCATTGTGTTGAAAGGTGCACTCAATAGGTGTGCTAAGTGCTGAAATAATTGTCCCCCATCCTGACGAAAATGTTGGTGTGTACATAATCACATACATGTGCATGTGCACAAACGTGCAGTACACTTAAGTTTCCCAGGTTTCGGGTCCTGTGTGAAAACATAAGTAGCAGCAGGCACCAGCATGCATGACAGATGCATCAATTGTCCATGAAACTTATTTTTATGACTGCAAAGAGAAATTTCAAACAACTGCAAAATAGAGACATTGCTCACTAGTAGATAAAATAAATAAATGCTTCCAAGAAAACTAAAACACGAAAGTATGAAGGACTGGTAAAAAACAGGAGTTTTGCTATATGGGTGGTTATTTTTACAGAGCATGCTCCATTTTTTTCTCTCTTAGTGTTTGAGCTTGTTTCCACTTTGGAGCATGTGTAGTCCCTCAAAAAAAAAAAAATGTTGAAATGGAGTGCCGGGTACATGGGAAATGTTAGTACTGAGTGTGTGAGAGGGAGTGAGGATGTGCTGAGAGAGTTGTTTGTGAGTTTATTTTGAGCTCCATTACCCCTATTACACATGAGTATCTGCTCTCCACCCTCCTCTAAATGCTGAGGATGCAGGTGGCCCACTGAGGAAAGCACCTATCAGTCTCTCCCTGGCCATCTACCTGCTGTATCTGTCTGCCCATTTATTCATCAGCTCATCTGATGGCAATCCACCCATTCCATTCCACTATTCTTCCGCTCCCCTCCATCTTTCAGATAATCAGTCCATCAACACATCCATCTGTGCACCCATCCAGCAATTCATCTACCCATCCATTTATCTCCCCATCATTCAGCGATTTGTCTATCATCTATCCATCCATCCATCCATCCATCCTCACACACACGCTTTGCTTCCATCAGCTTCCAGCGGCTCCATCAAGACTGCACCTCTGTTGTTTAAAGTGCTTCACATGAAAACAACAGACTTCCTAACAGACAAACGGAAAACGAAAAAAAACCTTCTCATCAATAGACAGGGCAAGCTGTAATCACTCCTGTAACTCAGTAATACTGGGAAAATGCAACTGGGGAAAACAATTAAAAACACTGATAGAAAACAATGTACAGTTGCTGTTTCGAAGACGCAGCTGATAGCGTTAATTACCAAGAGAGAATCCAGCCTTTGGAATCAATTACTAGTTTACAGATATATCTTGTAATTGAAATGGATTAGTGTTCAAGGATTATTCTCCTGTGCCATATACAGTAAACTAGTGAACTTTTAAAAGTTTGTGGATTAAATTTAGTCCTCAAAATATTACATGACATTCAGTCAGAGAGATGTCAAAGAATTTACCATTTCTTGCAAATGGTGATAAAGTTCGATTTGTCAGAAAAAGGCTGCTGATTAAGGGGGCGCTCAATTAACCGGAGCAGTGACGAGGATTCTGATGAGAGAGCTAACTGCCCAAATACTTAGGAAACAGCATCAGAAACAGAAATATACGTGGACAGCTTAGCAAGATAACAAAAGCGAAGGAGGTTGACAATCTGTTGGCATCTACAAGTTTTAGATAAAATAACATAATTAAAATATGTATAAAATAAAATAGTGCTGTAAAGTTGGTCCTTAGTCCATGAACATGAATGGCAAAAAGAAAAAATATGCCATAAACACTACTGTCATTATTGTTTATTGACTTTTAATGGAAACGTATTGGGACAATATGATCATATTTTGTCATTGTTCTAGAAGTTTTCATTTTACTGATATTTGTCTTTCTATTTGACATGTATGAAGAGTCTGATTCTAGGCAATGAATGGAAATTGAACACAATTTATATGTGGTTTTGCATTAATTAACCACACCATGACAATATCAAAAACATTTTTTATCAACTAATTCTAACTAATTCTTACTCTCAGATCCTTTGTTTGTGTTTTACATATATATGAATCATTTACCTTTGACATTTCGTTACTTCTCATTGTCAGTTCTGAAGATTTGCACTGTTTTACATGGGGTTGAGCTTTGTGCATATACTGTAGGCCACATACCAAGTGATAGACACTTTTTTTTTTAAATTCAGGCTGCAATGAGTTTAATTTGACACCATATGGGTATGAATGCCAATTACCGCTATTCGCATTTGTCAGCTATAGAAGAGATCTGCCAATCAGCATGTAGATATGTTTTCAAAGCAGCGGGAGACTAACAAATCTCCAAATAGTCCAAATCATTTGTGCACCAACTCCATGTGCAACAATATAAAAATAAAGGTGTAACATGATTTTCTAAGTTAAGAGGAACAGTTTTGAAAAGTGAAAAAATATGCTAAACAAATATTGTTCAAAAAGAAAGACAAACACTATACAACATATAGTGGGTTATCAAATGAATAAGTGGTAAACTAGTATGATACATGTCATATTAGCAGAATGTGTAGGATTTTCCTTAAAAAAAAAACAAAAAAAACAACAATGTATAGACTCATATAAAAATATCTCTCAATCATCACCTATGACCGACTTGAAGTGTGTGGTAGTGTATTTGTCTGCAGAGACCCTGCCCTTTGCCTGTATTCTCTTATTTTTCTGTGTTTGGGACATTTCTGGGCGTCAACCTTTGGGCAGTGGGTGTGTAGCCCTTAGCTATTGGCTTGGGGCTACAGAAGCATAGCACCAGAAGCGCTATGCTGCAGTGCAGCACTGGTGCATTGACTGCATATGAATAATAAATAAAATATATGTATACAGTCAATGTTCTTGTATCATTGAGCTGGGAAGGAGGGGCCAACTTTGAATGTTGTGTTTACAAACCGCAACTGACAAATCCTACTCATTCTGCCTTTAAGGCTTTTGCACACATAGAAAATGAAATGACAATGAAAATGACAATGAAGACACATTTTTCCGCATATTTAAAGGTATTTTAATGAATGAACTTTAATTTTAGGGGATTTTTTTTTAAAGAAATGATGTTCCCCGAGGTGAAGTGCAGTGTGTGTGTCTGTGTGTCTACCACACTGCCAGCTGCTGTTCAGATCAAATTAGTCTGGTTCTTTTTAATGTGTAGTTCTAGTCATTTTAGTGGTGTATCAAACTGGGCTCATAGACCTTGGAGGGATTACAGCTTTGGATGTCATTTGGGGAAATTTTCATTCACTTCCTGTTGTCCTTAGAGGTGAGTGAATGATCACTGCTGGAGAGCTGCATTTTATTACTGCAAAGCAAATTTTCAAAAAGATGACTGATTTTAAAATACACATATAAGAATATTGTACTTGGTGTGCAATTTCAAGGCACAACACAAATAGGGCCAGGTTGTGGAGCATGGCGTCATTTGAATTATTCCCCAAAGCACATGTCGGACGTGTTATTTGGAGTTTTTCTTGTTTTCCGTCTTGCCTGTTAGGCTTGTATGTGATGTAACAACATACAATAAAAAATGATCACGACAAAAAAAACTCTCTTTGGTCTAAGGGAAATTTATTTATCTCAGTGTCTCACAAAAAAGAGGTAATGGAAATTGACACTGAAAATACCTATTCTTGTTGTATAAATCACTGCAGTGAGCTGTGGCTCTGTATGACATCACCCTCAGGGGAATAAAAGCAAAGTGTTTCTTACTTGCAAGCTTTGCTATTTCAGACAATTAATGAATTATTGAATTCTTATTGATTTATCCTCTGTTCCCTCAATGGAACATCTGCAATTGTCTGCAAAGGCGAACCTCACTGGTAATATTAGGAAGAGGAGAAACAAATGCAGAGGGAAGAGCTTAGCTGCACATGTCATTCTCTGACACCCCTCCAGGCCAACCATTAGCAAGCAAGAGGCAATCACCATTTCATCAACGTTCACCGCACGGCCTCTCCCCTCTCTCTTTTATTCATGTCTCCTTTCTTTTTTGTTTTGTTTTTCCTCCTCCATTTCTCATTTTCATTCTATTTTCATCACTCTTCTGCCTCTCTGAGCCCTTCTCCCCTTCCCTAGGTTGACTGTGGTGGATACATCTATTCATCCGCCTCTGTATGCACTGATGAATGTTGATTTGAGTGAAGAATACAAGCCCAGTGTGAGAGATTTTGTGTGTTTATGTGACTACCACAAATGCGTGTGTCTGTGTGTTGATGTACAGCACCAGTCAAAAGTTTAAATACACTTTCCCATTCAAGGGAATGGGAAGGGGCATCCAAACTTTTGACTGGTGCTGTATGTGTGTGCATGTGTGTGGACCTACCTCAGGGCGACCTGTAGGCAGCGGAGCAGAGGACACTCTGGTGTCCAACAGTGCCGCTGTTATGAGATAATGGAGGATGTATCACTCGTTTTCTCATTTTACTGTAGGTTTCTATCACTCTCTTTCTCTGTCTATCACACAACTCTTATTGGTCTCTTTCCCCACACACAAAGACACCATACGGGTACACACACATACACCTGTATCCTTTCTCTTTCCTCCATCTCTGAGAAGCTTCACTCACCACCTTATCGGCTTAAACCAGCTCTGACAGTACTGGCCCCACTCACACACACCTTGTCTCGGGGGCACACCACATTATGAAACAATTACTCCCTTAATTGACAGTTAATTAATCTAAAGTCAATTTGACCTTGCCAGCCTAACCTTGAGATTGAGCACCGTGGTAGTCGTGACACTAAGGGCTATGGTGGATGGGGGGGGGAGAAGGGAGGGAATGGATGGAAATGATAGACTAATGTCAACTTATCTCTACACCAGTGGAAAAATCACTTGCTCTATCTTCTTGTCTGAGTTGAGATAGACTGCACTAGTGTGGGATATGTTTCTGTGCCTGTTTGTGTGTGTGTGTTTGTGTAACATTACACCTTATCAGACAATTGCCAGCTTATTATGCTGAGTTGATCATTTAGGTGTTAATTACACCTCTCATTTGAAAACTCTGCAAAGCCTTTGTTTTCGTTCTCTCAGGCAACCATCTTGGCTACAGTTTGTGTGTGTGTGTGTGTGTGTGTCCAGATGTCTTTATGGGTGAAGTCTAATTACGAGAAAACTTTCTTATTTCAGTTTCCTTGTTTTTACTTTATCCTCTCTGAGGGTCTAAAGTTG
Source organism: Euthynnus affinis (assembly GCA_029490765.1). Taxonomy (NCBI): domain Eukaryota; kingdom Metazoa; phylum Chordata; class Actinopteri; order Scombriformes; family Scombridae; genus Euthynnus; species Euthynnus affinis. The sequence continues at coordinate 22,224,658 of CM055840.1, read as the reverse complement.
TAGATTAACACATTTGGTGTCTGCAATAAAGCTACCTATAATGTACATCTAACTGTAGGCAGGTCAAGTTCAATTATGAAAGTTCCCAATGGATTAAAAGGTATTATGAGATACTAGAAATGTGCAGAGAGCCCAGAATATCTATTTGTATTTGTTGAGGCAGCAAAATTATTTGATATTTGTATTGGAATAAAAGGGGAAAAAATCCTGTTTTTGTTTTTATTACGCTTTTAATTTTAGAAAAATAAAGTGTTACAATAAGTGTTCATGAATAAAGTACCTTACAACGGAGGTCACTACACCAGGTCTTGAACTGGAGTCTCCCAGATCATAGACAACTGTGCTGACTACCGTGTTAACTCTTTACTCATTGCCTCATTGCAGACAGACCTCTACTTATTTATACACCCATAATACAGAAACAGCACACCATGTAATGTGTAGGGAGGAACTTCAAAGGTGATTATTGCTTTGCACTTTTCATTTAACGCCTATTTTTCCACAAACTAAGGAGAAGGGGAATAACACGTTATGAGGAGTCTCTTGAGAGCACTTTGTGTGTGTCAGTAGCTCAGCTTTATCTCTGGGAAACACTCCCAACTCCGGGAGTGATGTCCAAATTAGGAAATGTGCATCATGTAGCAGGTGGATGTGACTCTCTTCGTTGAGACCTGCTGATAGATGTAACAGCGGAACAGAGGAGAGAGACTGAGAAAGTGATGTAACCGACCTGTGTGCTGGTATTTGATGTTGGGGTTTTTTCTCGCCAAAAACAAATATTTTTTAACATATTTGTATGAAACAAATGTTTGTAAAACCCTATTTATGCTTTGCTGAATAACATATTTGTATTCGGGCACACTCCTATGAGATACAATATGGTACATAGGAAGATTTTTAATTTGTTATATATATGTACCATGATGTACAGTTGTAATACAATACATTACAATCAAGCATTCAGGCAACAAATTCTGTTTGTCAAGCTAATAATTGGTTCACACTGTCAGAAAGGTGTTCATTCAGTTGACTGTGTTAAATTGAAAGCTGTTTCTTCTTTGCTCTCTACCCATATTTACATACATTACCACTGAGTATTAGCTGTGTGAACAAGTACTGAACATTACAAGCTTCACAAAGATTGGATTTTTCAAGCATATAATGTCAAGCAACTCCAGAATCACAATGACAAGGCCGATTGTTTATCCTGCTTTGTCCAACTTTACATCATCATAGCTGTCAAATTAAAAGTTCAACTTCCTGCCAGGCAAGCAAATGGCAGTCAACACTCATCAAAACAATATCAGAGCCGACCTCAACACAAGGACCCCCATTTATGTTTAGCACCCTTTCTTCAAATGCCTACACATTTTCTGTATCAAAATCTATGGTGTGCTGGATAAATTTGTCTCCACTTTGTGTTGCTTTGACAAGACAGAGCTCCGGCTTCATGGCCGACTGAATTTGTGTGATTAAAGAGACGACAAGCAAAACCATCTGCTTGTCACATCCATCTGTCATCGCCCAGCTTTTGCCATCAGCCGCACATCACTCAAAAACAACAGCAAGTCGAGGAGAGAGAAAGAGAGAGAGAGGGGCCCATACGCTGCAACGCCTCAGAGAGTCAAGTGGGGGGGGGGGAGTGAAAGAGAGGAGGGGGTAGGTGGAGAGACCAGGAGGTGCAAGAACGAGAGTCAGGGTGTGAGTGAAAGTAAATGAGGGCGTGGGGGTGAAAAGACAGAGCACTGGGGTGATGGAGAGAGGGGTAAACACAGCAAGAAAAAGGAAGAGACAGATGGAGCTTTTCTGCTTTTTTTTCTGCTGCCCATCTATGAACCAACCTGTTGATGTTGCCCTGTTGTGCTCACAGATTGTCTTATAGTTACAGAAAAGTCCTGCCAGTTCCCACCTGTCTACGATCGCATCTCACCAGAGCTTTATTCCCTCTGCTTCCTCTACTTGTCATCCTCTCTTCTGTCCTACAGTGTTTTTACCAAAAAATATCAAAAGGCAAGTAGACTGTTCGCACTCTGCTCACTGCTGCTTTTCTACTCACAAAAAAGATGAACCTGTTGGCAGACCCAAGTCCCAACAACGTTGAGGGGAAAAAATAAATGTTTACAGTATATATACTATATATAAGTTTGGTTATATATATATATATATATATATATATATATATATATATATATATATATATATATATATATATATATATATATATATATATATATATATTGTATATAGAATGCTTATTTGTGATTAACTTAAAGGGTTTCCTATTTTTTATTTTTATCTCTTATTGATGACTTGGGCGTGTATTATATATTAACACTAGAGAGGGCTTTTGCATTTTTCACAAGTTTCACGGTCACTGTAGGTTCTCCTCCACACTTGGAAGGGGAGGGGGAGGGTAGGTGTGTCACTACCTGATCTGAGTAACACATGTGCAAACTTAATAAATTGCTGGTTTTACTGCAGTTCTGCATGTGGTTTGTCCAAATGGTGTTGCTGTATCTAGTTGTCCAAGATGGCGGACCCAATCACACCTGAGCTACTCAGGTCAGGTATTGACAATGCCCACTCAACCATTAACATGGGTTAGAGTGCTGAGTGCACACAGTTTGCTGACATAGTTTCTCACTGTATGTTAGAGCATGAAAAATTGTCCAGATATACTACGAGCGATGTCACAGCGCTGAGTCTGCATGTGTGAGATGTTTATAACGCACCGGACGGAGCAGAGGGACAGACAGATGCTGAGTGCCGGGAGCTCTGGAGGAGGGAGCCAGAGCTTTGAGATGAATAACACCTGGAGTCACACCAGATTCTGCTCTGATCAGGAGCTGTTTACTGGCAGGAGGAGAGCTCCGAGTTTATTTTGTTAAACTTTGAAACTGTGTGTGTCTTTGTGTCCGTTTGCACATTTAGCAGAGCAGCAGCAACAATGAGTGCTTGGTCTGTCTCTGTGGCTACTAGTTAGGTGGGTTAGGGGGTTTATATCAATTTATATGTAGCAACATCATCATGCAGAAATCTGCCTCAGGTCACATGGGAAAAAGTCTTTAGAAGGGCTAGGAAAATGGCATTTTGACACTAAAACATATGTATTTCAACCAAAATTTTATTTTTCGGATATGTATGGAATAGTACTGGGAAGCTACAAAATGATACCTCAAAAACAGAAAAAATAATGGGCCTCAATTTTTGCGAGGCTCAACTTTTGCTGTAACGTGATGCTGACCTGACCTGTTACCTTGTGATTGTCACAATTAAAGAATAAGTAGTCACTGCTGTGATAACTTTCCACTGTTTTTTCCAACTCTTTTTTTCACAGCTTCCAAATAGCTGTAAAAAAGAGTATCACAAACTATTGTGCAATTTTGATGTCTGATAAGCCTTACACATTAATCCATTACTCAAACTGGACTGCCTAGATCAAATTCCATTGTCTCATAAACACCACTCCCAACCAATGCAGTCGTTTTGCAGTTTTCAGTCTGAATTCTTTATTCTTTAAAGCTCCTACATTGCTTTGTATAGTCTTAAATTGTGATCAAAACATCAAAGATAAAATGAAGTCATCTGAGCTTAGTGTGTCTCTAAATGGGAAAAAAACAAAAGGACTGTGACTTTGCATTTCTGAACAAGCTGAGTCACGATTCTGTCAAATAGAGTGAAACAAGATCTCCAAAAGGAGGTGTTTTTTGTACAGATGACATCTTGTTGTCTTCCTTTGCTCATGATTTCAGTCATTCTCCTTTTCCTCCCTCTCTACTCTCTTTTTGCTCTCTCTTCTTCTCTCCTTTTACCTCAACAATGTCCTCTCATCCTCAGATAAAAACATAGTCAGCAAAGGGGCCTTTGGGAGTTTGTGGGAAAACCAGCCCTCATCTTTCATCTTGGCCGTGTTCTCCCTCTCCGCCATTTCTCTACCCCTCCTCCTCTGGAGTTTCTGTCTCCTTTTCTCCTCCTCCTCCTTTTCTCTCTCTCCTGCAGCCACTTTCTCTCTATCTTTTTCTCTCTTGCTCCCACCAACTATTTCCAGGATTATCGATCTAGAGTAGGCTGTGATTGAGTCTCACTGGGTGTAATGCGGGCCCTAAGGTGTCTTCTGAATGGAGAGCATCATGAGTTATGGACTAACTATAGTCACTCTTCCACAACACCTGAATCACAGACAGACATAGTATACACACACACACACACACACACACACACACACACACACACACACACAGCTTTCCCCAACACAAACCATCCTTGTGTGCAAAAATAAGGACACACACATTGATCATACATACAATTGCTGACACACACACATAATTATACACACACATACAATCACACACACATAATGTGATGCTCATTGTTGAAATAATTTAATTTCAATGGAGGTATAACTTGAGGTAAGACTTCTTGTGCTTTTATTCATTTGCATTCAGTTATATTTCATTAAACAGTGATGTCTAACACTCTTTTCCCCATTTTTACTGCAGCAAGGATATATCACACATTCCTGTCTTAAATTACATCCACAAATCAATGCAATGAAAAGCCACAAATGTGCATGATGTACAAATTAATATACAAGACTCATAATAATATCAGTGGTTAATAATAATAATAATAATAATAATAATAATAATTAAAATAATAATAATAATAATAATAATAATAAAGCGTTACTCACCATCATAATATAGGAAGACAAAGATGAGAAGTGAGAGTGCTGAACCAGCTGAGCAGCAGTACCTGGGCTTGCTGGTATGATGGCTGACTCATTGATGTTAAGTGATCCTAAGTGTGGGAAACACAGCAGTGGAAATTACATTTACTCAACTTTACGCAAGTGCAATTTTGAAGTATTTCCATTTTATTCTACCGTATTCTTCTCCACTACATTTCAGAGGCAAATATTGGACTTTTTACTCCACTTGATTTATTTCAGAGCTATACAGTAGTTACCTGTCATATTTAAGATTAAAATGTTCATCCAAAATGTATGATGATCTCATAAAATAAGATGCATAGTTATAGCCTAAATCAAACTACCCAACTATACATATAAAATGTATAATTAGCACCATTTCAACCAGCCACAATATTAAAATGCTTACACACTAGTGTGTCAGATATAGTATAGTAATTGAATAATATAAATTATATCATGGCTAATATCACTTTCTCAACCAATCCATTACTAGTTGATATAGTTAAAATTACTCATCAAAATTGTCCACTGTTTGTTTTAGTTGACTAACTGTCTAAAAATCCAAAGAGAGTGTTTTTGCTAAAAACACAGCAAAAAATCACATCTGAGAAGCTGGTACCAGGCTAGCAGAGCTTTTTTTAAAGTCTCCAGATTTGCAGGCTACTTCTACCAGGTAACGATGATAATATTTTGATGATAATAACGCTACTTCTATGCACTTCTTGTATATAAGTACACTGCGATGGAGCTTATTTGAATGGTTTCAAATAGTGTTGGGTGGACTGGGTTCATCTAGCCTACAGGCTAACAATGCATCATATTTTGTGTATGTAAAATCGTCATCTATAAAGTAACTAATTCTGTCAGATAAATGTAATGGAGTAAACTTAAAGGTATAATATGTAATTATTCCACATTAAAATGTTTAAAAATAAGTAGACCTATGTTATATATGTTGTTGAGTTGTGTACTTACATTATCCCAAATGTTTCCAACAATTTTCAAACCCAGAGAAATTTGTAATTTAATAAAAGTAACGGATCGTTTCAGATAAACAAATGTTAGCAACAGCTCGGCTTACAGCCCCTCCATGAAACAAACAACTGCAGAAATATTGATTTTTTTTTAGGTGAAACAGCTTTTAGTAGTATTTTTTAAACTATTTTAATCTGCGTGCACGTTTGATTTTGGAGAAGAGGAGACTTCTGTGGATAATTCGGCTCCCAGCAGAAACCGGACAAACATCTGGAATGTATGTTATATAAGAAAAAGCAATAGGGAAAAGCGGAACAAGTGTTAGCAGCTCGGCTAACAGCCGTCTGGTGGTCACCAAACATTGTTGGATAAACACTGGTTTTTAAGGTAAAACAGCTTTAATTAATATTTGAACGATTTTATTCTGCGTGTACGTTTGTTTTTGGAGAAGAGGAGACTTCTGCGGATAATTCGGCTGCCGGGAGAAACCGGATGAACATCTGAATGTAAAGTTAAAAGAGATATAAACCGCTAAAGTGTTAGCAGCAGCTCGCTAACAGCCTGTATCTGACGTCCGTGGGTCGCCGTACATCGTCGGAGGAACACCGATCTCTTAGATGAAACTGCTTTATTCAGTGTTTTTACCTGTAATCAGCGGGTCCGTTTGTTCGGGAGAGGAGGAGACCTCTGCGGAATTGCCATGAATTTCGGAGTAATCGTATCCCGGTGAAGCTGATATTTTAACAACGAAGACAACAACTCCCATGATCCCTTGCTACTTCACACCGTCGTCACACGCCGTCTTTTGTTATTGTTTTGATTGAGAGACCCATAGCGGCTGAAATTACATATTGTGCGTTTAAATATATTCCCTCTTGAATAAAGTGTAGTAGAATATGGTGAAGTAGCTCTCAATTCCTTAAAATTGGTAAGCTCCTTAAATACTGTCCAAAATTCAAGTAAATATAGCCCCTGTAAATATACCACTACAAGCACTTCTGGGAACACTCTGTCTGTGAGAGTCTCACGAATGGAAAGTAGCAGTAAGAAATTATTTACCATGAGTCCACATTTACAATGCAAAACCCAATCTGTTGTTATAACCATTTCAATATGTCTGCCCCACAATCTCTTTTTCAAAGCACAGATGCTCTCTGCAAATTGGTGGTCACATTTTTTTCCAAAGAATGTTTTTTTCACACATTATAATATAAGTGAAAAGTTTTAAAGGATAATTAAATGGGATTTCCTCTTGAATGAATACAGTGCGTTGTCAAAGATATCATCAAAAGTCAAAGTAGGATTTTCAAAAGCTCTAAATATATAATGTGAAAAAGTTTATTTGTATAATCTGATATCACATGCTCTAAACTGAAACTGGGGACTTACAAGATGAAGAGAAAGTTTAAATAGTTCATAGAAATACAAAATACAGCAGAGACAGTGACAGATATTGTAAGGAACATTAAACAATCTGAAAATAATCAGTTTGCACAGAGAAGATGTGAGTTGCAAACTTTCTGTACAACATACAAAAAGAATGAAGTATCTGCTCTTCTTTGCTTTTGTGAGTTCGTAGTATGTATCTGAATTGGCAGAATTGATTTCATCGGGGTCAGTTTATCCTGACTTCTTCACATAACATTCTGAACCACTACAGAATATTATTGATGATAGTTTTGGAGCTTATTATAGGTCTACATAATTGATTAAAAGGCATTTATTTTAGCATAAGTTGGTTGCATTTGCAGCTGATGTTTCCAAATGCGTGCTTTTATCCAAGCATTAACCCTCCCCCCCCCTTGAGCATCCTACCTGCCCCAAAAGCAAGCCGCTCATTGTAATTCGTGAATCCTATTAGGATTGGCCCCAGAGTCGGCCTCTGCTTAGCAAATAAATAATGGTAATGATGATGATCCCTCATCTTGTCACTGGGGCTCTCCCCTGGGGGCCTCGCAGTGCAGGTGGAGGGAGCCTCTCCTGGCCTAATTGGTTCCAACCCTGCAGTCTTCTCTCCAGCCTTTTCTCCCTTCCCCCTCCCCCTCTCTCTCTCCCAGAACTCACTCAGTAAACTTGTCTGTCTCTTTACAGTATGTGTTTGTGTGTGTGTCATCACCATCTTTAATTTATTCTTGCACAAGCACAAAACCATACTATACACCAGCACTTTCTGTGTCTCGGTTCCCGTCCTCTCGTCACACAGATGGATGGACAGACAATCTGAAAACACACACATAGTTATGTACTGTACTGTGGTATCAGGCTGCCAATATCTTGCCACTGTCTTCCCCTGCGGTGTCTTTTTGGCAGCCAATGCATATACTGTAAACACTGTGAGTCGTTTAAGGATGCCAGACAAGAAACAGTTTCCATCCTTCTACCTGTCTGTCTAGGGCTTGACTCCGGCCCATGTCCCGTACTGAGCCTCCAAACATCACCACACCTCATTCCCTTCCCAATTTTTAAAAAAGAACACAGTTTTATAAAAGCAATTTTGAATGTATGGGTAATGGAGATTAATAATCGTAGAAATCAGATTAGATAATTGAATTTTGGTGCCTCAATGAAAAATGGAGGGAAATAAAAGAGGTGTTATTCCGCAACAGTTGTTAAAAGAATCATGTCAGGGCTTTAATCTAACGCTTCAGAGGTTCTATCAGGAAATATGGGATTTGATACACATTCACGCAATCGCACGTACACTCACACACATCTGTATGTCACAAAAACAGAGACAGGCAGAGAGCTAGAGAGTAAAAAAACTTTCTAAAAATAAATCCAGTCCCTAAGCCTTGAGAAAGACCTAAATATTTTTTTTGTTGCTTTTAGGACTGGGAGAAGAAGTAGCATTAGCATTGGCCTGTGGAGGAGACTTTGTGAAACATTTCTCTAAAAATCAATACCTTCTCTGCTAGGCAAACTCTCTAATATAGTTTTATGTTATTATTTTTCCTCACACATTGCTACATTTCTCAGCGGCTGTCGGAGGGAAGATGGATTTTCTCTTCGACTGGATGCTAAATGTGATTCTGAATGTGGTGGGTCAATGAGATGATGCAGAGCCTGCACTCTTAAGGGATGCGTCACTTTCTGCACATCCATAAGTGCAGTTTGACACCTCGCAAAGTTTTATTACTTTTCAACGCTGTGTAATGCTGTGCCAATATGTGTTGCAAATGACATATTACCAGTGATGGGTAACGTTAGTTATAAAAGTAACTTGTTACATTTCAACATTACTGCATTTAAAAGGTAACTTGTTACATTATCAAAAGTGAAAACCACTTTATGATTCCTTCACGTAATAATGCGAATACTTCTATGACATAAAGGCTGTCCTCTTGAGAAGGGTCCAGTTGCAGATCTGCCTCCTGAGGCACCGGTTTTGTGAGTCAGTGGTTGAACATGAGTAGTAGGGTTCTGTTGTATGAAGTACATAAACCTTCACTTATTTCACCTTCCACCACTAGAATCTGTTTCTGGACATTTTTTTTTTTCAAATAAGCAATTCAGTTACTGAAACTTCACTCATATTAGATTTACAAGGCCTAATTTAAAAGTTTGTTCCAACTTTTCTAAGGCAAGAGCACTACTACACTGCTTTCTTGGCTGTTCTTCAAGCTTGTGGATAACACTGAAGCAAAGCAGCAAAGCCCCAAATGACTACATATGTGGGTAATATTAGTCTAATATTACTTTTATGTCATCAAATATTACAATAATGCTGATAATGCATTCATACGTGTATTCATAATAAATGCTTTGTTGTTGAAAATACATTTACATATCCTATTTCTAGCCTATTAGCTTACTACTATAATTTCCCGTAGAGGTTAGTGAGTTAGCTAACATTAATGTTCTGACAAACTCATGACATGGGATCAGCCACTAACTAACATATGGTTTTCTTTCTCATTTTCTCGAGTATTATTGTTATTATTATTATAACATACTGTAAGATATCTTGCAGGTTAGTATGCCAATGCTGATTTAGTTATGCTACAGCTGGTCATGCTGGTGCATGTATTGCTATATCATAATCAGATATGAATGAATGAATAATTTATTTTTGATTCATTTCACAGGTGAGGTCTATCTCATATTACATAACAAGACAATGTAAATATACTGTATTTTGGAAATGTTACAAAGTTGGCAGGAAGATTAACCTGTTATGTAATGGTAGAATAAAGTTTTTTGGAACCAGTAGCTTACTTACTGTGTTTTGAATGTTTTATCCTTTTCAAGGTTTGCTCAGACCCCTACAATCACAACCTGCCGCTACACTGGAATTTGTCATTTTTTATTCTGTGACAATTATCAAGGTAATGGAAGTTTGTGGAGCTTCAGAGTTCATACTTATCCCCTATAATTTAGAATGATTGAAAAGTCATTCATACATATTAATATATTAATGATGAATACATGGGTATTTGTTTTGTGCATCAATAATTATTTTACTATTGATGTGTTTTAATATTTATAATATGTACAACTTACAACTTACCGGTCCAACAGGGGCCCCCAAAGCATTTTTTCACAAATAATCATAGGAAAAGGAGCAGCTGTAGAATAGTAGATAATTTTTTTTTACAGAATTTGATCCATTTGGTTTAATCACATTTCAAAAGTCTAGAAGATCTACATGATTGAATTGTTTTATCACCAATGAAGTTAGCTGGAGGGCTAAACTGGAAGTTAGCTGTGTCTGTTGATGGAATTCTCTAGTGAGCATGCTTCATCCAGGTAATTTCTTAACAGTGGGGGGAAAGGCTTTTTTGGCTTCATGCCCACTGAGCAACTTTCATAGGAATGAATGGGGCCCCGCCTCTGACACTATCCAGTTCTCTTTATACATTCATGGTTGGACCCTCTTGGTCCTCTCTGTCATCTCACTAGCTGAGCTACACACGCGCACTGACACAACCACAGGCTTAGATACCTTCCACCAGTACACAGCTACCTGCCAAGAAGTGAGAATAGGTGCATAAACAGAACAGAAAGAGACCAAATGTGTCAGGGAATTTCTTTGTGCTTGTGCGCATGTGTGTGTGGCAACAAAAGAAACAGGGAAATATGGTAATATTGTATTGTGTTGGGGGTAGGTGGGCAGGACTTCCCAGCATCCTCTGAGGCAATATTTTATGAACATAAGTTTAAGTTAAATTGTGTTCTAAATCATCACAGATGTTACTTGGTACAAGGTCATTAGTGTTACTGAAAGAGTGCATTTTACCATAAGTGAAGTTATGTGCACAGTACCTTCCCTCCAGGATGGTTGTGAGATCTAGCATCAACCTTGATGCTACGTTACCAATAAAATCACGCTGTTTCTCACTATGCTCATTCTTACCATGGCCCCCAGTCTGCTATTATACTACAGTAACAGTAACAGATTGCTTATTTGAACATGTAACCAAATACGTGATTACTTGCATTGCAAAACTAATACATTTTGTTACTTGATAAAACAAAACAGTCATCTGAGTACTCTAAACCCTGACACTACATATTACACATTCAGAGAGGCTTCCGTGGAAAGTAACAAGCCATGTGCGGCCTCAAACTGCACCGTTGGGTATAATACTTAACACCTCAGAATCACAGATTAGGGAGGAGTATAGCAGTTTACATTGTAATTTAATCATTGCATTTAGATAGGAAATGACTTGCATACCATGGGAATATGTGATCTATTACAAATATTAGGAGCATCATTCCAGCAGATCTGCACAGTTATTTTAGATAATGGGATCATTACCATTAAAAATAACATTGCCTCTTACAAGGCAGGTATCCTCTGGCTTGGAAAGACTTGCTAGACAGCACATCGGCTTCACAACTGCTATTCACAATAAACACACAGTGGCTCCCTGTGGTGTGTGAAGTTGGTTAGGTGAGAATTTCAGTTTGCTTGGCTCTATATTCAGCGCAACAGGGACCTCTGTTGGATAAAATTGTCATTACATGTTAACTGTGTGTCAGTGCAACACATTGAGATGCAGTATGTAACATCTTTGTTGTGTTGATTTTACACATGAAAATTCTGCTATTTTTATGCTATGTTGCATTCAAATTTGAGAAGATGGTTGTTTTTACTCTTTTTTCACTACTTTTCTTTGCGCCTATCTGGTTAAAAATAAGCTTCAGAAATACACATTATGTACCTGTTGCATCAGTTAAACCTTGTTGAAAACAACAAATTTTCTGATGTCCTGAAACATTGCCAATTATTGTAAATATCTCTTGCTGAAAGCCTTTTTTTAGCACCTGCTGCTGAAAAATAAAGTTTTAAATCTTCCCAAACATTTTTCTGGCAGAGGTCAAATATCATACTGATCCTAAATTACCTAATTTTCTTGGTTAAAATGATATCTTAATCCTACATTTCTTTTTAAAGACTAATGCATGTTTTACGATTTTTTTTTTTTAAATCTACATACACTCTTGATATTATGAACATTCATCTTGACAGCAAATTTGTGGCCTTTGGAAACAGCCATTGACAAAAATCTCAACTCAAGCTCCAGTAACTCACTTGCTCTGGAGCTTACGACAACTGTTTAAATTTCCTCCATTGCCATTGAAATGTGCATGTTTAAACTCTCAACCTGTTTACAAGGTTAAGATTGAATTGTCAAGCTTAACTTTGATGTGATATGCATATATCTAGAGAGAGATGCTCAGTCATAGAAACACTTAACAGCTAAATTTCCATGGCAACTGGGCTAGCTCGATACGCTAAAGAGGACACAGTTTAAAACCCCAGATTAAGCGAGTAAGTGGCCGCTGAGAAGAGATTGTTTTATTAGTTGTGAATATTGTTTCATATTAATTAGGTAGAGGTGATGAATGAAACATTTTGGAACTTTTTCCTTCACCTGTACATTTCTTTCCGATTTTTTTCTGTTCTACATACATAAAACAACTGAACAACTCAAGGTCTGACTCTGTAGTTGGACTCTAAGTTGATGTGGTGTCTTCCAAAATATGAAATTCTTTTGAATTGAACAGATTCATTGGCTCATGCTGTTGCCCCTACATGCCCTTGCCCTCTCACCGGTGCACTTGCATATATATTATACGCAGTCACACACACATATATAAAATCATCTACCCACACAAATCCACAAACATTTTGGCAACCTTCCTCCATCCTGCCCATCTGGAGTGGCAGGGTCAGGAGGTCGGGGATGACAACATGGCAGCTGTGATATCTGCTATGCACTCCCTCAGTCCAGAGCGGCATGAAGCAGAGGCTGTTTCCCAGGAAGAAGTGACCCGTGTCTGAAGGGGTGCTCTGTTGTCCAATCCAAGGACTGCTGAAGCCTGGCGGCGCTACCTGCTTGGGCCACGCTGTTCCTCTCCTCTGACAGACAACAGAGGGGGAAGGAGGCGTGACCACACAACTCATCATCTGAATCTGAACGTGCGTGAGGGAGAGAAACCCAGAGAGTGAGGAAGAGACGAATAAAAACAGAGGACATGAGAAAATCAATCTAGTATAGAAAAACAAATTGTGAAAAAAAGAATAAGAAATAAAGGAAGGATTCTTTATTAAAAACACTCAGAAAGCAAGATGAAAACATTGGAAGGTAAAAAAAGATACATGGAAAAAGAAACCAAAGTGAACCTGTGTCTGTCTGTCTACGTGTCGTGTTAATTAGGCCTGTAGTCACCACTGGAATGTCTCTTCGGACTCACACATGCCATTCCCCTCATTCCTGATCTCTGAGCCGTCCCTTTACATAGCAAAGCATCCCCACAGTGTTTCCTGTGGCTAATTACACTGCGCTCAGGGTATCGCTACAGAAAATAGCTCTGCATCCTTTTGAAGCCTCTGTAAATGCCTCTGTCTCATTTGAATCTCTCATTTGTTCCCCAACATTCCTCCCTTTGAATGACACCAATAACCAAGTGATAACAAATTCTGCACCTTTTCACAAATTCACTCCTTATTCTGTTTCTTTGACACTTCTTTTACACATACACACATGCACACATTATGTCTGTATAATGAAACACACTCACACAATGTAAGAAAGACATTTTTCCCATTAATGTTGTGAGAGTAACTGATGGAAAAGAGGTACACATGTGTCAGGTTTGATCATATAAATAACTTTAGATAGATAAATGGTACTAAGTAACTAAGTCTGCTACATTTGTGATTTATTCACAAGTGTAGCTAGACAAAGGGAAAATAAATTCTGTCTTCTTTCTCATAAGACTGTACTTATAGCAGGGTCTACACATCAAATGTGCTGAAGTATCTTCTTTCCTTAGACTTAAATTTGTGATTGGTTTGCAGAATACTTTTAAAACAGGCAAATGATCAAGCTGAAAAGGCAAATATAAATGTTGTGCCTGTTCATGGCAATACAAATAAAATAGTGCTTGTCTGTGCAATGAATTCAAAAGTAAGTTTCAGAAAAGTGATCACGCTAAAATTCTCATTTTACATTTACAGTAGAATGTAAAGTATTGTTAGAAATAACTGTTAAAAGTGAACAGCAGCACGTGAATATGGTTGAATTTGTCAAAAAATGACTTTTTCTTTTTTTTTTTACATTATATCAGGGCACGTTTTCAGCAGAAAGTGACATTATTTTCCTAAATTCCCAGCTTACTTTTTATTGCAACTACTTTATATGCTCAACACACATGTTCATGAAAAATCTGTGAAGGCAAATTGAAAAACAAGAGCTCCTAAACCTAAAGGAAGTCCTTTATTATTAAAAAAGGTAGTAAAGCTAACTTGCAGTAATAAAGTAGGACTACATCAGAGATGCAAAATGTGCCAAATAAGAATAAGATCGGTGTATGTAAACTGCATACAAAACATTTGTATGAAAAAATGTCTGTATCTGTTCATTTTACATAAACTATTTGATGGATTTTGCTATTGTTTGTATTCAGTTATTTAATTGCCTTTGCATACCAAGTACATTCGTAGCAATGTATTCTGCACACAGGCTTTGTAAGGTGACGTGAAGTTTACAAATGAACAATACCAGCATGTGTTCAAATTAAAATTCAAGTAAAGGTGTTATTGCTGCTTTGGATCACAAACAGTCACGTGAGCTACAGCAGGTGATGAAACTGAGATGAGAGCAGTTTTGACCAGATGTCTGGTGCCTTCCCTCAGATCTCCTGCAGCAGGTTGGCGGGGAAGAAGCCGAGTTTCCGTCCTGTACTGACCTTCAGGTAGCCATTAACTTCCTCACCCTTCTTCACCACAATCTGAGGACACACACAACACATACACTTTTATTGGATAGCAGGCAGTGAAAAGGCAGACAGGAAACAAGAGGAGAGAGAGAGATGGGTTTGACATGCAACAAAGGTCTCTGGCTGTAATCAAACCAGTGACGTTGTGGTTATGTGGTGCGCACAGTAACCATTCGGCTTCTGGGGCGCTTCCAAAAAACAGCATTTTTGAGTAGAAACTAATCTGCAATTCAGCATTTGAGTGAGTCCAGAAACAGATTCAGAAATGCAGAACAACTCTGAATAGCAAGCAAGAACAGAGAGGTGAGCGTAAAACATGTGAGATGAATTGTATCACTACATTTGAGCAAACAGTAGAGCAAATTGTGCAATCTGCTTTAAAACACGTATCTCTCTATCTCTCTACATCAGGCAGAGCAAAATCAATCGGATCTGACCAGAAGGCGAAGTATCATCCCCCCACTGTCTGAGTCACTTTATGACACTTGAAGTGTGATCAATTAGTGTTTGTATCTGTCAAAATAAATAGATCATGAAAAGGATTTGCTAGATTTGAGTGTGTCAGGTGAGACTGTCTTCTCACAGTTTCATCACTCAAAATCTGAAAATAAAAAACAAGTGGAGAACATATGTGAGCAGATTTTAAAAGGTGTTTGTGAATCTGTCTTTCACTCTGATGTCCAGATTTATTAAATCCACCGATTTGAAATGGCACTAGTCAGTGGTTGAGTAGAGTTAGTGACCAGCTTAATTTACAGAGAGGGTTTCATCTAAACAAGTCATATGGCTGCAGAGTTTAACAGCAGGGTTTGATGTTATTGAATGAATGTAAATCATTGATATTGTAAATGTAATTAGTCTCTTCTTGTCAACATGATGCATACTTACATACTGTGTGTTTTGGTGTGTTTGTGTGGTGTCTATTTATGTGCATTCGTGCACATAATGACTGTATTCATGTGTTCCACATTTAGTTTACTGAACTTTGACTTGACTTACTGAAACTTTCTCAGCATGTGGAAGCCAACAGATTAATTAAGACTTTAATTAAGCAAACAATCTAGAGATGTAACGTCAGAGGCAATAGGTCGTAATTGCTTAAGGCTGCATGTGTGTACTTTTCTTCCTTCTAATGGGTTGGTGATATAATTATGTGTGTGTGTACCCGTGTTTCTGTTTGTGTGTGTGTGTGTATATGTGTGTGTTAACCTGGTCTTTCTTCAGAGTGATTTGGCCCATCTCTCTGTTGCCAACAAAGGAGCGTGTCACCTTGTAGACCCTCTCTCCTGATCGTACACGGATGATGTAGTTGGCAGGGATGAAGCCTGTTCTCTCTCTGATCTTCCCCTGGTGAGTGAAAAGTTTTAACAGTGAAGTGTTGGAGCGCCCAGTTTCTAATTTAGATTTCTTGATGATTGATTTAAACATGAACAAATTGTCCAGTGTGGCTTTGAAACCTGAGTGACTGACAGAAATAGCTGTGTGGATGATGAGGATAAGACAGCTATACAGTACATTAACCATTCACAGTGGAGAAACAATGCATCTGAAAAACCACATCACATCAGCCCAGCTTTTTTTGCTACTGCAAATCAAGGCTTAAGACTTTTTTCTGTTACTTTTATTAAAGTAAATTTGGGACTATTTATTCATATCTCTCACTGCACCATAACTGCACTGTAATTTTGTTACCTTATTCTATTTTAGCTTTTTTATTTTCTAAATGTGTATTTTTATAATGCCTTGTGTTTCTTTTCTTAATGCCTTTTATGTTTTATATAAAGCACTTTGGATTGCCTTTGTTGAAAGGTGCTATACAAGTAAACATGCCCTACTTTGAAAGATTTACAAAACATTCGGTGAGATTTGATTAAACTCCACCAGATACATACTGGAACCAGCCAAAGATGGGGTTACATACAGTAATTTCATGACATGCTCCCTATGAACTTCATATACAACTATTTGAGAAAACTGTACATATAAAAGATTCTGTGACTGTACAGGTCTTTTTCTTGTGTTAAATCTATTCAGAAACTGTTTTCTGGACTTTCTGGACGTTTTTCCAGATTGAAAATTGCACAAACTGGCTGACAACCGAACATGAAGTGGTATGTTTATTTAATCCTAAGTAGGAAGATCATGAATTGTACAGCCACTTTAAATTATGTTCTTTTCAAGCAAATGCCTATGGAGCGTTAGCAGACCACAATGAGAGAGAGAAGTTATTTTGCAGGCCAGTATTGCGATGCTATAAATGATTTCTTTATTTTCTTAACCTGGAAGTCATCACTGTGAACTACAAGCTCAACTCTGAACAATTATGCAACTTTCAAAGCAGCTGCTCATAGTCAGTAATAGTTTATATTAGTTTATCATTTGTTCAATGAGATTTCATTTTACAACAAAATAAATATTGGCCACGGTGCTGATAAGCAGCAGACTTGGATGATACAGGAGTTGAACCTTGCCTCCAGCCTGAACACAGCGTAATTGTTCTGGCTGGAAAAAAGATCATCATCTCCTGAATGATAGTCATCGACTGACCAAAATCTAATTAATTAATTCAGGCCATCTGGCTGCCTGTCCGTAAAATTTCATAACTTCTGGAGAGCGGACAGGGTTGAAAACATCACCTTAATCATGGATAAACAGACAAATGTGGTGGGATGTGAGGAAAACAAAATCTAGGACTCACCCTCCACCACTCCTCGTTGGAGTCATCAATCACTGTGATGCGGTCGCCAGGACTGAACAGCAAACAGGAAATGGGTATTTAAATATTTAGATATGAAACAATGACATGAACACAGTATGTTGGATGCAAGTGAGACAGTCTGGAGAGAGATGACAGAGAGATGTAGTGACAAACTGAGAGAGAGAGATCAGGCAAAGTGTGGAGAGGTGCTTACTGCACGTCCAGGTCATCTTTCTCTATGGCCTTGAAGCGGTAGAGAGCCAGATAATAGTGAGACTGGCTGAACACACCGATCTTCCCTGGCTGGAGTTTTTTACTCTGAAGAACACAAAGCACACACATCATCAATAATTCATCACATCCTTTAAAAAGTATCTTCATCATAGTTAGTCTTTCACATGTATTCAACATTTTATCATCACTCATGATCATCCCAGTTATCTTTACATCATTATTACATCTTTACATCAGCATCATTATTGTATCATTGTCTCTCATCATCATCATCATCATGACATCTTCATCTCTACGTTCTCTTGACCTTGTCATCTGCAGGAGCCTTGTCTCCCCTCTTGTCTCCTTCTGGGTTTGCTAGTTCCCAAAACAAGAAACAGAAGACAACACACTAAATTATTTATTTATTTCCGAGCATGAAAATTGAACCTTCACATGCCGTTCGGCACACACTCACCTCCTTCACCTCCTTCCTCCTCCTGTTTGGGCTGGGACTCTTCTTCTTCCATCATCATCATCTGAACACATTATAGGAATTGGGATTTAAAAGTGAGATCATAGCAAACACAAAAATAGATTTGAAGAAGAAAAAAGGAAAAAAAAGGCTAGTAAAAACAACTCAAAAGCAAAGTAATATAAGGAGGTTCTGATTCTTCTAACCAACCTAAAGACCTAAAGTCCATTACCAAACTTCAAAATCTGCACTCTGGCTCATAGGGACTGAAATAGTTCTACATATATACAACTGCAGAAACTGACAATGCTTTCAAATGTTAAATGATTTCCCTGTGTGCACAAGTGGCTGTATGCTGTGCTGCACAGCAGCTGGAGCTATAAATCTTATCGGTGCATCCAAACTCACATTCTTCTTGTCCTCTGACCCTTTTTTACGCTCCTTGTTGGCCATGATCACACCAATACGCAGTGTCTCAAACACAGGGTCAGTGCGGTTTGACTGTGCTGCCGATCGAACATCATCAGTCAACGAAGAGAGAAAACATGAAAGCAGGAAATGAAAAACTTAGAGCCAGTTCTAATATGAGGCATTTAAAATTCAATCAGCTTTACAATAACAGAAGTGAAAGACTCAAAAACAGAATTACTATCTGTTATTCCTACATTTTTGGATGGCTACAGATTAGATTTATTAAATCACTTTTTCTTGACAAGCTTTTTATTTGTGGCATCGTTTTGCAATAATTTTAATGATTGCTCTATTACCAATGAAAAGCACACCGGTGACTTTAGTACTGCAGGACCAGTCATCAGCTTACAGCTTTTAACTTAAATTAAAAAGGTCTCCGTCTGGTTAGAGCTTTGGCAGACGTCTAGATGAGTTTATAAAGTGAAAAATAGATGAAAAATTCTAACATTACTATAAATAAAAAGCTTACCTGACTTTCTTTAATGCCAAAATTACATGCTGTCAAACTGTAATGTCACATTATTCTTGATTTATTAAGGTGGAATTGCTCTTTATGTAGAAATGTTCATGAGTTGGACTCACAAAAAGGCAGCAGCTGTGAGACTGTGGCATTCTGCTGGCTGCTGTACAGAGGAGAGCTGTAGGCTCTTCTGAATCCAGGAGGCTAAAAGAGAAGAGGAGATGAGAGGAGATCAATGTACACAAGACATCTGAAAAGAAAAGATCTGCAGTGCATTTTTGAATTACAGTCAAAGCACCAAGAAGAACATGAAACTCACAATTTTGCCGAAACACCTCTGGAACTCCACGTAGGACTGACACTGGTGGTGGATGCTGGTTTTGCAGTTCTTACATCGCAATGCAAACTTATTGTTCACTAAAGAGAAAAACAAAATGAAGACAAATCACATCAAGAAAAATGTATAAACTGTGATGTACTGACATCGACTTGTTTTGACCTTCAGGAGACAAAAAGAGGACGTACAAACTATCATGCGTGCGCAGACATCACAGAACTTTGGTTTCTTGCAGTAGTGATCCTTGAATTTGTGAGGTCTGTCGTTGACTGGTTTGACTGGTTCCGGAGGAGGTGGTTCATCTTTCTCTTCTTCTTCAACCTCCTCATCATAGATGAAATACACCTGGAGATGAATGGTTCAAAATCACAACAGAGAGGAATGAAAATGGCTCATACACAAAACTCATGAGGGTAATCTAACATGAAATATGATAGTTTTATATTACACACAGATAAAAGTTTTAATTGAATTCAACAGTTTTATTTCCCTATATATCTCCTCATTTAACCCTAGCAATCCTAATATCCTACACCACCCATGGCCTGACAGATTCATATGAGGAAATTTCTATTAATACAGAATCCCCCTGCGGCCTGAGTCATATGGAGTCTGTCCACTCTTCATGTAAACTATCATATCAGCCACAGCCAGATCCATAAATAATGACTTAAAATGTCAAAGAATCTTGACTCAAGATTCTTTAACATTTGAAGTCATTAGCAAAATAAAAATGTGAAAAGACATGGTGTATGTTACTGGGAGACTTCTTTGGGGCTCTTTTTGTAACACACACACACACATACACACACATATACAAACCACAGGTGTGACAGATTGAAAAGGCTTAGATCTCAAAATAGCCTTCAACAGCGATCGACTGAATTCCCAACTGAATGTAACAAAGCTGGACATCGCTGCTCCTAAATATACTACAGTCTAGTCAAACAGAGCCATAAAGATGACACAGAGACACACACATGCACACTCAGAGGGACGCCTGAAAGACTGAACTGGCTCCAACTCTCCATCACTGGCAGGATTAGAGGTGTCCTGTGGTCGTCGGGCTGTGGATTTACGCCACAATAACTGATAATACCAGGGACAGTTCACACATTACAGCATCATCACTCTGCAACTCTATTTAGCTGTCAGGATTCCTAACAAACCAACCACAATGCCTCGGTACATTTGTTGGCTTAGAGGTGACTTATTCAATCCCGCTTTGCCAATCTTTTACAAGTTGAGAGAGCAGAAAAACAGATGATGTGATATCTGTACATACTGTGTTGAGTATTAAAATGATTGTGAAATGAGGCTTGAGGAATGAAAATCCATATGTGTTAAAGGGTACATTTATTTATTCCAAAAATTGATATTTCCTCCAGTTATTTATAGTGGTATCTGACCATTCACATAGTTTTGGTTTTATATATATTGCAGGTTTTATCCATCCATCCCATTAGAATGGATGTGACAGGAAATTTATTTGTGGCACTCACAATGTTTAAAAAAATGACTCTACAGAGCACACTATCATCAGTTTTCAGTGGAGCTACTACTGGGGATTATCCAGAGTATCAGGGGGCACCGTTTTAGAGAGACAAATTGCTGCTGACTTTTTAAAAGTCCCCCTCTTTCTTATTCCTGTGGATGGATCTTTAACTTCACTGCAGAATGATGTATGTGCAGAGTTTGACACTAGAAGGCTGTTTTCACATTCATCTGCTGAAAAAGTAAAGTTTCTGTTTCGTTACTGAAAATCAGAGTTTTAACATCCAATGTGAAACTTGTACATCTAATCAATGTCCATTACATTCAAGCCCTGCCAAGTATTTCACAGTACACACAGTCTTCAAATCTCGTCTCTCGTGAGAGACAGCTAACTTCCAGTTAGCCCTGTGCTTGAACTTGAACTTGAACTTGAACTTGAACTTCGATGGGGATAAATTAATTGAATCTTGCGGCTCTTCTAGGCTTATCAAATGTTATGGACTGAATGGATCAAATTCTGATTGTGAAATGAGGCTACAGTATGACATATGACGTAGGCACAGGTTGACACTGTTTTTGTAATTACTCTCACTGCCACAAGGGGGAGACAAAAGTCCCATACTCCAGCTTTAAACTGCATATCTGTAAACATGATTTATGACATCACAACTAGTTCAA
The DNA here is from genome assembly GCA_029490765.1 of Euthynnus affinis. Lineage (NCBI taxonomy): Eukaryota > Metazoa > Chordata > Actinopteri > Scombriformes > Scombridae > Euthynnus > Euthynnus affinis. The sequence goes on along the minus strand of CM055840.1, from coordinate 22,202,912 downwards.
CTTACTCAACATGTGGAAACTTGAAGTCTTATTAGACAGAAATGATTACTCAAACTAGAGTATTTTATTGATGCCTTAAAATATGTCTTGAAGGGATCTTTAATTTTTTGGGAGTAGAAATTTCAGAGACGAAAAAACAAAAACTTCTGCATGGCTAGATACCATTAGGGGTAAGAAAATGTGTTTTGTTTTTTTGTTATTTGGGTGAACCAAGCCTTTAAGCGATGAGTGTTCATGTAATCTTTATTATATCTATAATCTGATACAACATTGATCACAGTCACACATAAATAATTCCTTGTGCGCAATGTAACACTTTTTTCATGCCAGTTACTTGCATGAATAAATCTTTTTTTCTGGATGTCTAGTTCTTGATGTGTGTGTGCCATGTGGTAAGTGTTGGATATTGGATGTCTCACCGTGTTGTCCTCCTCTTTCACCACGTTATCAGGGAGAGGGGGGTTGTCATGAATATCCACAGAGTCCTTGTCATCCAACCTGTCATCATTGGGTAGCAAATGTCACATTGAGCAGCAAATGTTGCAACGCAAAACACAAACTGTGAATAAGATTTGTCATGCTCGTGGTGGTCTTACTGTGTCAGTGCCTGCCTCAGACATGACATTTAAAATTTGCATAGTATATGTTTTTCTGTCTTCTTCTGGTATGTGATATCAAAATCAATAATTTCTGTGTGTTGCTGTGCATTTTTGTTATTTTGTTTGAAGACCTCTCACTCACAAGCAACCTGGCCTTAGACGTAAGGAAAACTCAATCTCATAATTATTGTTTTAATTTGTGCATCAGTTATCTACATATGTGTAAATTCTATAAGTAAATAAGAGTCGAGATATGATTATTCCTTTGCTGCTCCCATCTGCAGATTGAACTCACGAGTCATAATGAGCCATGGTGTGGTTTGGTCAGTCGAGGTTTAGTCCCTCCAGATTTTTAGCATTTGGACCAGAAGATGGTGCTGTAAACAGAAAAAACATCAGCATCATTGCTGTTGCTGCAAAGGGAATCCCATAAATTATCCTTTGAAGTCCCTGTATATGCCTAATGATCTGTTTGACTTCCAGTCACAATTAATGATCAACCTATAACCTGAGAATTGTCAGAAATTCACACCTTCTCCTTCACCATGTTTGGTATTACTGTAGTTATCGGAGAACAAAGTGGTTATTTTCAAGACTTAGTGGACACTGAAGTCTCTTCTACTGAGGCAACGTGATCTTAGCGAAGTTAAAACAGGACTCACTTGTAACCTGGTACAAGATATTATGGCCAGTACATCTACAGAGGGTTTCCCTCCTTCTCAGGTTGCTCTACATGTTGAAATACATGTTAAGGACATGAACAAGAAAATGTTCAGCAATGCAACACTTTACAAGGGCCTAGCAAGTATTAAAAAGGGGTTAAAATGATGAGTGGGGGTTAGATTATTCTTCTGGATGCACAAACAATCATACATAATATCAACTGACCGTGAAACTTGAATTCCACTTCTTCTCAAAGTGATGTGGTTCCCTCGCCCTCGGTGTCGTCAGAATGGGTCCCTACAGCTTGAACCTTTTCGGGACTCTTTCTGGCTTTTTCTACTGGCCCCTGTTGTTCTGTCTTTTACATGCTCAGCTTTCCAAATGAGGCTCCAACAGGTGGGAGATTCGGATGAGTAATGCCAGCAGGCCAGCCCGGCCCAGCCTTAACTCTGTATGCGTCTGTGTGTGTGTTTGTGGTTGTGTGTGTGGCTCCATGTGACTGTTTGGGACAGCTGAGCACTTTAAAAGCTGAGAGGCTCTCTCAGCTGGGTGGTTAAAAACTATAGTGCTCTGCTTCTGGTTGCTCGCTTGGTATAGAGTTATGTTACCATATAATTACACTCACAGAAAATTTGTGGAATCTTTGCCAGAAGAAGAGGGAAATTCATTTCAACCAATCAACATCAATAACATATTGAGCAACATCAACCTGTATAAATAGAAAAAAAGTTCAGTGTTTTGTATGCAATAGTTTTATCTATTGAATATAATAGATAGAGTAATCATTACTGTCACATTAGATAAAAATAAAATCTACATGGTCAGACTCGGGTCAATAAAATGATCATCACTGATTGGCTTAAACACAATCCACAGATAAAGGCCATAGGTAAACTAAATGGAGACTATTACTGTAATAATGTGCTTAAATTTTAATATACAAGTCTGAATATATAGTAATTGGGTTTAATCAATGTTTATGTCTAACCTTGAAGTAAATGATATATGGATGCAACTGTTTCCAGAGTAGAGCTTGATTCTTATGGAAACTAAAATGCTGAATGTATGTATTTAAAGAATAGGTTCACAATTTCTGCCCTAAAACAATAATCTGGCCAAATGAACACTGATACATGATACACCTTTTTTATGGGCTACTAAGAGACCCCTCCATACGTTCAGTGTAAATGATCGGGGACAGAATCCACAGCCCTCCTTCTTCACAAAAATGTATCTTGAGGTTTAATTGAAGCTAATATGAAACTTCAGCCATCCAAATGAGTTAAATCTAGTCAATATCTTTCAAATTTAGTGCCAAATTCTGTCTTTTTGTTACTACTTTTTGTTTTTTGTTACTATATTTCAACTGCAGCTCAAACAGGAAAACACTGTACATCAAGAGAGAGACACAAAGAGGCTGTATCCACTAAAGATGCCCACTGAAAAAGATGTGTCCCCATGGCCAGTTACTGTTCAATCCCACAGCCCAGGATATTTTAACTGATCATTATGTGGGTCATAAAGTTTCTTTCAGTGTATGTAGAGGGCTCGTCTAAAGAAATAGAGAGGTGAAAAGTAAGTTCCACCTCTGATTTATTGTTAATACTTTTTCTTCAATGACATTATCAATGCAGAACTTTTATTTGAAGTGTTTTAAAGTGTGGCATTGATACTTTTACTTAAAGTCCCCCTCCAATCAAAAATGTGTTTTTCTTCTTGTTCCTACAGCAGAATGTTTGAGCTTCATGGTGCAGAAGAATGAACACGCAGTTTGACGCTAGAGGGATGTTTTCACATTCATCTGCCGAAAGTGGAAAGTTTCTCTGTGCTCATTGAAAATCCAATTTTAGGGGGCTGGCCTTCAAGCATGAATTGTGACATTACAGCTAGTTTGGAAGCCAATCCTGATCCAATATTCAATTCATAGAAGTGTGATGTGGAAACTTGAAGCTTCCAGTGTACATACAGTGAGAATGGACTTTACAGTGAGGCAGGAGACATCTTGTGTCCGGCAGTTACACTTCTGAAATGAAATATATTTTCATATTTATAGATTCCAGCAATTATGAGGGAGGAGGAGTGGATGTCATTTTAAGGATTTAAACACGGTTACTGAACTTTTTTTGTGAAAAGAAAAAAACTAAAAACATACCAGATACACATCATCATTCACAGTCTTTAATATACATGTTAAAACATGTTTGTTTTAAGTAAATGATCTGAATACTCCTTCCACCCCTGGGGTTATCAAATTGTTTTTATATCTGTTTGTTTTGGCAAAAGATAACCTGCCAACTATGAGTGTGTTTGTGTAAAATAATGCATGTTTTATAAAATAATCCCAACCTACAACTCTACTATCAAGCTTTGTCCAAACCTTTAAACCACATTTTACAATCTTCAGCAGTACATGCCTCCCAAGTACAGGCCTGATAAATAGTAAAAATAGTAATACAAACTGTCAACTGACAACTAGTTAAAAACATATTAAATGGCACATGTAGGGAACTCTGTTAGCATGATTCATCAAGGAATATAAGACAGTTTATGGGTTGCAGTTACAGAAGCACAAGCCAGCTGCTGTTTGATTAAAACTGAAGAGTGTCTGTTCCATCAGACACAGATGGATGACTGAAAACCCAGAGGTGCTGAAGTTAAATTATATGTTGTTTCTATGCTAAAAACTAAAAAAAAACAATATTCATGAGATAATATCAATGGTGAAAAGTACCACAAGACTGAAATTAAACAATAAGAACAAAAGAAGACAGATGTTAGATTGAATAAAAGACAGTAATGTGAGATTTTACGTCACCTAATCAAACATGTTCCTGACATATGTGAGCAGGTGGAAGTATAATGACAGCAGGATGAAGATATCACATTAGAGGAGACTGGAAAAGTCTAATCTCCGCTGGCTGGTTTCCACCTATTTATCTGGTGGATGAGGTCCTAGCTGATGAAGAGAGCCCATCCCTGACCGCGGTGAGAAGCTCTTCTTGTCATCAGTGTAGTGTCTCTGGTGGACGGAGGTGGTTTTCATAGTTGCTGTGAACACTGATGTCTATGACACTCAAAAGGAAATTGAAAATGATCAGGTCAGACTGAAACCAAAAAACGGAGTACTTTAGACAAGACAAGAAACAATACAATGTCACGGCTTACAGTTTAGTTACACTGAATAGACCAGCATAGCCTCTACAAAGGCATCATCCACTTTTCTTGTTTTTTTCTTCAACTGTACTATTTTTGAACTTTGTATTTACCTTTTTTCAAATAGCCAAAAAGAATTAAGATAAGGAGGCTTCCTCTTAAGATCAGGCTCTATATATTCCCATCTGTGCTTCCCCTCTTTCTACTCTCTGAATTTGCTGCATTTGAATAGTTTTTAGTTTTGTTTTTTTTTTACTAGTGTTTTTGTCTGGTCATGGTAAATGAAGTCTTGCACAGTGATGATTATTTCTGTGTGCTGGAAGGAAATATTTTTGAGAAACAAGACTAGCAGTCTAAACTTCATCAGCAGATAGTTATTGAATTGTAATATTAACATTCTGTAATGTAATGTTAACTTCTCACTCATTAAACAAACAAACAAAAACGAATAAAATCAGGTAAATATAGGAAGGTGAACGCACAGAAGTAGATGACAAATGGGCAAACTCCATCTGCTGATGAAGATCATGTGTTATGATTGAAAGCTATAGAACAGCTATTTAATGGAGTTGAGATTGGTTAGATTTTTTTTCTTAACTTCTTTCTTAACTGTTTCCAAGGTCTGCAATGAACTTAAAACATTAACATATGGATGATCTTTTAGCTTTACCAGTAGCAGGGCTAAACATGTCAAATTTGACCTGAGAGTGGCGTTGGAAGAAAGTTCATGGCATCAAAAGCAAAGAGATCATGAATGTGATTCATTATATACAGACAGCTGAAAAAAGGAAAACCCTGAATGAACATGCAGGTGCTTCCATGCAGCGTCACCTGAACCCAACTGAACATCTAAAAACACTAAATGAGAGAATATCTTTGTTCATCCCTCTAGTAGTGTTCAGAAACTTGGATTATCTACCATGAAGAGCACTGAAGTTGTTCTGGAGGCCATTAAAATAAAAATAATGAAGCACATGACACAGAAGATGTTTTGATAGATTTTTTCTCGACTTTTATATTTTTAAAAACAAACAAAAAATAACAGATTAAATAAAATTTACAGTAGACATATGCAATCATTGTGCACTTTAACTACTTCTTCTGATACTTTCTGCACAGCTGTCAACGAAAAACGCAAACACAATGGGGCGTTGGGATGGAGCGAGGGAGGAGGAGGGGCGTGGGGGAGGGGAGGGGAGGATGAGGGACAGTTGTGGGAGAGAGGAGAGGACAGAAGAAGTGAGGTAGAGGGCAGTAAGGAGGAAACAAATGTGGGGAAGAGGAGAAGGGATGAAGAGGGAAGGAATAAAGGATAAAGAAAGGCCTAAACTTTTTCACTCGGGGGGGGGGGGGGGGGAGAAAGAAAAATCACTGAATATATAGATTTCTTTTATTCCTTACATCACTTATATAAATATATTGAACCCCAAAAAACAAAAAAAACTTCTGAGAAAAATAACAGCGCAATACAGAAACCCACAACAGCAGTAAGGCAAACAGAAAGCAAGAGAGGAGAGAGCAGTGAGAGCATACATGAGAGGGACAGAGGAGCAGAGAAAGATAGGAGGCAGTATGAGACATGGCAAGAAAAGGGGGGTAAGATGGGGGGAGGGGAGGGGAGGCTTTGGGAAAGCAGAGAGAGTGCGCAACTGTGCGTATGAAAATTTATAAATATGTGATATTAAGAGATGACTGGGTGACGGAGAGTTGAGGAAGGAGAAAAAGCGTCGGCAGAAAAAGGAGGAAGGGTTGGAGAGCGGAGGAGGAGGAGGAGGAGGAGGAGGAGGAGGAGGAGGAAAGGTTTGACTGAGGTCGACTGTCCAGTGTGTTTTTGTTATGTGCTACGTGATCCTGTTGCCTGCGTTTGTGTGTCTGTGTGAGTTTGTCTCTCCTGGTTTGTATGTGTGTGTTTGTGTGTGTAAGTGTGTGTGTTTCTATGACGGCAGCACACATTCCACGGCAACAGTGAAACACATGCTCGCGTGTCTTGTGTGCTCTTCTGCTATATAAATACAAAACAAAAACAATGAATAAAAACAAACAACAAAATCATACTTGCAACCAAACACCAGCCACCTCATGATTCACACCTTCTTCCCTTTTATACATTTGACACATCATTTAACTCATCAAGTTTTTTTTTTTTTTTGTTTTGTTTTTAAATTGTACACTAAGAGCAGTCCCCCTCAGTCCTCCTTCCTTTTCCGCCACTCCACTAAGAGTCTCTCTTTCTTTCTGTCTCTTTCTCTTTCTTTCTTTCCTCCCCCTCTCTTTTCCTTTCACTGAGAACTGGCTCTCTCCAGCACGCGCAGGTCATAGTTCTTTTTTGCGGCCCTCAGTTTGAAGAGGCTGGCCGCGCTGTTGTTAAGTTTGAAGGAAGCACTCTGGGCGGCCATGGTGCTGGGGAACACTGCCACTACTGTGTAGAGGTGAGCTGGGTCGTTACCGTCACCCTTCATTCCCCCAGCTCCCATGCTGACCCCGGGCCCAGCTGTGGCTCCTGGCCCAGAAGGCCCTGCACCAGGGCACGGGCCACAGCCTCCTGCTCCTCCTCGGCCTCCCTGGGGCTCCTTCAGCCATTGGATCTTGGCACCGCACATCGACAGCTGGTTGAAGAGCTTCTCAGCTTCTGGACGTGAAATCCCTTCTGGCAGGTCCGTTACCTCGAGTACACGACTCACCACTGGGCAAAGAAGAAACAAGGAGAGTCAGAGACATAAGATGTTAGCGGGCTTGACTGATCAAGCTGTATCTTTAGAGACTTGAGGCACCTGTTTCATTGACAGGCTCTGTGTATTTGCTCGTCTGTGCAGTGCTTGGGGGGGTGGGGATTATCTTTTTTACAGCCCTGAGGCTCCACAAACAAAGAAAATCCAATTTGGTGTACATGGAAAGGCTGTACAACTACACTTGAATGCAGCGCTAGAGTAAATGACATATTATGCACATTTCCAGGTCTGTATATTTGGGGCTCTATTGGAATATCTTTGCATGATTGATGACACAGGCTGTTTTAGCTCCTGTCTCTTTAGGCCATCCTCCTGAAGTGCCCACTCTGTTCTGATTGGTTAACTTCTGGAAGCTGTGTCACAGCCGACTTCCAGCATACAGCCGTACATGTTCAAGCCTGAATTTGATCCTAAATATGAAATATTGAAACTCTGACAGTGTTTAACATAGATATTTGACATCATAACAGTATATAAATAACAGAAAACAACAAAAAAGCACAATAAGACCCCTTTAATTGTGTTTACAACAGATAAAGGAGTTTGAGGGAAAAAAAAAAAAAATCAGAAATATAGGTGGAAAAAGACTGACTAGCCTGATATAGTGAAGGCATACGTTCTGCTGCCCTCTAGTATCTATTCTTGTCAAACAGCTGGGCAGCTGTGGTTCAGGAGGTAGAGCAGGTAGTCCACTAACCACAGGGTTGGCGGTTTGATCCCTGGCTCCTCCTGTCCATGTGTTGAAATGTCCTTGAGCAAGACACTGAACCCCAAGTTGTTCCTGATGGTCAGGCCAGAGCGCTACATGGCAGCTCCGTCATCAATCGGTGTGTGAGTGGGAGTGTGTGTGTGTGTGTGTGTGAGAATGAGAGGCAAAAAACTTTAAAGAGCTTTGTCCGTTAAGGTAGAAAGGCACTATATAAATGTAGTCCATGTTCGTCACACTTTGTTTTACCTTAAATGTTTTACATTAAGTTCTCACACAGGATAAAACCAGAAATGATAACAACAACACTGGTAGATGTAATGCAGCTCTTTGATGATGAATCTCTAACTTACCAACATCAGTGGTGCCGAGATCTGTTGATGCAGATTTGAGTGTTTGTTTCTTCCCTCGTGCCCCATGTTTCATAACTCCTTGACCCTGAACATGACAACACACATCATATGTGGCTTATTATTAGACTGCAACAATATGTTAGGACACTAGATGGGGGTATAAGCAAACAGTCGGAGGCTGAGACTTTGTAGTAATGGGAAACTCAAACTGTTGCAACATACTGTACAATACTGGGCACAAGAGACATGATGACTAGCACACTGTGTATTAATGTTTGTAACATTATCACCTTTTGGTTACACAACATGCAGCAAAAAAAGATTTCATATATTTCCACACATCCCACATTTTATAACTGTGATATAAGAATATTGTGACGGATCCTCAACTTTACAAAAATATCTTTATTCCCAATACATTCTCTCAGTAAATTAAAAACAGACTTTTCTCCTATTTCACCACCTACTTTTATCATTAAAACAACAAATTAATGTTTTTTTTTCCATTGCTCTTCAGAAGAACAATGCAGTGTAGTTTTCACTTTAAAACAAAACCTGTCTGTTAAGAAAACATGACTGTCAGTACATTTACTCAAGTACTGTACTGCAGTACAATTTTGAGTATTTCCATTTTATGTTACTTTACACTTCCACTACATTTCAGAAGGAAATATTATACTTTCTACTCCAATACATTCCATTTGGCAGCATTAGTTACTTTATAGATGAAGATTATGTAACTAAGATTATATAAGCTTTTAAAATACAACACATTGTTAAAGATTAAACCAGAGTTTTCCCTCTAAACTTCTAACATGGTTTCATTTCAATAAATCTTGAAATGATCCAATATTTCAACAAAAAAATCCAAAAACTGAAAACAGATTTGTTTATCAGAACATGACTTCTTTCCTCTCCCATTAATAATCTTACAAACCCTCAGATTTATCTGGTGACCCTTTGGAGGGGCCCGACCCCTACCATTACTACTACTTTAAATACAGTGAGTTTACAGCTAATACTTATGTACTTTACTGAAGTAGGACTTTTCATGTAGGACTTGTAATACAGTATTTTTACATTACTGTATTGGTACTTTTACTTAAAGGGAAACTACAGATTTTCAACTAGCATTGTATAATTACAATGTAGGTAGTATATGCAAATAACCCATGTTAAACTTCTCTCCATGTTGGAAGGAAAAGTCTTCCAGGTGACGCACAACGCGTCATCTGGCGGGCTTGGGAGATCTGCATTAGCCTACAAACTGAGTTTCCTCATTTTCTCTCTCAAAATACCATCTACCATGTTACGCTAGCTATAGGCAAAAAGCAGACAATAAGATACTATACTACTAAATACTTAAAAATATCAGTATATTTGGAAGAAAACAAATTTCATGATACAAGGCCAAATATCACATTGTTGAATCAGATATAACAGTCTGGAAGAGGGAGTAACCCCTAGACTAAAGTTATAGCCGCAGCTAAACTAAGCTTAGCTGCTAAGTTTCTCTGTGATTCATCCAGAATAGCTGAATCCAACACAAAAAAACAACTAGCTTTACAATGTAATGTCAGAGCAAAGATGTGGTGTTACTGCCGCTAATTTATCAGGCTGAATATTGTACTGTGTAATCTGACAAAATGAAGTATGGAGGAAGAAGCGACAACAGGAGCTGTAATAGCATCAGCCCAGAGAGAGGCGCCTCAGCTGGGAAAGCGCCTGCACCACCTGAGCCCAGTAATGATCATCAGAGAGAATGAAGACAGACTGAAAACTCTGCACTGCAACAAATTTTGCAGTACTTTCTTAAACTGACTTTGTTTTCTGACAGAACGTTTGATCAGACTTGTATCTGTATCAGACTGTCAGCTCTGAATACAGAACAGTACATCAGCCATGATGTTACCTCTAACCTGTGGCTGCTGTATCTTCGATCCAGACCAGTCAACACGACAACCTTCATAGGCAGAAAGGTTTCAGTACTAAGGCCTACCAGTACTGACCTGATGGGAGCTGTAGGAGGACTGGCCATGCATGAGGGGAGGAGGACACAGGCTGTACTGGAGAGGCTGCCCCAACAAAGAGTAGCGACCATCACCTAAGAAACATACGGGTTAGAGTTCAAATTATAAATCCTTAATATACTTGTTTGTTTTATTGTCCCAGTAGTAACTAGTAATGAATAAATATGTAAAAGAGGAGATGGTTGATGATTTAATGAGATGTTGATGGAATAAAGACATGCCGTCTACATGACTTGGAGGGTTTAAAAAAAATTGCAAAGCAACCAAAGTCATTAAGATATGGGTCAGGGGCACGATGCACCTCACTTTTTAAATATTTTGGTGTTGTGAAGAAGACCTGTGTCACACTGATAATACATGGACCATTGACTGATGCAAGACCGTATTTGTATGTGTAATCGTACATTCCAAACCGCAGCTTTATTTGTCAGTAGAGGTATTGTGTCTCCATGTGTAAATATAGGTCAAAGGACAGGAATGAGGTAAAGCCATGTGTTGGTGCACAAGGTTTGACCGGGTGGCCCCGTGACAGTCATGTGCATCACGTGAATCTGCTGAGGTGAGGTGAGGTAAGATAGGCTAAGGTGATATGATGGCCTGTTGGCTCAGGGCCAAAATAGCACCTCATAAGGTTTAGATGGTTGCTCTAGAATATGGGTCAAAGACCAAAAGGCTGTGTGGGGATTTTAAAATGTAACTGAAATAGTTTGGCTATCGTTTCTAATGACAACATTTTACTTAACATGACTGTTGAGATTTGGGGACACAGCAACATCGCTACAACAAGACACTGAAAGAGACAAAGCCACATAAGTTGTATACAAAAACCCACAAGTCTACTTATATTATTCTGAACTAGGTATTTGGAGGTGAAATTCAAAGTAAGCCCAACTAAAAGGCTTGTTGCAATTCATTCACTGAAAAAACTGAGCTACTGTTGCTGGTTGCACAACATATCTAATGGGGGGGAAAAAAATCAATAAGACTTATAATAATGGAGTGTTTGTGTTTGGTTTCTCATCTAAACACCATAAGTTTGGTAAAACTAGCAATTTGTTTATAATCTGTCATCATTGTCTGACTGTTAGTGTCCCTATTTGAAGCACAAAGGTGGTAATAATAATGTCAAATAAGTTTAAGGAGTGAGGGCCAAAACTATGAAAATAAGTGTAATCTTTGAGCAGCAACAGTCATCGCTAATGTTCAATGAAAAAGCAAATACAGTATCTACAAAAGTGTGTGTGCACAAAGCTGAATGTACATGCTGTATGTATATGTTCTTGTCCTGTGCCGAATATCTATACATACGTTTACTTCAAGTTTTTTTCATGTATTGTTGTGTCTGTGTGTAACATATCTGTGTATGTACTTGCACCTTCACCGTTCTTATTTATCAATACCTTGAGCTGGTCCGCCTGGCCGGGGAAACTGGGAAATGAGGGGTAATGGTCCCAAGCCCGGACAGACACTACTGACGCTGCCAGAGGGAGACGGGGTGGGAGACTGAGTGGGGGAGGCCAGGGGACTCGTCAGCTGGGTACTGGCCTGGATACGAGGAGAAGAGAGAGAGAGAAAGAGAGAAAGAAAAAGAAAAAGAAAAATATTAAATATAAGACCCTCATGTTCCTGATCACATGATAATCTTTCCAACCCTAGTTTCCTGGACTCAAACACACAGAATATCTTTTGATTCAAAGGGCAGGTCCATTGTTTTGTTTTTGTTTTTTTTGAGGTTTTTATATCATTCTGTGATTAGTGTTCCATATGTACTAAAATCAGAAAATTAAAATTTGGGTAGAAAAATGTGTTTTAGCATCAAAATGCCATTTTCCCAAGTCCTTCCAAAAACGTTTTTTCCATGTGACCTGATGTAGGTTTCTGCATGATGACGTTGCTACATAAAACAACCCCCCTAGCCTGCCCAGTCAGTAGCAAGACAGACGTAGCACTCACTGTTGCTGCTACTCAAAGTTAAAAAAAAGAAAAAAAAAATTATCAGTGCTCTTAACCCACTTCACTGCTTTTTGCCAATGGCTGAATGGGCATTTCCTTTTGAACAACCTGGGAAAAACACAGATGTAGTCGTCCTTTAACAAACACACTTCACTGTGTCAGCTTGGGAAATTCACAAACCTCCTCATGACCACCAGAAGGCGCACAGAATGACTGAATACATAAATGAATGTGAGTTTCGCTGGATTTTGCCCACTGATGGCAGGGACAGTCATGTGTATGTGTGTGTACCTGTGGAGTGTTGTCAGGTTTGTAGAGCTCTCCTGGCTTGCTGGGTCTCTGCTCTATGCTGTAGTACTTGCATGGGTTCCACTGGACCATAGGAGGATTCTGGGAAGGCTGTGGTCCATTGGGGACACTGAGCTGCATGACCATCACTCCAGGCCCAGGAGGCGGTACTCCTGAGGGAGCGCACAGACAGACAAACGTGTAGATTAACAACAAGTTTAATTTTACAGTATATGATTCCACCAAAAGTTTCCTTCAGCTGTGATGTAGAGTTATTGAATAATTGAGAAAGTATTGTGATAATGTTTTTATGTTTTTTTTGCACTGGGGTTTGAATATAAGTGTTTGCTTGGATTTTACTCTGTAGGTTAAGAATGACATGCAATTGCAAAAGCAGTTGATTTATCTAGTACAACAAGAGTAATGTACAGTAAAGCACATAAGTGTTAGGTTGGCTTTGCATTTAACAGATTAGCAAACATTTTGCAGGTTTTCCATTTTTTGCAGTTGAAAGAACTGACTATTCTAACAGAAAAACATTCAAATTGAAAACATTTGAATGATTTTCGGGTCAAGGCCATATTTGTCAAATTGAAATTAAGACATTTTAATGAGCTGCAGATCAACTAGAACATAAAACTATCATGATGTCTGGTTTTCTGGGTCAAGATTACCATCTGGTTTGCGTGCTAGTCTAACTGCTTCAGGTATCAAATGCCAATAAATTAACTACATGTCCTTCTATTAATTCCCAACATGCAAAATAAGCTGCTGACAGCATCTTGTAAAAATCAAGCAGACCGACAGCTTAAGTCTACTGTTGAATTTAGTCAGTCCAAAGTTGAAATATGAAAATTACAATCATGGATGGGTCTCCTCTATTTCTGGGGTGAAAAACTGACCAATCAAATTACTCTACAAATAAACATGCAGCTGAGTAAGTCGCATAAACAGAGCAGAGGTTGAAAGGATAAAGTGATGGCTATTTTGATCAACATTTACTCAAGGCTAAATAGGTATGCACAGGTTTGCGGGGTTTAAACGTTCCATGAACATCAACCCTTTTTAAGGACACAGATTTACAAGTTCATCATGTGAACCCTATGTACCTCTGTCTGAACTTTTCCCTGGAAACCTTTCACCTGATTTTTGTAAAGGAAGATTGAAAGTTACAACATCACTCTTAGTCATTGTAGGGTTTGCATTTACAGGTCAGTGGCATATAACATACAATCTGCCCAGACTAATCACAATGTTTAGCTGCAGTCCTTGGCAATGAACCTGAGATAAACACAGTAAAGAAGGTGATGTAACTGGTCCTGGAAGGGCACTTTTGTCTGTCACTTTTAAAGAACAAAATAAAAATTGTATTGTCGATGTCAGTTAAATGTAAAATATTTCAGGTATTTGTTTTGAGAGGATTACGCCCACAATTTCATTAAAACAAAAATAAAAATGATGCTAATCTTGCAGTTACAAAATTTTTTTACTACTGGCATCCTGGTGGAGTTCCAACAAAACCTCTTGACACCAAGCCTCACCTGAATATTGCTGCTGCAACTGTTGAGGGTTGCAGGGGGACGGCGACTGTGTGATTTGATACTGCTCAGAGCTGGGGGGCTGCAGGTAACCTACTGACGGGCTAAAGCATAGACACATACAAACAGGGAGAAAGTTATATCATGGTGACAGTGAATTAACACACATACATGATGAAACCAATACAAGTTGCCCCACAATAAAAAAAGATAAGAAACTAAATGCATTCAAGGAATGTTTTAGTGTTAAGCAATCATCCGTAAGTGCAATAAATCACATCCATACACAACTCTGCTAAATTTATATTACAATTTGAATCGTCTTCATTAGCAGATGTGTTGGTGAGAGGAATACAGATGAACTCAGAGAAAGCAAAAATGCTTTCCATCCATGGGCATCTTTCTTTACAACCTAAAATAGGGGTGGGATCAACCATTTACAACCTTCTCATGGAGATGATAATAACAGCAGAGCATTCAGAACGCAGCAGCTCAGCTTCTTACTGCTTTTAATAGACAAAATCACATTATTCCAAACCTGGCTCCCCTCTATTGGCGCCCTGTTCATTTTAGAATTGATTTTAAGATTTTACTGATCATTTTTAAAGCGCATCTGGGTCTGGCTCCAAGCTACAGAACAGAAAAGCTGACCCCATACAGGCCAGCCCGCAGCCTTAAATCCTCAGGTGCCCTTCTGGCTGTTCTAAAGTCAAAACTTAAATCTAAAGGTGACTGTGCTTTTGCAATCAGAGCCCCTCAGCTTCGGAACGACCTGCCTGAGGAGATAAGGCTTGCAGAATCAGTAACTTCTTTTAAATCACTTCTTAAAACTAATTTCTACAGACTTGCTTTTATGTGATCTTGTCTCTTTATCGTCTTTTAAGCTATCATCTCTATTGTTTTTCGTGGTCTTCTACTGTCGTCTTCTTAATGTTGGCCTTGTTATTGCCTTCTATGTCATATGTCTTTGCTCTTGTATTGTACTGCCTTTGCTTTCTCTGTCAAAGCACTTTGTAAACTCTGTATTTATGAGGTGCTACATAAATGGTTATTATTATTACTAATATTATTATTAATAATAATCACACTGTGGCTTCTACTTTACTTTATGATTATCACAACGCCTGATTCACGATATATTCTTGATAGTTTCAGTAATGGCTAAGTAGATTTGTATGAATGTGATGAATGTATACGTACCTTGTGCTATTCTGCTGTGTGGGTGTGATAACACTGTAGTAAACAGGCATGGGGCCCTGGACAGACTGGCTGACTGGCACCATAACCTGCTGCTGGTACTGCTGCTGCACCACCTGCTGATTTTCATTTCCCACTGGCACCTGGAGAAGTGTAAAGGGTCAAGTTGAAAGACGCATTTTAGAAAAAAAGGCAAATGAATCGGTGGTTCACGTGACTTCCACCAAAAAGTTTGGAGCCGAGAAGACAAGACTAACTGAGAAGGACAAACTCAAGAACTGATCTGTCATGACATCAGTTTTACATTTTAAACACTTGTTGCTTTATTTCAATAAAGACTGTATGTGTGCATTTTCCTTTTCATGAGCATTTGGAAAAGTTTTTTAAAGATATATATTTTTTCAGCACAAATATCTCTGATGTTACAGAACAATAAACATAGTCTGATTCAAGAAAAACTGGACTTTATTTTTTTCTTCACAAAACAAGGCACAGGCAGACACGAATGCTGGTTCTTGTAAATTTAGTACACTATCCTTTAACTTTGAAACTCCCTCCATCCAGTGCTGCTATGCATATCACTTCAGAGCGGTTGATTCCCTGACTCTCTGTCACAGGCTTTGTGGTGGAGGAATTTCCTCACTGTAAACACTTAAATGTTACTGCTGAGTAGTAGACATTTTTATGGACAACAAATTAATTCACATCATCCCCATGACCATGTCCATGTTTGCTGGATGATTTTGACATGTTTTTTTTTTTAATGTGAAAAAAAATGTAATGCTGTTCGGCTAACAACACACAAGGTTCAGATGTAAAGAGTTTCACATTACCCATAAACACACCACACATACAACCACACAGGCATAAATCAGCCAACTCTGGAGACAATCACGAGAAACAGGTTCTCCTCTATGGAGCAGATTTGAATCAGACTATGACAGTTGAGACAGGTCTACTTAGACCTGTTAGTTTCTCAAAAGCATTTTGCTTAGTGTGTTGTTTTTGTTGTTGTTTTACGACTCTGGTGTAGGAATGTTTACACTGAGTAACAATACATTTTATTTGGGGTCATTTAACATCATCAGGCTCTTTAGCATAAAGTGTTTAAACTGTGCACCAGATGGAGCTGTTTATCCTGGTGAGATAAGCCACTTAACCATCAAAACTACAACTCAACAGGCAAGATGAAAAGGCTCATTGTTAATATCAATCTGGGAAGTTGAAGAACTCATTACCTGATATGATGGCATCTGTGGGTACTGAACCATTATGCTTTGCATTTGTCCTCCCATGCCTGCCCTCTGGGAATTGAGCAGACCAGGGTTTTGGGGCTGCTGCACCCCCATCATGCCCTGGTAGCTCGGCTGCTGGCTGGGCATCATGGTCTGGAGACCTGATGACAACAGACAAGAATTGGAGGAGCAAGATTTGAGATTAGAGTCGGGTTGAAAAGGAGTGAAGTACAGAGGGAAGAAAAGGAGACTATGGTTGAAGAAGAAGGGCAGTTGGGGCTCAATGTCCAAACTTATGGCTCCTTAGGTGATGAAGCATATGCACACAAAACAAAACAAATATCTTGTACAAATATCTTTCTGTTGAGTTACTCAAAAGCACTTCATGCCAATTATTTTTCAAAAACTACATCTTACATCTTACATCAACTTAAATAAATGGAGAGGATAGAAGCTAACTGATTCAGTCCAGAAGGGTCTGAGATCACATTTTTGATATATTTTTATTTTTTTATATTAATCTATACTTATTATATAAGTATAAATCTTCAACATTATAAAACTCATATTTCCAGGTAGAAGCCATGGATTGATGCAAGGTCTTGCTGACCGTGACAGTTCATGATCCATGTGGATTTGGCAGGGCTCCACTATGAGCCAGAGTCCATTTAGGTTGTCAACAGTGTCTGTCACTTACTGTATAAACACACAGCTAACCTTCCAACCTTCATAGATCTCAAATGAAAGAGATTCAAGGATAAAGTGTTCAGGTTTTTCCATGAAAAATGGCAAAGAGCTCTATTTTGGTCTGCGTATATTTGACTTGGCAGAAGCATAAAGGGCCAAGGTTGTTTACAATCAATCTTTCACCTGGAATACTGAAAAATTAAGCATGATTTAGCAGTTTTCTGCTGAGAGACAGTAAAATATGGTTATACAATTAAGACTGTACTTATGTATTGACTTGTCCTTAATACATTTTGGAAAGTGGGAAAGAATGAATGAAAAATATATATAATATTTTCACTTTTATGTCTCAACTTTGCTCTGATTCCCAGTGATAACACTACAGGTGGGAATCAGCATAAGTATTATCCACAAAAAAGGAAGAAAACCTTGATATTCAACATGCAATTATTACAGCATGTGTTTTATTAATCATTATATACAAAGTGAAGTAGAGTTTATGACAGCACAACAAAGTGTATCCTTGTAAAATACACTGACCTGACTGCTGTGTGGGCTGAGGCATGGGTTGTGTGCGCTGGGCAGGATAAGACACCTGGTGGGACATAGGCTGGGGAACACGATACTGCTGGCCTGAGCTGGGATACTGACCAGGAGGGTAGTATGACACCTGTATCTGAGGAGAAACGACAAGAAAACATGATACTCGAGTAATGAATACACACAAAGGAGAGAAGAATAACCGTTCATGAATCACAGTGATTTAGATCAGTTGTCTTAAACCTTTTTCACCTGTGGCACAGGGACAATACTGGGAATTTCCTGTATTTTCATGGCACAGAGAACACATTATTACTTTTGTATGTATTAATTTTCCAGGGCCCAAGATGAAGACCCCAGCCTTAAATGGTCAGTAAGGCAATAAAACATGATTTACTGTACAAAAAAAACACTTTTTTTTCTGCCAAGGAATCTAGTTCTTGAACCATTTCAGTGCAAATTTCAACTGTGCATTTCCACATGATCATGTTTGCATGAATATGTAGCCTTGCAACAAAGAACATTTTTAAAAATACTTTAAAGCAACTCAATGTAATTGAATTTAAACAATAAATCTGTTAAAATCTCACTACTATAGCTCAGTCCAAACAAATCAAACCTGTGAGAACTGACTTTTTGGCCACTTGGGGGCAACAGAAACAAGCTGTGAAAACAACTATCGTGTTATCACCTTTTAAGTTGATATAGAAAATATTTTCCTATTTACAGCAGATACAAAAACGTTATTATTTATTAGAGTTGTTTCTGTCCACCTGATAAATGCAAGTCCAATATTTACTCCTGGACTTAAGGACTTTCATGCTGAAAGCTGCTTGTGATCACTGGAAACAACACTATAAGAGTGGTGACAATAAATAAAAACATTGAAGTTGCGGGTCAGAAAACCAAAACAATGAGCCGAAAGTCACTGTTTAAAATTGAGTGTAACTCCAGAGAGTTCATCACTACAAGCAACCCATTTTTCATACAAGTTATGATTGTTAATACAAAAATATCAATTATAGACAATGCCAAATGGCTTTATGACAATGCCTAAACAACTCCACTCTGTGCTTTCTCATCAATTGTTCAACAATGATGTAAGGTACAGGAGAAAAAATATGTAACAGTACAAGAGTTATAGAGGTGTATGTGTTGAAGTTTAAACAACTTGTGCCTTATACAACCAAGCTAAATGTAGCATACACAATTTCCAAACGAGACATCAAACAGACATACAGAGAGAAAGTGAATGTTAGAAGGATCGATTTGTTCTGCCTCCACCTTCATCTGCATACATGACAACATTCAGCCCATCTAGAGGCTGCAGTGGTGTCAATATTTGCACTCCTGTTACACTGTCGACCGCCCACAAGTTGAACAACACAGTGCATCCTCCCTTTCCAGCCAATACTGTTTATACAACTATAGAGATCTAAGAGTAAGAACAATATAGAAAGGTGTGTAGTGTGATAAAAGGCATTAAAATACAATGTCTGTATAGGTAAGAGCAGACAAAAAACAACAAATTGCAAAAAAAAACCTATGGTAAGATTGCAAATAGTACTCATACATATATAATTTGATCACACAGAAATTACATGTAGAACAACATATAAAAGCACTACAATTATTTGTTTGCACTGTTGTCTGAGCATTGTAAATGTGATTCCAGTAAACGCTTTATCCTCCATTAGAGGAACTCTAAAACAGACACCCTGGCCTTGAAATAGTGTACTTCTCTATTCTTTTGCATGCTCTAATTGATAAAAAAACAAAACAAAAAAAAAAAAACAAAAAAAAAAAAACAAAACACAAAACTACTGCCAATTCTTTAAAAAAATGTGACTTCAGCTATTAAAACTCTACTACAGATCTACTAACACATCTTCTTTACAGCATAGCCCCAGAGCTGCATTACAGGGCCTAATGTCTCCCCACAGGGTGTTTAATGGCCAGGTCAATTTGGTTCCCTCTCCTCAAATGAATTATAATAACTACTTTATGGATTCAAGCGAAAGCCTGAGGGAGGGGAGGAAAAGTGTGAGTGAAGGAGAGTGAGAGAATTCATTATTGGCACCGCCTCTGCATTTGGAAAAATGTGACAGGCTAGCTGACTGATTGAGACCGAGCTTGAGAAGGTGACGCACAGTGTTATGAGTGTGAGGGCCGAACTCCCCGCTGGGCGAATCCTGCTACTTCACAGGAATCACATCCCTGACATGTCACAAGCTTACAAAAGAAAGTTAATGTCTGAATGTTTCCACCTTTGCTAGAACTTGATATTTTAATTTGTGATATTGATGGCATTTATGCAACACTGGAGAGTTTTTACAGTAACACTTTATTTTATGGGTCTGTAATTTCCTAATAATTTCCTAGGAAGTCTCCTTGAAAGGCCTACGCAATCTAAATTATAAAATAGATCTAAAACAGAGACATGATACATTGGCACATTTCCAATTAATTGCTAAGTTAGGGTAACCTTGAGTCATTTAGTCAGTGCACAGCAGGTCGGCTGAGCATGCAAAAACTTTGTCCTGTGTACAGGCAAAAACTGTGTACAGGCAAACATGCAGTTCTACATATATGGAGAAGTTTGCTCTAATAAATAAATAAATAATGAATCGATATTTTGTCGGTTTTAAATGGAGCAGAAATTCATTCCAAATAACATTATTCTCTCCAGGAAACCTCGTATTAAATTACTAAGAGATATTTCAGGAATTATAGACCAGTCGTTCTGTCTCCAGAAAGACTGGAAACAGAAGGGAACTATGTGATACCCATTGTGTCATTTTCATTGGCCTGCATTTGAATTAAGATTCATGGGGTTCTATTTTTGTCATTTAATGACACTTGGTACAAAAGTACAGATGCTGATGACATATTTTTGGAAATTCTGCAGCCAGGGGTGAGTGGCGTACCTTTGCCACCACTGGAAATGAATAGAAACAGTATATTTAACTGTCAGTAGAGCTGCCTTCAGAAAGTGTCAGTTAAATCAGTTATTCTTTCACTGCAGAAGGAAGATTATTATTCATTGAAACACACTGACGTTGTTAAGCTGTAACAGCTGGTACTTATTTTGTCACAGAAACAGCACCAGAAAACTGATGTTCTGATGTTTCGCTTTGAGGTCGTTTATTACTATGACTAAGACCAGTTACTTACCTCTACACCTTTACCATTGAGCAAGATGACTGAATTGGTCTGTTGTGCTACCCCTTTGTAGTTCCCTGACTACACATTGTTAAGGGATAAATTCAAGAATGACTTCTGTTGTTTTGTCAAGGTCCTGTGATATAAAACCATCACTGTCATATCAATCACTCAATGTTGCATAAAGGAAAGCAATCAACTTTAATCTTTCTGTATCTGTATGTTAACAAGGTGCAGTAACAATCACACTGTGTACCCTTCTCTTCGATCAGCAAATCTTTATATTAAACACTCATTAATATGAGGTGTAAGGAACATGATCCTCATCTGAAAGAAGCAGGAACAGTCTGATATGAACGAGGATTGTGTCAGGGTGTTTAAAATGAATCAAAATTTAAAAATGGAAAATTAACCCTTTAAAGCAGCAGCTCTTTCCCTAAAATTATGTTTATTTAACATGTCCGTTCAGACAATAACATCAATAATGCTCAAATTCTTCAGTGTCGCATATCAGATGCATTATTTCATCAGTACCTCACTTGAGTTGTGTTTGACCATGGCAGTAATTTAGCTTTTCGATTCACAAAATACAACAAGGAGCTGTCTTAAGTGATCAAGCAACAAGTTCTACTTCTTCACTTACCTACAGGATTTATGTATCAGCCTAAATGAGTGTTTACCTAACAACAACTGGTATCTTTCTACACACAGTAAAAGGCAGAGCTAATTTCCTCTCTTTAACAATCAATCCTTCACTATCCATGAGAGATGTTTGTATCCAGTCAGAATTGTGAACAGGTTGGGGTTTAACATGCAACTGGTCACCTGAGAAGACCTGTGTTATTATTGTGGTATATATACATATAGTAAATTGAGATTGTGGTTCACAGTTATCATCTCTAAATAAATTAGTGAAATTCTACCAAAACCTAAGAACATTCTTTAAAATGACAGGATTTCGTTTTAGGAAAACACTAAAAAACAGTCTATTGTTATGACATTGAACAGAGATGTTGATTTTGTCTACATGGTGTACCCCTACACGTCAGACATATACTCTAAAATGGATGAATATTGGTATGACTCTTCACATTTACGTACTAACATACTGAATTACATGGCATTACTGCAATAAGTGCTCATATGCGTGCGCCTATGAGCATATAAGGCACTTCAAGAAGTCAGGACTGTTCTACAAATTGGTTTTAAGTAGGTTTGAAGAGGTCCACGAGCATTAACATTGATAATATTTTAATGAATAAAGCTCGCCCTAATTTCCCTTGGCACAAATTTGGATTTCTTCAATAACATCCAGCCATTTGTCATGAGTAAATCAAACTCCCCAGCAATCATTTTAACTTTAACTATGGTGGAAGTGAAAGTGTGAACTCTTTCTTCTGAACTCTTTGTTCTGATGTTGGTGATATTTATGTATGTCATGTGTGAATATATAATGCTCTAAATTATTTCTTAGACTTGTTAAGCATTTGTGATGTCTTACAAAACAGGCCAACCCTCAACTGCTCATCGAGATTATCATTTTACTACTTACAAAGACATTTTGTTAAGTAAAATAACAAGACACTGCAGTCATTTGGTTTAGTTAATGTGTTACTTCTAATGTACTCTATTTGTTCCTGGACCTGATCCTTGTGAATTGTACAAGCTTGACTTACAAAACTAGAGTATAGTTTATAGTTTCCCTAGTTGATCTGGGGACAATGCCAAATACGGGGGTGCCAAACAGGTAAGGTCACAAAATTATAGTAAATATTTCACAGTACAGATTCTGACACCAATCAACAAGATTAATGTATGACAAACTAATCTCATTGAGAGATACCCATTCTAACTGGTACTCACACTCAAGAGATTCAAACAAAACCTAAAAAAAAAAAAAAACATTGGAAAACCAGATGTTAACATTTTAAATGTTCGACCGCCTCCATCTCACAGCCTGTGGCGAATGGCTTACCTGTTGAGGCGGAGGGGGCTGCATGTAGCCCTGTGGGGGTGGTGGCGCCTGCATGACAGGCTGGGATGGAGGCGGCGGTGGAGGTGGAGGATGGGGGTGTCCGGTGGCAGGCTGGTATCCAGACGGAGGAGGCATAGGCTGACCCGTGGTAGCCATAATGTAGCCGGTTTGAGGAGGAGGGTGCTGCGACAGCACAGTGGGAGGAGCCTGATACATAGGGGGAGGCTCAGGGTTCTCACTGGAGCCCTGCCGACTCAGCGTCATCTGGCTGAACTGGGGTGCCAGCTCTTCTCCCTGGGAGGAATAGGAATGATGTTACTGGTGGGGTTCGTGCCTGCTATGTCTGTGTAAGTACCTCTTCTGTATTTTGGAGCAGTAATGTAAGGTCGAACTGAGGGCTGAGGGACTGAGATTGATCCCCAAAGCCAAAATGCTACATTAACAATAGTGTAAGAGCTCTGGATAAATGAGCTTTAAAGGAGCACATTGACATTTTGGTAAATACTCCTGTCTGCCATGTTTTCAAGGAGTCAGATGGCAGGATTGATATCAATTTCATCTCTTTGCATCTAGTGCCATGATGGGTCCAGGTTGTGCTTTGTCCACTCTGAACAAAACCCAGGTGAGTGGATGTAATGGTAGTTAGTAAAAATCATACAAATTGTGAACTAGACAGTTTCACAGTTGTTGGATCTTCCTTTGATGAAAAACAAGTGTATACTCCAAATTATCAGTCTTTCTTGAAGGTGTGAGTCTATACTAACACTCATCCACTTGCTGCTCATGTGGAAGAGCATGCTCACTTGGTTGATTTAGATCAAAGTGCTATAATTTTCATGATTTTAATGGATTCATTTTGAGAAGTGAACTCCTAATCTAAAATTGAATCACCTCAATCAACTGTTATATTAAGTTAAGCAGGATCAGGATCACCCAGTTTCACTTTTTGGGGGTTTAATTTTTTAAGTTAACACACAAATATTTCGATTTTTGCTGTCTCTTAACACAATTCAAATAATGCAAATGACTAAAAACCATAACAACACAAATGTGCTTGAAATGAAGTAACACAAAGCACAACTGCAATACACTAACATTTGTTTCTTGTCATGTTTTTAGATTATAGCAAATCACATGTGCTTAATGATGTACATGCAGACACCCACTATCTTGGAAACTGATTTTTTCTTTTCCCAACTTCAGTCTCTCAGGCAGCCTGAGAGAAACTACTATCTGAATGGTTCAGAGCAGCAGACATAATTCTTCCATGATTGTGGTTAAATATCTAAATAATGTAAATGAGAGCAGGGTATGAAAGGGTAAGAGTGTCTAGTAGAATATAGCATTAGCTAACTGCAAAGTGTGAGCGTGTCAGTAATGCAGTCTTTCACTAAGTTGATATAAAAGAGATGAAGCTACAAGATGTGTCAGTACCATTGTGTACTGCTGGGGAGGAGAAACTGGCAGGAGAACCTGGGGGCAGGTAGGGCTGGAGTAGGAGACAGGCTGAGAGGGCTGCAGAGATGCCACCGGCTATACACACCACCAGAAAGAGGGAGGAAATAAAGAGGCAGAGCACAGAGAGATAGAGAGTGGAGCAAGCCAGTCAGAAGGAGGGTGTCAGATGCAGGCGGATAGAAGGACATAAAGAGAAATGAAGACATTGGAAAGATGTGGGTCAGCTTTCAGAGGAAAAGTTGTTAATGAACAGATGGATAGTAATGGGAATCACATTTAGTTTCCAAATATAGTTCAAAAGTAGTAAAACACTGACATAAAACTATGTATATACAAAATTATATACAATTGCTACTCTCTAGAAAGAGAGGAAATGGCTGCTATCAGACATTGAAACTACCTCTTTTTACAGTACATATGACCAGATTCAACCACAAGCAATCAAGCAATGTTAATTTAGCAATCATGTTAGAGAAGGAATGTTGACACATGATCACTGTTGTATTGACCACCAGATTCATTACATTAAACCTCTGTAACTTGAAAATGTGTCTTCATTTTGGATGCAGCTCTCACCTGAGCAATCATGTGGTTGCCCATGGGGTGTTGCTGTGGAGTAGGCAGCAGGGCAGTCTGAGGTGGCGCCTGGGGCTGTGGCTGTTGTGGCTGTTGTGATGGGCAGGGAAGCAGGCTACGGCTGGACTGGGAGGCTGCGGGTGGGGGACACACATCAGGACTGACTAGGGGCAGGCCTAGTGATACAGAAAAAGACATCATAGATACAGGAAATTGTATTTCATATTAATTTAGGCTCTGAGTAAAATGCTGAACCCACAAAAACTTTTCTAGCAGAACAAGTAGGTCATTAAAAAAGGGGGTTATATTCACGTTACTGTAATTGTTCTTGTATCATCCTCTATTTTACAACATAATGTCAGTTTCCTGGACCAATGGAGGGCAAACTTAAGTTATCATTTAAGCAGGAAGTGAAGGCTCTCTGTAGTTCAAATTATTTGGGTAAACGATAGTTCCAAAAGTTTGCTGATGGTCTTACGGCTGCGTCGCGTTCCAGCTGTAAAGTGGCCACTGGAGCTGATCACGGCCACTCTACTTAATGCATGTGATCCCACCAGACACGCTGCAGTGCATTTCAGAAGCGTCCCAGAAATGGCTCTCTGCTAAAAATATGCGCCTTGTCTATTTTGACGCAAGCTGCATCAAGCTGCACAGAGCAGATCAAGCCAGGCAGGAAGTCAGACACAGGAACGGCATAGAGTATCCGGTAAAAGTAAAACACCCTGTGCAGACTCCGTATATCACATCACTACATCAACATTACATTATAACCAGTGGCACCAGGCCAGAAGTCAACCTGTCAGAGGATATTTGTCGCCATGGACGATGAGAGGTTCATCTTGGAAGTGGAAAATTACAAGATTTTATGACACTACTGCTGCCATAACTGCTCCAATCCCTGGCTTCCCCTCTAGATAGAGGGTTGGCTCTCTTCTCTCTGGCAGTGCTGGAGCAAAACGTCTCTGCATCTGAAATGCTCCCTGTGGGGTATGACACTGTGCGGAGGATGGAACAAAATCGCATCACAGTTGGAACACAACGCAGCCATGGACAGTGGGATCAAGGTATTAACCTAAAGGGAATGTCCAACAAGTTCTCAAACAGTTCACAGTAATAAGACTATAAGTCTGCAGCTATGCCAGCAACTGTTCTTTGGCACAGCGGTGCTTTGAGCTAAATGCTAAGGACAGCAGGCTAACATGCTCATCATGACAACGCTAACATGATTATGTTAAGCAGTTACAATGTGTAGCATGTTCACCATCTTAGTTTAGCATGGTAGCCCACTAACATTTGCCAATTAGCAAAAAACAAAAAGCAGTTGAGGTTGATGGGAATGTCATTAGTTTAGCAGGTAGTTGGTAATAAACCTAAGTATTTGACGGTAAGTATTTGATTTGGTGGTGCTTAAGAAAAAAAAAAATCAAAGGATCACCAAAGTCATTTGGAATTTATTGCTGACACAGGCTAGTTGTTTTCAGTTTCCAGTTTTTGTGCTAAGCTAACACGCTGCAGGCTGTAGCTTCATATCTAATGATTTTCGTCATCTAACTCTTGGCAAGAAAGTGAAATAAGCTTTTCCAAAAAATGTCAAATTATTGCTTAAGAAGCAATAATAAATTAAATGCACTAGAAAACAACTACTTAAACCTAAATGTCTCCTTTTCCCACAAACTTTCTCTTCAATCCTTACCAGAGCGAGAGCCTTTACAGCTTCCCTGTGAGCCTTTGTTGCTGCCAAGGCTATCCCCTCTAGTAAGGATGGAGATGCCAGAGAAGCTGCTGGCTTTAGTGACGGGCGGCCGGAGGGTGCGGTTGGAGCTATCTGAATCGGTGCTGCTCCAGGGCCGTGGCTCCAGGCACTTCATGTCACTATCTGTGCTGCTTTGACGACTGCTGGATGCCCGGCTGGAGCTCTCACGGTTCCCTCTGAGAGAAGAAGAATGGGGAGGAAGAGAAGGGAGACAAAAAGGTGGAATGAAGCGGATGAAATAGGGATGGAGCCAGGAGGGACAGTTAAAGATAAATAGAATGGGGGGGGGCGGGATGGGGGGGGGAGAAAAGCACAGTAAGGTCATAAACAGGTAGAAAGAACATACAGTTTTGACAGGATTTAGGATGGAGCATTCAACACAGATGCATACTGACTTGTTCAGTGAAACCACGATACAAATCAGGCAACAAACCACCAAACAATATTATCTCCAGTTTTAAACATACAACCACACACACACATTCACACACACAAACACACATACAAACCCATCCACAGAGGAAAACACACATGCAGGGAGAAAAGATGCTCCAAACAATCAACACCGGGATATCAGAGGATATTACATTGACACTGGATGAGACAAAATTCAATGACATCGACGCACAAACCATATTAGACAGGAGACAACGTTCACAGACAATTAGATACAGATAAACAATAACACATGCGTTTAAAATTTGTTGTATTATAGACAAGAGATGACACAGAAACAGAAACGCATACACCTGTAAATGAATACCAGACATATATCAACACTCAGACGTTTAAGAGTAGATGTACATCAACACTCAGACTCACACACACTATCTACAAAATAACCACTTGCTACCACTGGTTCACCACTATGTTTCTTTAAACTATATTGCTGTATACACACTCATTGCCTTTGTGGTTTGTTGTTGTGATGCTGTCACCCTGGATAAGGGTAGCTGCCAAGAAAACCAATGATCACACTGTAAGCGTAACCACCACTCTGGAAACCCCTCCATCACAAGTGAATAGCTGAGTCTGCCATTGACATGTCAGCATTAAAAATATTATTTTTCCAGTTGAAGATGCAGAGAGTGGATGGCCTTACTGTGCTTGTGCTCAGATACAAATAAGTTCTACATTGAAGAGAAACTTAAATAAATATTAAACGCAGAAAAGAAAATTGAGTCAGCTCTAATATATACTGTGGTGTAGCATTAAATTTCATGTAGCTAGAAAGTCTTGTAGGTAAAGAGAAATCTATGACTCCATTGAGTAAAGCAGTGAAAAAAAACCCAGGCAAGTCAGCTGTACACCCTTGCTTTTTTTTCTTCTTCTTAGAGGGATATGAACAGAGTATGTCCATGTAGAGATAACAAGAGTCAAATAAAGTCAAAACATGTAAGGCTGATGGTGGGAATCTCGATGACGAGAACAGGGATGTGGTGAGGGTTGTAAAACCCTTGTGATAGTGAGTGGTGTTTGAAGGTGGCTGTGGCTGATAAATATTTCAGAGACTGTAATTAACGGAGGATCTATTTTGAGTCCTCTCTCCGCACAGCCTATTTTAAGGAAGGGTGGGTGCTCTGCCATTCTCTGTAAAAGGCAGACACACACTTGTTCGCTCTGTTCTGCAGACAAAGATGAGAGCAGGATGAGCAGGAGGAGGAGGAGGAGAAGGAGGAGGAGGGAATCTGCTGCTGATCACATGATATTTCATCTACACTCTCTCCTCACGACAGCATTCCCCCATCACACGCACCAAAGGGGGAAGCAGAGAAGCTGAGCTGTTATCGTTATGAGCTTTCATCGCAATCAACTAATCTTTATTGGCACGAATGTTTGTGTAACATTATTGCCAAAGCACAGTTACACAGTATTGGATATTGGATCACTCTTAGTCTTAATTCGACTGCTCAGTTAACCCATATCTCTCTAAAGAGCTTCTTGTTTTGGTTCATTTAAGTCTGTGGTTATTAGTTAACAACATATATTCTAAATGCACCTTCCTATATCCATCTATATTCTGCATATTGTAATTTCACTATTTTTATTTCTGTCTACATTTTGACATTGTTTGCATGTCTGTTGGTCCTGGAGGGGGGATCCCGCCTTTGTTGTTGTTCCTGAGGGTTCCTTTTTTCACCCATTTAAAAAAAAAAGGTGGGGGGCGGGGATTCCTTTTCCAGAGGGTCTAAGGATAGAGGGTGTTGTTTGCTGTGCAGGTGCCCCTTTGTGAGCTCTGCTTGCATACACATTGCAAATGGTGGAAGTGCCCTCTTGCATAAATAATCGTCACTCTTGCATGGGTAATATGTGTGGTGTTTCTTTTGATTAGTTAGTCAAAATTAACAAGAGAGAAAATTATCTAATGTTGCAAATTTGTTGAAAAAGGCCTCAGATTGTAAAGCAGATACATTGTTTAGTAATCTTATAATGAAAAATGTCCAAAAAATAACTGGTTACAGCTCTAAAATGTAAATATTGGCTTGTTTTTTTTCTTCTTCTACTACTACAATAATGAAATGTAACAATACTTTATAACCCAAAATATTAATCAATAAAATAATAATCAGGTTAATCAATAATAAAAAATAATTGTTTGCAGCAGCCCTAGTGCACTGTAAGAGAAACATTATCTTTTCTTCACAGTTTCATGTTTGTTGTCAGTTCCCCAAAGCATTTGCCTGTACATACTGCTTACATTTTCATGTGCTACTATGCAACAGGTGACATGTTAACAAAAACTACAAGACTAAGTCAACCACAAAACAAACAGGTTACTGTGGAAGAGATGCAGTTACTTTATATAAAAATGTAGTTGATGGGTGGAAGGGTAAGTAGGTCAATCAGTCCCCAGTGAAACCACAAAGCAGCCATGCATGGGCCATGAGAAGCCCCACGGTGCAGTGCTGGAATAGCCATCAATCAGCCGACTATGCCAAGCAAAGATATAAAAACCACCACAAGTCACCACTATCATCACCAAACCACTTTCAAATATGGGCATGGCAACACACAAGTCAAAGTCAACAGCACCCCAATACCTAAAGATTTGCCTCCTCTTTTGAGAGCTAGAGCAGTAGCCCTCAGTGGAAAGTCTGTTGGGGTTAACATTAGGAGAAAATGCTGGGGTTACAGGACTGGAGTGGAGAACATGAGAGGGTTTTGGGGAGAATGAGATAAAGAGGGGTGGGAGGTAGAGGTTGGAACAATGTAGAACTTTTACCCCTGAGAAGAAAGAGGGAATAAGAAAGAAAAAAAAATGCACACGAGGCAGAAACTTTGACTGTTGAACGACCCACGCTTCCTCTTTCTCTCTCTCTCAGCATATTATGTTCTAATCTTTCAACCTCAACGGCCAGGGTGCTTAGGGATGGAGGCTGAACTGCTGTTTGAGCAGCTACTTTTAAAGAAGCCATCTTTCCCCTACCTACAAATCTTTTTCAAAGACAGAGTGTCCCTCCTAGTCCGAGCAAAATAACAAAAAATAAAAATGAAAAAAAAGGAGGGGACAAATAAATAAATCAGAAAATGTAAATTGATCATTTGGCTGTTTTATAAATTTTCTTTTTCCAAAAAATGTACAGAGTCAACTTCACTGTTACATCTCTGTAAGGAGCTACACTATGTGGGCAATTGTCAGATTTGTACAGAGAATCAATGAATACTCTGTTAAGTTTGCTATATTTAGGGGTCTATAGCACCATTCCTTTCATAACTAAAAGCTATCAAGCAAACTGTAACTTTAAGGGAAGAGGTGGCAAGGAAATATACACATTAGTCACCAGGTGGATGCATCATCTTACCTGTTGTCGTTGATGTATCCATTCTGAGAGGACTGTAAAAAAAAGGACACCTACACATTATGAAAAGCTTCATTCATCCAGAGTACTTAAGCAAAGCTTTAACAGCTGCAGATCAGTGTTAGAGAAGTTTTTAAGATATATCACTTAGATTGTAAAGATTATCTTGTTTTACTACACTGGTACTTAAACATATAGTTCTTACTCTTTTTTGATTAAGAAACATTGAAATCAGATTTAATGTTCTCAATGTGTAATCTGTCCTTCCCAGTGTTTGCTAGTCTGTCCAGGTCCAATACTTACTTCTCGGGCAAAGATCCGGTCTCGTACCCGCTGATATTCTTCCTCTCGCTCTTCAATGGACTTGCTACGCCGCCCGTCCTGCAGCGGCACACGGATCTAACATTTGGATCAAAAAAAAAAAAAGCACACCAGAAATTTTTTTTAAGTCACTGTTAATGTTAATTACCAGTAGTTAGTTAATGTGCTAATATGAGTTAATAATATTAATATTAATTAGTGTTAATATTAGTTTATGTGGTCTATTGACAAATATCACCACACTTGTGCTGCTGCAAAGATAAATAGCAACACGTCACATAACAACAGCAGCATGCAAGAGAGAGCAACTGCCTCCTGTCAAAACAACATTATGGAAAATGTGTGCAAAATGAATGTTTTGAAGGCGGAATCAGTGTGGGACGTTTTGACACTACAACAGTGATAGAACACTTGCAGAATCACACAATAGAGTATGACAAATAGCATCAAACTAATGTTGATTTAGGAAAAAAGAAGTGTGACAAACTTGCTCCAGAGAGCAACAGAGCAAAACTGACAAAAAAAAGAAAAATAAAACACAGTACTTTATTTGTCCTTGATGACCACACTTTGTGGATGAAAATGGGAGGTTTAAAAGCTTCATTGAAATCCTCAAAAACAACTGTTCCATGTCTATACAAGAACATATAGAAAATATTGAAGCTATGAGTTTTACAGCTGACATACAGAGTTTAAATGTGTGTCTTGTCTGACAGCACACTGGATAAATTCAAGTTTTGCACTGCAGAGAGTGGTGCTTCAGGCTCAACAGTTTTGTGGCTCAGACAAAGGGAATACACAGCAATGAAGAAGACATTAAATGCAAAAACTACATGAAATTTTAAGAGACGGCATAAGGAACATGCAAGTTACTGTACTGAATATGGTTGGCCTATTAATGCTTTAATAATACTCTTAATGTACTGATATTGGAAATAAAAAAGTATTATTAAGTATTATCAAAAATAAGGTGTTATTTTAATTTATCATCAGTGGGTTTTTTATTGGTAAAATGCTTTTTGTCCTCTCAGCTGGCAGGCTCTGCCCTGCTGGCAGGGAAGAGAGTCTGACGTTAGCAGTGCACTTTTCCCTGGTTAAACAAATGTTTGGTGGCTCAATTCAATAAGCTACGGTACAGGATAAGACGTGTTCATGTTTGTAAGTTAGATAAAGAGAAAACTAATGGAAAACTAATGTAGGTTGCTATTTAAAGTGTGTGGTTTTTGAGTTGTGTAGTAGGTTGCTATCAGGCTATGACGTTACCACTTTATGCAACAGTGGTTTAAAATGCAGCTATTTAACTGGATGTATGTATGTATGTATGCAAGTTTTCCATTTACATAGACAGAGAACTAACATCATTCTGAAGAGTGAATGCAGAGACTGAGACACCATCATGAAACCAAAAAAATATATAAAATATAAATTTCTTCCTCATGGTCTCTGTTTTTGTCTCAGAGGAGAACACAGGGCATGTGATTTACAGAGCAGATATGTATGCTGTAGCAGACAAAAAACATGAAATTTAATTTAAATTGTACTTGAAATATACCATCAGCACTTAAAATCAAAACAATTTACATACAGGAAACCTGAGATGTCTATGAACAGAGAATGTGATGGTTTACACTTAAACCATTACACCTAAAAATAGACTTAAAGGGACAAAGCCTCCTCCATTATCAGTACCACCCCGTACAGGTTGTTGAATCTCTTGTCATGCCAGTTTTAATCTTGCCAGGATGGATGCAATTTCACACTCACGTGCCAACTGTATAACTACAATAATGTACAAGAATCACTGTTCAAACCCTGCATGCTCTTCACATAGCAACCATTGATACAATAAAGGAAAAGTCTAAAATATTAAATTCTACACCTCTATTTGTTCTTTTTAATGATTAAAATCCAGCTGGGTCAAAGTGGTACTTTCTGTACTTGAAGCCACACTGCCCCACTTCTCCTACTTTCAGATACTCAGATAAGTCTGGGGGCTCACCACTATTAATCTGTGAGTATCTTTATTCAAAGCTTAGTTGTCATCACAAATAGACCTTGATTCCTTTCATCTGATATGGAAAAGATAATCAAGTGTCTTATTTCATCACATCCCAACAACTGTAAGTTCCCCTACTCCTATCAAAGAAACAGCTATGGGATCCATCTTTAACTGATGCAACAAGCTGCAGCAAGACTTAACCAGAATAACAGGACCAGTTGTCTCAAATATGCTGACTAAAAGTGTTGATCTTGAGGTAATAATTGATTAAAAACTCTTTTTTTCCTTCTTCTAGTGAGACTTGCCTACAGTTAGGTTTTTTTGCAACAGTGATTTTTTAAATCACTGAAAAACTTGTGTTTACAGCTACAGTATGAAGGTGAGGGGAGAAGTAGCACATGATTGGACCATACCATACCATACACATACTTTGGCATTTGAATTACAAACATATTTTAAAAAATGATGGTGAAAATGACAGTCAACAAATATTATAGCATACAGTGCATCTTACCTGATTATCATCCTTGTCCATGCTGGCATCATCTCTCTTAAGGATGAATTTCTTCTGGAAGTCCATGTTACGTTCATCCTTGATGTGTTCAGAGAACCTTTGCTCTGGGCTGTAAAAACAACACAGGACAAACAGCATGCTTTTTAACATACCAAACAAAACTAAATTCATTAAAAATTAAACAAGACAAAATATAACAAATGGCTGCATTATAGATATACACAAATTTACAGGTACACAATTACTACTTAATGCCGTAGCACATCCTCCACCACACATTAATTATAATGACTTAATAATTATTAATTAATAATAATTTAAACTTTAACTTTTGAGGTGCAGCTGGCTGCTGTTAACACCAGCAGCACATCATCTTAAATCTATTCTACTGACTAGTGGCTGACAGTCACTGACATTTCAACTTTTAACTTATTTGTTTTGTCTTTTAATCATCTGAACTTCTGGCATCTGCAAAGAGACGTTCTGTGGCTGAAAAGTTGATAACCACTAGGGAGGATTTCCCTCTGTATGGTATGATTTTAGCTGTTATTCAGAACTGTATAGTTATAAAATATTTAAGGAGCTACTGTTGAGAATATTTAAATCCTTTACTGGATAATATTTCTGTAGATTTGGCAATGCTCCCTTTTAATACATGGTTTGTGTGTTAGGGTTGATATTAGGAAACCTAAAATCATGGATTTGTAACTTAACAAGTGCCATTTCTGTTGGTGGCTTTCCCATCAGCCTGTAGAAATTATATCAATAATGTTTAATTGTTTTCTTTAATGCTTTTCACAAATAGTAGTAGTTGCAGATTCAGTCTGCAACAAATCTGAAAGTTTCCAAATAAATATCGAATGCTTTACAAAATAACATTTGTTAGTTTGTGATTGATATGTCATTAATTAGTCAAAGTTGAGAGAATGATAACTTGCCAAAAAGCAAGGACTTTAAAAAGAACAATCCATCCTTTAGCAGGATTTTTTAACATAAAAATTCTAAGTAATTTATTCCAGGCGTGGAAGAAAAACAATATATTTGTATGGATTACACACACCTCACCAAGGACAAACAAACTGGCCTTGGCGTGCAGTGGGCAAACGAGTAAGTTTTTCCAAAATAACTGAATTACCAGTGCTACCACATTTCCTACGTACACATATTTTACTGATTAGCTGTGGCTTTGGACAAACTTTAAAGAGCTTGCTTGCATCACTACATTGATGAGTTCCTCACTTACTACCTCAAGTTCACACACAATGTGAAATACACATTTTTGCCATTCATTTAGTGGTTGTGTTGAATCAATTGGGTGCATTTAGAACCTAAATTGGTCTCATTTCTCAAGTGTTTTGATACTCTGTTAATTTCTGGTTCAGGTATTTCTTCATCTTGTTCAAACATACAGTTTATATGTGTGGAATTTTAGCTTTATTGTTTACATTATTTATGTAGCTTTGTGATTTACTCTGTATATAAAAACCCTACCATAGCCCCTACTAACAACTCAACCATCCTGACATCTGGATGTTTACGAGAAAATATAAAGTCTGGTGGTTCTATATGAGTTATTTTCCTGTTTTGAGCACTTCAAGTACTTTGCAGAGTACAACCTATGCATACCTATATATAGATTTGCAAAACACGTAATCCTAGATCAAATTTCTTGTAGCTTAAAGACTGCAGCTGCTGAGGCCTGGACCAAAGTCAGGAACTACACTCACATGCGTGTGTTGCCCGTCTTGTTGATGATGACAGCCTTGCCTGTCTGATCTACATTGTGGTCCATGCCGAAGTAGGCGGCCACACGGTGCAGCAGCATACGGTGATAAGAAGTCATCTGAGGAAACTTCTTATACTGGTTACTGCAGGGAACATAAAAATACAACGTTGTGAGTAGAATGTTATTTCAGTGCTGTATTACAAAGACTTGCCAACTGCTAATCTTTTAAGTTCTGTCTTTTTTTTTAATGCTGAGGTCCATTTCCATAACGTGGAGATTCTTATTGTTAGCATTTAAAATAATATGAGAAAAAGAGGCTCATGCCTGTTCTATGTACAAAGAAGCTAACTTGAACAGACATTTTAACAAGAACTGTTTGACACAACATTACGTCTTAGTAAAACTGTATTCTAGATGTTTTCTAAAGGACTGTGGTAAATACTGTATCATGCCATTTTGCAATTCCTGCAATACCTTCTGTTGTCTTGTTACCCTTCAAGATTTTTTTCTAAAAAATGTGATTTCTGAGCTTTTTGATTAGCAGGATCTTGCTCAATTGTGTACAAGATGATAGAATTCTCAGATCATAATACTTCTGTCTAATAAAACTATTCAAGTTAAGGGGAACACAGAGTCCAAGCCAGGAATACTGTCAAGCCTAAACTTGCCTTATAATATGAACTATAACCTCCCATATTTATCTTATTACCTCAGCAGTCTATAAATAAAAAGGAATGGATGTAGAACAGCTAAATTTAAATGCAAGAGAGTGGTTATGAAGAACGTGGCTTACTTGTCGTCATTAATGAACTCCAGGATATCTTGTTCTAGTTTGAGCAGCATCATTCGATCCCTGCTGGGCCAAAGGGGGGGAGAGGGGGAGAGAGAGAGAACGAGAGAACGAGAGAGAACGAGAGAGAGAGAGAGAGAACGAGAGAGAGAGAGAGAGAACGAGAGAGAGAGAGAGAGAACGAGAGAGAGAGAGAGAACGAGAGAGAGAGAGAGAATGAGAGAGAGAGAGATTCAGAAAACAGAGTGGGTCACTAAGTTGAATGCAGAAAGCATACCAATCAAAGTGCTGCAATAAATACTTCCAATAAAAAATGTATCAGTGTCATCATAATGGTTAGTCTTTCTTTGCCTGCAATTTGATCCGTCCTTATGTAAACAGCTGGAAGCAATCACGTTGCCATTTTTGAGGATATAAAATACCTTTTTTAAAAACAATTCATCAACAAAATCATGAAAAGGATGGAAGACTTGGACTTTACAGACAAGATTGTTACTTGGCAGCAAATGCAGGCACCCCTTGCCTATTGACTGCTAATGGTACATTAGCCCTTTATTGATCATTACTCTTTAACATTGTGCAGTACATGGTGCTTCTTTTGGTTTATTAGACAAGTATTTTAAACAATCATCCAGCATACAGATGTATTCATTTCCTTTTTTTTTATTTGGACTTCAGGTCATTATTTTGTGACCATCTCATACCTGGGATTGTTTTTCAGTGTGTTGACCAGAAACTCGTGAACGTCGATGCCCGTGGAGTCAGTGTATTCCTGACTGGAGTCTAAAAGAGAGAGGGGGAAAGTAAATATGCAGGCAAGAGAAAGAAAAGGCTGAGCGACTGGGTAAGCAGAGAGAAAGAGAGTGGCACTTCTGTAAAGTGCAGGAGAGACAGAAAGAGTGAAGTCAGAATGCTGTTAAGCATAACTCCTAAAATGGCACCTCACCACACCAGAAACAACATTCCAGGTTGTTCAGGAAGGATAAACATAAGGAACAGATAGCATGAGATACCAGCTAGCTGTTCATCTATGTTTTAACACACAAACGCACTTTTCAGGGGATATTTTTTCACCATTTTCCACTACACTAGGCCGCTGTAGAGAGAGAGATAGTGAGGTAGGTAATTCAAGAAATTCAAGAAAGAGGAGGGAGGGTACCCATTATCTTTCAGAGAAATTAGCTTGACATCATATTAGTTTGGGTATTAATAATACAAGTGGACATCATGAAGGATGTAGAATATGTTAAATGAACCTGCTGTTTAGCATTCATTGTATTTGTGTAGGGGATAGTATTTTTTTATTATTTTATTATCACATATTTGTACAGAGCTTGTCTTGGGCAAGACTTAAGATATGCGTGTTTAAATTGATGTAATCACAGGTTTGATTAGCACTTGAGCTATACACTATGAAATACAATAAAGCTCCTAAGTAACAACTTACCACGTGACAACATCTTCCGTGGAGTCTTGTCCTTCTTCTCTTCATTTTCATACTCGTCCTTTGAGGACTTCTCCTCTTCCTTGTCTGATGGGCAGCTGATGTGAAGCTGGATGATATCCTGGAAAGTGACATTCCATTGCTATGAGAAAAGATGGTAAGATTTTGGATTCTAATTTTGTCATATTTTGTCTATTAAACACGGTTGATCCAACACCGACTGCGGTTGCACACAAAATGTAGCAAACAAAGCTAGGCTGCCGGGTATGGACTGAGGTTAGTGTTGGGGATTAGGGGCGAAGGTTAGAGACAGGAACGGTACCGATTCTGGAGGTCCATCATTGGAGAACGGACCAGAAGACTCCTCACACACTGCCAGACTCCGTACCAACTTCAGTTTAGCATTAGACTGAAACAGAATCAAACACATGTATTATCTATTATTATAAAAATGTAAATGACATGTTGTTTAAGACCTCCAAATTAAATAAATACAATCAACTGTTAAGCTGTGCTTGCATTGCAAATGGAATTTTAAAAAGATAATATTTTTTTAACTCAGATTTCTGTGGTATTTATTTTTCATGTATAATTGATTTTTCAGAGTTTCTGATTTTCAGTGTTTGTTTGTTTTTTTAAAATATGATAAGTTCCAGGATTTTACCTTGAAAAGTTAGAAAAACAAAAATAATGAGATTATCTGTTTTATATTTCTCAATACTGGAGGTTATAATATAAAATAGCAAAACCATACAGACTTGTGCATGATGTGTAGCTATGCGTTTGTCATCAAGTGTTTCTTTCACCTGATGTCATTGATAGGAAGCGAAAATCCTCAACCAGCACATGTTCTACTGTTACTTTGTATTTTCATACCATAAACCAGCTAAAATGTGCTGAAATCCCTGGTTAGAGCGTAAAACTTGCATAAAGCCCTGAATTACGACTAATAATAAGAGTTCCCTGAGGAATGGAGGAGGGGCTGAAGTGAGACACGGAGAACACACAGCTTCAATGCAACATAGCTGCTTAGGATGCTGTCCCTTGACAGATTATGTACTAAAACCTAGAGGGAAATGAAATGAGGGTGATCCGACTTCAAAAATGTTATCACTGTGTAACTGTAGTATATCAACTATACTTTGTATTTTTGTAAATCACGTTGTATTTATTAGTTTAGTGTATGTTTTTCCTTTTTCTGTTGGTTTGTTTTTTCCTTCAGTTGAAGGAAGGTCCATTGTATAAGCCTATGGCTTCTTGACCCCTCCTGTCACATCTCTTTTATTTCAATTATCTGGATTTTACACTGCTTCATATGTGTGCAAATGAAAAATAAAAATAAATGCACCTTGGAAGTAGGTGAAGTCAGACCAGCAATCCCTAACACTGTTTTTGTCTGCCACAGGCAAAAATACAGACTGCAACGTTAATCAAGAGGTCTAAGCGAGACACAGATTCTCTTCACGTTGTATCTGAACGCAGCTTGCTCAGCAGGATGGCGTGGTATCTTGAAGTGAGACATAATACAGACAGTCTGACTTTTTGAAATTAGAAAACAATTGTCTTGTATCAAATATTACTGGTATCAACTGTCTTAACTGCCTCATACTGCCTTACTTAGGTCACTCTGACAACTACATTTAACTCTCTTGAGGATTATGATTTTAAACCAATGACAATAAGAAGGTGGTCCACCTTATCAGACTGTAGTTGAGAGGATTAGAAGGTTAATAATGGAAGGTCATCTTACACAACCAACTAGCAGGGGGTTATTTCAAGGAGCAGGATTATAAAGTTACTTGGGTGACTTTCAGAAAGATGAGTATCTCACTATCTTTTGTGATGGAAAAAAAAAAATCAGTGATCACAAAATCACCACTTACCTTGGCTCTTTTCCTGCCATGGCTGTGGTTAGGAGCCCGTTTCTGCAAGACAAAGGTGTCATTTTACTTATTTTGATAAGTTGCACATTAAGTCCACAACTTCAGAATTTATTTCCTGCCATAATACAGATTAGATAAAGATAAACAAAATTGTAAATAATTGAATAAATATTTTATAAGAAACTGTTAACATAATACACTGAATATTCAAACATTTTATTTGTTGAATGACTTTAAACTGAAAGTGTACAACAAACAGAATTCAAGGGAATAAAATTATTAAAATTGCAAATTGCAGTGGTTAATTTTAGTTCTTGCTTGGACAGTCAAGGCAATTTTACAAATTCATATATTCAGCCATACAAATCCATATATATTCCATATATTCAGATTTTTGCCGAAGAAACCTGATTTCTTGACCATATATAGGCCTAAATTGATTTGTGAAAGAATTCTTTATAAAGACAAGCACTTTTTATAGACTTCCGACAGCAGAAATATTACTGTGATGGCAGTGTGGTGGGCTGGCAGGATTTTATTCTAACGGTCTTGTAAATAACTAAATCCAAAATCTGGCTAAAATTGAGAATCAAAAAAGTCTAAATAAGTATGTTTCTGGCTTAACAGTAGGTTGTGTGTAAAATTTGGACATGTGCGCCATAAGCAAAAAATGGAGTGCATTTATCACGATAGAGCACATCTTCTCTAAAATGTGACAGTCTTGGCTCAAAATATGGTAGAGAGTAATACTATAAAACAGCTGAATGTAAACACTTGTCATTTTGAAGCATCTAAATCTACTGTAATTTCCTACCTTGAATTTGTTTTATTCAATTATTCAAATCCATTGCTGTAACATACAACAAATTCATTGCTGTAATATACAACATAATGGTTATACTTTGTCATTTCCTCCCACCTGTGCATCCTGTGGGGAGCTGTCTTCAGGCTCCAGGCACTCTCCTGTCCCTTCCTTGGTGCCCTGTGGTTGAGGGGAGGTTTTGCCTCGACTGCAGGGCTCGATGAGTGGCCCACTCTCTCCCTCCTGCTGGATGTCTGTTGTCAGGCTCACTGACATCTTCTTCGGGGAGGGGGAGAGGGTGGGAGATGGGGAGGGGGTTGGGTGGAGGACCCAGGAGTGGCTGAGAGGAAAAGGGGTGATAGAAGAGGAAAGAGGAGGGCACTTTAGGCTCTAACAGTTTCAAACACCAAAACTCTGCAAATATTTGACGATGAAAGAGCCAAGAGAAAGACAAACAGACAGACTGAACACATAAAGTATGCGTGAGAGTGTACAGAAATACTACCTACCTCTAGGTGGTATCCGATCTGTGCTAGACTCTGTAGAGTGAGTCTGGATGGGAACCACCACACACAGGAAGATGAGGGGAACCCACTAAGGTAGTATACTGGGCTGGGCTGCAGCAGGGGGCGAAGCGCAGTCCATAGCAAGCCTTAGCCTTAAAGGTGGGGCTGTGAGGAAGAAACACGAAAAAGGAAAAAATGTTAAGAATTGTCTAAAAAAAATATGACATATTTAATGAGTTAAATAATTGCTTTTTACAGCATAGTTATTAATATCATAGAGAGGTTTGTTATTAGGCTTATATGTTCACAATAAGCTGCCTCTTACAATTCATTTCGACACAAAATCTGCCCAAAATGTGTCAATATTCAAAATCAAATAGATTCTTCTGAGAAGATACCATAACTACATGGTTAATGTAATGGCATACATCTCCACTAAGATAACTACTGTGACAATGTTGCTGCCCCTAGTGACAATTCAACTCAACTATGAATGAAACTGAAATTGACTGGCCCCCTTTTTAGACAGTTTGATGAATGAACAGCAAGTTGATGCCAGTAAGGAAATATGAACTGAAAAATGACCTGAATTGGGGAGGAAAAAAGAATACTAATCCAGCAAGACTGTTACATCACCTTTACTCTTTTTATACGAGAAGACATTTCACAGAAAACCAGATTTTTTTTGTTCCATTCACAAGATTTGGTAAAGAAATAAAGAAAATAAACTTTTTACAAATCAGACAAATATTAATAGTCTTCTGAGGTCAATCTTTCCTTGTATGAGTACAAATTAGCTTCAAAAACACTTATTTAGTAGAACAATATTACGAGCATATCAACATGCACGTGTGAAAAACAAAAAAGGCAGCAATATTTACAGCAATCAGGTGAACTGAAGGGGCAACAGTAAGCCAGCCAAGGGGGAGGGGCACACCAACAGACCAGCCACCACCTCAGCGGTCCTCCGGGGCCTCTCTCTTTTCTCTCCCTCCAGCTCAGTGTAGCAGCATGGTCTGTCTTCCAGTCAGGAGTCCTGTATACCAAGAGCAGAAGAGGAAGACACGAATGACGTCATGTTTCACACACTGAGTGACTCATCGCTGCTGCTGCCGCTGCTACTGCTAGAAGGGAGGGGGACGGAGCAGCTGAAAGCTCGGAGCCTACTGGCACACAGGGCTTACAATCAAGCAAGATAAGTCAGGTTAATTCTCCCCAGATTTCCTAAATTGTTCATTATTTGACTTTGTCACTACTTAAAACGCAGGTACAGTATTGGCCTCACTCTTTATGAATGGGAATGTCTGTGTCCAATCAAAAACGTGTTGCCCAAATTTCTAACTAGCAGCAGCATGTCAGGCATAAAGCATTCATTCAAAAAAGCTGAAAAATGCAATGAAGGTTATTTATAGCTTGAGGTCCTGTTTGTGCCAAATGTAGTTGAAATTATTTTCTTTAGAAAATGATTACTGGTAATTGACAGTACAATATTGTAGATTTCAGGTCCTCCTGCTAAAGAATCCATTAAATATGTTTATGAATTAAACTCAGTCATATTTTAAAGTCAACATGAAATTAAATAATGCCGTCAAAGGTTACAAGTCACAAATGTGCCTAAAAGGGCTTTTCTGTAATGGTACTACAAACTAGTCAGCTCTGGTTGAACATAAACACTTAGCAGCTTTTCCAATTCAAACCCTCTAAAACAACATTTATAACGATTGTATCATAGCCTTTCCATGACCAGTATTATCTATTGCTCACTCACTTACTTCCTCTCATTTACATCATTAAACTCATTTTACCAGCAAGGGAAAACATGACACAGAATCACAAACACCCTTGGGGTAAATTCTGGCTCCGAAGCAGTAACTCTGATGTCTTCGGCATTACACCCATAAACATACACAGAAAAACAACACAGTTGAATCGCAATCCATCTGTCCTACAAGCCTATTTCCTCTGTGTGTGTGCTTATTGAAAAAAAGAGAAAAGTATGCCTATAATCCCACACACTTACATGCATGCAATAGTGAGACAGAGTGCAAGCGAGCACAAATCCAGGCAACAGTAGCACGATTACCTGCATGTATGCATGCAGCACAGATGAGTGCCATTCACGCATGTCTCTGCCTGTACCGTTTTGCTGCACTGTGCTGCCGGACAGATGAAATGAGCGAACAAACGAGGCAGGGATTCCCAGTGTGGGGAACACCCAGGCAATGCAAGAGCAAAGGCGTCATCAGCAGCAGCAGTATCAGCAGCATTATACCACATCATTGACCAGGACACCCACATGCCCCAACCCCACTCTGCTTATACGAGCCTAACATGCCGCAGCAGAGAATACAGCCACGCTATCTAGGAAGATAGAAACGCCTGACTCGCCTTCTTTTCTCTCCCTCACACACACATACAGTGTATTGGACAAAAAGAATGAATGGATTTGGATTAGAAAGCAACGACAATGCTTCATCTCGAGTGTCAATCTCATGGCTGAGAGGACTGTCCTCTCC
The DNA here is from genome assembly GCA_029490765.1 of Euthynnus affinis. Classification (NCBI taxonomy): domain Eukaryota; kingdom Metazoa; phylum Chordata; class Actinopteri; order Scombriformes; family Scombridae; genus Euthynnus; species Euthynnus affinis. Next base: position 22,160,016 of record CM055840.1, on the reverse strand, counting down.
CGATGGCAGGGAGGGGCTGCAAGCCAAATTGTGAATCACAGGCAGAAATGCTGTGCTTATGAATAAACCAGCTTTACCTACTCTCTCTCTCCTCCTCCACCCATTTCTCTCTTATGTTCCCTCAGTTTCTCTCCTCAACACCACCTCCCCCCCACCCCACCCCCCACCGCTTCCCTCAACACACTCACACAAACCGGCCCACAGGGTTGCCAAGGAGATGGTAACGTCATTCTCAACTGCTGCCATTTGTGTTGAGTGAGTACCAGTAAGAAGGGCAAGGGGAAGAATGATATTAAAAATAAATACGTGGACTGCAGTGTGCACACACTAATATGGATGGAAAGACAGAAGCAGAGAGAACAGGGCAAGTTGAAGAAAAAAAAAGAAAAAAAAGCGAGACCAGATATGCTGTTGCTGTTGTTCCAGTTTCTCCAGAGTTCAAGCAATCTTTGTCTGTGATACAAATACCAATGTGGGTTCTCAGTCATTCAGGTCATGGGATATCAAGCAGTAAAAAGTCAGATTAGTGCTTCTTAACTCATAAAGCCTATCAGATAAGTAGTGAAGCATCTTTAAAAAAAAAACAACACAGACTCCATTTGCGTTTGACCTACTATTATTAGACACTATAAAACAAATACACCGTATGTGCCCTTTGACTGAACATCTAAACACCCCGGGGATAATATCCTGAAATGAACACAATACAGTTACTATGTGTTCATATTTAGACAATCCAACAATGTATTGGAAGTCAATTTGTTCTGTATCACCTGATAAATGATTACTGCAAACAATGTTGAATGAATGCTTACCCCACAAATGCAATAACCCCAAAGACAAGGATGTTTGGGCAAACATCAAGCCTCGTGATAAAAGCATGACAATGATTTGGTGATAGAAAGGTTTAATTGTGAAGCAGCGATAAAATGTGTTATTTTTGTGCCAACAGAAACTTAACTGCAGAGCAGATAAGAAAACAGAATTTGCTACTGGTTATTTTGTCTTGCTGCTGATGGAGAAATAGTGTCAATGGTAATTTGCTCAACACATGGCAGAGTTTGTGCAAGCTCAATGCCTTTATGAATTATATTGCCACAGCACTGTGGTAAAACATCAAAGCCCTACAACTAATACTGCTAACGTAACTGCTATTACGTGTATAAGAAGAACCTTTTTCTTATGCTATGGCAACACATTAAATGTATCAGTATGCTCCAACTAAAGTGCTTGTTGAATGATTGAACAGCATCTGAAACCCCTGAACCCCAACGTCACAATGCAGGGGCTGCTTCCAACAATTTCTGTCATTTCCCAAAACTGCCCCCCCCCCCAGCTACCCACCCAACCACGTATAATGTCTGACATCAAGTGTGGCTGTTCCAAACAGCTGTAATCACTTCAGCCTTCGGATGTGGTAGGATGACACTTTGTAAGAACTAGTTCATTTCCAGCATACCCCCCACCTTAAGAGTGATTCAAGCAAAAGCAGTAAACTATTATGTGTCAAAAGACAGGCTATACACTGTAGTTTCAACAACTACAAAACCAGCAGCAGTCCTGATCTTTGAGGTTATTGTGTCCCAGTTAAGTCAGTGTGTTGGTGGGTCTGATGTTGACATCTCTCCGCCAACTGTCTGCATCATCACATGTGGCTGCAGACATGCAGCAGGGCAGCTGATTCACATAGGACTCGGGCCAGTTACATCATAGTACAAGAGGTTATCCACAACATGCTGGCCTCATAAAACCACTTATACAGAGTGCTTCAATTCAGCAGGACAGGGATGCCCTGATTGTGCCTGATTGTCTATACAATTAGTTGCTAATTTCAGAAGTACTAGATGTTTTTGTGGAAGCAACAATTCTCTGTGGCATTCCCCAATAAAACAGAAAACACATCCTTCTTGCACTCTAAGATTCTGTAAACGTCTGTGATCTCTGTATGCCACTCTGAATTATCACAAAGACTGCAAGATCAATCACATTTGTATAAACACTGTGGCAATTTAACACTTTTTAAAAAAAGATTGCTTCCTACAATATGATGAAATGACAATGTTTCACAAAACCCACTGACACCCACAGGTAAAGCACAATCAATAGGTCATTCAAGGCAGACATACACCACTCAGAAATTCAGTATCATCCTTATCAGCTGTCATAATGCAGTGCAGGACACTCTGACCCACTCTTACATGGGCCCTCCTGGTGACAGGCAACCAGCTGAGACACACAGGTCAAACACTGCCCTGCCCACTGTGTCAAGTTACCACACCGAAGACCGCCAATAGCAGGGAGCCCTGAGTGAAACACTGGATTTATGTGTGTGAGTGTGTTTTTGTGTGTTTGTGTGTGTGTGTGTGTGTGTGTGTGTGTGTGTGTGTGTGTGTGTGTATATGAGTGAGTGAGAGAGACAGAGAAAGCTATCTGTCTGGTCTACAGTATGTGCATGTGTTGAGGCACACAGATATGTATATGTATAACTACTTCAGACAGTAGGATCGCCGGACTAAATATTTTGTGCAGGTATGAGCTCACTGTCAGATTTAGCCTCTCCAGGTCAAGCTAGGTCAGGGTCTCAGCAATAGTTAGCAGCGGGGCAAGCCAGAGAAATGAGAGGAATTCTACTGTATGGTAGCTGGTAAGAGCTGCGGCCTTGTCTATATCAGGTTTTTAAGTGATCAGCTAATCAGAGAACTAGCTAACATCTCGGACATCATGCACAGGAGCCAAACAGGTACGACTTAATGCAAGCGGCTGCCTGAGCACCAATGTGCACATTTGAAAAGAGTCTGATTTGTCAAACAGGATTCATTTGTAAAATGTAGAGCTGTAAAACTAGACTGTAATGCTAAACTAAATTGAAGATTAGAGCTGTAACTGACAATTATTTTGATTATCAATGAATCTATTACTGATCTATTTATTCATCTATAATCCCTACAATACATTGGAAAACACTGAAAAATCCAATTTTTTCCAGACCTCAAGGTAACATTTGTTACACAATGGGACACCATTACCACAAATTGTTTGTTTGGACCTTTCAACATTTCAAATATACTAGAAAACAACGAGAAAGCAGCAAATCTTCATGTTTTAAAGAGTTGAAACTACTGAATGTTAATCTATTCAATTCAATCTATCAGAATTGTCGCAGATATATTATCTGTTGATTGATCAATTAAATCAACTTGTCGTTTTAGTGCCAACAACAATATTCCTAACCAATTACTAGCTTTAAGGACTTTCTGAAATAAAATGCTGTGTCTATAATCTACAGTGTGACATTTGGCAGCTCTTTTTAATTAAAAAGTGAATATTTAACTGTTGTTCAGACATCAGCAATGGGAAGATGGCACCTTTGGCTCAGGGAAATCGAATGGGTTTTTTTTTTTTTTTTAGCATTTTATGGATTAATAAATTACTTGATTAAATTATTAATGAGATGAAATCATAATTTATATTAAATTCAATCACTATTTGCAGCCTTACTACACTGGTAATTATTGTGAAGGTGCTCCATAATTTAGCAATTCTGACATGCACGATGTAAGATAAACAAAGAAAAAAAAAATTTGTCCGCAGAACAATATTGCATTGTCTTAAGCGCATGCAGTGCACTAAAAATTTTACAGTACAGATATAGTACAGTGCAGCTGAATATACAGTGGCTATGTATTCTGTTTCATTGACAGCTAGTGTGCATGCTGGGAATGAGCACTATGTATTCCAATTGTGTGTCGGTAACGATTGAGAGCTGCTATTATTATCAGCTATTTATTTCCATTCATTATGCATTTTATGCATTATTTACATATTATGCATTACTTCAAATTTCATAATGGAGCAGCGTGCGTAGCAGACATGCCTCTCCATTTTCTCTGCAGAGGCTGAATGAAAGATGAAGGTGAATGGAAGCGCACTGCAAACAGGAGTGAGCAAGCGCGTACAAACCCACAGACAGCAGTGAGAGAGACACACACAGGCAGCTCGACCCAGTTCAGCTCCTCTGTATTCATCCACGCACCTCGCCCATTTGACGTCAGAGAGAACCCATTTCACAAAAGGCAGCAAGGTTATGTCTTCAGAGTAGAGGCTGATGTGTGTGTGTGTGTAGTGATGGCAGAGTTTGTGCAAGCTCAATGCCTGCACATATTATACATCGGCAAGCACTCGGAGTGTGTGCGTATCGGTGTTTGTTTGTGTCAGAGAGGATTCCCCTTTGCATCGGTTGCACAATCTCACACAAGGAGGGGGCGAGGGGGTTGGCAAAGCACTGGGGGCTGTAGAGGAACAGTCGATGAACATTCACGCTAAAACAGAGTCTGAGCGTCACACAGAAAATGTCTATAAACGCGTAACTGGACAATACACCGTTCACGTTGCATACTTACTGACATAAGCTATGTAAAAGTGATTAAAGTGACTCTATGGCTCAGATAAACAGAGCTGGGAAACATAGATGACAATAGAAACAAAGACGGAGAGAAAAAAACATCCTGAGGGCAGAAGAACAAGACAAAACACAGAGGACGGGGAACATAAATGGTCAAATGTGGCAGAAGAGAGGGTTTCTCTTTTTCCATCTACGTCTCTCTCTATCCTTCCTCCCTGCAACCCCCTCTCTCCTTTCTCTCTCAGTGCAATGAGGATACCCCTTCCTGCCTTCCGCCCCCTCCACATCAACCCCTCCCATCGCTATCGCTCTCTCCATCCACCTACTACTGAGTGTTAGCTCTCTGTCTCTTTCTCTCTCTCTTTTTCTTCCTCTTTTAATGTGTCTTCTTAAATTGTCAGGCCTGCTGCTGACGCCATCCTCCTCCACTCAGCCAGCCCACTCAGTCCTGTGGGACGAGCTATGACTCATTCTCTCCCTCCTTCCCTCCCCTCCTTCCCTAGTTACCTACCTACCTACCTACCTTTCTGTAGTTCCCTCCAAGTCTCCCTCTCTGTGTTGCTCTCACTGACCTATGTATAGTTCTCTCCTGCAAGTGTCGAAAATTAGAGAAAGTGTATAGACAGAAAAGAATGAGGAAAAGAAAACCAAGAAGAAATGGGTGATAGAAAGAAAGAAATGTTGGCCAAATGAACAACAGTCTCCCTTCTGCATAATGAACGAATGCCGGTGGAGAGAGAGAGGGGGATCCTGGTCTTGCATGCATTATTTATGAAGACAGGAGTGCTGAAATATTGTGAGAAATATCTAATTCCATGTGGGCAAAAATGAATTAAGTAAATAAGAATTATGAAATAATCATTAATTAATGTTGAAAATAATGGACCAAGAAAAATGTGAATTAAATTAGAAGAAACTTAAATCACTATTAGTCATTTAATAATTCTTCTTTTCTAACTATAAAATTCCCTCTTTTAAAAGTATTAATATTTCATAGTGAACAGATCCAGAAATGTTATTATCCATTAACATGATCAAATAGCATCTTTAATGTGGTGCACTTCCTGCTACAACAGGATGTCGGGGGAGAACATAACAGTGCATTCTCGACTGTAAGCCAATAGCATATCAGCTAGGGAGGAAAAGGTGTTGTTATGTACACCTGTTTGTTCAGTGTAAAGTATAAAACAAGTTTTTAAAATTCTATTGGTAGTTCTATACAATCTCAGTCTCGCATGACAATTTTGTCTTATTTGCATCAGCAGGGAGATCCACTGCATCTCACCATGCACTCCTAATTTCTCCGAAAATTGCATCAATGAATGACAAGACTGCATTATACCATGTGACAAACTGTGCACAGTCAAGAGAAGGATTGAGCAAACCTAATGTGTGAGAGAACAGTCAGAGGAAACGGTTCAGAGGAACAACAAAGGGAAAAAAAATGAGTCAGAATCAAGAAAACCACCATCAGTGATGGTGAAGACAAGAAACCATTCATCATCCAGGAACAGTTGTCTGACGCCAGAGCTGAAATAAAAACCGAGTGTGTACCAAATGAAGGGTTGCGCGATAATGACAAATAAGCAATGTTTTGTTATGGTTGCAGCATCACATGGTCACACAGTGAAATGCATACAACCACTTGAAATGTCTCCACAAAACAGAAAACATGAGGTACATAGGGCCACAAAAATCGACACCTTTGACAATTTTTAACCTAAGCCACTAAAATAAGCAGGACATCCCAGCTTTCTGATGCAGTTCTATTTTGGCGAGTGGCCAAAAGCGTAATGTCTGATACAAGGAGCATGCAGGGCCTAGAAGGAATCCTCTCATCAAGCCAAAATCAAGAGTTATTCTTACAGAGCGTGTTAATGACATCACCAGAGCACATTACAGAAGTTCACCTTGCAAAATGAAGGATAACAGCACAGTGGTTTTAATAGCACATGACCCATAATATAAACAATGTTCTATTGACTTAAAAATGTTCATAATGTACTGATATGATCAAAGAAAAGCACCCAACTCCTAATATCATGTAATCTGGAGCAAGTACATTCAATGTTTCTTCAGTACAACAAAATTTGCAACAGCTATTCAGCAGTTCACCGAGCTTTATGCTGAATGACACCCTTGAATCAAATGTTGAACATTTCAGTGGTGGACAGACACATTTTTAACTTAAAAACTAAGCAAATTCTGAACCATCAGCAACTAATAAAAAAAAAGTCTGCCTGTCTAAAAGACGTTTTGGCGAGTGTCTTATTGACACACAGCATTTTCCAGTCTTTAAACCCGTCCGGCAAGTTACAAACAAGATTCAGACATTCCTTAGTGTCCAGTATGCATAAATGACTGGGTGTGCGATTACGGGGTTATCTTGTCTTCACAAGCACAGTAAGGAGATTCTGCCTGCTCAACTTGAGCGGCTGATGTAAAATGAAAAACTGTGTCAAAATGAAATTGGGTGGTAGCTCCTGCACTCATTATAAACCTTATGTAATTTATCTGCTTCTTTCACTGAAAGAAGGAGGGGAGGGGGGCAGTGGAGGAGACTGTAAGAGAGATTGGAGGGAAAAGAAAAAACAGAGAGGAGAGGAAGATGGAGGAGCAAGGGCTGACTAGTGAGACAGGAAGAGAGGAAAAACTTCTCAATGATGAAACAATCTGTGCTGTTAAGCGATTGGACCAGACCTCCACCAATGAGAGGACCAGCTCCATGGCAACAGGCTCTGTCACCAAGAGAAAAGCAGCCATATCCCTCAACACCCCCATATTTTTCTCTCCCTTTCTCTCTCACGACCCCCCTCCTTTCCCCAATTACAAAGCCCAGTGTATATATCACTGGGTACTCACATAAGCACAAATAAAACAACACAGATGCACACACACAAAACACACACCCAGCATCATGGGTTACTTACAGCTTTAAGAACACAACAGCTCAATGGCACAGACACAACAAACACACACACACACACACATATGCAGCCAAACGAGGCTTGCAGATGTACACACAGGCACGCAGACATAATGGGGCTTACAAAGTGATCAGAATGTGAGTCATTCACGCACAGTTATTTAAAATTTGCAGATTGGCAATGACTCCCCTTACACAACGTCTGACCGCAGACAGATCTGCTCCTCTCCGTCCTGATGAGAGCAGTGACTAACTATGAGGTCTGGCCGAGCTAAACCTTGAACTAAACAGATTGAGCTCACACACACAAGAACAGATCGCTAGAATAGGGAAGTAGGCCTAGGCAGATAGAACGTTTCCCCCTCACAAACATACATATGCACAAAGTGAAGTCAGCATTCTTCACAGGATATCATTCCTAAGTACCGACCCAGCTTTACTCAGCTCAACAAGCTTTACAGGCTATAGCTAGCTGATAAGAAGGGATAAACATTTGAGGTTAACCCTAAAACTTTAATGGAAGCATAGTAATAACGGAATGGTGCTTAACCGCTGCCACATTAATCGACTGAAGATGCTACGCCAGCAGCGCCTGCTAAGAGGTGAAGTGTCCCAGAAGCAGTGATACATGCTCAAGTACACTCCAACCTTATTTTGTTGGTCACAGCATGACAGAAATATTCTGCTAAGCAGTCTTTGTCGTGTAGGATAAACATAAGAGATGGGTATCGTCAGGATTTTATCGATTCCAATGTCGATACCTATACTGCTTATTGATACTCTTGATACTACTCTCCATAATTTGGTGCAAAAAATGGCATGAAAAAGTGAGAAAAAAATCATTTATTTATAAACATAACAGTTAAATTAGTAGTGCATAAAACCAGTCATGTGTCCTCAGTTAATAACACTTATTTTTATAACAATAAGGACTGGGGTCAGCCAAAGAAAATCTTGGTCAAAATTCTACCAACTCTTCAAGAGATTGGTTAATGGGGGGGGGAGCAAATTTCAAGTAATGTAGTTAACAAGCCCAGTTAGCCCTTTGAGCTAATGCATGCTAACTACTTAGAAGGTGATATCTAGTGTCTGCAACATTATTTGCCGACACTAGATCAAACAAAAACCAGAGACTACATCCTATTAAGTTGCTGTGAGCTGTGAACTCACCACTTCTAAGCAGAAGGCAGAAGATAACGTTATCTCAGAGCCTGACAAGCCCAGGCAGGGCCTCTCTTCCTCCAGGCAGCTCGCTTGCTCCTGCCTCCATCTCAGACTCACCCTGGTCGGCAGCTGTCTCCTCTGCCTGCCGCGGGCTGTGCAGCACTATCTTCTTTTTTTCCGTTTTATGGTGGGTGGAAGCCAGCATTAAGGTGCATTACCGCCACCTATGCCAGCTATGTTAGAATGAATTAATATTATAAATACCGATAGCAGCACCGTTTGTCCAGGAGCTCAATATTTTGGTACTGACCAGTCAGGAATCAATGTACTAATGGTTTTGGATACTCAATACTAAACATGAGTTTTATTTAAAAATAATAATTTTATCCATACTGCCCAATAGTTCACACTATTTTTTTAAGTGTTGTTCTTTGTCATGATCAACAATATTGTTTTATCTCCAAACATTTAAGTGCCAACACCCCATAAAAGCACGACAGATGAAACCTTGATGGGTTTTGTACATTTCATCCGTCCATTTTTCAAGTGATTTGTAGGTGCGCGCCAAAATCCAACAGCAACCCATCTGCAACCTCAACAGCAACAACCAACTCATCTGTGCTCGTGTGCGACTCCATCGGTGCCATCGGTAGAACTCTGACATACTTTCCCATATGACCAGTCTCCGTTGTTGATATATTAATAAGCCCCATCCGCACAGTCAGTGGGCTTTCCCGGAATGCCTCACCCAGCCAGGTACGCAGGGACTCCGGCCCTAGGGGGAAGCACCAATGACTGGTGGAGCATAAATCAAGCTTGAACCATCACGCAACTTTATTATCACTATCCCTCCTCTGCACTCAGTCTCTGGCTGTCTCGAACTGTCTCTCTCTCTCTCTCTCAGTTTGTAACGGTCTCTCTGTTTAGCTGGTGGCTGACTGGCTTTGCCTCTAGCTTCTAATGCATATTTTATCATGCTGTTAGGCAGCTTCCTCCAGGTCACACATTTGTAGGGCCAATGACTTGGCTCCAGGTATGGTACAGAAAATATCACTCACTGTACAACTTCCTCGGACATTTCAGTCTTGTTTTTAAATGTTAAATTCAATCTTTTACCGGTTGCTATCTGCTGTCCTTCTGGTTGCCTCTCTCTCCCAATATCTATTATTTTCTGTCCTATCTGGTTTGTGAGCAAAGTGGAGCTGCAGTAGTTTCTGCTCCCCCTACGAGCCTTTCGTAATCACTCCACTCCCAGTCTCCTGTTTGCTCTTTGCTCACACCAAGAGAAAAATAAGTTCATTGGCAATATGGTGAGTCATGTCTTCCTGTTGCACACCAAATACAAAATAAAAAAAATTGTTTCCACCTGAACAGAAAACATGCAGATATCCCAAGTTGTATGACTTCATTAATAAACATTAAATGGAAGAAAAATATGTCATCTGGGGGAAGATAATAGAAGCAACTGGAGGTCAATTTCCCACAAATAAAGCTAAACCAAAAATTCCCTTTGCTAGGCATCTAAATGCAGATGCTTCTGGGATGAATCAGTAGCTTGCAGTGAGGAAGACGTGCGAAGATGCTTTGCATTCCAGGCAAAGTCATTCACTACACTCCTACACCCTGGCCCTATAGTTCCTTGTGTCTTAATCTCTCTTCCACTGTTATGCAGCTTCATGTAAGAACTGAGAACTTTTGTACTTTGTCTGGCAGTAAGAAAGATCTTTGATCCAGAAAATACACTACGAGATGTTTCCTTGAATAGTTATTGAATCATTCATCTAATTAGTTACTTAGTTTACCCAAGAAATTTCCTACCAATTTTTGTTGTTGACAATGAACTCAAAGGTCATCAAGTAATTAGCGCCAATGTGACACCAATCGGAATCGGGTGAAGTTGACTCTGATAGTGGCCAGTGGCTGTGCAGCCTCCGCCAGTCACTCGTTTTGCATCCTTACACCAGGTAAAGGTTATCAATGGTTTCCCTATCATTATAAGACTCAGGTGCAGCACCTAAATGTTTTTTCACTGTGCCTAAGCACAGTTCTGAATGAACAGAAAAAAAAACATGGTCAGACTCTCTACTGTGTTTTGCTGTCATTTATGATCACGCTGCTTCCCTGTCGTCTCCTCTGCTCTCTCTGTTTAATACACACATACAGAGCAAACAGCAGAACAGAGAGGCCGGTGGACAGTAAAGTGAAGCAGGTGAAGTGGAGATAACTCAAAGATGACTCATGTTGATGACAACTATGCCTGCTACTGTAAGTGCAATAAAACCTTCATGAGTAAAAAGCTAATAAGTATTTTGTCAAACCACCTGTTCAACAAGCATAAACATTTAAAGAAGCCATATGTCCACCTGCTTTGTCTACAGTCTCCTGGTAGGTTTTACACAACAACAGCACACTTGCTAAGCTAAAAGAAAATAGTTACACACAAGCTAAAATGAAAGCTGTCTGTATGTAGTCTAACCATTTATTTTTGCCAGGAATCTTCTTGTAAACATAGTTATAGGCTGAGACCAACCAGCCTCTCCTCTCTCTATCAGCAGCAGAGGGAGGAGGACAGAGGACAGGAGGAATGACTGATAGTGACTGATGTTTGTGTTCTTCATTCTCTCTCTTTAAAAGCAAAACCAGGGCCTTTTCCTTAAATAAAAGGACAGTGGTGCTGCACCCTGAGAATACAAGGAAAGCATTTGAATTCTGTAAACCGATTACAATTCTGGGTTTGATCAAAATAGATCAATTCACCAAATCACAAACTTAAAACTCATAATCATGCTGTTGTTGTACAAAAAAAATGTAAATTTCAAAGCTTTTAACGAAATGATTAGCCACACTAGGACACTGTTATGAACTGCCCACTCTTCAATACTGTAAATTGCTGATCAATACAGGCTCAATCAATGCCCATGATTGACGCACATGCTGTGGTGTAATCAAGTGTGATGGATGACCTCCCAGGACCACCAAAAAAAAAAAAAAAAAGAGGAAATTACATGACGACAGCACTTGAACAGACTGATGGCAGTCAGTCTGAGGGCTCAATCATTGGACTCATAACCATCAAAATTATAATGCAAGGAGCAAGAGGAAGCGACATAAACTATGATCATTGTGTCCTCCCCATCTGACATGATACACTTTTACACTGAATGCAGTTTCTTTGTTGATGTTTCTGGGGAAGTAAGTGTCATCAAAACTAGCAATCACTCTTTTTTAGAACCAAAACAATGTGTCGTTTGTCATTTTTCAAAACACAAATTACCTAACATTACCTAGTTCAAGCTTCTCAATTGTGAGGACTGTCTCAGTCGACTCCAGGAAAATAAAGTCAGTTTCATTCTCTCCGCCATGGCCTCTGCTCTGAAGTTACACACTACTGTTCGCTGTGTGTGTGTGGGGGGGGAGCTCAGCCCCACCCTCGTGTAAACAGGCACTGACTAAGAGCAGAGCAGAGCAAGACAGAGGTAAAAATACTCATTCAGAAGCAGGTTTCGAGAGACTTCCCTAGTCCATAGCCAAGGGCCAAGGGGCGTAACAGTTCACAAAATTCACAGTTCGGTATGTGCCTCGGTTTTGGGGTCACTGTTCAGTATGATTTCAGCACAACAGGAAAAAGAGAAAAAGGAAGAAAATAACATTTTTGGTCTTTCATTTTGAAAAATATCCAACAATGGCTCACTGGCCAAAATGATTACTGAAGTTTAGTTGTGCTGCAGTGGAAAAAGAAAACAACCTGTTTCTTGCAAGGAGTCAGGATACCTGCTGACAGTTTTATGCTGATTTATAGGCTAACTGTATATAAAGTAGTTCAAACTAGTTCGACCTCCAGCAGCTACGACAGTAACATGCTGCTTTATATATTATACACTGATGCTTCAATATTGATAATCTAATGACGCCTTATAATAATGTAGGGTGAAAAGGGTAAACAGGCTACATTGGCTAAGCCAGCTAGCATACATCCATGAGCACGCTACAGCTAAATGGTGCACTGCTAAAACATCCATAACATAAAGTTTCAGGACGAATACACGTACTGTTACACCCCTAGAAGGGCCCCGTATTATCAGACACGGTTATCGTGCATTATTGGAAGGATGACATTAATACTCATCGACCACTAATATATTGGTCACCAATATATCGAAGACCCCTACTTAGTATGTTATACTATGGCCAACAGCTAGATGGGTCCAGATGGTGATCAATGTCCTCTACGATCTGCACAAACACCTCCATTTGCCATAGCCTCACTTAATAACAGCTGGCTGGCTGGGCTGCCATACTAAAACAGCGTTGCAGGCTTGAGAGCTGCCAACCAGCCGGCCTAACCCAGAAGTCAGGCATCCAGCCAGTCAACCAGGCAGGCTGTGTCTGTTGGGCCAGCAGAAAGTGTGGTCTCTTACAATGTGGCTTGTGCACTCCAGAATAGCCAGCAGGAAGGCAACATGCCCGTCATTCAGACATCCATCCAGCCAACATACAGCTCAATATACCACTCAGCATCCCCCTTCAACTTCTCTTTAGTGTTTCTCCTCTCTCCTTTGTTCCCCTGGCACCTAGTCAGCTAAATATAGTTCCCCTCAAATCTCACAGCCCAAAGAACCACAGGTCAAGGTCTGCAAACCAAACACACCCCCCAAAGAAGATCTCTCTATCACACACACCAGATGAAACCTCTAGTACCCATGAACACATGGTTTTCACAGCAAAAACAGCAGCAACCAAGTCAGCTCAGACAGGTAAAACATGGCCTGAACAATTCTGGGAAAAACATCTCATTGTGATTGTTTTGACTGATATTGCAATTGCAATATGATTTGTGATATTACTGGGAATGAAAATTTGTACATCATTATTCTCATTTTCATTGTGATGGTGTGATTTTTGCAAGGCTCTGTACCGAACAAAGATGATTAGAATACAATATGTAGGCCAGGACATCTCTGCAGCATGACAATATTTAATTTAAAATGGTATTTTGACACATTTTGCCTTTTAACATATATTGCGTCTTCTGCAATTTAAAAATTGTAGTAGGCTATATTGTGACTTTGATAAAATGTCAATTAATTGTTCAGCCCTTCCTCTGTCCTTTTCACATTACCATTACACCAGGCATTGGGCTACTGTAATGTTCCAGCAATGATGACACTATGCTAAAATAGAAAAATCGGGGCATGATGACAGGTCTGCTGTTGCCTCTACAAGTTGCAGACCCAAAATGACATGCATACTGTGTAGACCATTTGATAGACGTGTGAGCTCAACTAAGTAGGGCTAAGACTATGTTTGAATACAGCTGTGCAGATCATATTCTAGTCACCCTGAGATATTGCCAACCTCCTACTTGAAATATTTGGAACAACATTTCAAAAGCCTACATTACAACACATACAAGAGAGGTTTGACCGAGTCTGTGAATCCCCATTTAATGAAACCTCTTTCCTTCTCTATGATTATTCAGCTTCAGTAAATAAAGTGTCTTAAAACATATCCTATTCATGTTGAGTCAAAAAAAAAAAAAAGTCTTTGTATTTCAAGTTTGTTGTCATTGCTAAATTCATTTAATGCTTTGCTCTCTAGTTATCAATTTCATATGTGAAAGGGAACGAGTTTGTATGGTACTGGCAACACTGCAGCCCCAGCACAGATTAGGAGGTAGTGTTAATTAGAGAAACTGCACACTGCAGCGAGTAGCTAGATCACGTAGCTGACCTGACAGCAGTGACAGGTCAGTGTCGCGCTGCGCTATGCCATCTGTTTACCTGTAAAAGCCAACCACTCCCAATACCGCCGTCTGCCTAAGGATAACAATTTATCTGTCTCCACCTTCTTCCAGTTTTTCTTGCCTCTGTCCCTCAATCTCTGCAACCATCATCACAGCCTTATGATTACGTCAGAAACAACCACTCCTAAACTTGTTCTGGTTGTTCATCATTTACTCAGTCATTTCTGTGTGAAAAGGTGATCTATTGACTTTGGAAGACTCTTACTGGCACTTTTTTCTTTCTCTCACTTGCTCCCTGTGTCTGTCTCTCTAGAAACCTCAACAAGTGGGTATGAGCGTAAGGCAGATATTGGACTGGCCTAATTTGCACCACACTGTCATTTGCCCTTTATTACATCAGCCCTAAAGCAGACTAAGGTTCAAATTTAATCTACTGTTTTAAATAATCGCCGCCATGACTATATTCAAGTGAAAAAAATTAATACGCAAGATAAACCTTTACAAGTGAAACCTTAACTGGAATCAAAAGATTTCAGCAATTAATCATGTTGCAAAAAATATGTACAATCTCATTCCTTTTATTATAAATAAATAAATAATACTTTTTTTTTTTTTTAATGGCTTTGTTGGATAGCGTCAGAAGAGAGATGACAGGAAACGTGGGGGAGAGATGGGGAACAGCATGCAACAAAACGAACAAATGTCTGCTGTCGGAATCAAACTGCAAACGTTGTGGTTATGTGTCATGCATTTTAACCCATAGGATACTGGCCCATTCTTTCAATTCTGGAGAAACTAAACTGACAGACCAACATTAACAAAGACGTGAGAATATACAAGACAATTCAACACACACAAACGTGAATAAACACCATCAAAGTTGATAGTGGAAACCAGCAGGGAGAAAATAAGAGAGGAGGGAGGGAGGGAGGATAAGGATGCACAAGGGACACCAGGTATATGAAGTGACGTTTTCTAAAAAAGATTATGGAGATTTTCATGCATTTTCTTTTTTGTGATTGTTAATCAAAACAAAAAAAAGTGCGAGGATCCGAGAGAGAAAGTGTGAACCTTCTGACTTAAATGCAATTACAGCAGTAGTTACTCCAGGGGTTTCTATTGATTTTTTTCCTCCCTTCCTCTCCCACTTGAGCATCCTCTCCTTTCATACTCAGTCTTTTTCCCACGCATTGGCAATTAGTATGCAGGAGTGCGACTGCACGAGAACCAACCACCTGGGGAGCACTAATCCAAAGTCACAAACAAACAAACAACAAAAAGTAATGGTCACAAGACATGTAATGGGCACAGACAAGGATGCATACACACAAATGTGTGAATGTGAGTTCAATAGACCCCGTCATGTAATCAGACAGCCCACTCCCATTCAAACCCTGACAGTCAAGGAACATAGATGTACATTTTACAGAATTTGCTTTGACCAATAAATAATAATTACATTTACATTTTTTTCTGGCCTAAGACACAAGAAAACTCACTGTAATGTCATATTTGTAGTTCAAGTTTAACCTTGATCAATGTAAATTTCAATGACTAACAATAGCCTACTATAATATAATATAATAATAAAGTAGCAAACTCTGCTAAACTACTTTTGAACCAGACGCTGGTACAATCTCATCTACCATCCAGTGAGCTTGACTCTTCAGCTGACAGAGCTGTCAGCAGCCAGGCAGGAGAAACGCTACATGGTGCACTTAGATTTTATAACTGAACTAAAAGGATATTAACAACAGGATGCACAGTTTTTATTTCTCTAACTGCATGAAAATCACCATTTTTACATCACAGGTGTTGAACAACAGCATTAAAGTCCAGTGAAAAGGAAGTCAGAGTGTTTTTCATGGACAAGTGAAAGGTAAATTTACTAGTCTGAAGGACAAGTGCCTCAAACTGTTAACATTGAGCCCTGATAGAATCATGGCATCGTTGTTATTTTATGACCCAACATCAAGCTAGTTGAATTAGGGTGCATCACTTAAGACACTGATGCATCTTGATTTATTATAATGTGGAAAGGTACGCACACACAAACAGGAAGAGGCAGTCATTATATAAACAGCCATATCCAGCACAAGACGGATCTAGGCTATGTCAATAAAAAAAAAAAAAAAAAGAATAGGAAGAAAGACGTGATGAGGAAGATTGCAAGTCCCGTTTTGCAAGGCAATAACCATCAGAACAGAGAAGGAGATGGAAAAGCAAGGTCTCGTAAACCTGAAACAGTGCTGAGGCCATGAGGACGGCTTGCTATTTATAGCGACAGATTTTTTATTCAAGAGGGATCTGCTGTTGTGCTTTCTCTCACTCTCTCGTCTTCAACAAATAAAGGAGAAAACACTGACATAAACGCATATCATCTTTAGACATCGAAGGAGACTTCCTATTTCTGATGCATTTATAAACTGTCATCAATCAAAATCCACTACTGCACCTTAAAGCCAAGATGATGATTGTGGACTAATTTCAGGGTCCTCTTAACACAGGACTTCCCACATGTAACCTTACGTAAGTCCATAGGTTGTCCCTTTTCCCTGCCCCCCCCCCTCGGTATGACAGTGTTGCAGAGTGACGCCTACTTCTCCGTGACTCTCCACCCCCACCAGGCCACCTCCACCCTCCTCCCACACAGGGACACAGAGGAAGGGAATTCCTGATTACCTCAGCATTTGCGTCCCTAAACAGGTTTTGTGTGTGTGTGTGTGTGTGTGTGTGTGTGTGTGTGTGTGTGTGTGTGTGTGTGTGTGTGTGTCTGTACATATATGTACACACATGTTCATAAACTGACCACTAGATGCACATACACACACACACACACACCACAATTAGAAAGCATATCCCAGCCTATAATGTGTAAAATCCATCCACTTAAAACCAATCATGGCTCTCCTTCCAGCTCTAGCACACTTATAAAATGAGTTGCACTTACAAAAGTAGAAATGGTATGTATAGCATATGAAACTATCTTCCAGCTATCCTCATTATAGGATTTTTTTGCGCTGTTACTAAGGCATAATTAAATAAATTGCCGCAGGAACTTTACAAAGAGCAACAATGAAAAGTGCCAAGATGAGAGGCAATTATACAGTGGCGATGGCTGCAGGTTGAACCACATTTCAAGAACTGGCATATGAACAGGCTCCATCTCAGCAACAAATTATTAACACCCACTGACAAAGACACAGAGACACACACGGCACATGCTTACTGTATTTAGAGTTCAGCTCTGTGGATCCCCAGCCAAGTCGGATCAGGTGTCTCACAGATAAAAGCACATTATCGCAGGAGAAGCAGCAGCAGCGCTGGACCAATACAACGCTGACATTAGTTTTATCTTGCTAAATGGCACAGCTGAATAAATTCCATTTCCTGCAGAGTGTAAATCAGCTGACTTTCAGGGGTGTTCATCTCTATCACTCACTTCAGCTCATTCTACTTTCTTCCTCCTCACGCTTCCCTTCCTGTCTGTACGAATCAAACACCTCTGTTTTGTTAATGGGTTTCATGAAAATGGACAGAAAACTCAATTTTGACTGCCCCCTTTCTTTTTCTGAATGAAGCACAAGCACTACAGGGAACAGAAAGCCTTGCTTTCTGGCTGGCTCCCTCTCTCCCTACTGCTCTTATGCTATCATGCGCACAGTTTGCACCGCTCCCTTCTCCTCCAACCCTCCCTTTCATGTGGATTCTCTCTCTCTCTCTCTCTCTCTCTCTCTCTCTCTCACTCACTCACTCTTACATATCTTGTTTTCTCTCTGCCTCTCTGTGTAACAATTGCAATGACAGCCAACCCAGGGCTTGCAAGAAGCCCAGCTGTTCAGAGGGCTGCTTGAATCAGCCAGTATGTCACTTGATACAACAGCAGGATGCTTATATGAGAGATAAATTGAATAGATTTATTCTTTCACAACTACAGTTTAAAGTTTGGTCATTTTTTTTACAATAAGGACATAAGCCTATGCCTGCAGGCAGGGAGCAGACACCCTCTAGTCACCATTCATCACTCTCCATTTCATGGGAATATATGAAGTCGACATCTGTAGTCTGTAGTCTGTGAATGGAGTGAATGAGCTTTAAGTACTGACAGCTGCTGGTGAAACGGAGCACTGCTGCAATGGTCAAAAATAAATAATAAAACAAGGGGTTTTGAAGGAAAGATAGTGGGGGGGGAAATAATGAAAACTGCCTCATTAGCTAGGAAAAACCTTAATCCCATGAGGCGACATATTTGCATCTTCTCCCTGCAGCCCCCTCACTGCAAACTATGGCTGAAAGACGCAGTGAAAAAGCGGCAGTCAAAAGTTCAGCATCAAAGGAAATGTCAGCAGGGAACCCTCAATAAGGTGGCATAGGTCCAGGGATGTCTGCCTTATAGATGGTTGAGTTGTCAGCACGTGACCAGGCTTCATTAGGCTTAGCTTAGGAAGGTTAGGTTAGGTTAGGAAAGTTAGGCAGTGATCCAGCACTGACTTACATTCAAATAGCAGTGAACAGGCTAGTCTCTAATTGTTCAATCAAAAAAAAAAAAAAAAATCAAGATGATCATTAACCCATGCCAACAGCACAGCTGGACAAACCACAACAAAAGAATAATGAGAATAATAAATAAAAAGAATAACAAGCTGCAACAGGTGCTTACTGTAGTTTTGGCGAACATTAAAACAAGGTAAGCGATACACTTTGGTGTTTCTGTTGTATGGAAGGACTAATTGTGCCTAACAACACAACAACAAACATGTGTAAACATACAGTGCATGAAATGTCAACACAGAACAACGAAGAGGAGTATGTTTAAACTTCACTTTTAGGAAGTGCTAAGAAGAGAGAAGCACCTTTTTACAACAATGTCCGTGGTCTTGCATGCTAGGAACTGGTTCTGGCCCACTCAGCACCCAGGGCTGTCACTGCTTGTGCTATCAGACTTTATATCATTCATTACTTTAATCTTAATGTTTTTATTCATTGTTTTAAAATCCATTTTAAACGAGCACACATCACATCAAAAAAATACTTTCACCCTTTCTTGTAGAATCCAGTTAGCCGTTTCATTCAAGCTCCATAAAATACTAACACTAAAGAGTTGAGAACATCAATCTACCAATCTTCTGGTTTGTACTAAACTGTTCTTAAGCACTACAATTTGAAAATGGACCTGAGTCTTGACAATAAGTGAGGTAATGTTTGCCATTAGCTTTGGGGTAGAGTTGTTCATATTTACATATCTGTTCAGGCTCATATGAATGGAACATTAACAACATTCATTCTGTTTTTGAACATACTGTGTATTTCAGTTTAGAGCAGTCAAGATGATCTTTGATTCAAATCAACCTTCAAAATTTGTGGACTCTGCACATGATGAGCAGGTATAAAAAAAAATAAAAATGAATGGACGGATGGACATTTAGCATAGCGTTGGCCTTCTTTCCTTACTTAACCAAATTAAGACAAGAATCTAACCAATAACTCCGCAATCCGAGCAGAAGCCTGGGAAAAAAACTTTGTCTCAGGTTGACCACATGACTGGGATAAAGGGGATGGCACTAATGCCATCTAATGCCTCAAACCAAATCAAGCGGCTTCTTCTGCGTTTGGGCAGCCAGGTAACCTATTTCACAGGACAGCAAGAGAAGGCAGCGAAGGGCTTATAAAGAAGGAAGGAGAAAGGGGTGGAGCTGAGCAAGGATCAGTAGCCAAAGATACCACAGATAAACCGTTCAGAACTGTGGATACGATCACCTAACAAGGTGTTGCAGTCTCTGCACACAGTGTGTGACAGAGGTAAAGCCATTAAGAAACACTGAAAATAGTTACTATTTACACCGTACACGTAGAAACAGACCAACACAGGCTTTACTAAATACAACTTTGTTGGGACACAACCAGTTTTTATTGACTTATGATTAAGCATGAGTTGAATGAAGCCTTTTTTTCCACACAAAACCTTAAAATAAAGCTAACCTTTCAATAAGTCAATAGATATTCATTCTACAAGCCCCCCCCCCCCAAATCAGTTTTACTAACAAAACAGACACTTAACGCTCTGCTTGGATCCTACGATCCTATGTTGAATTTCAACATGTGACAAATTTTCTCTCTTTGAACTATCATGTGAAAACCCTCCAGCTTTGCAGCAATGACACTGAAGTCAGTCAGGCAGCCATACACAATCTGAGGCCCGACTTACAGCCATGCAACCAGTCACCTCCCTTCCCGCTCCAATCAATAATTTACATCAAAGCAAACAATGAGGGATGCGTATGGAAACGGAGGGTCGAGAATCAGTGAGACAGGAAGACATCAAGAGAAAAGGAGCACAGAAAACAAAAAGAAATAGAACAGGAAAAGGAGAGGGAACAAATAAAGATGGAGAGAGACAGAGAAACAGAAGCAGGAGTGGTTAAGAGAAGAGAGAGATAGGAGCAGCAGCAACAGCACCACGCATGGTGCTCTGGCAGAGATCTATAAATAGCTCTTCAAATCTCTCTAGAAAAAGCCACTCTTCTGCTTCTGCAAACAGAGATTCAGAGACAGAAGCAGATATGGATACCAGGCTGTCAAATAAACACGGAGATCATGTGTTATTGGATAACAGCTGCCTACTTCAATTAAATCAACCTTTAAATACAGTATCAAAACCACTTTTATGTCAACCATAACAAATGTTTGATTATAGAAAGTAAATACAATAAAGAGCAAGTAGGTTCAACACACAAAATCACACATTTTACTTGCGTATGAATAAAGAATTGTTTATAGTCATGCATTCTGCAAACCACAAAATGAATAAGCACACTTATGAAACCTATTCATTATTGAAATCTCAATTCCCACACACCACCAAACAACTACCACACAATTAATCAATTATTTTCCATGTGATAAGTAATGCAACTGCCAGATGTGCAACTTGCAGGATATAAGGGGGAAGCATGTTGACAGGCAGGCAGGATACTCCATCCTTCTCAAAGCTGGCCTTAGCAACAGCAGACTGTTGATTCAATGACTCACCTCCATCAGCTTCTACTATGGATAAGTCTTTCTCAATGATACTACAATCACACTCAATATTTTTCAGGAAAGACAGATGCAGAACATACAAATGAAGTGACAATGTGGTCACATTTAGTATTTAGAAGATCCACTAAGCTCACCACAGAAATACTGAAATTGTTCAGTAAGGTACCTCTTTAATCTGTCCTTGATCTCATTCAGAATAGTCTATAAAGGAACAGACAAATTGTGGTATTTTCAAAATACTATGAACATCAGATGTGACTACTCTGGCAGTTCCTGTCTACTGCCAATTCTCAACATCACATGGCTGGCCAATGCCAACTGATATGAATATATATGTTTTCAGACACGCATGCCGTTTTCCCAGAGCAGATGTTTGAATCACAGTTCAGAAAGTCTGTGCTGTGATCCCACCTTGTTTGACACAACGATTTTGCTATCTATGTTCAGCTCAAGTGTCAAAACATAAAGCTAAAGCCAAGGTACAGAGAGCTATGACCATTTGTTCAGTAATTTTTCCTTAACCAATGTGCTGTACAAACTCAAACTCAAACTTCAAAGGCTTTGAGCACAAAATGAATGAGAGGTTTGTTTCTAGTCCATCCCAAAAAGAGTGCAGCAAAAAGAAAAAAAAAAAAGCTTGGAAAAGCCTTGATCACAACATACACTTTCATCCCATGGTGCTATAGACACCACCTCATAACTTCTAAATCAGCTCACTTCGGCTTCAGATGCTACTAACACTCACACGCATTAATACAGACTATCGGCTTGTAACTTCCAACAAATTTGACATAACACCTTCTTTTCTGTAGTTTATGACCATCAATGTCTGTATGTGTGCGTGTGTGCATATATATATATATATATATATATATATATATATATATATATATATATATATATATACATATACATACTCACACACATATACATTTATATATATATAGTGCGTGTGTGTCTGTCTGTCTGTCTGTCTCAGGGTACACTGGTATAAATAACACCTTGTTGTCAACAGCTAAGGTGGAACTGTTGCAATGAACAGCTACTAACCAGTCTCACCAGTTCCATTCAATCAAATAATTATTCACTTCATTAACAAATCTCTTCCACGGAGTTTCACAGTCGTCTCTCAACTAAGATTAGAAAGATAAAACGTTAACATGGCCATCTCGTGTCAGGCATGGAGACCCCCGTACCTTAAAGGGGTGCTTAACGTTAATATATCTGACTGAGGATCATGGACAACATCGATTTTTAACTTATCAAGTCATCTTGAACTGTTCAGCTCACCGTTTTGCTGGTTGTATGTCGCTAGTCCGTGTGGAGAATCCTTCAAGTTGTGTCTGCAGAGAACAGATGGCAGTATGGTCAGAGCCAAAGGCTATGTAGTTGACTGAAAATATTAGCTTGCCCACACGCTAACAATAGCTAGCACACACGGCTTTAGCTTGCGAGTATAATTAGCCACCTAGCTCATGTTAGCCTGCTAGCTAGCCTTTTCTTTTCAGTGTACGCTACGTTAACGATACCTTGCGTTAATGTCTCAACTGGTTAACCAAACAAGTAGCAGATGTTTACAGTGAGGCGAACCTTGTTATAAAACTGCACCAGCACTGTCAGTACTCAAAATAGTAGCCAGCTTTCCGAATGACTTACCAGTGCTAATATAATGGTGCTGCTAGCTTGAGTTGGTTCACTGCGATCCCGACTGTCAAAATAGCGCCGCGTGAGGGAAGAGCGGCATGAACATTAACGATAACAGCCAGCAAGCGCTGAGGAGCGGGGCAGTCGAGTCCGTTACAGCAATACAGCTAAATGACAACAAAACGCCAAAGAATAAAAGGACACAAATTAAAGAAAAAAGAAACAAAACGCTATTCCCCCTCTTGGCTCAGGCTTGTGTGTATGTGTGTGTCAGCGTCACTTCCCCCACCCCCCCCTCTCTTCATCGACAGTTTACGTCAGCTGCGTACTTTTCAATCGCAGGGAGACGTTTTAGTTACAGTAATTTTGTTTATGCACCATTAACTTCGGTGGCCACAAAATGTTAAAACTGCCTGAATGTTCTGTTTGTTTGTTTGTTTTTGTCTATGGATATATTCATTAAGCTACATTTTTGGCACATTTTTTTTGGTTTGATGCTCAACTGTTAGACTACTGCTGCATTTCATGAAGGCACATCATTTTTCACTTACATTTGAGGTCTAATAATAAACATATGTCGGAAAATGAAAGCCTTATAGTAACTATTATCAGTCTGACTGAGACTTTGTTTTTACCACTTTCCTAAGTGGGATGCGAATTAGTTTAAAACACAGGAATTAATAGGCTATTCATGATTGGATAGGGATAAAACGTTTATAAACGTTCATTTACTTTTAATTTAATGTTATTCATATAGGGGCCTGTACCTAAGAAAAAAAAGTTTGTTGTAATGGCTACATTTCCCCACATGTTGGCAGGCAAGTACTGCAATGCTGTGGTAAGGCCTTGACACTCAACCTCATATTCAACCTTTAGGCAAAAATGAAACAAAGGGGGGTGGGGGGCAGGCACATTCACAGTAAGTACCACTGGTGTAACATATATGATGCACTCATGCAGTTCAGGAAAACTTCTGAGAAGACTTTATTTGGTTGTCAGTGCAGCTTGTCTGAAATGTGTCCTGCAGAACCCAAAACGTGTCCTATTTTAGGACAACACATGTTGTGTTAGGTTTTAAATACTTAAAGTCATCCCCTTTTCCTCGAGCGCATAGCCGTATTGAACTCTTTACCCAAGACCATAAAGTGTATTCTACAGAAGTTGTTATCAGCTTTCTTGACACTCTAAAGGTTATTAACCTATAAAGATAACTTACCTCCTCTTACCCTACTAGTGTAGCCTATTACCTTGGTCACCTTGCTCAATTAAAAATAAAAAATATTATCTCATTTCATGGGAAATATATGTAAATCTTAAGTAAACTGGCTGATGAGGATGAAGAACTGAAGAATTGATTGATCTGTATATCTGTGTCAGCTGCAGGCCTCATATAGTTGCCTCATATGTGCCATTTCAGCAAACATCACAGTGCAATAATATTTTGAAAAAATAAACTGTGAAACAATCATACAACAGCATGAGATGCATGGTGGCCTGGTCTAGGCTTTTTAGGATTTTATTCCAATGCTGATTTTATTCCAATACTGTAAGAACCCAAGAAAAGACAAGCTTATACGGGCAATAACATGACAGAAAGACACAAAGAGTCATTACACGCGCGCGCACACACACACACACACACACACACCAGATGCATCATTTCGCAGTCATATATTATGGCACCTTGCCGCAAACATGACAGAACGTGTTTGAAATACCGCGCTGCAGTCCCCGCCTCATAGCCTCGAGCATTTTCACAGTTTAAACTACAATTCAATTATTTGGTGGCTGCAGCTCATGTAAGCTTTCCTGTAACTGGGTTAAAGGGCAGGGGAAGGGAATTTCAACTTTGATCGGCTGGAGTGATGGCTGCTCAGTCACCCTAGAGAGGGCAACGTGGCACAGTGTACTGTTGTGAAAGCCTACACGTAGATTACGACCGTATTAAATCAAATGTATCCCATAATGTTACAACATGTTAGGCTGATGTCATTATGATAAATGCATAGAGAGAGTGAGTTTCCAGGTGTGTCCTTGACAGTAGTGTTACTGTTGTGCCACTAGTCGTCACTTTCCTGTGTGAGTCAGTAGCCTATGTGTGAATGCGTGTTTTGTGTGTGTTATGTGAGTGCTTGTGTTGTGTGAGAGAGCAGGACAGACAGATGCTTTTCAGTGATTTCCTCTATGCCCCGATGCGCTCATTGGTGCGTCCCTCCAACGTGTCATCAGTTTTGGTGGATTACCCCAGATATCTTCACCATCAAGAGGGTGAAACACCACTCCTTTCTCTCATCCCCTGCCTGCACGGTGTCCAGCTGCTAACAAGGACCTCTGACAACACTTGAGAAACTTGTGACTTCCAAAGAACAACTCGGGGGGAAGGGTTGAAAGATTTTTTAATTAGTTCTTTTACGCACGCTGAGCACAAAAATCAATTCCATCTTTTTACTTCAGAGTCAGGGATGACTTCGTCTTTCTCATACCCAGCGTTTCTATTTCTTTTACCCTTGCTGTTGAAGGGTCTCTGCGTTAGTGGCTCCCCGGGCTGCGCGTCCTGTGGCTTGCCGGCGACGGAGAAAGACGCAGAGGAACGGATGATGATAGAGATCGCCAAACAGCAACTTTTGGATAAGCTGCACCTGAAAGAAAGACCAAACATCACTCAAACGGTGCCCCGGGCTGCGCTCCTCACTGCGCTGCGCAAACTGCATTCGGGGCGCGTCAGACAGGATGGTACTCTTGAACTAGAAAACACTATACCTGTGAAAGATCAAGGCTATGAAATAGTGAGCTTTGCAGATATAAGTAAGTGTGGTATTAATCTTTTACATTGTCGAGGTGTTTTTTTTTTTGTTTGTTTTTTTTCCGTATTATGGCAGTAAAACGCCACATGAGCGCATTTTCACGGAAATCCTGATCTCATTTGGTGTACCTTTTACGCTGCGTAAAAGGCACACCAAATGAGATCGGTGTTTCCGTATGCCCTGATAAATACTACAAGTTGTTGTATTGTTCCAAAACAATGTGGTGAAAGTTTAGGATTACAGTATCTGGCATCGAGTTATAGCATGTCTAAGGCTTGTATTGCTCTAATATTAAAGGTCATTAATATATAGTCATGGGGTAAAATGGATGGACGAAACTGACATTTCCTTTATTTTGACATTAATATGCAGCGTTACATTACAAGCATGGTTATACATTATTTTCCCCTATGCTTATGTGAAACACCTCACAATCTCTAAAATAACCAAAATACTCACAATATGTTTTGTTTTTAAACTCTCATTGATTCATAGATGCGACAGAGAGCAGTGATAAGGCTAGCCTCAGCCTTACGTTCCAGTTTCTGCAGGAACATGGCCAGAGTATCCAGGTCCTCGAGTCTTCTCTCTGGATTTATGTCCGCTCCTCTGAGGACCCTTACCGGGACTCCCGCCTCCCTGCCCGGGTCTTCCTTTCAGCAGATGGCGGGATATCATCCTCTAACCGCACCCTGGTGGTAGAAAAGATGCTCGAGGTCCGGGACAGTAACTGGCACACCATCCCCATCACCCGTACCCTGCAGTCATTTCTGGATGGTGGCCAACGCCAACTGCGTCTGGAGGTTAGTTGTGACGAGGATGGAAAGAACCTTTGTTCCCTGGATGACTCTGCTGATACCCCTTACCAACCCTTTCTGGTGGCCCAGGTGCGTCTCCGTGATAACCACTCCAAACACACGCTCAGAAAGCGCTCTCTGCGTTGTGGTGATGATGTAACTGTGTGCTGCAAGAAAGACTTCTACATCAAGTTCAAGGATATCCAGTGGCATGACTGGATCATCGCACCTGAAGGCTACCATATGAATTACTGCATGGGTCAGTGCCTCCAACATCTGTCTGGTTCTCCAGGTATAGCATCCTCATTCCACGCCACTGTCTTCAGCCAGCTGAAAGTCAACGGCATTAACACAGGTGCCTCTTCATGCTGTGTTCCCACTGAGCGCCAGCCACTCTCCATGGTCTACTTCAACTCTCAGCACAGCATTGTCAAAACGGACGTCCCTGATATGATAGTGGAGTCCTGTGGATGTACATAAAAGACAGTATGAGACAAATGGTGTGATTAATATGGATTTGCTTTCATGCAGTTAACCTAAAAAAGTGCGCATTGTAGACAGACAGACATAAAGAAAGATACAAACACATGTACAGAGGAAATGAAAATTAAGTATTTTTCTGTTTAGATGAGGACAAACAGCATTTGAGTTAATTTTCTACACTAGAAATAGTAACTTGTTTTGAGGCAACAAAATTAGAAATGCCCACCTTAAAAAGAACATTCTTCTTCTTTTTCTTTCTAAAAAACAAGACTTAATAATTTTGACACATAATGAGTTGAAATCAGCACATTACTTTAGTATTTTAAGTGACATAAAAGATGACAATAATGCCAGCAACATTTTTTTTTCAAACTCAAGATTATTTTGAGGAAATAATAGGCACATTAAAAAGAAATGATAAGCTATTATCAGGGCGCTCAGGCTATTCTAATGCACAAACTAATTCCTTCATCAATAAGTCCGGCGTAAATTAAACAGAAGAAATAAACTATGCATTACAGAGATCACACTAAAGGACACAATAAAACACAAAGAGATTAATATGAAGCCTTCACTCTAGATTAAAATGTATAGCTTCAAACTTTGTCTTTTTATATATATGGTATTTATTTTGTGGTACACAATTGCTGCTGGGATTCAGTTCAAAGATGCAGTAATTTTTTTTATGAATCTCAGGAAACTGGGATCAGAACTGACACCACCCAAACTCTTTCAAAGCACCTTAGCCATGTTTCCAGTATGGTTCATGATATAGTAATATATATGTCCACATACAATATATAAAATATAAATACTTTTTGTATTTTTTATTTTTACAGAACTGTTATATATACATGGCTAATATGCGCCTTTTCTTGGTCTACTTAAATGCTGCCATTTTAAAGCAAGGCAAGAAATCTTTGATTTAAAGTGTGCCTTCTTTATTACCTTGTGATGACAAGTGCAACATTGAGTATCAAGTCATCTTGTGTATAAGGGGTCTAAATACCAAAGAGAATCAGTTATGCACTAATTTGTCTATACATTATAATTTTTACTTTCCCCATTAGTAATGAATGTGGACACAATGTTCACATGGACAATTATTTGTAATTAGTAATTTGACTTTTTCTTGTATTACATCCAACAGCCATTTTCATTTAAGTGTGAAGTTGTGATGAGAATAATCTAGTGCAGTGCAAGAAAACACTGGAAACTGAAAGGTTTTGAAAAGGAAAAATCTGGTCTGAATTATGCACCCAGTGATGCAGCCTGAAATATGTTTGATCAGCATCTCCACTGTATTATTTACACAGGACGGCTAATCAGTTGGGCAACTGTGGTTCTGACAGCATTTGAACTCAAGGTCATTCCTCAGCAGCGTGAGCAAACATTTAGTTATTGCTTCAGTGTCAGGTAATGTGAAGGTCTGTGCAGTAGGTGGGTCAATGGGCATGTGCTGGTGCACGTTGGCATTTAAAGCTCTCAAAGTCTAAAGTTTTCTGAGATGATGTAAAATTAGAAGCTTTCAGCTAAAGGCAATCTGTAAGTCATTTCAGTCCTACAATTTATAATTCTAAATTTGTTCATCCATATCTGGGAGATGACCAAGTGAAGTATATTTAAAATATGCCAGGATCCATACTTAAATTGATACTTGATTTTTAAGTGTGGTGTTGATTGACGCTATTGCCTCACAATACAACAAATAAAACAAATAAAGGACCTACTTACAGCTGAACACGTAAAGCCACTTTTTGAGATGTTTTTGCATTTAAAATTGGCAGTAGTGTTACAAAGCTGGCATATGTCATTACATGCTTTGTATCATTTCATGCTAGTGCAAATGATATAGTACAGTACTTACATACCAACTACAAGTATTACACTGCCAGCATTAGTAGATGTTAGTCTATAGTATGGAAATGGGACAAATCCTTGTTTACTTCTTTTCTTAGCCTACCGATGTTTACACTAAGCAGTGTAGAAGTCTAAGATCTTTTCTGCTTTCTGGATGGTGTCTCAAAGGTGGTAATTTTCCTTGCTGGATTGGCAAATTGCATGGTTTAAGGACCTGTATTGTTCAGCCATGAGGCAACAAGCAAAACTTTAAGTACATGAAGATGGAGCATTTTAATCATTACGATCTTTTGTCACATTTTTGTTCAAATATCTCACAAAACATGTTCACATTGTTTTGATCCTTTTTGCCATTCTTCATCCACAATGAATATCTCTCTCTGTTGCCTCTAAAAGCTGCACTTGTATTATTACTTTATTGTTTAATGCTGTTTATTGTTTGTTTTATTTTGCAAGCACCTCCTGTCCCAGGACTCAATGTGACATTGAGGTGCCATCATAACATAACTTACTAGGCACTTTATAATCCTATACTGTATTTTTAGAGCAAATTTTGCTTGAAGGGTATACTACTTATAACTCAGGAGGGCACTACCTAGAAATGTATATAGGCCTTACAGAAAGCAAATGTCAATTAGTTTATTTTCTTAAGCTCTAGTTGTTTAAGTGTGTGGTTTTGTATAGGCTTACAGAGCACACCATTGATGCAAGAATTTCTTTACACTTTAAGTGGCAGATTTGAATACTGTTTTAATTTAATGTTATACTGTAATTCTGTCTATTTTTGTATCATACTATATTTTATGCATAAAATTGATTTATAAAAGCAATTCATTGTTAAAGGTTTGTCATAATGTGCTGAGATGACATTTTGTGATTTCAGTGAAAGTATATTTTTAATAAATAAATATTTTAAATCAACCTATTTATTTGTTATATCTTTTAAATAGTTGTATCTCTTCTCTTAAGCCACAATGAGAACACACGGTGAATGAGAACAGAAAGACTCACTGTCATTAGAAAAATGTATACAAACTGAAGCAACCACAGTAAAAATATATCTATAAGAACAAATAGTTCTTACTCTCCTTCAACTCTCAAAATAAGTTGAAAAAAGAATTTGAATGCAAGAGGACAGTCATTACATTTCCGTTTTAAAACGCCATGGGAAACAATGATTTGGTTATGTAATCACAGTAGTACTGTCTGTAGGGCTGTTACATGGGGGCAGAGCAGGTGAACCAAAGTGCAGATACACAGAGGCAAGGAGACAGGGACACACTAGGACAAGGTATATATTGAAGCAGGACAGAGGAAACTAGTACTGGTAGCTGGGAAACTAGGGCTTGGGCTGGTTGCTGGGAAACTGGAGCTTGGGCTGGTAGCTTGGAACCTGGGCTAAGACTTGAGCTAGTAGCTGGACACCTGAGGCAGAGGCTAGGGCTGGAAGCTGGAACCAGGAGCTCAGGCAGGCTGAGGTAGAGTGGGGGTTCAGGGCATGGTAGCAGGGCTAACGAAACGAGGGACAGGAGACAGGGGCTGGAGACAGAGCAGATGGCACTGCAGTCAACAGGAGACAGGGATGAGAGCCAGAGCAGACAGGACTGCAGGGAATAGGAAACAAGGATGGGAGCCAGAACCAAGGCAATGGATGACTTGGATACTGGAGATGAGCAGGGCAGGGGAGCTCAGGCGGATAGCCCAAGGAGCAGAGCAAGGACTCACAGAGAGATGGCCTGAGGGCTGGAAACCATGACCAGAAGGCAAGACAGACAGGTGGGACCTCTCAGGAGGGTGATTGGATAGCAGGGCAGATAGGTGGAGTCACTCTGGAGGGTGACCAGGTGGCAAGACAGATGAGCATGGCCACTCTAGAGGTTGACCTGGCAGCAGGACAGATGGGCAGAACTGCTCTGGAGGTCGACTAGGCAGCAGGACAGATGGGCAGAGTTGCTCTGGAGGTTGGCGAAGCCACTTTGAAGGGCGATCAAGTGGCTAGTAGTTGGTGGAGAAGGCCGACTGCCTGAGGTCAGGTAGGATGTTGGTGGAGAAGGCCGATTGCCTGGGAATTGGCTGGGTGTTGGTGATGGTGACCAATGGCTTTGGATCTGGCAGGGCATTGGCAAGGCTGGATGATGGCTGGGGATCCAGCTGAGTATTGGCAAAGACAGCCAATGGCACCGGAATGGGCTGGGTGTTGGTGGAGATGGGCGCCGGCTTGGGAACTAGAACAAGCTGTACATTGGCAGTAGTAGCCAATGGCTCAAGAAACAAAACAGGCTGAGCATCAGCAGGGGAAGCCAATGGTTCAGGAACAAGCTGAGCCTCAGTAGTGGTTCTCGGCAGTGGAGACTCTGTTGTGCTGGGCAGCAGAGAAGCACTGGGCAGTGTAGAGTCACTGGGCAGCGGAGACTCAATGGCACTGGGCATCAGAGACTATGGCCATGGGCAGGGGACAGGAGCTGGGCAACAGAGAAAGCTGACGGCCTTGGGAACCATTATGACCACGCTTTCTTCTGGAGGCTCCTAAATAAGGGTAACCCCAGAAAACAGCAATGCGAGACCCACAGAAAGGGGACTGTTGGGGTTCTTCACAGACATCAGACAGGAGGCTAGCAGTCTCAGGGGCAGAGGTTGACTGGAGGCTAGCAGACTTGACAGCCTGGAGACTAGCAGGCTAACAAAGCTAACAAACTTGGTAGCAAACTGGTGACTAGCAAGCCCAAAACTAGCGGATTAGGAGACAGGTTGATGGCAAGTAAGCCGGACACCCCCAAGCCAGAAGATAGCTACATTGGACACAAGCTTGGAGCTGGCTGGTGAATTGCTAGGCAGCTACATGAAGGAGTTGGGAGACTCTGGGGAAACACAGAAGGCTGAAAAATTCTGGCTCTTCATTGAGGGGAATGCCTCTCATTACACCAAAAGCCTCCTAAGTATTGGGCAGGCTGAGCAATGGAGTGTCTGCTGGACTCATGTCTCTGGACAGATCATACTGTTACAAGGAGACAGTACTGGTAGCTAGGATACTGGGGCTCAGGCAAGTAGCTGAGAACCTGGGGCTGAGGCTTGGGCTAGATCAGGGGTCAGGAACCTATGGCTCGCGAGCCAGATCTGGCTCTTTCAGTGACTGGATCTGGCTTGCAGATAAATTTTAGCTGACATTTCTTAACACGATAAATAATGAATAACTCAACTGAAATTTCAAAGTAAAACATTACAGAAATCACAGTGTTAAAAATAACATTCAAAATATAAAACATTCTCACGCATTTTTAATCCATCCATCCATTTTCTACCGCTGCTGTTCAGGGTTGCAGGTGGCTGGAGCAAATCCCAGCTGTCCTTCGGGGTACAGGAGGGTCAGACACCAAACCTCTATTTTTATTGGATAAATGCGGTAGCCTACAGGTGTCGCGAGGTCAAGAAGTAAACTTCTCTCCATTTAATAAAAAAAGTCAGCTAGCTATTTTATGCAGAGCAAATCCTTTTGACGAAGAAGATGGCGAAAAGAAAAAAAGATGAAGAGTACCATACATTTCAACATGAATGGACAGAAGAATTCGCCTTTGTGGAGAGAGCAGGTTCTGTGGTGTGTATGCAATGATAAAATTTCATCGATGAAACAGTCAAATATAAAGTGGCACTTCGACACACACCATGCTACATTTGCATCGAAATATCCAGTGGGGAACAGCAGGAAGAAGGCATGCCAAGAGCTACTGAGCAGAGTGCAAGCTAGTCAGCAACAACTCCGTGTATGGGCCAGACAAGGTTACTGGAACTCGGCTACTTTTGCTGGTTCTTTAGCAATAGTGGGGAATGGAAAGCCATTCACAGATGGCGAGTATGCCAAAACATTCATGCTTGATGTGGCCAATGAACTTTTTGATGACTTTTCGGGTAAAGACAAGATAATCAAACGAATAAAAGACATGCCCCTGTCAGCAAAAACTGTTCACGATCATACCTTAATGATGGCAAATCAAGTGGAGGAAACACAAGTGAAGGACATATATGCAGTGCCATACTTTTCCCTCGCTTTGGATGAGTCAATCGACGTAAGCCATTTATCCCAGTTCAGCGTGATTTCAAGGTATGCTGCCGGTGACACACTGCGTGAGGAAAGTCTTGCTGTTTTGCCAATGAAAGGCTCAACAAGAGGGGAGGATTTATTCAAGGCTTTCATTGAGTTTGCTAAAGAAAAAAATCTACCAATGGATAAACTTATTTCGGTGTGTACTGATGGTGCTCCGTGTATGGTTGGGGAAAACAGAGGATTTGTAGCGCAATACATTCAGAGACTTATTATACTCTAAAATTGTTGGTCTTACTTAAAACTACATGCATTTAGTTGTATTCAGTGTTAAAAAATGGCCACACCAAATGGCTCTCACGGAAATTTATTTTAAAATATGTGGCTTTCATGGCTCTATAAGCCAAAAAGGTTGCCAACCCCTGGGCTAGAAGCTGAGAACCTGGGGCTGAGGCTTGGGCTAGCAACTGAGAACCTGGTGCTGAAGCTTGGGCTGGAAGCTGTGAACAGGAGACAGGAGAGGAATAGAAGACAAAGATGGGAGCCAGAGCAGACAGGACTGCAGGGAACAGTAGACAGGGACTGGAGCCATGAGCAGATGGGACTGCAGGAAACAAGAGACAGTGTCAGGCTAGGGAAAACAAATCAATAGCCAAAAAAACTCAAAACAAACAAAAAAAAAAGACAAATGCAGGAGAAATAGTAGAAGTGTAGACTGATTGAGCAGAGCTCATGATCTGGCAGTGTGGATCTGGCATGACTGAGAGCTCTTGATTATGGAACAGGTTGCATCTGGTGGGGATCTGCTCTGACTCCAGCACACCTGTGTCCACTCACACAATCACATACACAGGGAAAAGAAGGAAGAAAGGGGAAACAGCAACAGGTAGGGAGACACAGGACTGAGGCAGAAATCGTGACAACGGCAAAGGGCGTGTTTGCTCATACAAATAGTGGAAGTGGCTTTATGGACTGTCTGTGTTTGGTGTGTAAACAGTTTCTCTTGGCATGTTATCATTTTCACATCATGCATGTGCATCTGGAATTGATCGCAATCTAAAGCTGAGACCATAGTGTAGATGTAAATAATTTGTTTTACAAAGAAACAATAATAATAATAATAATAAATGAAAAATAAATGAATATGTTTTAAATTACAAAACAACTTATTAGTACATTATAGAGCATGTGTGCCATGCTACATTCACATTGCATTTATGCAGTAGCACACAAACCAAACTCATTATATGGTTCACCATGACTACATACTGATCTACAAACAATTCTATAAGCTGTTCTTATTGGTGACAATATGACACTGAATTCTGAATTTATAGATAATAAATAAGACAAATAACCAGTGTTCCATTTTTAAATCCATCACACTTTAGATCAAAATGCTTGGTTTGATGTCAAGCTGCAATGACATTCCTGTAAAGTAAGCTGAGAACCTGTATAACACTTTCATCACACCTATTTAACATTACAGGACAGTAATGCAAGGTCAAATACCTCTTCCTCATTTATTACAGCTGTACATCACCTACATCAGACATACTAATCTCTCACGACAGTTTGAAACCAAACGCTGGACAGAAACATAAGTACCACACATCAAAATGTTAAGCTACACTTAACTGTGGATACTTGGAAGTTACAGCCATTCACCCAAATAGATTTATCATTCATCAGTACAATACATTTTACAAATTACATTCACCAACACCAGTTATACCTACCAAACAAATGTGTAAGAAACCAATTTTTTTAGAGGTGATTATCATCAGGATGCCTTTAGAATTTGGGTTTTCTTAAACCTAAGATTATTGTTTAATAGGGGTTCTGTAAATGTTAGATATGGCACCACCAAATCATCCATTACTGGTCAGTAAGCTAACTTTATTGATGCCTGTGGATTTGATGCAATCAAGGTATTGGGCACCACCTTCTGGGGTGCAGCTGACAGTGAACTTTTCTTGAAATGTGAATTGGTATTAATACATCTTTGCTTTTTTTATGGAATAAGATGACTCGTAACTCTCTCTTGAGTTACGAGTACAAATTAAGGAACGAGTGCAAATTAAGAACAAAAGTTAATGAACGAATAGCTAACAATTAGTTCCCGAATAACTGAATCAACAACAGTACTGAGGGTAGTCTAGCACTAAAAATGTTCTGTATCCAAATTCAGGGGCCAATTCCTTTAAAAGATAAGGCTAACAATTTTCTATATTTTTCTTACCGTCAATAAATTTCATGTACAGGGCCAAACCAGCAACAAATGGATCCTACTTACATGTATTGTGTATCCAAAGCCAGATATATCGTATTCCTCTGTGCCATAGACCTCTGTCATTGTCCAAAAATTATTTACAACGTGTGAATGAGCCATATCATTGCACTGGGTTCTTTTGTTCTTGAATAGTGTGATTACAATAGTTTATTTAGAAATGGCTCCAAAGAACAGTGATCACCTCTTCATCTCTCTCAGAGAGCATTTCCTGTGGCAGATGTAACTGTGTAACTGGGAAGTATTAATAGTTAAAGAAATAGTGCTGTAAATAGTGATAATAGAAACGGTGAAAACTACATAGTGAGGCCTGTGACTTATCCAGAATAATCAATAAATTGTTTCTGGAAAGTAACACTGCTGTCAATTTTTTGTCATTTGATTGAACTGACCTTTTAAACAACCTCTGCTTGACTGGTTCCCACTGGTGTCATCTCTGGTTTTGCTTTTCTTCCAGTTTAATCTGGGTAGATTTGCAGACACTAGATAATAAATAGATGGATAATAGATAAAACAGATAATAAATGTGTTTGTTAATATTTGTGTTGACTCCAAATGTCTATGTCAGAACACCATTTGATAACATATTGTCCATTGCTCATGGGATGTATAGCACCTCACATTCACTGAAGGCAAGCCACAGGATCTGGTCAAAAACAAGTAAATGAATGAATAAATAAATAATGGTGTGGTCGATGAGAATGCACATTGTCTGCACAAAACACCAAGGACCATCATGTTTATGTTAGATGGAGAACATAGGTAAAGTCTGAGTCTGTGGCTGCACGTGTGATGGTTTTAGAGCATGAGGACAGTTCAATGTTTATCATGTGTGGAGGTGAGTACTCTTTGACACCAGGAAGTAATTACATTGGAAAGCAAATAGCTGACCTACTATTGGAAAAATAAAAGCCTACTGACTCACTGATATACTGACACACTGACCCACAGACCCACTGTTTGCTGTGTGCCACTAATGCCCTAATCCTTCACTCTACGCAATCCCACAAATCCCCTGGGGAGGGTTAAGGTGTCAGTCAGACACATCCTCGACAATGTCATGACAGGCCAACTTGGAAAGGAACCACTTTCATACTCTCTCCTTTCAGTCCTCAGGTAAACATTAAACAACACTATTATGCATCATGTAGCATGCAGCTATATGCAGAAACAGTTATCATATATTATTCATGCTATGACACATGTTCATTGTTTGTGGTATTGAAATGTAAGTTATATCAAAGAAATGTGTGAAAAGTGAGCTGATTTTATCTGCAAAAGCATCATCAGACTCACTGTTAACACAGTCAAATCAAATCCCCAACAAGATCACAGATCAATTATTCAATTTAGTAATCTAAGATTTAGGTTAGCCAACTCTGTGAACTAGTATAATGCACTCAATACAAACAAATGTGTACTATACTGTGGCTGACTGAGATGTCTCTATGATAGTCTCCTATAAGTGACATTTAATGGTGTTATTTAGTTTTATTCTCTATTTTTCTTCTAGAGTGTTCCCCAGTATTCAACAAGTTATATATCCTATAACTGCATACAGGTATCCAATTTAATATGGTAGAATAAACAGAATCCACATTATGAAAGAGTGTTATTAACTTGCTATAATTAAAGATTAAAGATACATTACCAACAAGCATTAATTAATCAGTTAAGTGTCACAATATACTTTTGTCATCTGAAAATGTCAACCATTGATATAAAGTTTAACCTCCCTCATATGTTGAGAACCGTTTTAAGAAGGGCCTTGATTGTGATGTTGTCTGCATTCTTGCTCCAATGTACGCAGTAATTCAAATACCCTTTAAATCCACAGGATCCCATTACGGCAGACCTAATTACCTGTTTTATCTCTGTGTTACATCAGACCTACCTTGTTATAGAACAATATCCTGCATCCTCAATGTGAACTCAACTAGAGCTTTACTTTTCACTTGGTGTCCACTGTAAAAGAGGTCATTTGTTTTCAGTAATGTTCCCTGGATAAATTAACAGGTAACATTTTAATTTAAATCCTTCTATTTATAGTGAGGGGATCTGGTGACTCTGTTGTGTTGTGGGGGCATTTTGCTAGCATGGTTTGGGTCCACTTGTCTCCTTAGAGGGAAGGGTCACTGCAAAGTAAAACAAAGTTGCTCTGAGTTACCACCTTTATCCAATTTATCCCTTTATGTGATGTGAGTAAGCACATCACATTTGTCTGTAATGCAGTAATGTAACATGTTACTGTTCATACATTCAGTAATCACATTACAGTTACTAATAAAAAAATTCTGTTGTTACTTGCGTTACATAGGTTCTTCAATTATCTGCATAAAAAAATAATCAAAGGTGCCTTTCATGCACACTTGCACAACAATCACCTGATCTCTCATGACGTGTCTTTGGCAAGAGTTCCAAGAGACACGTACACACGTGTGGGAGAAAAGACAAAAATGGCAGAGTGGTCTACAACTTTTGAAGGGTGGAGGTTGCACACTACTTCAAATTTGTGCTGTGAACACAACATCAAATCTCTCCAAGCAACTGCAAATGCAACACGCTAACACAAAGCTAGTAGCCAAAGACCCCCGGACCCAGAGTGATGCTCAAGCTGTGTATGCCGACCACCACGAAGCAGCCAAAGCTTGATTTTCAACAGGTAACGTTAACAAAAGCAGAGATGAATAGGCTTGTAGCATCATACATAGTAGAGGAAATGCTGCCTGTTTCTACAGTGGAATCTTCATCTTTCAGAAACATACTCAGCAAAATACCGATAACAGGGAATGGACGGCCATCATCAGACAAACTTTTTCTTTTGTATGTCCGCCCTATTAAGATAGGGATTTTCTCTGATATGTGGGCATATGTAAGGTTCAACATTATATTGGTAACATGACAATGCATCTCAGGGGTTGTTTTGGAGTAATGCAAAAGTAATGTAACGAGTATTGTAATTAATTACCTTTCACAGGGAGTAATTAAGTAAAGTAATGTAAAGTAACTTTAAAAAAGTAACGAGTAATGTGTAGTACATTACATTTCTTGAGTATCAACCCCAACATTGATGATGAAACATTTCTATCTTGATAGGAGTGGTCTCTTCCAGGTTGACAGTACACCATTTCATTGAGCACAAGGGGTCATGGAATGGTTTAATGAGTATGAAAACGATGTGAATCATATGCTATGACCTTCACAGTTACCAGATCTCAACTCAATTGAACACCTATGGGAGATTTTGTACCAACATGCTAAACAGTGCCCTCCCCCCACCATTATCAACACACCAAATGAGGGAATATCTTTTGTAAGAATGATGTTCATCCCTCCAATAAAGTTCCAAAGACTCCTGGATTCAATGCCAAGGCACATTGAAGCTGTTCTGGTGGAATGTGGTGGCCCAACACCTTACTAAGACACTTTATGGTGGTTTTTCTTTTAATTTGTCAGCTGTCCGTAGCTCTTATCATCAAATTAAGATTATATTATATCTAATTTATATCTAATTTTTAAACGAACTGGTGTTACTATGGTATTTATCAAATATCAAATTATTGCTAAATGTCAGAAAGATTATTGATACTTTTCATAATTTATAAAATGCAATGTATTAGTTTGCCTGCCATTCAATGCTTATCATGCAATTAGCAGTACATTTGCTGGTACAGTGCAAATATTTACAAAACTAATCACTTTCAGTTCTTGCCACTTGGTGGCATTGTCTAAGTAATAAGCTTGAGGGTCACGCATTCAGATTTACTACAGGGTAAAAATCCAATTAAATCAGCTCCTGCTTTACTGTGATCACGCTGTTTACTCTGTTGTGTTTACCTTGAAGAATTTCAAAATCCAACTACCTGTGACCAGCAGAGCAATGATTTCAGTTGAGGGGCTGAGGAACTGTACAGTAAAGGTAATGCGTATGAGAAATGAATATGAAGGGAAGAAAACCTGCCCATGGTATTCTCTCTTGAATCTTGGGGGAGTAGTCAGACCATGTCATATTTGGGCAACCATTTATCGGAGATGGCATCAAAGCCAATCCATTACAGCTTCTTGCTAAGCACAGTTCTAAGATGAGCACCAGAGACAGGGGTTATAATAATAATACAGTAACAATGAGTGCTGTTATGGTTATTTACAGTTTGGTCAGCAGAGGGCATTAGACATGGATTGGATGCTTGGATTTATCCATCAATGAAAACTATTTGTGATGAAGCTGAAGATCACTGCTATATATTTGTTATATATGTTTGGTAATGTTCAGTGAACTCTTTATTGGTGACACTGACAGCTCAGACCATTTAAAACCACAAACCTGAAGACTACAATAACCATGTAACAGGTGGTCAAACAGCTCTGTTAATCAGTATCCATATTTCACAGGCAGTCCCACCTACTTCCGAACAGAGTGATTTTTGGGAACACCGATCACACTGGATATCAACACTACCCATACAGCAGACAGACCTTTGTGAATTGCACTTCTGTGTATGCAATATCAAATGAACCATTGAATAAACAACAACTGTTGGTCACTTTGTTTTGTTGGTTGTATAAAACAACATTGTGTGTGTAAAACACAATGAAAGACAAACAGAATTCAGCATGACTTGGCTATAATTCTGGCTCATTGAATTGTTTCTGCAGATGTGATGAGTAAATCAATGGGAGAGTATTGCGTCTGGGCATGCCAAACTGGGATTTTCTACAAAAACCTGTTGACTTTGTTCTACTTCTGATTCAGCATTAGCATCTAACTTCCAAGCCTCTGCTTGTTGCTACCAAGTTTAATTGGATTGTGTTTCTGCTGTGATATATGTTTATAATAAAAAAAGAGAGAAGTTTGTTACAACAACAATCAAGAGATTCTGATGGTATCAAAGCCCTACTGTTCTGCAAATATGTTTACATTGAAGTCCACAAAATCTTGCAGGGAAAGGTATTGTCCTTTCTGCCTTTTCAATTTAGGCTATTTAAGTGCCATTGTGGTGTAGGACCTGCTAACAAGTGAGTCCTTTTGTGAAACTGATGAAAACACTGCTTTTGCCTTGTCAGAAAGGTCCCAACCATGCAGTTTCCAATTTGCACAGTTTGATGAAACAAGTGGATTCCTACAAGTGAGCAGATTTGGGAATATTTGCATAAGAATGAGAACCCAACCTCTATCTAGCCTGAAAAAAATGCAGGACACTAGGAGTCCTCGGTAAGCCCTCAGCCTGAGGCAAGCCAGAGTTGGTGCCTGTGTCTCTTGTGTAAACATATGAAAACATGCAGATTTTAAATGCCAAACAGCAATATCATACAGCAATATTTTGTTGCTTGGAGCTAACAGTCCTTATAGCTTAGGCTTTTGATTGCAAAAGGACACCAAATTTCCAAGGACAGTACCACAATGAATATTGTCTTCGGTAGCATATGGGTGTAATAAATATAAAATAAAAATAGATACACTGCTGATAACAAGCTAGACAGACATATGAATAAAAAAAACAACAGCTTTACAGTTAATTTCCCCAAATAATTCATGGCTGCCACTTGGAGACGCAATAAGAAGAAGATGCAGCATGGATAAGGTCTCCAAAGAATCCAGTATGCTTGATGAATTGGACTGATGTACCATGTGTTGCATTATGATCACACTTGGTGATAGCTTGTGAACTCTCTTAACAATTAAAATGTTCAGTTGTTCTGATACGTTTGTAAACAAGGTCACAAAAAAAAAAAAAAAAACTGTAAGCAATAAAACATTAAATATTGTCTTTGCTTGATTTATGTGTTCAATTTAGAAACAGCTATGAATCTTGGACATGTCTGCCAAAGAATAGTTTCACTATAGATACTATATATGTTAGGTTTGCTCATCAGAGGTTTGTTTCTGTGACATGTTGACCACCTCTGTCTATTTGATGGACACAAAGAACATACCTTGTTTGACTATCTCTCCAAGAAGTTCCAACTTGGCTTTTCGGCTTGACTGGAAGTTCAGGTAGTTCCTGGACAGGGGCTCCAGAAACATCCACTAAGATTTTCTTGATTTAGTTGGAGGCACTGTGACAATCAAAAATAAGAAAGACAAACATGCATTTTCACTGGTCTGTTTCCGGATGGCATTGCTAGCCCAAAGCTAAGAGTGCCTAAACTGTCCCAAGTCTGCACCCCAAAAATCTTGCCAAATCTGGCAGCCATATCAATTTATGTGTCTGAGTTGTCTGGGTTGAGTTCTGGCACTGCAGAACTCAGTCAAATATACCAGTGACCAGCCTGGGTCAACTACCTTGTTGGGAACGCATGCTGGTAGTCAAAAAAACCTTTATTGAAGAGGCTTGTCGCAGGTCAAAAACCATGTTAACCACATGTTAAGTTAACTCAGGGTTAGTAGCTGAGATTTGCTGTGGCCATCAGGTTCACATTGCATCTGATTTAATGTACAACATGCTCAACTTCAAATGCCCTGGCTCTATCTAGACAGATGATGTCCAATGCTACAATACCATTATCTCAATGTCATTTGCATTTGTAAATGCAAATCTGAAACACTGATTCTCACTATTTTGATTTCAAAAGTAGAGCCAATGTCATGTTATATACATATAGGAATATAAATTAGAATTACATAAAACATGGGAAGGCGCAGATGAACCACCATTTGTGTTTACCGGAGCACTTGGACAAGCTAGAGGCACTACTGCCGAGGACTGAATCGCTTCAGTGGGGCCCAAATGTTAGGTTTCTATTTCAACTGGGCACCTCCCCTACTCGGACTGATTATGACCAACATCTTGTCAACTGGATCACTACAGAGCTGTATACGGTATGCCATTCTGAGATGAGTAGTTCTTGTAGGACAGGTCAGTACAAGGTAAGGTAAGGTACAAGCTATATGTATTTATGAGTCACTGTAAAATGATTAATTTGTTGAAAAAATCACATGCTTTGGTTGCTTTCAGGATTAGTTTGGTGTAGCCATTAGGAATGTGTAGAGAGCCCTGTATTTGTATCTCTATTTGTTGAGGTAGCAAAATTATTTGTATTTATATTTGTATTCAAATAAAAGTGGAAAGAAGCTTAAAATTCCTGTTTTTTGTTTTTATTGCGCTTTTAATTTTAGAAAATTAAAGTGTTACAGTAGGTATTCATGAATAAACTACGTTATGAAGGAGGTCCCCACACCAGGTCTCAAACTGGAGTCTCCCAGATCATAGACGACTGCACTTT
Source organism: Euthynnus affinis (assembly GCA_029490765.1). Classification (NCBI taxonomy): domain Eukaryota; kingdom Metazoa; phylum Chordata; class Actinopteri; order Scombriformes; family Scombridae; genus Euthynnus; species Euthynnus affinis. Next base: position 22,117,605 of record CM055840.1, on the reverse strand, counting down.
CTACTGATCTAAAATTTTACTCATTGCCTCATTGTAGACAGACCTCTACTTATTATACACCCATAACACTGAAACATCACATTGTGTAACATGTAGAGAAGAACTTCAAAGGCGATTATTGATTTGCACGTTTCATTTATTGCCTTTTTACAACCTTACTTTGTGGAAAGGAGAAGGGGAACAATGGGTCATGGAGAGTCCCTTGGGAGCACTTTGCATGTGTCAATAGCTCAGCTTTATCTGTGGAGAACACCCTCAACTCCAGGAGTGACGTCCAAATAAGGAAATGTGCATCATGCAGCAGGTGGATGTGACTCCCCTCGTTGAGACCTGCTGATAGACATAACAGTGGAGCAGAGGAGAGAGACTGAGATAGTGATGTAACTGACCTGCACACTGGTATTTGACATGTTTTTCCTGAAAACAAATATATTTTAATATTTGTACAAAACAGATATTTGTTAAAAAAAAAACAAAACAACAGCAAACAAACCAAAAAAACCCATTTGTGCTTTGCTTTGATTATTTGAGCAGTAATTGAGAATTGATCACTAAAAAAAAGAGATGTCTAGTTCACTAAGCAATGGTATTGCAGGAAATTACAGAAAAATCCACTGACTTTTAACAGTTAAAAGTCTTAAGGGATGTTGATCAAAACTGTCCTATATACAGCTGCATAAAATATGCAATACACAATTCACCAAAATCTCAGAATTTAGAAATGAGAAAAAATTAACGTCAAATTTTTATAATATAATTATAGTATCCATTGGATTACTCATGAAGGTTTTCATTGTAGAAAAACATGACAGTCCTTGCAGAATTGTATTGCTTTTAGCCCATTTATTTAGATAGATCTGTGGGTGGGTTGAGGTTGGTATTTGTGTTTTTTGTTCTGCCACTGGGGGGTAGCCAAAATTAGAAGTTTTTCAAAAACCTATGCAAGGTGGGTTTAAATTGTGGGAAACTCTGATCTGACAAAATAATCCCCAAAGTGAACATTATGGAATACAACTCTTCAAATAATCCTTGACCATATGACAAGTGTTTTTTTTAGATGAGAAATCTTCTGTTGGACCCTCTTTTTAGGTGGTATATGAGGAGGTGTTCCAATGAGGACAGGGGCTGCTGGATTTAAATAGTTCATGATCCAGTAGGAGCTTGCACAGCTCAGGGAATTAATGTCACAGTCCTTGCTGTTCCTCTTTAACCCTCACTCAGGTCTTACAACACACAATTACCTGTGAGGACCTAATTCTGTCAAAGAAGACTAAACAGAATCCATCCAATCAGGTTGTTGTATGCCAACCTCTAACTTGACAGCTCACAGATGCAACAGCCAAAACATGCTGCAGAGTTTTCATAATAATTCAACCTGTATATGCCTGATTAGATTTAAGTAAATTCCTAAGTTTATTATTTACTTAGTGATGGATGTTGCTTTAGCCTGAATGACCCAATTATCATTATCAATTGTCATAAATAATAATAACAGTAATTTCTGATGTAAAAGAGTCTGATGTAAAATACTATTATAGCGTGTATAGGCATTAGTTATTGTATGTATAGTTGAATTAGGTTCATTGGTTTAAAATACTGTTTAGAATAGATTTCTATTTTCAACTATATAGGATATAGAATTAAGGAAGGTTCTTCTTATTTTTTGACTTTTATTGATTAAACTGATGTGAAGTATATGATGCAGCCACTCATATTCTGACCATAGCTAACATAAAAATATACCCTATAAAAATATACCCTATTGTACCAAAAAATGAGAAAAAAAATCAATTTTAGTGTAAGTTTACATTTCACAATTTATTGCATACTTACTGTGTATATACATACATATGCCTCTCCTGGCTCGTAGAACAGTATTTGCTGAGATAATGTGGAATCTGTCCAGCTGAAGGAAGTTGCAGGTCTGCAATGGACACATGACAGACATGATAGAAAAAGAATATATTACACTTACATATACATTCCCATTCACTTGAATAAGGAAGTGTGTCAAGGTTTTTGACTGGTACTGTATGTACAAAAGAGTGAAAGAACATAAAGACATGACTCTCAAACAATGGAAATCCAGGTCATGTGTGAGCAGTCTATGTTTTATATTAAAGGATGGGTCCACAATAAATCTGTCTTAAGGCAATAGTCAGGTGTCCAAATGAACAGTGAAATAGGATTTGGTCACTGTAATCAAAACTAATTTTAAAGTTTATACTAAGCTAATATGAGGCTTCAACAGCCCGAGTTAGTCAAATCGAGTGGATATCTTCCAAATTTATAGTCTTTTTAGTATAAAATTGCTCCTTTGTGTTTTCCTTTTGAGCAGCTGATGAAGGATAGTAACAAAAAGATGGAATTTATTAATAAAAAAAGACTTTGAAAGATCACTTTATTTGACTGATTTGGATGGTTGAAGATTAATATTTGCTTCAGATAAATTTTTAAATAAAGTTGCACAGAAGGAGGACTGTGGATTTAGTCCCCCATCACTTACATTGAAAGTACATAATGAAGAGATCTCTTAATGTCCAGGATGAACAAGAGGAATGATTAAAGCAAGAAAACCCTTTTCAATGTTCATTTGGGCACTTCACTACCGTTTTAAGACAGACTTGAAAAAATGTCTTACCTATCTTTTAATTTATCATTTTGACCACTTTCTTTGATAAATGTATTTATTACATTTTGCACTTACATTTGTGTTTTTTTTCCAAGTCAAACATCATCAAGCTGTTGAAGAAAGAAACAGAACAAAACCATATGAATATTTGAACAAGCCACAAAAAATATTTCTGAACAAGCATATATTTTCTATCACAGATTATACATAGAATATAAATATAAACAGTGAATGGGTAGACACATAGTTGTACATAGTCCTTTGAGTAGTTATATTATCCTATATTTGTATGAAATAGCTCTCTAATGGTTAATACATTGGACTGCATTTCATGGTGTTTTGGTTTGCCCTGTTCTTATGCTTGGATGTGCTGCCATCTGGTGACAGTGACTCAGATAAAAAATATTTCCCTCATTTTTTAAAAAAATAACATGGTTAAATAAACCAAACAGAAGCATCAACATGTTTTTTTTTTCAATTTCAATAATTGTACTGACAAGCAGGATGAAGGTAATTAAGTGTTGTAATATTATATATTAAATATCAGTTGTTTGTAACTGCTTTGGATCATAATCACAAGAATCCACACTATTTTCTATAGAGTATGCTGAAATATTTAGGTAAGCAAGCATGTACAGCTGCATGCACGCCAGTGATGTTAACAAGATGTTAATAAGATGATTATAAGATGTACTGACATTATTTTACATTTTGAAAGATTGGAAAATATGGGACACATACACAACAAGATGGAAATGGCTGTTTATCACACAGGGAAATTAATACATATCTGTTCAATAGTGTGACATGAATATATAATAAGTTGGCTTTATTTTACCCATACTCAACTGTAAAGTATTTCTTTTCAAATATCACATTTTGCTACTGGAAGATTGCTCAATATTTCAATTCAAATGTGTAATTAAAAACCTATAAAAAAATTATTAAAATGCTGACATTTTCCACAATTCTAAATATTCTGATATAATACAATTGTATTTTGTCTTTAATTCATCAATAAAGCACTACAGAGAGAAAAATGCAAATAGTAAAACGCTTACTCAGCCTATATCTTGTTTAAATTGTCTTACGGTCAAGTGTACATAATCCATTCAAAACAGTACAGTGGATTACAATGTCTCGTGAATGACCAGCATGTAATACTAATTCAGATAATACTGTAAAATATTCAACATATTGTGATTTTTTTTTTCTTCAAGAAAATCACTGCAATGTTCATGATTATAAATCCAGGCCATTAAACACACTGTGTTAAGTCTATTATAATAAAAGCATATTAAATTAAAGGCAAAGGGACATTTGTAGAATCAAACTGGTGTACAGCTGAAAATAGCTGTAACTTCAATAACACATTAGGGAGTATCTTCTTGAGATGGACTAATTTACATTGTTAACTTTTAGTTGCAGTATGTATTAAATTTACTATACTGCAAACCTGATGTTTGATAAAACACATTTTTATATTTATACTATATATATATATATGTATAAATTCTTATTATGTATTCATCAAACATTCTTTATTTATATAACACTATAGTGGTAATAGTACATACTATAAATATATAGTATGTTAAATGCATTTCCAATAAAATAAAAAGTCATAAAAATGTCTTACTTCTCTTATATTGATTTACCTGTGTTGTGTCATTTTATGGTATATACATAAAGCACATAACTTGATATTTAAAGTTAAAATATAAGTGATTAAAACAGATTTTTTTCTACCAGGTAAGGAGCAGGTAATATCTTTTGTATGGGTTGGAATTTTATTTTGGTGCAAAAATCTTCAAATGCAATACTGTCACAATTCTGCTGAACAAATTGCATGGTAGAAATATTTCAAAACTGACTCTGGAAGCATGCTGAAATAACACTGTGTAACTCTACTATACTAAATAGGCATCACAAACCCATGCTGCAAATTTCTATCTATGCAAATGTATTACACTAAAATTTACATGCATTGCAAAAACATTTGCACAAAATGCACAGTGCATTCAATTCTTTGATGAATAAAATAATATCCCTGTACAACTCTTACCTGAAGACCCAACAGTGACTGAAGGTACACAGCGCTCATGCAGACCTGCGTCTCTTCTTGCACAGTTTATCCCTTGCAGTCTCTCCTCTCCAGTTTCCTTTATGCAGTGTGCAAGGGCCTGAGGTGAAACCTAGTGCTGGCAGAGAGCACCCTTATATGTAGTACCTGCAGAGCTACACCACTGTCAATCTGGGACCCCGGACCAATGGGAAGAAAACATGTGCAAAGGACCATCTGCAATGGAAAAACAAATCCTGTAAAAGATTTTGTGGATTTTGCTGCACGGGGGAATGGTGTCCAGCTGCCCCGAGTCTTAGTAACAGATGCTTTCTCTCCCTGTTACTGGGCTAACATGCATATTCCTCTGTATCCTCCAGTGGCCTTAAACATGGATGCTCCTTCATTCTTCATCCATACAGCATGTTCTTACAGACAACAAGCAATATTTCTTGACTTATTCTCTTAGCAAATTAAGAACCTGTTTATGTGTCTCTGTTGTGGGAATATTCCAGATATATAATTTCAGTAATACCAGCATATTGGCTTTTCATATCAGTGTATAAAGCACAGCAGAATATACAATATATCCGACATACTGTACATGTAATCCAAATACCACCTAATGGTGTTTATAGATTAAGAACAGTGAAAGGCTTTGTGATAACATGCTTAGGCAAGGTTTCAAGACAAAAAAGTGACAAGCAGTGAAACAATATCTCATTTGCAGCTCTCAGCTTTCATGTTCACTTGAACTGAATGGCTTGGCAAAAGCTGTTGCTCTGACTGACAAACTCTAATCCGTCTAGTGCTGTAAGCTCTCAATGAGCTTTGGAGGTAGACATCTGAAAATTCTATTTCTGTCTCATTCACCTTTCCTCTCAGTGAGACACATATTTTAAACTTTTTTAAATAATGCGTTTTCTCAAAAAATAAAACATAGCAAACACATAAATGCTTCTGGGTACTTTTTTTATTAGTAGTATTGCTTGCTTCTGCATTAGATTGGATGAGGCCACTTCCTTCTGCAGTACTTTAGAGCTGCATAAATCAATATTTATTAAAAACTTATCAGCTGCATAAGTGTAATATAAAAAGGAGTTAGTCATAGTGACGAACCTGACTCTGCAGTTCCCTTCAGCGATACAATGCCTTTTTGTCCATTTTGGATCATTACTGTGGTTTTCCGGTGTGACCCATCAGATTCTGCGACCTGAGCAGGAATTTCATCTATATTGCTAATGTAAATGTTTTGTCATACAGTATCATGTGCCTTGTTTGCAGTGGCAGTATAGCTGAAATTTAACTTGGTGCAAACAGAACAGTTTGTTTTTTAATGAAAACAATCAAGCTGTTGTCTGCAACAACAACAAAGAAAAAGAAAGAAATAAAGAAACAAACAAACCTTAGCTTTGATAAATTTACTGTAAACAACCTGCCCATCAAAAAATGGAAGATAAAAAATTAAAACGTAGTGGAAAAGTTAGCAGCTAAATGCCAGAAATTTTCCCCTGGAGTTGGTGATGATCAACATAGAGCTAAAATAAGAATGAATACTTACATTTCTCAGGTTTCCAAAAACACAACTTCAAATGACACCTAATGTTTCTCTGTATCTGCTGGATGCATTCAGCTACCTGTTTGCTAGGGTTTGTAACTGAGGTAATAAAACTATATGTCAAATGTGTGTTTTCAGCTTGTTCTGCTTTCTCCAAGTGGCTGAAGAAATCAGTTAATGCAGCCTTAAGAAATCATCACCTGTCAAAGAACAGATTCCATGTATGAATCATCTGGTCAAAATTAAAGAGATTTAACTATCACACTAAGTTACTTTGTACACTGTTATATCTATCATGTTATTACTTAAAAATACTCTCAGAAGAAGATGAACAATTTAGTGTGCGTTTCGTGTTTATTCAATGTTTTGATATAATTACTTCATAAATGTAATACCAGGATTCAAATTCAAATGTTTATATGGGAATAACAAAAATACCTGTCTGACATGATCCAGTAAGACCAGCAAGACCATCTCTACTTGTGCTGACTGGATTTGCTTCTTCACCTTTAATCCCCTTCCATTGATAATCTAGAGCAAAGCCTGTGTTGGATTCTCTCTGCAGTTAGATGAAGCATATGGCCCCGGCATCTGTGGGCCAGTTTACATCCAAGAATTCTCCGCTTGGCAGCCACAGCGGCAGCTAGGGACTAAAGCCCACGACTCTCATTGACAAAATCTGATTTAACCACTGGCTGTATGCTCTCAATGGACTCCTGCCCTGGTTCAGGTCACCAACTGTTCATGCTTTTACTCAGCTTTCATTGCTGCTTTAAAGTAAAACTGCTTAATGCCTGTAGATTTATGTTATTTATTTATTTATTTATTTTAGAAAGAAATGGCTTTTGCTTTATCATTTGCTTTATCAGCCTAATAGTTTACTTTTGTGTGCATCTTTTGTATAAATTGGAGATAGACCCTCAAAGAGATAGTTCACATAAATTAAAAAATAATATATTTTCTACTTTTAATAAATATGAAATAATTTGAGATATCTGTTTAAGAAATTGTCCTGTGGCCGGCGAAGTCTGTGGATTATCCTGAGTAAACAGAAAAGTTGCTATTGTTGTTGATTGCTTCATATTTATTTTTTAGTGCTCTTAGGAACACAAATGTAATTCAGAATGAGAGTCAGAACCAGGTTTATTGCCAAATAGGTTTTCACATACAAGGACTTTGTCTTAACAATCTTGGATAACAATCAAAAAATAGAAAGTGAAAGAAATTACAAGTATCACAAGTCAGGTGAAATAATATGAATACAATTTTACAATAAAAAAAAAAAAGCAAACATTTATTCTAAGTGAAAAGAGCTTTTAGCTGTAACTCCATGTACCTCTATTGTATTGTAAAAGTTTCAGAGGCACATGCATCAGAATTTCAACACATAAGAACAAAACTGTCTCTGCATGACTAGAAACTTTATGGTAAGTGTTCTTTTTAATATGGACAAAACATTTTTAAGAAACACAGAGACGCACCCTGACAGTTATAGCGAGTGTAGCTTACATCATTTATAATAGCTCATTTTCACAGCTGACTCATGCTACTCTGAACTGGCATCAGTTCATGTTAAGGTTACGTGATAGCCTCAACCAAGAGTATGTGCTTAATAAAATGTCAAACCCTACAAATAGTAAATAGCGGAGGCTTCAATAGTGGGACTTCATAAACAGCAACCAGAGCCCCTCATGAGACCTCCATATTTAATCGTGACTATTTGCCTGATTACATCCATATTACTGGATATGCTTTACTATTACAAAGACAAAAACAACTGAAATGCCAATTGCCAAATACAGAGAATCAGTGATGAATAACAGAAAGTGAGGCAATAACACTGGAGCCTGCTAATGTGTTATAAACAACAACCAACCCCAGTTTGGAAAAAAAATTACACATGAGCCTAAAACTATATGAACAAACATGCCATATTACCCTTCCTATTGCTTTACCACAAGATGAACTTGAATGCATGCCATCCAGCCACAGGCAGTTAAAGTGTACAAATCATTTAAGAGGGCATTAATTCACTGATCCACTAACATCCAGTAGCAACAGAAGTGCCTGGCACATGCCATCATTTGGAAAGGAGCTTCAGCAAATCTACTGTATATAACACAAAACAACAAATGAGAGAAACAGGAAACTACTTCAGATAGACTCTACTGATTTATACTGTTCAACAAAGATCTGAAATAACATCCTGGGGGTCACAAGCAGTTTCAAAGTAAAGTCACAGTTTCCCAGCAGAAATGAAAAAAATCAGCCAATCAAAACCAAAATCCAAATGGTATCACTTGGTAAGGGAGTGCTATGCCATGATGGTGCCTTAGTGTAGTAGTAGTAGTAGTAATAATAATAATAATAATAATAATAATAATAATAATAATAATAATAATGTGTCATTTTTGTGGCTTATCATCCCAAGCAATGGAGTTAATGGGTGAAAAGAAACTTGTAGTTCAGAAAAGTATATTGTTTAGGGACTAGCACCTGATGAGGTCATAATTCAGTGAAAGACACTGAATGGAACATGTGGGTACCTTTAATCATAAAATCCAGTGAAATACCTGCCAAATGCCACTCCTTTCTGTGAACTGTGCACCTAAAAAAGGTAGTACACAATACATCTTTTTACAAAAACACTGTGTTGGACAGATTTCTTTGTGCAGTTGTTATGAATAGTAGGTAGGCCTCTTTGGACCCAGGTGGAAAACTAGATTTTGAAACAAGGCCAAATTCCCTAACAAATTTGCAATCAATCAAAGTACTTCAAACCTCTGAAAAAACAGCATCAGGGCTCCCTGGGGGTCTGGAGCAATTGCCAGCAGCATTGACTTCAAGGTTTAACTTTTCACATATGTTTTTCAATAATTAATTGACTGCAGTGCCACAATTAGATAAACAAAAAGTAAGAAATATGTGAAAATATATCATAGTTAAATTTGTTACACAGTAAAAGTTTGGACACACTTTTTCATCGGTGTGTTCAAACTTTTGACTGTTACTGATTCCTAATCTTTTTTTTTCTTTTCTTTCTTTCTTTTTTTTTTTTTTTTTTTTTTTTTTTGCATATTCTTGTCATAATCAGTTTTATTTGTGCGTATAAATTGAATGCATGTAGGGTATGTTGCAGACCTGTGTCGCTGGTCCTGGTCCTCAGCTGCCGACTTGAACTCCAGTCCAGGTTTTGTGGTAGATTTTTACTGGCAAGTCGCAGCAATCTGCAGCATCCCCACACGTAGCCAGCCAGCCAGCCACACACGCTGTCCGAGAAGCTGCTATGAAGTTACACCATTAGAGTAAACAAAAACATTTATAGATAGATTATCCCAATTACTAGAGAGGAACGCACTTTATATAGCCGCAGCCATGTCCATACAAGTATTTTATAAACATATGCATACTGTAATGTCTTTATATATAGGCTAACTGACTATAATGTATAAATGTTGGATATTTGTGTTCATTAACTAATGAAAAAGGCTCAGAGGTTGAAAATCTATCAGTTTGGGTGGATGATCTGTGGTGCATGTTAACTTTGTGGGGAAAACTGAAGCAGCATGGTCCTTTTTTAAGAAAAACAAAAAGTGAACTTCCTGTTTCGGGGTGGTCCACAGACTGTGGAGAAAGGGAGGGAGGAGGGAGGAGGAGAAGGGGGTGCGCATTCCCGCATTGGCTGTGCAACCAACTTCAGGGCGCTTTACGGGACTCCATATCCGAACATGGGGTTCAACTTTGTAACCGTTTGCGTAAAGTGAAAGGAAAACGCGATGGAAAAGCACTTCTGAAACTGGATAAAGTCTCGGTTTCTGTGAAGAATTCAGTCATCTCCATCCGAGTGCGTCTGCCAGAAAGTAAGAGAGAGAAAAGAGAGAGAAGGGAGGCTTTACTGGGAACTCAGACTTTCGCAGTCCTTGGACCCTCTGAGCTCTTCCAAGGACTCTGGGAATCAAGTCAAAAAGTTTCATGCTGAATATTCCTGCATTGACCTGAGGTACGTAGCGCTGATTACTTATCGATCGCTTTTGAAATCACAGCCGATATACGATAAATCAGAAGTTATTCATAGTGAGGAAAGTTGTGTGTATTATTTAACATTATAATAAATAGTTTTGTAGTTAGTTAGGTGGAAAAAAATATTGCAAATGTGGTGCAAAAGTAATGTCATTGAGTCAATTCTCTTTTGGCGTCATCTCTTCAGGTGATGATCCGTGACTTTTACGCATTAGGAGCATTGCCTTAAAATATTTTGGCTACTTCCCATTTCCTGTAACCGAGTCGCATGTTATTTTTACTAACCGACCAATAAGTCTAATATTTCTTTCACTGTGATACGCCGGTTTTTGTGGATTCACTCGTTTGGTTTCTCACCAGTGCAAAGTTGTAGCTGTGCTCCGGTCTTTTCTATCCATTTGTAGGGATGTGGATACTATACGCATTTAAGTTTTTCAGGATTAAGATCTCAGCAAATATATGTTTCCCTACCTTTATACGTTCATCTCTTTGGGAAGAGCTTCTTTTAGGGCTTTGACTGCCTGCACAGCTTAAAATCATCTGACTCAGTGAGGGTCGTAGGGCCACCCAGGAACAGCTGTTTCTTGTAACCTGAGGTGTCAATATCTTTTCCAAATGTGAGTTTCTATCAGGACACCCACAAAACAACATCATCGTTGAACACTGTGCAAAGCCTCTGGCAGCAGAAAGTTCTTGTAAATGCAACTGTTTTCTGTAACTCGTGGGCTTCTTGAATGTGCAGCCTGATTGTTTTTGTTTTAAGTGAGAGAGTGTCCTTTTTTTTGGACTAAAAACATGCATTCAAGCCTTTAACGATTTATCTCTAATCTGAGAGAGATTGCAGATTCTAATCTAATTATCTCTAAAAAGAGTTGACTGTAGCTGCTAATGTGGGAAGATTAGGCTGCTGGTCTTCATGTAGTGGCCCTGGACTGAAGAGCGTCAACACTGGACTCAATAGAACAACCAAACACTTATTTATTCCAAAGTGACAGTGAGAAGTGCTAAGCACACAAACTCACAACCTCCCTAAACAGTATTTGCACAGACACACACTCACATACAGAGAACGAGAGTGTTTATGTCACAAAGGATCTAAAGTAGATCTCCAAAAATCATGAGAGGGATAGACGCAGTTTTAAAATTTGAAGGAACTTGTGGATTGTGCATCCACTACCACATGATTGGTATTTTATTTATTGTTTTAATTGATTACACTGGACCTGAGGCAATGAGCTGTGGCCAGATTTTTTTGTGAACCTGCAGAAATTGTGTTATAAAATCAGATTTTTGGTTATATACCATAGGCCACATAATCCATCACAGGGAAGCACTTTGGTCCTTCTCAAGGTTGAGACGGGTTTCGAGGGAGGAAAGTGCACTTGTCCTTTAGCCATGTGTGAAAAGCTCTGCAGGGGAGCTTCCTCACCCTCCCTGGTCTTTATCAAGTGTGTTAAGGCCAAAAGGCTCCATAATGAGAATGCTCTTAAACAAATAGACCATACAGGAAGGAACTGTCCTCCGATAGCCAATCACAGCAGAGGACTGATCTGGTTCATCACAGTCATATCAGAGCGATGATAAGTCTCTATCAGGCTGAATACAATCTTGATGAATTCCCTGTCATTTAAGGCCAGTAAAAACAGAGGAAGTTCGACAATTTTAAGGTGGATTTGTATGTTCAATCTAGTGTGCATTTAGACAAAATGTAAAGTAGGGGCAATTTGAGCAATGACAGTCCCGTCGTTAAGAGATATGTGACTGTGAGAGCAATTTGAAATATAAAAAATCTTAACATGGATTCCTCTCTGGCTTTAATGATGTGGACAACATGTTTAATTTCTGGGTTGGCACTATCGACCACTGGTCACGTGATACACACGTACCCAGAGGCAGGCAGCAACAAGTGGTGTGTTTTTGTCCAGATCCCATTTTGGTCCGCTCAGCAAGAAACATGTGTCACGTGATGCCTGCAATCCCCCCCCCACCCCACACACACACACTCCTCCTCCTCCTCCTCCTCCTCTTCACAACCACCCTCCTCCCACCTTCCAGAAAGAGAGAGGAGGGGGGGGGGGAGTGGAGGGGGGAGAAAGACCACCCTCACTGGGATCACAGCCCCTCAATCAGACCCTTTCACACCCTGTGAACCTGAAACAATCAGGGTTTAATAGCAGCTGTCTGTCTGTGCTGGCCCCGGCTAAAACCATGTAGGCTCTCAGTGCAGAGCTGATCGGCTTCGGGCCGCAGAAAGAACAGAGCAGACAAGCCTGGGGATGCTCCAAAGGACACATAAGCAAAGACACACTCACACACTCCCTTTTCCGTCTTTATCCCTTGCTACTCTTTTCTCTTGTCATCCTTTACTTTTCCTCGTATACTTCAAGGCTCAGAAAGAGATCCCGAAGATCTCTGATGTCAGAGTCTGGTATTTGAAGGTTACGTTGGTTCATCAGACTGAGTTTGTGTTTTTTCAAACTGCTGAAAGTCTTTATTCACATTGTCTGTCGTCATTCATGGACACGGTCATTGTTCATTGAGATCAGAGGGAATAGATTTTGGTTGTGGTTGTTGTTTTGGTTATTATTGAGCCAAACTTTATCCCATCTGAGCCTCCTGACTATAACAAGAAGAAGCCACATTAATCATGTATGCCTGCCTGCATTTGCTGTTGATTTTGGTTGCACATGGACAACTTGCACAAATGATTTCACTAAGTTTCCTGTGGAGAATCCCTCCTCCTAGAAATATAACATAGAATACATCAAATGATGATGAAATGAGTCAGAGGAGGGGTGGGGGGGGGGGGGGGGGGGGGTTACTAAGTAGTGGGCTGACACCAGAGGGCAAAGGCATTAGACACTTAAAAAGCTTGAATTGCATTAGCCAAAGGGCACACATAATAGAAAAGGGGAAATGTTGCAGTCATGGGAAATATTCGGAAAATCATTGTTCATGGTCACTTGGAGCATTCCCACCCATTAGAAGGCCTATCAGACAAATTGCACCCATGGAGATTAAGAAAAATGATCACCAGAGACAATCAGTTCAAAGCAAAAGAAAAAAAGAGACCAAGGCCAGATGGATTTAAAGTAGTCATTTTAGTGAATAGATGATGAGATATCTGTAGTGTTTTATTCCAAAGACCAAGATCCACACTGTTGACTGAACATTCCTGCTAATGTTTTATTACGTAACTCTAAACTATTTTCTGCAATTTTGTAGACAAAACAATGAATTGAACAATTCCTAGTTGCAGCCTGAAACTAATTTACACAATACATATTTTTCACTTAGCGCATCAACATCACAAAACAAGAATGCATAAAGTTAAGTAGATCAGACGCTTACTAGAAGTTGTTGAAGCCAAGTGCCTGATTGATATTCTTGTCTTGATGTGGCATTGGTGAGAACTGACAATTGGAACATCTCATATTATAACCCTATTGCTTGAGAAAATGTTGATTTTCAACATTTCTGCCCAAACTCAGATTATGTTAAATGACATTGTCCGGCAAGTACAGTGTGGTTGAGGTCAGTCAAAGTTTGTGTGTGTATTATATTATTAGGGTAAGGCAAATAAAACAATTTGTTAATGTTAATGAAAGATGCTAGTTATGTTTTTTTTTTTTTTTTTATACAAAGCTCACATTAATTGTTAGTCCATCCACCATCTCCACTTACTTTCCTTTCCTCCTTGCTACATAATGAGCACACTACTTCTTGCAGTGGCACTGAACTTTTGCATTGAATGTAAATCTTGAGCTGTGGAATCGTCCAGTAATTTCCATCATACTGGGCTGCGTATGAGGTTGGGAGGCTATGAAAAAATGGAGTGCCAACTTAACTAAGTCCTGCCAATGTCTCAATCCCAAAAAAGCTCATTTTGGATGGACAAATTGGTCGTCCTGTAGTCTAAAGTGAGCCTGGTTCTACTGCGGAAATATTCCTGTCTAGCCATTGCCTAACTCATTGCTCTAATGCCTTCATCTGATGCCTGCATCAAGTCACATGTGTGGCAGCGGGCAGCGTTAAGAGTGATGTTGTATCTTATAGTAAATGTAGTGCTTTTGTTCAAGCATGCACCTGAAGGAAAGTGTGCATGTGTGTGTATGTGATATAGATTTGGGCACACTGCTGACAGTAAAAGGTGGAGTCAATCTCTTCCCCTTCATCCCTCCTCCTTCTTTGAATGAGGGTGGCAGTTTTTGATACATTTGTGCGCCTGTGTGTGTGTGTGTGTGTGTATGTGTGTGTTAAGGCAATTAGGCATGCGGATTGCTAACTCATCATCTCATGTGGTCGATATTAGAAATCAAACTAGTGCTAATGGGATCCAGGTGAGCTTGTGAATAGCTTTCGCGTGCACAAACAGGCCACAGTGATACTTACTCATTTCTCACTGTTACATTAGTTTGTAACAATGGGTTTGTGGTTTTGGTTTCTTTGAGAGATGGTGGTTGGCTGTGGATGACAAAGGAGAAACATAAGCAGCATCTGATGAGGAGGCAAAGAAAATGGATCTTGTATTTCAGAAGTGCATAAGTCTAAGTGCTGCAGGTTTAAACTGAGAGCGAGTAATAACTGAATGAATTTGTGGCAACAGTTTGGAATCTGATCTAATTACAAGCGTGAGAGTGTTTGTGTGTTTGTGCACGCAGGTTCATTCAGAGTATTTATATTCTTGCAAGATTCTGTTCTTGTATGTACTGTGTGTGTGTGTCTTCAGCCGTGTGTGTGTTTCAATGTGTGTGTTCTCAGCCGCTGATGACTCACGACGAGCTGTCCTGTCGGCAGGCAGAAAGTGAAGAGGGGGCGGTGTTTATTATTTCATCAGGTTGCCATAGCCACGGTGCATTTGGGTGCTGGCATCATTGGCGTAGTTACAACGAAGTGTCTGACGGTCACCCTCCTTACTGCCTGCGTCTCTCTGACGTCCACCAATCAGAAAAAAAACTGTCAGACCAGTGTTTCCAGGAGAGTTTAAATGGGATAGGATGAGTTTTTGAATGCTTTGAACTTCTCCAATAGAAGACAAAGGAACCAAAAACACTTCTCTCGATTAAAAATGTTTTATCTTTTCTTCCGTCTCCAAAAAACTGCAGTTTCTCATTTTAACCAAGAAGAGAAGTTAGATTACTCCTCCCTAGCAGTTTGTATGTAAGTCACTAAATTTACGGCACCGTTTTATGTGATAAGCTATTACATTTTACTGCTGGAATAATTATTTCCGACTTCCACGAAGCGAGAGAGAGAGACAGAGGGAGATAGTTTGTGAGAGACGAAATTGCGAAAGAGTGCAGAGGCATATTGCGTGTGTTTATGATGAGCCTTCTGGACAACAACTCTGCTATCTGAGATGAGATAACATCCCAAGATCCTCGGATTGGCAGATTTCCCAGGCAACTCGCAGTTCCACATACCACACACTCTCCTTAATGAGTACAGCAAGTATCTACATATTAATCCATAAAGCACTGTGGACATTTGTGATTACTCATTCAGTGTGTTAAACATATTTAGATGCACATAAAGATGTATACACGACTGGGCTGATAACTGTGTAGATTGTGTTTTTTTATTCAACAGATCAATATTTGATTTTTTGTTTTAATTTTTTTATTTGTGCCAACATGACATCTGACTTTCTGTACTGATTTACCAAAGCAATACTTTTTTTCAGTACACTTGTATGGACATGTAAACATATTAAAAACAAACAAACAAACAAAAAACTTACTAATATGTCATACAGCTTCATCCATCCATTTTAAATAAGGAATTTTGACATAAAATATTGGCTAAAGTTAGAAAAGTTTGTTGATTCAAATCAGGAAGTATCTTGTCAGAGAAGTTAAACAAGACTAAGAATTTTTACAGGTGTTTGGAACAAACTTTGGATATTTGCATATATTTCTGGCTGGTTGGTGCTTTTTCCTAATATCAGTGTAGAAGGGTACCTTTGTTTCTACATCCACCTTGGTTAATGGCTGCTCAGTAATCATGTAAATATCTGGTGACGGACAAAATGGCCAGAAAGTGATTTTTCAAGAAAGTATATTTTCCACAACTCTTTGCAAATCTGCTCAAAAACTAGTTGGAATTTTCAAAAATTAATAAATTGAGTTTATGTGCATTAACCTTAAACAGCACCCACATTTGTGTATTTTTATGTAAACTGAAGGACATTTCCATTTGTTCCAGGTTTATAGAGCCACAAAACAAAACAAAATTTTAAACAATGGATGACCCAAACCACACTGACATTGAATAGTGTGGTCAGCCTTCCAGAGCCACAAAGACTTTTTCTCATTGTATGTTTTCTTCTCTTCTTTTTGTTTTTTCTCTTATAAACGTCTCCAGTTCTGTATAAATGTCCTTCTTCGCCTCATCTTTTTTTTTTTTGAACTCTCTCATTCTGTCTCCTCTTGCTCTTCCTCTGCCGCTCACTCAGCCTCTTACGTCTTTTTCTATTCCTGTTTTCCTGCTCTGTAAGTAAGTGACAGTGTGAGAAGCTCCAGTGGTTTGCTGATGCCACGTTAACCAGATCAGATGCCATAACAGGAAGTCAGTCCACATGCATGGAGGTAGCACAGTGACACACACACATGACTTACTACCGCTGCAAGCCAAATGCAGGCAGAGCCGTCACTGATACACTGACATGAATCTGCTGTGGGTCAAAGGTAGCTGCACCCTCAGTCAAACAGCCTCATATTTACTACAACATATCCGACATGACAGTCAGTCTGTTGAGCGCTTTGATCAGACTTCAACCTCCGTGTGGAAATTCACAGACTCTCGCTGATGATTCAGAGACGACTCTGCACCTTCCTTTTAATTTATAAGTAACATCTGCTGATTGTTTTCGTAGCAGAAACAAGATGATAAATCCTCCTTTCAAAGAGAAGCATCTGCAACCAAACCGAACCCATTTAAGCTAAATAGCACATGATTAACAAAAGTGTTGTGGTGTCCTTGTTTTGTTGGTTTTGTGAACTGACTGGATGTTTTCTTCTGTAGCATCAAATATTGTTTATAGTTGTGTTCCCTGTGGTCCAGTGTCATAAAACGTAAATGGAAACTAGCGGTCAACTTTCTGTTGAAGTTGTTATTGAGAAAATAATTCCCTTCAGGAAACAACAAACTATTGGAAGGTTGTGTTTTGTGAGATGTAATTAACTTTATTTCAACAAAGCTTCAGTGTTGTCTTCTTTACAGTAGAGAAGAAGAATAAAAATCTCCTGCGAACATTGTATAGTAACACACAAAAATGCAGTTCCTGTACATTCGCATTCTTAATTAAGTCTTTAGAAAAATAATATTATTGGCACAAGCTGAGAAAGAGCTTTCCATTTTCATTAACAGTGGAATTTGTTTGAAAGGAAAGAAGGGCAAAAGAGAGTAAAGGGTGAACGGGAGAAACATTTCATAGTGAGTGCAGGGAAGGAGAGCAGAGGAGTGAGAGAGAGAGAGAGAGAGAGAGAGGGAGGGAGAGAGAGATGCAGATTGTTTTAAATCCGCAGCGAGTCAGGCTCTCAAATTTATGCCCATGGGCTGCTTCTTGGGTGGGCTGCAGGGAGGGCGGTGCGCTAGCTGGAGCAGGGGAAAGTTGCCGACTCCAGACTGCTCGCCTTGCTCTGAAGCTTGGCTTTTCCTGCTGGAACACATTTACAACTCAACCGTCCTGACTGGCTGGCCCTGCCCTGCCTGAGTTAACTACACTGACTGACTTTCCTGCCGCTTATTGAGCAACAACAGTTTTCAATGTGTTAGATGGTATTTCTTATTTTTAATGACATGACTTTATCGTTGGAACATTGCTGGAAGCTACAACATTACTGTTGTCAGTAGGGAGCACACAAAAGTTTGCACAAACAAAAACTGCTGTGTGGTTTTGTAGTTTATACTCTTTTTCCAATAAGGACACTTAATATCAATTTCAAACTTTTTCAGCGTTAAACTCATTTCCTATTGGAACACAGAAAAAAGTAGGTTGTACTTGTGAAACAGCAGAGACAATTCACGTCTCAACCCAAGAACTTGGATCAGATAAGGCATAATTCTGGCTCCTCTGTATTTCGTGCCAGCAATGACTGTTTGTTTTGCTCAGCATGAGAAAGATCTGGGCCCACATCTAGCCTTCGAATAGATTCCCTGATGTTTAGGATGAAGGAGAGTAGTTCACTCAACAACCAGTTATCAAGCACTGTTTTTCACAATGGAGGCTCAGGGCTCAAGAAACATTACATCTCCTGTAAGATAAAAATGTTTAAAGAATCCTTTAGTAAAAATTCAAAGATTTCTGGCTTTTTGTTTAACAGACTGTTTAATGTTGAAGCTCTCTGACCTGGTAAAACACCTAATTTCACCAAAGTTCTTCCTCATGTTGTGTCCTACTTAAACACTGAAAGGTCTGTCTAGTGTTGAGTTTCTTTAACTTTTGAAAGCACTGAGGTAGCAGCGCACAGCGGACTGAATACACAGCAAGGGATGACATCAGCAGCATGTAAATCAGCTTGCAGCTAAGCAAGAATCTAAACTTCAAATTTAGAGGTTGGTTGTTTGGCTGGTTGGCCACGATAATGTGCTGACACACACACACACACACACACACACACACACACACACACACACACACACACACACACACACACACACACACACAGGAAGTAAACCAGTACTTACTTTGGTATTACCAGCAGATTTTAATATATATATAGATGAATATTTTATTTTATATAAATATTTTACCAAGATGTTGTGTCACAAAAAAGTGTATCATTAAACAAACTATGTCAAGTCAGTAAAACACACATTATCCTTGAAGTTACAATATAAAAACAATATTTTTACCTGACAAAGACAATCTGATTTTGAATAGAAATGCATGTGGGTGTGTTTTTTCTTCCCCGCAGTTATTCCAGCCTGTGTGTCTGGTTGGTTTGCAAGCTAATTCACTCTGAAGGTATTACGGTTATTGGAAGGCTTGTAAACCATTAAGTCTTTATTTACAAGAGAAAGAAAAGAGGGTCTGGGTAGCTGTAAGGGGGCGAACTAGGTCTTGGTACGGGCGCTGACCCCACTGTAAGTGATCAGAACAACTGAAAATTCTCAGCAAGCATGCTCAGGGGACATCTGGTCCTATTTGCAGCAAACTGCAGACCACTCCTCAATTACATAATTGTGCCCATTAATTACATGAGGAGGGCCTTCATTTCCTGGTAGCCAATAACTAACAAAAAGAGAGCTAGTAAAGAAGGACTCTAAGACACACATGATTATAGTGTGTGTGGTGAAACATGAAGCATGGCCTTCCATGTGTAAGAGCAGTCCAAGGTTAAAAAGCCGCGCAGTATATTGCATTACCAGCTTTATGTTGAGGAGAGTGTGTGTGATGGTGCATGAAGATGACATTCATCTACATCTTCATGTCAGAGTGGAATTCAGGAGTGAAGCAGGAGAGAGGTGACGTGGCAACAGCTGCTAGTTTAAACTCTTCCCCATGTTAAAATCTTCAGTTTGTTGTTTCTTCAATGTCAGTAGTCACTGTTTTTGGCTACACACACAGCTCCCTGCAGGTCATTTCGCTAGGATTCACCTACATGTTGTGACTGGATGGGTGCAGGTGTGATGACTGTGGTGGGTTTCGCACCATGACTGTGCCACTGAGAGCTACTGTGTGAGTGGAATGTGACGTTAGCACTTACGGTAGTTGATTGGAAAGAATGTAAAAACGGATTTTAAAATGTCTCATGACCCTGTAATGCTGGCTAGTATCCTTTTTTTCTTGTTGCAGTGCCACACACCTAAAGCTCCATTTTTATTTTCAGAATTCATTCAGATTTCTTTAACTGAGGACACAAAATGGCGCGAGTGAGGATGAACAACGGCGTTAGTTGTTAGTTGTGTGGTTCTCATGCCGAGAACTGACCTGCTGCTGCACTCAGCATGAAACAAATGTTGGAATGACAATGCGGCTGTCGCAGCTGTTGTTTTTTCAGGTCCGGAGCTGTTGTCCTCTCCTCCTCCTCCTCCTCCTCCTCCTCCTCCTCCTCCTCCTCCTTTACTCCTGATGCTCCTCTGTCTCATCACTGTCTTTATGCCAGGGGGTGCAGAGCGAGGTGAGACACAGTAATAGAATGGAATAGAATAGCATAGAACTCCTTTATAATCATTGCACAGAGTACAATGAGATGGATGGTGCATTCACACATAACAAACAAGAGTCCAAACAAGCTAAATATATAAATTATATATACATATATATATATATATATATATATATATATATATATTATTATATATTTTCTGTAACCTATAAAACAATAAGATATAAACAATATTAGCATCTGAGATATTGCGCCTCACGATATTGCACATTTGCTGAATTACAGTATACAAGTATTGCAGTTAGAAATATGTACATACAAAGGTGTAGTTGGAACCAAATGCACCTGCTCGCAGAAGTTTGAGGAGGGCGTGAGACAACGGAAGAGTAACCGGTGGGGGAGAGACTCTGTCTTTCTGTGAGTGTCGGAGAGAGAGAGAGAGAGGGCAGGGTACAGTGAAAGGAAGAGGCTGTGAGAGTGAGTTTCTTGGTCTTTGGATCGAGGTACCATGCTGGGCATTTATGCCGGGCTTATGGGACCAGACTCAGCTGAATACACAGAGGGTCAACAGGGATCCACGCTCACTTTTCTTTTCACACAGAGTGCAACGCTGTGTGTTCGCACTGTGATAGACTGGCGACCTGTGCAGGGTGGCTCCCTGCCTTTCGCCCAGTGCACGCTGGGAAAATCTCCAGCCTCCTCGAACTGAAGGAGAGAATAGAAGGATGAATGGATGAAAAGCGCTGACAGGCTGTATAATAGTATCTTTATACATCATACGACATTCTCTATACATCACACAAAACTTTACAAAAATAGGTTTGAGGTCTGTTTTAGGTCTGAAATCAACAGTTTTTTTCATAATCGATTAATCTGTTGATTATTTTCTTTATTAATCGATTAATCAGTGTAAAATGATTAATCAGTTATCAAAAACATTGGTGGTTATTTTTTTTTTGTTTAACAAGGAATCAATTAATTATTGCAGTTCTAGTTTGTTTTAGAGTTTATATGTGTATTATCTCTTTATGATGGTTGTTGTTGATGTGCTTTAAGGCTCCTGGTTGGAGTAAGTAAAGTTGTAAAATACTTAACTTGGAGAACACAAGTGTTCATATTGATTAATCAGGAAATTAAATTGTGATCAAGATGTATGTGATGTTGACAAAGTTCATGATGTTTGTTCAGGGCCGCCAAGGCATGAAAAGACAATACTCAAAAAACTGACAGCACTGTTTTCTTTTTACATGACTCAGAATTTGCATATTCATAAATTCAAAGTCTATTTGACTCGTTTTGGTTTTCAGTGATGTAAGTGTCTTCTGTCTCCATAAAATCGATTTAGTCCCACGTCAGCTTGTCCTAATCTGATGACTCCGCAGCAGGTTGTGACTTTGTTGGACTTTCCCGACTGCTGATTATTTCCACAGCAGTTAAACCCCCTCGTCCACTACTGTGTTCTCGTTATTTCTATTCAGGACAGGACAGGCAGTTGCTCTGCTGTGGCACATTTATTGGCCCTTATTAGCTTGCACCTGTAGTCCATTAAAAGCCCTGGTCTGCTGACATACTGACAGATAGATGCTGTCTTTGAGTTCTCAGTGCGGTGAGAGGAACACTTCATTCGGGATATGAGTGGAAAATTGTTATCCTGTAGAGAACAATCACTGGATGTTCAAAGTTTCAAACACTGAAACCCACAGGATCCCATTCAAAGAAGTTATTTATCGAGTCTTGTCTTCTCGTGCAGCTGTGGAGCAGAAATGTGGTGAGCACTTGTGCGTTCAGTGCGTGTCAATGTGTTCTGTGTGAATGTTGAGTGTTGTGTGCATGTGCTTGGGCGTACAGTGGGTGAAGGGTCCCAGATGTTGTGGATGTTGTGTAGAGGGAAGTTGTTGGTGATTAGCTGAACTTTTGGATCTGTTTTAGCCAAGCAAAGTGATACTGTGATTAGATTGTTACAAAGACTAAATAGTTTTGCTTAAAGGATTTTGTATTGTAAGTGACAAGTCTGGGATACTGATGTACTATAATACTGCTACTTTCCCATTTGCTGGCTTGAGAATAATGTGTATAGTACTTGCTTGTACTGTTACCTTTTTTGGTTGAAAATCCAATTAGATGAGAGTGAAGGGAGCATCTAGCAAAGTACAACCTTTGTCGACCCCTTTGCATATATTACGATAATTTTGATACAACAAAGTAGTGTAACAGGGATCAACTTCAAAAGCATCTTCAAATGTAATAATTGGCCAGCAACATTGGGAGACATTTCTGTTCTGTGTGTTTGAAGCGGCATTTTTTAATTTGATTAAGAAAATGGGGTCTAAAGGGTTGTTCTTTTTTACATAGAAGGGGACAATCCTTTTCTTCTGAATGATTGTTGTTCATTGAGGGAGTAAAAAAGATGGAAGGAAGTCTTGAAAGTTTAGTCAAACCAATCTATTGTTTTTTTTTAGATGAGCTGTGATACCAAATCAAATGATCAGGAGGAGTTCTTTGATAGTTCAGTCAGTGTTTCCTCATCTCAAATCAGGCTTGTTCTTCCCTTGAATCTCTGCAAAGTGTCACAGCACTGAAGTCAGGGAGCAATACGAAATAATGTCAACGGGGTCCTGGTGGTTAAGTGGACTACCGACACCTGATGTTGTGGTCACGGGACTTTTGACCTGTATGTCAGATTTCTTTATATGCCAGTATTTATGTATCTTTTCATTTGAGTATGTTAAGTAGCCTCAGTAGCACTCACAAATGAATGCTATAACACTATAATTACAAAACTCTGATCATAAAGCGATCAGATTCCTTTGCATGCCGTTCCAGTTGATGTTGAGCTGAGTCCTTGTGGCTGCTCCCCCCTCTCCCTCTCCCTCTTCTTCCCTCCCTCCCTCCCTCGTCTTGTGTGTCCCAGCTCACACTCCAGCTTCCTGTGGGATAGAGCCGAGCCTCAGGGCAGAGGGATGTCTGTTTCCAACCAGCTAGCTCTGTCACACATGCTCCAGCATGTCAGACTGAGTTTGTGGGAGGGTGATTGGGTGTCAGAGTGAGAATGCATGTAAGTGCCTATATGTCTGTGTGTTTCTGGCCGTCTCCTTGTTCAAGTATTTGTGTTTAGATGCTCAGAGATAGGTCTGTTTTCGCTGTGGGTGGAGGTGACTGTCTAGGACATGATGAAAAATTCAATTAGTAAGAGTTCACCGCGGTCCAGGTTCATCTCAGGTTGCCTAAACACAACTTTGTCTTTGTGAGTTTTATGTCTGGGACAACAGCGGAAGATCTATGAAATTTAAAAGACTCTGTAAAACATTTGCTGTCTCCTGTTGCAATGGAAAATAAACAGTATGTATATTTGATACTTCAGTGGACAACTATTAATTCGGCTAACTTGGATAAACAGAGGAAAAGTTAGTGTGCACTCACAAAATCTGCTCTCATATTATTAAAGCTCACTGGTTAGAGAGTAGAATCAGAATGGCAGATTTTAATTGCAATCAAATTAAGTTAGCATAGGTTGCTGCTAACTTACTAAATTAGTTTTTATATAATGAGATTTAGCCTGTGAAAATCATTGCATCTGAAGATAATTTCTACACATTTTTGCAGTTTTTTTTGTCTGATAACATTTTCTGCTGCAACTAACAATTATTTTCGTTATTTATTAATCTGTCAATCATTCTCAATTAATTATTTAATTCAGATTGGTCTACTAAATGCTTGCAATCGAATATTTACAATTGATGTCTTCAAATTGTTTATTTTGTCCAAACAACCCCCCAAATTATCAATTTACCAACATTAGACAAAGAAAAACAGCAACAGCTGCAGCTTATTTCTTTTTCTTTTTCATATTTTTAAATAGTGAACCTGATGGTACTGATAAATCTTTTTTCATGAGAATGACATAACATGTCCTCTTTAATTTTGAGTCTTTTCTTGAAAGCGAGCTGTTCAGTACTATAATTTCACAAACTCAGGGCTTTGGCATGTTTTTTGTGGTTTCATGCCTGATCACTCACAGGCAGTATATTGGGAAACAGTCTGCGGTGCACAAACATCAACAGGATTTGTGTGTATTTCTATGTAAGCGACGCTAAGTGTCTTTAAGTTGAACCTTCACACACAAGTGGCTTGCTTTACCTCAGTACTTCTTTCCCTGCTGGTTAGCCATCAGAGCAGACTGGTGGTGTGTCTGAGGTGTGTGGCTTACCACCATGTCATTGCCTGGAGTGCTTTTGCTGTCTCTTGTCACCTATACACACACACGCGCGCACACATATACGAATGTAGTGTTTTCCCTCTCTGATTGATCCAAAATAAAGGAAACCCCACCATCGATATGAACACATAAACATTACATTACAGATGCAAACTTTTCACAAACATTCCCTATATATGTAAAACCAAACTGGTATCCATAATGAAATATGTTTTTGTCACATAGTGTGGCGATGTGTAAAATGTGAAAAAATGTGTGTTTTTGTATTAAAATAACTAAAGGTGAGCAGATCGAAACCTAAAGTAAGGATACTACCTATTCAACATTTTATTTTGACGTCAATAGGATCGATACCAAACAATGGATCTGTCTCAAGTTATATCATATTCTAGGCACATGAAAATCATAAAATCATGTTTTATTTATCTTTGATATAGTCTTGTGTTTAAACATGTATGGGATTAAGTGATTAACAGATAATAAATGCTTAATGCTAGTGGAAATATATTCTGAAGTAGTTAATTCACCTTACAAATCATGACACATGGCTATCTGGTACATAATAGTACATTAGCAGCTTTAACTAATAGAAAGTATCAGTAATGATATTGGAGATTCTTACTCTGGTATTACATGACATTGGATCAAAACCAAATTTGGTGGTGTCACCCAACCCTATTCATAAAAATGGCTATTACCCTAACTTTACAAGAATGATGCAATTCCAAAAAACTCAGCAGAAATTAGGTGTAACAGCAGTTTTTTGGCATTTGACGAACCATTACTTAAAATGAAAATGAATTTTAGTGTAGCATTTTTGTAGGATTGCATAAATGTGTTTTTTTAAATGGGATTTGTAAGAATAACATACATAAGAATATCTAAATACATCCACACATTCACACACTCAACTTTTCTAATACAATCTCTAACACATCAACAGGTCAATAAGCGGGTTGTTTTAACCTCAGCCAAGTGGCGTTTGGAAGTTGAGGGGAAGTGAATTTAGCGAGTAGAAGATAATTCACTGAACTATCTCTCCTCTCTTCTCCTCTCAGTAAACACATTGAAGAGCAAACGTTTTTAACTTGGAGTGTTAGCGCCAGAGCTCTTCTGCTAACTGACCCAGGGCTCTGAAGAGCTGCACATAACAGGCGACCACATTGGCTTTTGTGTGCAGGAGGGTCTTTACATAACCCACATAACCAAGCACATTGTCTAGCAACCAGCCAGCTACTGAAGGGCCTTGTAAATGGAGGAGGGGGTCTGCTTGAGTGGAGGCCAGTAGCCGGGTTGAGAGGCTAGTGGAGCTAAGCTAGGTCATGACTGAAGGCTAGTTTGTTCGCCTGATAATGCGCCAGGGA